>OY992876.1:432604649-433049649 GCA_963921405.1 Cepaea hortensis
TGTGTATGCGTTACATCCTTGGTCTGCCGACTGTTGCTGGTAGGCTCAAGGTGATGCAGGCGAAGGCATACCTCAGAATAGCTGCAGACACAGACCACCCACTGCATGAGGCGCTGGACGCAGTTAAGGGTCAGCGACTGATAAGAGGGAAATCATGGATGGCTCAGGCGGAGGATACGATCAGACAGGTGTGCCCCTTGGAGAACATTAAGCGTGGAGAGGAGTGGGTCAGAGTGCCAGCGGAGCAGTCAGACTTGTGCAGAGTTATAATCACATTAAGCTGGGAGAGCAGGGAGTGGCCAGCAGGGGCCACGGAAGTGGAAATCCAGCAACTAATTCAGGACAATGCTCACTCGAGTGATGTGATTATCTACACAGATGGTTCGGTGTTAAGAGGTGAGAGAAGTGGCTGGGGGTTCATAGCCAAAGCTAATGGTCGATGTTTGGGGCAGGAGAGCCTGGCATATGATACCACAACATCCAGCTTAAGAATGGAAGTGGAGGCAGTCACTGCGGCTCTCCGCTGGATGGAGAATATGACACACACACACATCGTGATTGTAACTGACTCAGAAAGCATGCTGACGAGGGTGAGAACGGGCAGACTTCGTGTGGAGTGGCTTGCTTCGCTTCTGAGGTCATGGGTGACAAGCATCGCCTGGATCTTTTCTCCGGGGCATGCTGGTGTGCTGGGAAATGAACAGGCGGACAGATTGGCTGGCTCTGCAGAACTTGGAGTATTGATACATGACAAGGCAGACGTGGTTGCGGCCTTGTGGGAGCACATGCACACCTCGGAGGAGCAAATGGAGTACCATGGTCTGGCAAGAATGAGACAACAAGGAGTGACGAAGGGATCTGGCCGACGCTCAACGCTCAGAGGAAAGGCGAGACAGACTTATAATCAGATTGCTACTGGTATATTAGTGTTGGAACTCTTCGCTGGCTGCTGAGGATGGGGACGGAGCACTTATGGGAATGCCCCGAATACTGTGATGTCGATTCCTAAATCAATCAATCAATCAATCAGTGTGAATATGCTGTTTATTATCTGTCGTTTTGTGGACATGGGTATATTTGGATGTTTCAGTAAGGGTGATAGTTGATATGTATGTGCACTAGCTTTTTGACATCTGATTTTGATTTCTCTGTCCAATCTGCCAGCTTCTGTGATCATACTTCCTAGATATTTGAATTCTTTAACTTGTTTCAGAGTTGTGCTATTTATCTGTATGCTTAATGGGCCCGGCGATCTGCTAACTTGCATTACTTCGGTTTTGGCTGTGTTTATACTCATATTGTATTTGCTGCATGTTGAACTTAGATTATTAATATGATTTTGTAGTCCGCCCTCATCGCTGTAAAACAGGCACTGATTGTCTGCAAATATAAATTCATTTATTTCCTGTGAATCAGTTGTTTAAATATTGAGCACAACCCACTACTGGCAACGCTGATCACACTCTGGTATTAACCTAAGGCCTATCCATGTCAATGTGGAATTAGTGCTTCCACATTGACGTGGATAGGCCTTAGGTTCATACCAGAATGCGATCAGCGTTGCCAGTAGTGGGTTGTGCTCAATAATGAAATCTCAAATCCCGAAACAACCAAATAAATCAATCAGTTGTTTCATCTGGACTAAAAAAATTCTAAATTTTCTGAATCTGTTCTGTCCAGGCTTGCTCCTTTCTTTATCTATGTATTTTAATGTGTTGTCTCTTTGTTTCACAGTCTCTCCCCCGATTCTCTTTTCTTTATCTATGTATTTTGATGTGTTGTCTCTTTGTTTCACGGTCTCTCCCTCCATTTTCCTTTCTTTATCTATGTATTTTAATTTGTTGTCTCTTTGTTTCACAGTGTCCCCCTCCATTTTTTAATATTTATCTCTATGTATTTTAATGTGTTGTATCTTTGTTTCACAGTCTCTCCCTCTGTTCTCCTTTCTTTATCTCTCTATGTATTTTAATGTGTTGTATCTTTGTTTTACAGTCTCTCCCTCCGTTCTCCTTTCTTTATCTCTCTATGTATTTTAATGTGTTGTCTCTTTGTTTCACAGTCTCTCCCTCTGTTCTCCTTTCTTTATCTCTCTATGTATTTTAATGTGTTGTATCTTTGTTTTACAGTCTCTCCCTCCGTTCTCCTTTCTTTATCTCTCTATGTATTTTAATGTGTTGTCTCTTTGTTTCACAGTCTCTCCCTCTGTTCTCCTTTCTTTATCTCTCTATGTATTTTGATGTGTTGTCTCTTTGTTTTACAGTCTCTACCCCCATTCTCCTTTCTTTATTATTTCTTTATTTCTGTATTACATTCACAGGTTCTGATTTCATTCACACAATGACTATTTCTGTATTACATTTACAGGTTCTGATCTTATGTGGTGCCTTCTGCTTTATCATGGCTGTGTACGAGACATTTGAATACTTACTATGCTACAACGAGGAGAAACAGGAAGCAGCTCGTTGCCGACGCTTGGTGGACAGAGCCCAAGAACTGACCCATACAACCAGAGTTCTGGATAGCAGTAGCCATCAGCTGTCACATGTGGCAAATGGCACATCCTCACTTGGTGCTGAAGCTCATCATGCCCAGAACATGACTGATGATGATGGTGAGGAGGAGATCTTTGACTCATCAGAAACTTGCAGATTGTTGACTGACAACAGAAGGTATCCAGGTAATTCAGGTGGAAGAGAATTGGTCGAAGCAATTCCTCTAGCAACATTCAGTCTCAAATCTGCTGAACACAGTGCGTCTGGTTATCTGCCCCTGCCGCTGGTATCAGGGGCAGATGATGCCATAGATACAACATTAAACATGGAACCAGATCATACTGCAGAAAGTCAGTCTATATTGTTGATGTCTGACAGTGTCAGTAGGTAGTTGTGACATGACAAGACGCAGTATTATATACGTGTGTTTATAGATTTGACCTATTATGAGGGGGCTTCAAATGAAAACCATAACTATTTTTTTTTTTTTGGTGGTGAATATATTCTGAAAAAGTAAAGGACAAATATATCATTTGTCAATGAAGTTGCCACTGCGTCCTCCAGCGCTGATAAAGTGCTTGGAGTCCTGTAGAAAAAATTGTTCTTGATCGCATGTGTAACCACTCTGGGGTCACTAATCGGTGTGCCCAACCTGGTCGTGAACAGTCTGTCATAGAAGTCACGCTGTTTTGAAACTTCCTACTCTGCTCATACACTTGCTAGATTGACAGGCATGCATCACCATACTGGACTTTCATTGGCTGATGAATTTCTATAGGTTTCACTCCTTCACTGACCACACAAAAAAAAC
Source organism: Cepaea hortensis (assembly GCA_963921405.1). NCBI lineage: Eukaryota > Metazoa > Mollusca > Gastropoda > Stylommatophora > Helicidae > Cepaea > Cepaea hortensis. Next base: position 432,607,953 of record OY992876.1, read on the forward strand.
GGATAACAGAACGCTGCTGCTCTTTGGTGTATGTCAAAAGTGGGGTTGCCATCTTTAAACTATCCTTATGATGTCACTGTGTACATCTGCACCATGATGTCACATGCTTAACACTCTTGACATCTTTAACAATATTGACGGGTTACAAGATAATGGCATGGCTATTGTAATTTCTGTCACACTTTTAAGGTTTTCATTTAAAGCTCCTTTGTATATACATGTGTGTATTATTTGATGCAGTTGCAGCCATCTTGGTATGTAGGTGTAAACAAAACATGGAGGAACTTAATTGCAGTAAGTCACAATTGCTATTTGTGTATGTTTGTTGTGTTTTGTATCCATGACCAAGAGGACAGCAATAGAGGACAGTAAAGTGACACATTGGACTGGAAAGTTTTGAGTGTTGCACAGACTGGACTTCTGTACATGGCTAACTGAAAGGCAGTTTAAATAATACAGATGAAAATTTGTCTTGTTTGGCTAGGTAGCCTGCGTTCTGGTTAATGTGATGTTTTCAGCAGCATGTATAATCACTGGACTGGTTGATGTATTGTCTTCAGCAGCATGTACAATCACTGGACTGGTTGATGTAATGTCTTCATGTACAATCACTGGACTGGTTGATGTGATGTCTTCATGTACAATCACTGGACTGGTTGATGTAATGTCTTCATGTACAATCACTGGACTGGTTGATGTGATGTCTTCATGTACAATCACTGGACTGGTTGATGTGATGTCTTCATGTACAATCACTGGACTGGTTGATGTGATATCTTCATGTACAATCACTGGACTGGTTGATGTGATGTCTTCATGTACAATCACTGGACTGGTTGATGTAATGTCTTCAGCAGCATGTACAATCACTGGACTGGTTGATGTGATGTCTTCATGTACAATCATTGGACTGGTTGATGTAATGTCTTCATGTACAATCACTGGACTTGTTGATGTGATATCTTCATGTACAATCACTGGACTGGCTGATGTAATGTCTTCATGTACAATCATTGGACTGGTTGATGTGATGTCTTCATGTACAATCATTGGACTGGTTGATGTAATGTCTTCATGTACAATCACTGGACTTGTTGATGTGATATCTTCATGTACAATCACTGGACTGGTTGATGTGATGTCTTCATGTACAATCACTGGACTGGTTGATGTAATGTCTTCATGTACAATCACTGGACTGGTTGATGTAATGTCTTCATGTACAATCACTGGACTGGTTGATGTGATATCTTCATGTACAATCACTGGACTGGTTGATGTAATGTCTTCATGTACAATCACTGGACTGGTTGATGTGATGTCTTCATGTACAATCACTGGACTGGTTGATGTAATGTCTTCATGTACAATCACTGGACTGGTTGATGTGATATCTTCATGTACAATCACTGGACTGGTTGATGTAATGTCTTCATGTACAATCACTAGACTGGTTGATGTAATGTCTTCATGTACAATCACTGGACTGGTTGATGTAATGTCTTCATGTACAATCACTGGACTGGTTGATGTAATGTCTTCATGTACAATCACTGGACTGGCTGATGTAATGTCTTCATGTACAATCACTGGACTGGTTGATGTAATGTCTTCATGTACAATCACTGGACTGGTTGATGTAATGTCTTCATGTACAATCACTGGACTGGTTGATGTAATGTCTTCATGTACAATCACTGGACTGGTTGATGTAATGTCTTCATGTACAATCACTGGACTGGTTGATGTAATGTCTTCATGTACAATCACTGGACTGGCTGATGTAATGTCTTCATGTACAATCACTGGACTGGTTGATGTAATGTCTTCATGTACAATCACTGGACTGGTTGATGTGATATCTTCATGTACAATCACTGGACTGGTTGATGTAATGTCTTCATGTACAATCGCTGGACTGGTTGATGTAATGTCTTCATGTACAATCACTGGACTGGTTGATGTAATGTCTTCATGTACAATCACTGGACTGGTTGATGTAATGTCTTCATGTACAATCACTGGACTGGCTGATGTAATGTCTTCATGTACAATCACTGGACTGGTTGATGTAATGTCTTCATGTACAATCACTGGACTGGTTGATGTGATGTCTTCATGTACAATCACTGGACTGGTTGATGTAATGTCTTCATGTACAATCACTGGACTGGTTGATGTAATGTCTTCATGTACAATCACTGGACTGGTTGATGTAATGTCTTCATGTACAATCACTGGACTGGTTGATGTAATGTCTTCATGTACAATCACTGGACTGGCTGATGTAATGTCATGTACAATCACTGGACTGGTTGATGTAATGTCTTCATGTACAATCACTGGACTGGTTGATGTAATGTCTTCATGTACAATCACTGGACTGGCTGATGTAATGTCTTCATGTACAATCACTGGACTGGTTGATGTAATGTCTTCATGTACAATCACTGGACTGGTTGATGTAATGTCTTCATGTACAATCACTGGACTGGCTGATGCGATGCCTTCAGCAGCATGTACAATCACTGGACTGGCTGATGTAATGTCTTCATGTACAATCACTGGACTGGTTGATGTGATATCTTCATGTACAATCACTGGACTGGTTGATGTGATGTCTTCATGTACAATCACTGGACTGGTTGATGTAATGTCTTCAGCAGCATGTACAATCACTGGACTGGTTGATGTGATGTCTTCATGTACAATCATTGGACTGGTTGATGTAATGTCTTCATGTACAATCACTGGACTTGTTGATGTGATATCTTCATGTACAATCACTGGACTGGCTGATGTAATGTCTTCATGTACAATCATTGGACTGGTTGATGTAATGTCTTCATGTACAATCACTGGACTTGTTGATGTGATATCTTCATGTACAATCACTGGACTGGTTGATGTGATGTCTTCATGTACAATCACTGGACTGGTTGATGTAATGTCTTCATGTACAATCACTGGACTGGTTGATGTAATGTCTTCATGTACAATCACTGGACTGGTTGATGTGATATCTTCATGTACAATCACTGGACTGGTTGATGTAATGTCTTCACGTACAATCACTGGACTGGTTGATGTGATGTCTTCATGTACAATCACTGGACTGGTTGATGTAATGTCTTCATGTACAATCACTGGACTGGTTGATGTGATATCTTCATGTACAATCACTGGACTGGTTGATGTAATGTCTTCATGTACAATCACTGGACTGGTTGATGTAATGTCTTCATGTACAATCACTGGACTGGTTGATGTAATGTCTTCATGTACAATCACTGGACTGGTTGATGTAATGTCTTCATGTACAATCACTGGACTGGCTGATGTAATGTCTTCATGTACAATCACTGGACTGGTTGATGTAATGTCTTCATGTACAATCACTGGACTGGTTGATGTAATGTCTTCATGTACAATCACTGGACTGGTTGATGTAATGTCTTCATGTACAATCACTGGACTGGTTGATGTAATGTCTTCATGTACAATTACTGGACTGGTTGATGTAATGTCTTCATGTACAATCACTGGACTGGTTGATGTAATGTCTTCATGTACAATCACTGGACTGGCTGATGTAATGTCTTCATGTACAATCACTGGACTGGTTGATGTAATGTCTTCATGTACAATCACTGGACTGGTTGATGTGATATCTTCATGTACAATCACTGGACTGGCTGATGTAATGTCTTCATGTACAATCACTGGACTGGTTGATGTAATGTCTTCATGTACAATCACTGGACTGGTTGATGTAATGTCTTCATGTACAATCACTGGACTGGCTGATGTAATGTCTTCATGTACAATCACTGGACTGGTTGATGTAATGTCTTCATGTACAATCACTGGACTGGTTGATGTGATGTCTTCATGTACAATCACTGGACTGGTTGATGTAATGTCTTCATGTACAATCACTGGACTGGTTGATGTAATGTCTTCATGTACAATCACTGGACTGGTTGATGTAATGTCTTCATGTACAATCACTGGACTGGTTGATGTAATGTCTTCATGTTCAATCACTGGACTGGCTGATGTAATGTCTTCATGTACAATCACTGGACTGGTTGATGTAATGTCTTCATGTACAATCACTGGACTGGTTGATGTAATGTCTTCATGTACAATCACTGGACTGGCTGATGTAATGTCTTCATGTACAATCACTGGACTGGTTGATGTAATGTCTTCATGTACAATCACTGGACTGGTTGATGTAATGTCTTCATGTACAATCACTGGACTGGTTGATGTAATGTCTTCATGTACAATCACTGGACTGGTTGATGTAATGTCTTCATGTACAATCACTGGACTGGTTGATGTAATGTCTTCATGTACAATCACTGGACTGGCTGATGCGATGCCTTCAGCAGCATGTACAATCACTGGACTGGTTGATGCGATGCCTTCAGCAGCATGTACAATCACTGGACTGGGACCAACACCGCTAACTCATATGTTTGTTATCAGTAGTATAATGTCCATTGATTATGTTTAGTTTGTTATTGTTAATATACATTTCCATTGATCATGTTAATTGTGTTATTGTTAATATACATTTCCATTGATCATGTTAATTTTTTTATTAGTAATATACTTGTCCAATGATCATATTCAATTTATTATTGTTAATATACATTTCAGGTGATCATGTTCAATTTGTTATTGTTAATATACTTGACCATTGATCATGTTCATTTTTTTATATTTAATATACATGTCAGGCATGTGAATTGATGTCATTTTGTGGGCTGATTTGTGAAAATATTTATTATACTAAGATGTCTGTAAATATTGTTTCAGTACTATGATTAGACATTTGTTTATGGGATATACTTTTTGATAAACCATGCCTTCAGTTTCACAGAACAGTTGTGAGGGGTTTGTGAATTGTGGACATATTTCCTAGACTGGGTGTCAACCTCACAGTGGGTTTGGGATTCTTTTACCTGATGGACTGTGCTAGAAGTTCACAAATTGTGTAATTCACTGTTTTTTACATATCAATAAATCATTCAATCAAGTGCCATTTCCACAGTGAAGGTTACCTGCAATGAAAATCCCACATTCTTTACCTCTAGCTCTTGTTGTACTCACTCTTAAACTACTGTTTGTCCATCTGTTGATGTCTTCCCACACGTTTTGCTGTCTCTTACTCTCATTATATTCACTCTTAGACTACTGTTTGTCCATCTGTTGATGTCTTCCCACACGTTTTGCTGTCTCTTACTCTCATTATATTCACTCTTAAACTACTGTTTGTCCATCTGTTGATGTCTTCCCACACATTTTGCTGTCTCTTACTCTCATTATATTCACTCTTAGACTACTGTTTGTCCATCTGTTGATGTCTTCCCACACGTTTTGCTGTCTCTTACTCTCATTATATTCACTCTTAAACTACTGTTTGTCCATCTGTTGATGTCTTCCCACACGTTTTGCTGTCTCTTACTCTCATTATATTCACTCTTAGACTACTGTTTGTCCATCTGTTGATGTCTTCCCACACGTTTTGCTGTCTCTTACTCTCATTATATTCACTCTTAAACTACTGTTTGTCCATCTGTTGATATTGTCTTCCCACATGTTTCGCTGTCTCTTACTCTTGTTGTACTCACTCTTAGACTACTGTTTGTCCATCTGTTGATGTCTTCCCACACGTTTTGCTGTCTCTTACTCTCATTATATTCACTCTTAAACTACTGTTTGTCCATCTGTTGATGTCTTCCCACAAGTATCGTTGTCTCTTACTCTTGTTGTACTCACTCTTAAACTACTGTTTGTCCATCTGTTGATGTCTTCCCACAAGTATCGCTGTCTCTTACTCTTGTACTTACTCTTAAACTACTGTTTGTCCATCTGTTGATGTTTTCCCACAAGTATCGCTGTCTCTTACTCTTGTTGTACTCACTCTTTAAACTAATGTTTGTCCATCTGTTGATGTTGTCTTCCCACATGTTTCATGCATCTTTTCTTCACCCCTTGGTTTGTTGATGTTTTTCTAGTTCTCTCCATGAGCTCCACATTGGTCATTCTGTCATATCATTTTATTCCATCAGTTATGCGCAGGCAACAAGTAGTAAAATGCTTGTAGTGTATGTGTATTCATGTTCATTGTTCTCCGTGTTTCTGACTCACACAGCAGCACTGATGTAGTGTTAGATTTGATTATTCTCAGTTTTGTGCTCAGTTTAATTTTGGTTTTACTTCTACAAATTTCCCAGTTCTAAATCTCCCCTAGCCTTCTATATTCTTATTCTGATATCTTTGTCTGTTCCTCCCCCTCTTCTTTATACTCAAACAATCAAGTGCCGTCTCCACAATGCATGTTGACTTCAGTTTCTGTCTTTGGGGTCTTATGGTCCCAATCTCTTCTATAGTTGTCTAGATACTGGTGTTGAATATATATCAGATTCGACAATTCTTAGTGTTAATGTCTTCTTCATCTCTCTGTATTTCAGTGTCTTGTTTATCTCTCTAGATTTTAGTGTCATGTTTATCTCTCTATATTTTAATGTCTTGTTTATCTCTTTAGATTTTAATGTCTTGTTTATCTCTCTATATTTTATTGTCTTATTTATCTCTCTATATTTTAATGTCTTGTTTATATCTCTGTATTTTATTGTCTTGTTTATCTCTCTATAATTTAATGTCTTGTTTATCTGTATATATTTTAATGTCATATTTATCTCTCTATATTTTAATGTCTTGTTTAATCTCTTTATATGTCAATGTCTTGTTTATCTCTCTATATTTTAATGTCTTGTTTATGTCTATATATTTTAATGTCTTGTTTATCTCTCTATATTTTAATATCTTGTTTATATCTCTATATTTTAATGTCTTGTTTATCTCTCTATATTGTAATGTTGTGTTTATTTCTTTACATTTTAATGTCGTGTTTATCTCTATATATTTTAATGTCTTGTTTATCTCTATATTTTAATGTTATGTTTATCTCTCTATATTTTAATGTCTTGTTTATCTCTATATTTTAATGTTATGTTTATCTCTCTATATTTTAATGTTGTGTTTATTTCTCTATATTTTAATGTCTTGTTTATCTCTCTAGATTTTAATATCTTGTTCATCTCTGTAGGAAGTATGTTTTTCATGTTGTTTGTTCTGTGCCATGTTATCTGTCACTGATGCCATTATCTGAGAAGACCTTTGCTCCTGCATCTCTCCTCTCACACAGGTATTCAGTTCTACACTCTCCGCTGCTAAAGATAGTTTTTGTGGTAAAGTATACCTGTCTAACCCACATGCTGCTTGTATCATATTTATTTGCTCCTAGAGGATGATTCCATGATTTGGTGCATGGTATAGTTAACCTGACTTGGTGCATGGCATATTTAACATAACTTCATTCATGGCATAGCTACCTTGACTTGGTACATTGTATAGTTAACATAACTTGGTGCATGGCATAGTTAATGTAACTTGGTGCATGGAATAGTTGCCCTGACTTTGTGCATGGTATAGTTAACATAACTTTGTGCATGGTTTAGTTAACATTACATAGCTTAGCTAACTGGACTTCATGTATGATATAGTTAACATAACTTGGTGCATGCTTAGTTAACATAACTTGGTGCATGATTAGTTAGCTAACTTGGCATGGTGCATGGTTTAGTTAACATAACTTGGTGTATTGTATAGTTAACATAACTTGGTGCATGGTTTAGTTAACATCACATAGTTTAGCTAACTGGTCATGGTGCATGGTATAGTTAACATTACATAGTTTAGTTAACTTGACTTGGTGTATGGTATAGTTAACGTAACTGGTGTATGGTTTACTTAACATATCTTGGTGCATGTTTTAGTTAACATAACTTAGTGTATGTTTTAGTTAACATAACTTGGTGCATGGTATAGTTAACATAACTTGGTGTATGTAGATAGTTGACTAGATTTGTGCATGGTATAGTTAACTGGACTTGGTGCATGGTATAGTTAACTGGACCTCATGCATGCACACACACACACGAGAGGGAGAGTCAATAAGTAAGTCACACAGTTCTGTGGGAGGCAGGTAAATGTAGTTGGTGTTTTCTACAGGTGTCATTAGATGACAGCAACATCGAACTTTACATTCCCGTTCATAAGATGGTGCTAGGTGCCTCATGCGCATGTGCATTGCATAAACAAAATGGCGACTGTCCTTACAGAGTGTACAACCAAAGAGCAACGTGCTGTTGTGCATTTTTTGTGGGAAAAAGGACTGCCTGCAAAGGACATTCATAAAGAAAAGCTTCCTGTTTATGCTGACAAATGTTTGTCCCATAAAGCCGTACATAGCTGGGTAGAAAAATTTTCTCAAAGACACTCTAAAATGTTGATGAAATCCGATCTGGTTGTCCTGTTGAGATTGCAACAGAAGCATCCGTGGTGGAGGAGATGATTAGAGGTGACAGGCGAGTAATGATAGACTCACTGTAGCATCTGCAATAGGGTGCTCACATGGTTCAGTGTACAGCATAATGCATGAGCAATTGGAATTTAAGAAAGTGTGCTCAAGGTGGGTACGTAGACAATTGAAGGAGGAACACAAAATGAACCGATTTGGCCTGTCCTTGCATCATCTCTGTCAATACGAAGATGAAGTAACAGGACTGTTACTGGGGACGAATCATTGGTGCATCACTACCAACCCAAATCAAAGTGTGCTTCAGTGCAATGGAAACATCCTTCTTCACCTTGTGTCCAAAAATTCAAGGTTGCCCAATCAGCAGGGATGGTTATGCTGACAGTGTTCTGGGATTGTCAAGGAGTGCTTTTAACCAATTTCAAGAAGAAAGGTAACAGTGTGAATTCTGAATCGTACTGTGAAGTTCTATCGATGCTTCATGGTGCAATTCAGAATTCAAGTATTTCAGGATCTCGCTGGTGCCACGGAGTTCATGCACTGAGCTGATTTCTCCAAATCAGGTTGGAGTTAGGAGGAGAACGGAGCACTTATGGGTTACACCAGTGTGCTGTTATGTTGATCCATTGACTAAACTAAACTAAACTGATGCAATTCAAAGAAAACGTCCAGGACTGCTGACTAGAAGAGTGTTGCTTCTTCATGACAATGCCAGACCACATACGGCTCGATTAACTCAGGAGAAAATTAACCAACTAAGGTGGGAAGTTCTGGAACATCCACCTTACTGCCCTGACTTAGCCCCTAGCGATTTCCACCTTTTTGGTCCACTGAAAATCCACCTTGACGGGAGACATTTCGCGAATTACGCCAAAGTTAAATGTTAAGTGAAAACATGGTTTAGAAAACAGAGCATGCAGTTCTATGCAGCCGGTTTGGGAGGACTGATAAAACGATGGGATAAGTGCATCAATGTTGGTGGAAATTATGTTCAGAAACAAAGGGACAGTGTATCTATAAAAATAAACTGGTGTCAAGTTGTTATCATATTTAGTTATTTTTCTGCAACCATTTGTGACTTACTTATTGACTTCCCCTAGTTTTTTTTACACACACACACACACATATATATATGCATGTTGGCTATCATGTACATATTTATGTTGATGATTTTGTTTTTGTTGACACATGATGCCTGCAACTTTCATTCCTAGATCTTTCCAATTGATGTGCCTTAATTGAGTGAGTCCGAGAACTGCATGTTTTATAACTGTTGTCTCAGCAGCGCTGGTGAATCAATGTGTCAGTGACATATCCATGGATGATTGTCTCAGTGAGGAATGCATAGATGATTGTCTCAGTCCCCGGGAAGGTTAACCCGGTCAACAAATGCCCACAGAAGTCGGATGTGTCGGCCTAAGGGCGCAAGAATGCAGCTCTGCTGTAAACAGGCACAACGCAATCACATCCGAAAAAAAACTCCGGATGAACGAAGAAGAAGAAGAAGAAGATTGTCTCAGTGAGGTATCCATGGATGATTGTGTGAGGGACATATCCGTGTATGATTGTGTGAGGGACATATCTGTGTATGAACTTGTCTGTCTGGCTGTCATGTTGACTTATACTAGTTACCAGCTGTGAGAACTTGTATATATCACTCTGTGTATGTGTGAGAGAGAGAGAGTGAGTGCATATAGATGTGTGTGTGGGTGGATGGGTGTGTGTGGTGACCTGGCCACAGCCTGCCTGACCTCACAATTGACCTGATGTACAACGGAAGTCACAGCACAGCAGAAGTCATGGTACAACAGAGGTCACAGCACATTAGAAGTCACTGATGGGTCAGATCCTGCTGACCATGTGTTTGGTTATGTCACTGGTTAGTTATATATCACCGGTTGATTATGTCACCGGTTTGTTATGTCACCAGTTGGTTATGTCATTGGCTGGTTATGTCACTGGTTGGTTATGTCACTGGTTGGTTATGTCACTGGTTTGTTATGTCACCAGTTGGTTATGTCACTGGTTGGTCATGTCATTGGTTGGTAATGTTACTGGTTGGTTATGTCACTTGTTGGTTATGTCCCTGTTGGTTATGTCACTGGTTGGTTATGTCACTGTGTGGTTATTTCCCTGTTTGGTTATGTCACTGTTTATTTATGTCACTGGTTGGTTATGTCACTGTTTAGCTACGTCCCTGTTTGGTTGTGTCACTGGTTGGTTATATCACTGTTTGTTTATGTCACTGGTTGGTTATGTCACTGTTTGGTTATGTCACTGTTTGGTTATGTCACCGGTTGGTTATGTCACAGATTGGTTATGTTATTGGTTGGTTATGTCATTGGCTGGTTATGTCACTGGTTGGTTATGTCATTGGTTGGTTATGTCCTGGTTGGTTATGTCACAGATTGGTTATGTCACAGATTGGTTATGTCACTGGTTGGTTATGTCACTGGTTGGTTATGTCATTGGTTTGTTATGCCACTGGTTTGTTATGCCACTGGTTGGATATGTCACTGGTTGGTTATGTCACTAGTTGGTTATGTCATTGGTTGGTTATGTCATTGGTTATGTCACAGGCTTATTGTCACTGATTGGCTATGTCACAAGTTGGTTATGTCACTAGTTGGTAATGCCTCTGGTTGGTTATGTCACTGATTGATTATGTCACTGGTTGGGTATGTCACAGGTTGGTTATGTCATTGGTTGGTTATCTCGTTGGTTATGCCACAGGTTGGTAATGTCACTGATTGGTAATGTCACTGGCTGGTTATGTCACTGATTGGGTATGTCACTGGTTGGTTAACTCACCGGTTGAATATGTCAGTGGTTGAAACTGGTTGATATCAGTTGGTTATGTCACTGGCTGGTTATGTCACTGGTTTGTTAGATCTGTTGACCATGTGTTCATGTCAATAATAAATGGGATAATTTATCTTGGGAGAAATGTGTTTTGTCATCTGTGCTTTCTGTCCTGTCTGACATTGACAACTGTTTGTTATGATGACTTTTCCCATTCTTATGTCCTGAAGTGTATGCTGTCTCTGTGTCTTAATATATGCACACCTGTCTCTGTGTCTTAATATATGCACACCTGTCTCTGTGTCTTAATATATACACACCTGTCTCTGTGTCTTAATATATGCACACCTGTCCTCTGTGTCTTAATTTACACATCTGTCTCTGTGTCTTAATACACACACACATGTCTCTGTGTCTTAATATATGCACACCTGTCTCTGTGTCTTAATATATACACACCTGTCTGTGCTCTTAATATATACACACCTGTCTATGTGTCTTAATATATACACACCTGTCTCTGTGTCTTAATATATACACACCTGTCTCTGTGTCTTAATATGCACACACATGTCTCTGTGTCTTAATATATGCACACATGTCTCTGTGTCTTAATATATACACACCTGTCTGTGCTCTTAATATATACACACCTGTCTCTGTCTTAATATATGCACACCTGTCTCTGTGTCTTAATATGTACACACCTGTCTCTGTGTCTTAATATACGCACACCTGTCTCTGTGTCTTAATACACACACACCTGTCTCTATGTCTTAATATATGCACACCTGTCTCTGTGTCTTAATATATGCACACCTGTCTCTGTTTCTTAATATATGCACACCTGTCTCTGTGTCGTAATATATGCACACCTGCCTCTGTGTCTTAATATATGCACACCTGCCTCTGTGTCTTAATATATGCACACCTGTCTCTGTGTCTTAATATATACACACCTGTCTCTGTGTCTTAATATATACACACCTGTCTCTGTGTCTTAATATATGCACACCTGTCTCTGTGTCGTAATATATGCACACCTGCCTCTGTGTCTTAATATATGCACACCTGCCTCTGTGTCTTAATATATGCACACCTGTCTCTGTGTCTTAATATATACACACCTGTCTCTGTGTCTTAATATATACACACCTGTCTCTGTGTCTTAATATATACACACCTGTCTCTGTGTCGTAATATATGCACACCTGTCTCTGTGTCGTAATATATACACACCTGTCTCTGTACTGACATATATACACACCTGTCTCTGTGTCTTAATATACACACACCTATCTCTGTGTCTTAATATACAAACACCAGTCTCTGTACTGACATATATACACACCTGTCTCTGTGTCTTAATATACACACACCTATCTCTGTGTCTTAATATACAAACACCAGTCTCTGTACTGACATATATACACACCTGTCTCTGTGTCTTAATATACACACACCTGTCTCTGTACTGACATATATACACACCTGTCTCTGTGTCTTAATATACACACACCTATCTCTGTGTCTTAATATACAAACACCAGTCTCTGTACTGACATATATACACACCTGTCTCTGTGTCTTAATATACACACACCTATCTCTGTGTCTTAATATACAAACACCAGTCTCTGTATTGACATATATACACACCTGTCTCTGTGTCTTAATATACACACACCTGTCTCTGTACTGACATATATACACACCTGTCTCTGTGTCTTAATATACACACACCTATCTCTGTGTCTTAATATACACACACCTATCTCTGTGTCTTAATATACAAACACCAGTCTCTGTACTGACATATATACACACCTGTCTCTGTGTCTTAATATATACACACCTGTCTCTGTGTCTTAATATACAAACACCAATCTCTGTACTGACATATATACACACCTGTCTCTGTGTCTTAATATATACACACCTGTTTCTGTGTCTTAATATATACACACCTGTTTCTGTGTCTTAATATATGCACACCTGTCTCTGTGTCTTAATATATACACACCTGTCTCTGTGTCTTAATATATGCACACCTGTCCTCTGTGTCTTAATTTACACATCTGTCTCTGTGTCTTAATACACACACACATGTCTCTGTGTCTTAATATATGCACACCTGTCTCTGTGTCTTAATATATACACACCTGTCTGTGCTCTTAATATATACACACCTGTCTATGTGTCTTAATATATACACACCTGTCTCTGTGTCTTAATATATACACACCTGTCTCTGTGTCTTAATATGCACACACATGTCTCTGTGTCTTAATATATGCACACATGTCTCTGTGTCTTAATATATACACACCTGTCTGTGCTCTTAATATATACACACCTGTCTCTGTCTTAATATATGCACACCTGTCTGTGTCTTAATATGTACACACCTGTCTCTGTGTCTTAATATACGCACACCTGTCTCTGTGTCTTAATACACACACACCTGTCTCTATGTCTTAATATATGCACACCTGTCTCTGTGTCTTAATATATGCACACCTGTCTCTGTTTCTTAATATATGCACACCTGTCTCTGTGTCGTAATATATGCACACCTGCCTCTGTGTCTTAATATATGCACACCTGCCTCTGTGTCTTAATATATGCACACCTGTCTCTGTGTCTTAATATATACACACCTGTCTCTGTGTCTTAATATATACACACCTGTCTCTGTGTCTTAATATATGCACACCTGTCTCTGTGTCGTAATATATGCACACCTGCCTCTGTGTCTTAATATATGCACACCTGCCTCTGTGTCTTAATATATGCACACCTGTCTCTGTGTCTTAATATATACACACCTGTCTCTGTGTCTTAATATATACACACCTGTCTCTGTGTCTTAATATATACACACCTGTCTCTGTGTCGTAATATATGCACACCTGTCTCTGTGTCGTAATATATACACACCTGTCTCTGTACTGACATATATACACACCTGTCTCTGTGTCTTAATATACACACACCTATCTCTGTGTCTTAATATACAAACACCAGTCTCTGTACTGACATATATACACACCTGTCTCTGTGTCTTAATATACACACACCTATCTCTGTGTCTTAATATACAAACACCAGTCTCTGTACTGACATATATACACACCTGTCTCTGTGTCTTAATATACACACACCTGTCTCTGTACTGACATATATACACACCTGTCTCTGTGTCTTAATATACACACACCTATCTCTGTGTCTTAATATACAAACACCAGTCTCTGTACTGACATATATACACACCTGTCTCTGTGTCTTAATATACACACACCTATCTCTGTGTCTTAATATACAAACACCAGTCTCTGTATTGACATATATACACACCTGTCTCTGTGTCTTAATATACACACACCTGTCTCTGTACTGACATATATACACACCTGTCTCTGTGTCTTAATATACACACACCTATCTCTGTGTCTTAATATACACACACCTATCTCTGTGTCTTAATATACAAACACCAGTCTCTGTACTGACATATATACACACCTGTCTCTGTGTCTTAATATATACACACCTGTCTCTGTGTCTTAATATACAAACACCAATCTCTGTACTGACATATATACACACCTGTCTCTGTGTCTTAATATATACACACCTGTTTCTGTGTCTTAATATATACACACCTGTTTCTGTGTCTTAATATACACACATCTGTCTCTGTGTGTGAGATGGACCTCTGTTGTCCCAGAATGCAACAGCAAGAAGAAGCAGTGGGAGGGTCAAAACTGGGATATTTATAGGACAATACAAAGTTCAGATTTACTGGACAATACAAAATCCAGATTTCATGGACAAGACAAAGACGGTCCACGTTTCCTGCACAAGACTACCAAAGTCCAATGATTAAGACATAGACAAAATCGAGTGGTCTTGCTAGCTGTCATCACAACCTTTATATCCTTGCACCCCAGACAACAATACATCAACCCAGATCGCCATGGCAACAACTGATGGAGCCATGAGGTAGTACGTCCTGTGGTAGGTTTTCAGGCAGAAGGTCACCTTGGGGTCAGGGCTCTTTACTGTCCTTGGGTGGTCCAGGTACACTTCCAGAACAGTCTGCAGACATAGCATGCCCCGGGGTTTCCTCTCTGTCTTGTCTGTGAAGTAAGACACCTGTAGATAGACAGTAATACACATGTAGATATACAGTAATACACACATGTAGACAGTAATACACACATGTAGATATACAGTAATACACACATGTAGACAGTAATACACACATGTAGATATACAGTAATACACACATGTAGATATACAGTAATACACACATGTAGATATACAATAATACACACATGTAGATATACAATAATACACACATGTAGATATACAGTAATACACACATGTAGACAGTAATACACACATGTAGATATACAGTAATACACACATGTAGATATACAGTAATACACACATGTAGATATACAGTAATACACACATGTAGACAGTAATACACACATGTAGATATACAGTAATACACATGTGTAGATATACAGTAATACACATATGTAGATATACAGTAATACACACATGTAGATATACAGTAATACACACATGTAGATATACAGTAATACACACATGTAGATATACAGTAATACACACATGTAGATATACAGTAATACACACATGTAGATAGTAATACACACATGTAGATATACAGTAATACACACATGTAGATATACAGTAATACACACATGTAGATATACAGTAATACACACAGGTAGATATACAGTAATACACACATGTAGATATACAGTAATACACACATGTAGATATACAGTAATACACACATGTAGATATACAGTAATACACACATGTAGATATACAGTAATACACACATGTAGATATACAGTAATACACACACGTAGACAGTAATACACACATGTAGATATACAGTAATACACACATGTAGATATACAGTAATACACACATGTAGATAGTAATACACACATGTAGATATACAGTAATACACACACGTAGACAGTAATACACACATGTAGATATACAGTAATACACACACGTAGACAGTAATACACACATGTAGATATACAGTAATACACACACGTAGACAGTAATACACACATGTAGATATACAGTAATACACACACGTAGACAGTAATACACACATGTAGATATACAGTAATACACACATGTAGATATACAGTAATACACACATGTAGATAGTAATACACACATGTAGATAGTAATACACACATGTAGATATACAGTAATACACACATTTAGACAGTAATACACACATGTAGATAGTAATACACACATGTAGATATACAGTAATACACACATGTAGATATACAGTAATACACACATGCAGATATACAGTAATACACACACGTAGACAGTAATACACACATGTAGACAGTAATACACACATGTAGACAGTAATACACACATACAGATATACAGTAATACACACATGTAGAAATACAGTAACACACACATCAAGGCACAGGCTTTCAAAGCACAGACCTCACATGGAAAAAGTCGGATTATGATAAAGGTAAGGCCCTTCTTTCACGCTACTTAGAACAGGACTGACCAGAAAGACGAGCCCGCCAGACAGAGGACCACAACGACACTATGGACTGTGTGGGTAAACATCAAGGAAACATCCAGATGGGAAAATGACTGCCGATTCCATCAGAAATGAACTGAGTGTTTTGTGGGGGACTATTGTGTTGACATTCTGGTGGCGGCATTATGCTGTTATTTGTCGAGACTCCTGTCTTTTCCACTTTTCACATTGGGCAGTGGGGAGCATTTTGTGTGATATTCACTGGCACAGGAACGGAGCATAATGGGGACGACCCGTTGCTGTGAAGTTGGAACTGCGACTAACTAATTAACTAATTAACTAATCTCTCAGTTGTGCGAGGGGGTCGGGACAGACGAAGAATGGATAATCACAGCTGAGATAGTGCGTGCGATGCTCAAGAAATCACCTAACACCGCCCCAGGCCCAGACGGCATCCGATATGGTGACCTACTGGTGATATCAGATGATGACATGGAAGAACTGGCCAGAGAATTCAACACCAGTATCCAGAGGGTCAGATCAAAGAAGAATGGCTACACAATTACTTGCTGCCGCTGCCAAAACCGAACAAAGACCATTCTAAAATAAGCGGATACAGAATCATTACGATGCAGAACACTGTTGGCAAGCTACTGGAGAAAATTGTAGCACACAGACATGATTGTGACTTGGAACAGCTCGGCTGCTTCCCGCCCACACTTGGAGGATACAGACGCAACCAAGAGTCATGGCTGAATGCGGCGGTCTTTGCTCAAGATGTTTACGAAGGATTTCAGGTCAGAGAAGAGACATGTGCGGCCGCCATAGACTTAGAGGACGCATATAACAGAGTATCTTTCGAGCACTTGATGCAAACCCTCCTCAGGCTGAAAGTGCACCCTCACCTTGTACGATGGATAGCTGCAGTTCTGCTCCAAAGGAAGGTGGTGCTAAGATGCGGGAGTTGGTCTTCTGAGCCGATAACGATATGTCCAGGATTGCCGCAGGGTTCACCACTGTCACCAGTACTATTCAACGTGTATACGGTGCCGATCACTGAACAACAGTTGGACGGGAGGGGTAGGACTCTGTCATTTGCTGACGACATTCTTGTGTATCGACAGGGTCGAGATAGACAGGCGGTTGCCAATGATATGCAGGGCGAACTAGATCGAATTTCCTCATGGTATGCTGATGCCGATGCCCTTGTCAACCCTGTAAAGGCATCGGTTACATGGTTCTCCCTAAACAACCATATTGTGAACACAGACCTGCCGGCAGTGAGAATGGATGGGGGAATTTTGAGTAGAACCCAGTGACATATCTTGGCGTGAGGCTTGATCGTAGCCTGTCCTTCAGAGATCATGTCGATTATGTCATAATGAAATCTCGAAAAGGTTTGTCAGCAATGAGAGTCATGGCGACTGCCATTATCGAGCAAAGACTGCTAATACTTCTGTTCCAAGGACTGGTGCTTTCACGCATCGAGTATGCCCTGGCCATCCTCACTGTCAGCCCTACACAAATTGGAAGACTTGAAAAGGTACAAAACGAAGCCATGCACATCATTTTGGGCTGCACGAGAGACACCAGCTGTGTAGCAATGAGATACCTCCTTGACTTCCCGACAATGGAACACAGGATCAAGATCTGGAGAGCTCGTGCATACTTAAAAATAAGTGCAGATGAGCAGCACCCTCTGTATGACGCTATATTCAGAGAAAAGGGTGATAGGCTAAAGAGGGGCAAATCATGGATGGGTCGGGCGGAAGATGTCGTCGGACAGGTCTGCAGTCTTACCAGTATCAACCCCGGCAAGGAATGGGTGCCGGTGCCTCCAGCTTTTAAGTGCACTTTCTCCTGCATTATCACACTCGGCAGACGGTGCAGAGAGCAGAACCCGGCCCCTGTCAATGCAGAGGTTAACGCGCTCATCTATGAACACTCAGATAGCCCCGAAGTGCTCATCTATACAGATGGATCTGTTGTAAAGCAGCAGAGAAGTGCGTGGGCATTTACAGCCCGTTCGGCGGGCCGAACCGTTCAAGAATCCAGTGGTGCCCACTCTATGACCACGAGCAGCATGACGATGGAGGTGATGGCAGTTACACAGGCTTTCATATGGTTGGAATGACAGCATTATACCAACGTGGGTGTACTAAGTGATTCAATGAGCATGATTCCGAAGGTCGAAGCTGGATCTGTACGTAGACAGTGGACTGAGTAGCTGCGGAAGTCTGTTGTCCGTAAAGTCACCTTCATCTTCGTCCCGGGACATGCGGGAATCGAGGGAAATGAACGAGCTGATAAACTGGCTGGCTCTGCACCCCCTGTAGATGGCCAGCCCATGGATCGTGCCGATGTTATTAACGTCCTCAAAGATATGGCGAGAACAGAGGACTTTGACGTCAGTGAATCCAAATCGCTGTCCAGGATGAAAGACTTGGGAGTAAGAATCGGCACGGCCAGACGCGAGAGGTACATCGGGAAAACAAGGCGCCTCGTCAACCAACACAGAACTGGCACTATTAGCCACCGGACGCTGATGCATATGCTGGGGGTAGGATCTGAGCACCTATGGACATGTCCGGAGTGCAATGAAGATACCCCAACTGATAACTAATAACTGATAACACACACATGTAGACAGTAATACACACATGTAGATATACAGTAATACACACAGGTAGATATACAGTAATACACACATGTAGATATACAGTAATACACCCTTGTAGACAGTAATACACACATGTAGATATACAGTAATACACACATGTAGATATACAGTAATACACACATGTAGATATACAGTAATACACACATGTAGATATACAGTAATACACACATGTAGATATACAGTAATACACACATGTAGATATACAGTAATACACACATGTAGATATACAGTAATACACACATGTAGATATACAGTAATACACACATGTAGATATAGAGTAATACACACATGTAGATATACAGTAATACAAACATGTAGAGAGTAATACACACATGTAGGCATTAATACACATATGTAGACAGTAATACACACATGTTGACAGTAATACATACATGTAAACAGTAATTCACACTTGTAAACAGTAATACACACAAGTAAACAGTAATGCACACTTGCAGACAGTAATACACACATGCAGAGAGTAATACACATATGTAGACAGTAATACACACATGTAGGCAGTAATACATGCATGTAGGCACAGTCATATAATAATACACAATGCCTTACCACATTTTTCTTGCTGTCAAAGACAAACCAGCGTTTCTTCCAGAGGTTGAAGTGACTGCCCATCTTGTGCAGGAAGCCTCGGCAGCAATGGCGCGAGATCTGCACGTCCTGGCAGATGTCCATCTGATGACCCAACCGCTCTATGTAGGTACGCAGGTCAAGGTCTTTGGTCGGTGTGGAGTGGACACCCGGTGCCCGGACTTCCTGTAAGAGGAGATAATAATGTCCTTGTTTGGCACGTAGTCATAGCTCCAATCTCGGTCTGTGAACTAACCTGTCCGTGTAGTATTCTGTGTCAGTAGCTGAACTATTTCAATAGCTGAACTATGCCAGTAGCTGAACTATTTCAGTAGCTGAACTATGTCAGTAGCTGAACTATTTCAATAGCTGAACTATGCCAGTAGCTGAACTATTTCAGTAGCTGAACTATGTCAGTAGCTGAACTATTTCAATAGCTGAACTATGCCAGTAGCTGAACTATTTCAGTAGCTGAACTATGTCAGTAGCTGAACTATTTCAGTAGCTGAACTATGTCAGTTGCTGAACTATGTCAGTAGCTGAACTAATTATGTCAGTAGCTGAACTAACTATGCCAGTAGCTGAACTAAAAATCCCTTGTCTATCAAGCCTGTGTCCTTAGTACTCTTCTTTATGGCAGTGAAGTCTGGTCAACTTACTCACACCAAGAGAAACGTTTAAACAGCTTTCATATGTGGTGTCTGCCAAGAATACTTGGTATTAAGTGGCAAGATAAAATCACAAATACTGAAGCATTGGAAAGATCAGGTTGTGTGACGGTTTGTTCCAGTCTTCGTAGACTTAGATGGAAAGGACACGTTAGGAGTATGGATGATGGTACAATACCAAAGGATATCATTTTTGGTGAATTACAGACGGGTAGGAAATCTCAGTGTCAGTGTCTACTACGATACAAAGATGTGTGTAAGCGGGACATGATTGATGCAGGCATTGATAATGCACAGTGGGAGCAAGTCGCCGCTGAACGTGTTGCATGGAGGGCAACTATCAGAAATGGAATAAAGACAAAGGAGAAAATGATTGCAGATAAGTCCCACAGCGAGCGTGCGAGACGTAAGATGGTGCATGATGGTGGAAATAACCATGTGTTCACATGCATCCACTGTGGACAAACATTTACAGCGCGAACTGGCCTTATCAGTCACATTCGCAACCGCCATGGGTTGTAGTTATTATGCCTTTTTGAAGTACAAAGTAACAAACTATCATCTGTCAAGACGGCAAGGTGCCAATGGAATGAAGCTGAACTAACCATGTCAGTAGCTGAACTATGTCAGTATCTGAACTAACTAAGTCAGTAGCTGAACTAACTATCTCAGTAGCTGAAATAACTATTTAAGTAGCTGAACTATGTTAGTAGCTGAACTATGTCAGTAGCTGAACTAATTATGTCAGTAGCTGAAATAACCATGTCAGTAGCTGAGCTACCTATTTCAGTAGCTGAACTAATCACGTCAGTAGCTGAACTAACTATGTCAGTAGCTGAACTAACTATGTCAGTAGATGAACTAACTATTTCAGCTGGGTATACTGTGTCAACAGCTGAACTATGTCAGCTGAGTTTACTGTGCCAGTAGCTGAACTATGTCATCTGAGTATACCGTGTCAGTAGCTAAACTGTGTCAGCTGAGTATACCGTGTCAGTAGCTAAACTGTGTCAGCTGAGTATACTGTCAGTAGCTAAACTGTGTCAGCTGAGTATACCGTGTCAGTAGCTGAACTATATCAACTGAGTATACTGTGTCAGTAGCTGAACTATATCAACTGAGTATACTGTCAGTAGCTGAACTATATCAATTGAGTATACTGTGTCAGTAGCTGAACTATATCAACTGAGTATACTGTCAGTAGCTGAACTATATCAACTGAGTATACTGTCAGTAGCTGAACTATATTAACTGAGTATACTGTGTCAGTAGCGGAACTATGTCAGCTGAGTATACTTTCAGTAGCTGAATTATATAAACTGAGTATACTGTCAGTAGCTGAATTGTATCAGCTGAGTATACTGTCAGCAGCTGCACTCTGTCAGCTGAGTATACCGTGTCAGTAGCTGAACTATGTCAGCTGAGTATACTGTCAGTAGCTGAACTATATCAACTGAGTATACTGTATTAGTGGCTGAACTATGTCAATATGATATAATATTATCATCTGCAAACGATGTGACATGAAATACATTGGTCAAACTGGTAGACACCTTGCCGACCGTTTTAGGGAACACCTCAGAGATATTAACCAGGGCGCTGACAAACCTGTCCCCAACCATTTTAATTCCTCCAACCATAATGAAGTCGACGATGTATGTGTCACTGCATTGAAACCTTGCTTCTCTAACAGTTCCATCAGGCTAAAAATCGAAAGCCAATTAATAAACTCTCTGCGATGCGTCTACCCAGCAGGTATTAATACCGATGTGGACGCTACTGTATAACTGTGTCATCTTCCCTCTATACATTCATATCTAACTGTTCACACGCCTCCGCCTATACATTTCCAACTGTTTACACTGTTTATAACTATGCTGTCCTCCCCCTATACACCCATACAGTGTTGCCATCTCCCTTTGATGAAAAAGCACCAAAATCGACCCAAAAAAGCACTAAAAAGCACCAAAATATTTTAGGTAGCAAAAAAAAAAAAAAAAAAGCACCAACTGTTTTTATTACAAATGTAACAAGGTAGCACAGTATAATTTATTATTATCACTTCAAAATACAATGAAGTTTATTCCGGATCCGCCAAATCCCAATCAGAACTACTTTCGAGCCAAAAAAGCACTAAATTGCAATACTATTTTTTTGGGAAATCACTAAAACAAGCACTGGTGGTATTCATTCAAAATGTTATAAAGTAGCACATTATAATTTATTATTATCACTGAATATTAGAATGAAGTTTATTCCAGATCTGACAAATCCCAGTGAAACAACTCCACTTCAGTTTCTGTAGCTATTTCCTGCTGTGTTTGCTCCTGCGATGATGAGGATGATGATGATGATTGAAAGAAACATGTATATTTTTCGCAGAATATCCTTAGGTAGTTTATAATCATGACAGCATTTGCCATATCTTTTCATTCCATATCTAATAGTCAAAACAGCTTTCAAACTCTTGATGCTCAGTCTGTTTAGCAATTTTGATTTTATAACTCCCATCTGACTGAAAATACGCTCCACGTCCGCATTAGAATGAGGTAAAATTAGCACAGTTAAAGCTAAATCTGTAAGATCTTGGAAAGGATTTTCACCGGTGGCATCCCTGTATGAGGCTATTTCTGCCCACAGTCCAAGTGTGCCAGAGGTCTGTGTCCACTGCATATGATAAAGTTTTCTCCACTGGAAATCGATGCGGGTGAGAGTAGCTGCATCTTCTACAAACATTTGCTATCAGATTGCTACTGGTACTATTAGTGTTGGAACTCTTCGCTGGCTGCTGAGGATGGGGACGGAGCGCTTATGGGAATGCCTCGAATGCTGTGATGTCGATTCCTAAATCAATCAATCAATCAATCTACAAACATTTTAGCAAGATCCAATATACAGGGCTTCATTGGCTGTAGACATTCACTTCCACTAAGACATGACATGGACTGCAACACTCGAACGTTATCGGGTGTACGTAAACGCAGCTGTGTCAATAGCTCTATTAAAAGCTGGATGCACCTTCCACGAATTTCTTTCTCATCGGGAAACTTGTAGTCTGCTATTTCTTTCTCAAACTCATAACCTAGATTGGGATTAGGATCTAAATAATCTTGAATAGCATCACTTTCTGTTATTTTTCCCCCCAGGAATAGCAATCTTTGAACTGACAGAATCAGTGAGCTGGACAAGATCGCTGAGTAGTTTTGTTGGATCCTGTATATCTGCTTCGAATTTTTTATTCACACTTTGAACTTCTCCGAGAATATGCTTGAGAAATATGAGATACACATAGTTTTTCATGTCGCTAAACATAGAATGTAGAAGTTCTGCTGCATAACAGCGCTCGTTGAGTCTTGCTAGATCAAAATGAGTTCTGAGCTCGACCCACTGCTGCAATATTCTGACAATGGAAGATTGAATGGACATCCAGCGTGTCTGGCTTAATTGAACAATCTTCAGCGGATGTTGTCCATCATTTATTGAAGCAAAAAGCTCCCTGTACTTTGCTTGACGAAGACTTGAGTGAGAAAACCAGTTATATATGAATTCTATGTTCCTGGGCTGACAAGCAGCTGCAGCCTGTGACACTGCCAGCTGAAGGGAATGACATACACATCTAATTAGTACCAGATGAGGAACTTCGGGTTTTAATTTTGTATATACTCCATTGTTTACACCTGTCATGACAGACGCATTGTCAGTGCCGAGTGCAACTAGTCTTTGCAACTCAAGTCCATTCTTGTTTAAACAATCTTTTAACGCATTGCATATTGCCTGTGCGTTGCAGTCACTCAGTTCAACTAAATCTAAGTAACTAACCACAAACTGCTTTCTTGTCTCTGAATAGTACCTAATAGCTACTCCAAGTAGCTTAGTTTCAGAAATGTCATTGCTCTCATCAATCAATAAGCTGTATTTATTTTTGCCAATATCAGCTGTCAAGTCTGTTGTGAAATATGGTGCAAGTACATTTGAAATAACTGCTCTGCACTTAGTTCTCCTAAGCTTAAAGTTCTTGCAACCACTGCTGTCACCAAAGTGTACCTTGCAGAGTTCACTTAAATGGTCAATAACGCGAAGCAAACAATGGCTAGCTATGAACAAAGACATGCATCCTTGTGTTTCTTTGACATCATCTTTCAGTTTGTCAAATGCAATTGTTGTTTGCCTTTGTGTACTGAATGGTTGTTCGGCTTTCTGATGTTTCGTTGTATTCTTGTGCCTCTCAATATCATTTAACCTGGCTGCAATTTAACATTTGCAATATTTGCAAAAAACACTTAGTATTATCCCCTTCTACTTTTAACAACCATTTTTGAAATCTCGTGTCACTGAGCCACTGTTCTCTGAAATGTTGACAATATTTCTTGCTCATGGTGAAACACAAATAAGCTTAAATGAAAGGATAATGTAGACACCACAAAATTATGAACTCGATTACAAGCTAATGTATTGACGTTTGGACTTGTCTGCAAGATGCCGTTCGCTTTCAGCTAAATTAAAGAGAGTTAAATTAGTTGAATATTGCGCGGTAACGTACTAAGACTGTTTTACTCCATCGCTTCAGTTCAAATTCGGCTTTTTAGTGTTCCCAAAATGATTTGTAAAGTAATTTTTACCCACCTCAAAAAAAGCACTAAAAAACACCCAAAAAATTTTGTGAAGCACTAAATTTACGCGGCCGCGCTAAAAGCAAAATTTTCGGACTAAATGACTTGAAAAAGCACTAAATTTAGTGCGAAAAGCACTAAAATGGCAACACTGCACCCATACCCAACTGTCTATGTTCATATCGGACTGTTCGAATTTTTTTTCTATCTGGCCCCCTGGCAACCTTACTATACATAAACTCTGTAGCCAAAGAGTGCCTTCTCAACCGGCACAACCGCCAAATTTGCGAGTGGTTGTGTTATTTTGTTGTCTTGTTTTTCGTTGTTTTACCTATTTGTGGTGCCCTGTCCCTGACAAAGATTCTTAAAATCGAAACGTCGGCCGTTCTGTGTTGTCCTATTGTACTTATTTGTTATTTTATTATTGGATTTTGTGAATAAGTCACACGTTGTTCACCTGTGTATGATGGATTTTCTTAACTTGTAAGGTATGTCTGTGTTTAGTAAGTCTCTTCTTTTCGCAGGAGCAAAATATACATACATAATTGTTTCCAGTTCATATTATTATATCCTGCTGCAGCCGCTGCTTTCTCTTTTATTCTGTCAGCTGAGTATACCGTGTCAGTAGCTGAACTCTTTCGGCTGAGTATACTGTCAGTAACTGAACTATATCAGCTGAGTATACTGTGTCAGTAGCTGAACTATATCAGCTGAGTATACTTTCAGTAAGGGAACTATGTCAGCTGAGTATACTGTAAATAGCTGAACTATATCAGCTGAGTATACTTAATACTTTCAAGATACAAGGGATCACATTCTCAATATGCGTTTAATAATAGAGAAGTGCAGAGAATTTAATGTAAACCTATTCTCATGTTTTGTGGATTATTCAAAGGCATTTGACTGTGTACAACATCAGAAACTTTGGGAAATCATGAGGAATATAGGCTTCCGCCACACGTAATACAACTCATAAGAATACCAACAAGCAGCGGTTAGAATAGATGGTGAGACATCAGACTGGTTTGACATCAAGCAAGGAGTTCGTCAGGGATGTGTCCTGTCCGCCTATTTGTTTAACCTTTACGTCGAAAATATAATGAGAAATGTAAGAGATGGTATAAATAGGGAGCTATATGATGCCCTAAATATCGGTGGTCATGACATACCGGAGATTTGGTATGCTGATGATACATTATTGCTATCCACAACACAGACTGGTACAGAAAACCTAATAGCCTCAACCCAATTGAATAGTGAAAATCACAACTTATATCTTAACATGTCTCTCTGGCCGAGGAGTTACACGACTTTCTCCGTAATTCCGTTTATCCACGCAGGGTCTCGCAGCGCGCGAGGATTGGAAGCGGTTCTACCCGCGCTGGTGACTTGCGGGATACTGAGCCGGCCGCTCAGAAAGCAATGGAAACTACTGAGCGTAATCTTGCCAAGAAATCAACAATCAGCTGAAAGATGCTGATGTTGACAGCGATGTCCTGTAAAGGATACGCAAAACATTTTTAAAAATATCTTAACGTAGCAAAAGCAAAGATAATGCATACAGATAAAACCACTATGGAGAAAGAAATATATGTTAATGAGGAAAAATTGAAGGTGGTGGAAAATTTTGAATATCTTGGGTCATTGATTACCAACAATGGCGACACAGTGAAAGAAATTAAACGACGACTATCAATTGCTCTTCAAAGACTAAAACAACTGAATAAATTATGGAGTGGGACAGACAGAACTACAAAAATTATATTTTTAAGAGCATGCATCTTTCCCATTGCAACATACGCCTGTGAGACGTGGACACTTACTAAACAAGCTGAACAGCGCATAAATGGCTTTAAATTTAAATGTTATAGACGAGTTCTAAGAATATCTTGGGTGAAGAAAAGAAAAAATGCATCCATACTTCAAGAGCTGAATATTGAAGAAGGTTGGCTATTAAAGACGACAAAACAAAGAAAATGGAAATATTTTGGTCACTTGAAATGTCATGAAAGTTTGGAGAGAACAATAATGGAGGGGTATATGCCTGGTAAGAGTGGAAGAGGAAAGAGAAGACTGGTGCAGGATGTGGTGGATGATCTACAGATGGGTGTATTGGACGCGGGACAGCTTGCTTGTGATGAGAGGTTTTCCGGAAGGTTGTTATGGGAGCGAGGTTCTGCAAAGGACAATCTACTGAATGAATGAATGAATGAATACTTTCAGTAAGTGAAGTATATCAGCTGAGTATACTGTCAGTAAGTGAACTATATCAGCTGAGTATACTGTCAGTAAGTGAACTATGTCAGCTGAGTATACTGTCAGTAAGTGAACTATATCAGCTGAGTATACTGTCAGTAAGTGAACTATATCAGCTGAGTATACTGTCAGTAAGTGAACTATATCAGCTGAGTATACTGTCAGTAAGTGAACTATATCAGCTGAGTATACTGTCAGTAAGTGAACTATATCAGCTGAGTATACTGTCAGTAAGTGAACTATATCAGCTGAGTATACTGTCAATAAGTGAACTATATCAGCTGAGTATACTGTCAGTAAGTGAACTATATCAGCTGAGTATACTGTCAGTAAGTGAACTATATCAGCTGAGTATACTGTCAGTAAGTGAACTATATCAGCTGAGTATACAGTATCAGTAGCTGAACTATATCAGCTGAGTAACCTGGGTACCTTACAACGACCTCATCTTGTCTCGCACAGCGCCATTTTCCGCAGGGTGTCAGCAAATAGACACTTCTTGTTCCAGCAGGTGTGATTTTGTTGCAAGTTTCAAGCAGAGGAAAGATAGAAGAATGCGTCTATTGGCAGATGTTGCGTTCTGAATAGAGGTGTGTCAATATACTAGTGTATAAGTATGTCATCTCTTGTGTCCAAGTATGTCATCTTATGTGTCCAAGTATGTCATCTTATGTGTCCAGCTATGTCATCTTATGTGTCCAAGTATGTCATCTTATGTGTACAAGTATGTAATCTTATGTGTCCAAGTATGTCATCTTATGTGTCCAAGTATGACATCTTATGTGTCCAAGTATGTCATCTTTTGTGTCCAAGTATGTAATCTTCTGGCAAGATTGAGGAAAATACCTGGATGGCTTGGCCACGTTGTATGGTCGAGGCAAGAACACTGAGCTGATCCACGACTCTGGTGATCGAGTGAGACGGCAAAACATGACCGCATACGCTTACCGGCATGGCACATGACGATTTTGATGACACATACAAACAGATTCACACACACACACACATACACACACACATACACACCGGTGCAGACGCCCCCGTCAGCCTCTCGTCCCGCAGCTGCTGCCGTAACTGTTCAATCTGCTCTAGGGCCGCCACTGCCGACTCTTTCAGCTTGGTCTGTGGAAGAGCATGTACTATGTACTGGTGGCAGCGTGTGGAAGAGCGTGTACTGGTGGCAGTGTGTGGAAGAGAAATTTACAGTTTGTGATTGATATACTTTCACAGTTTGTCATAAATGTGCAGTCACAGTTTGTACTAGATGTACTGTCACAGTTTGTCATAGATGTACTGTCACAGTTTCTCATAGATGTACTGTCACAGTTTGTCATAGATGTTCTCGTGGTAGTTTGTCACAGATGTTCTTGTCACAGTTTGCCATAGCCGTACTGTCACAGATTGTCATAGATGGCATGTATATACTCTCCTAGATGAGATGACGTCCCCTGTAGACCCAGTGCTCACACCCCAGTATACTTAGCGCTTATTTCCTAGTACATTAAATACCCCATTCCCCAGTACTTCTTCCCAGTATTCTCAGTACCTGAAAAACACGTACATTTAGAACCCATTTCCCAGTACGCCTTCCTAGTAAACTCAATACATGTACACTCCGTACTCCTTTCCTAGTACACCCAGTGCCCCCTAATATGTACTCCGAGTACCTCTTCTCCGGTGCACTCAGTACTTCTTGTACCCAGTACGTTTAGTACCCGTCTTCCTCGGCGCACTGCGCACCCCTCTACCCAGCCCCTAGCAAATGTGCACTGTCAAATATACAGACGTTCGTATTAATATATCATCATGCGACACAAATACAACATTTCAACAAAGTTCAATATTCAAAGAGAGGTGCAATATAGAGTTGCCACATCGTAGCTCATATGCAACATTTCAATGCAAATGCAACATTCCAACACAGCTACAATATTCCTACACATATACAACATTCCAATGTAGATGTAACATTCCAAAACAGATATAATATTCCAACATTATTGCATCATCTCCACATAGATACAACATTCCATCACAGATGGAACATGTGGGCATATACAATATTAGCACACGGACGTAACATTAACACACAGATGCATCATTATATATAGATACAAGATGAAACTGACATACAATATTTTGACACAGATGCAATACTGATATACAACATTTAGAAACACGAATATGCTGACAGAAATATCAAATCTGTACGCTAATAGGACATTCGGAGAGCGAAAGGGGAGACGTGGGAAGTTGACTGTAAAGTAGATGGAAATAGATGGGGGAGACATGGACAGTTGACTGTAAAGTAGATGGAAAGAGATGAGGGAGACATGTGAATTTGACTGTAAAGTAGATGGAAAGAGATGGGGGAGACATGGGGAGTTGACTGTAAAGTAGATGGAAAGAGAAGGGGGAGACATGGTAAGTTGACTGTAAAGTAGATGGACAGAGATGGGGGAGTCATGGGAAGTTGACTGTAAAGTAGATGGAAAGAGATGGGGGAGACATGGGAAGTTGAATGTACTGGAGATGGAAGGAGATGGGGGAGACATGGGAAGTTGATTGTAAAAAGGTGGAAAGAGATGGGAGAGACATGGGAAGTTGTAAAGTAGATCTGACCTGCTCTTCCAACAACTTGACTTTCTCTGACAGAGCTTCGGTCAAACGACGCTCCAGATCGGCCAGCTTGTCCGCTTCCTCCTGGTCGCCGTTTGAACTGAATCATTCAATCAAAGATACATGATGGGGTATAACATTGCCATAAACATTCGAATACAGAATCAAGGAGGTAATCAGTCAGCTTAAGAAGAACAGAATCACATGTGACAGAGTAGACATTGGAGCTAAATCCTGAAACAACATGCACACAACAATCATAAACAATTGCAATAAACAACATTACTATTCTGATGCGTATCCGTCATCCGAATAGGTCAGACGATGAAATGTTTTCGGGCGTACACATCGAATTGAAAGCTATGCTGACCGGCGGTCAGATGATCGTAAGTGCGTATGCAAATAGAGATAAAGGGGAAGGCCAATCTCACTAGCAACGAAACGAGGGCCTAGACCAGAAAGGGGGAATGCTCGGATAGAGGGTTGGACAGATACATGCTCGGATAGAGGGCTGGACAGATACATGCTCGGATAGAGGGCTGGACAGATACATGCTCAGATAGAGGGCTGGACAGATACATGCTCAGATAGAGGGCTGGACAGATACATGCTCAGATAGAGGGTTGGACAGATACATGCTCGGATAGAGGGTTGGACAGATACATGCTCGGATAGAGGGTTGGACAGATACATGCTCAGATAGAGGGCTGGACAGATACATGCTCAGATAGAGGGCTGGACAGATACATGCTCAGATAGAGGGATGGACAGATACATGCTCGGATAGAGGGTTGGACAGATACATGCTCGGATAGAGGGTTGGACAGATACATGCTCAGATAGAGGGCTGGACAGATACATGCTCAGATAGAGGGCTGGACAGATACATGCTCGGATAGAGGGTTGGACAGATACATGCTCGGATAGAGGGTTGGACAGATACATGCTCGGATAGAGGGTTGGACAGATACATGCTCTGATAGAGGGTTGAACAGATACATGCTCGGATAGAGGGTTGGACAGATACATGCTCGGATAGAGGGTTGAGCAGATACATGCTCGGATAGAGGGATGAACATACATGTTCGGATAGAGGGCTGAACATACATGTTCGGATAGAGGGCTGAACATACATGCTCGGATAGAGGGTTGGACAGATACATGTTCGGATAGAGGGATGAACATACATGTTCGGATAGAGGGCTGAACATACATGCTCGGATAGAGGGTTGGACAGATATATGCTCGTATAGAGGGCTGAACATATATGCTCGGATAGAGGGCTGAACATACATGCTCGGATAGAGGGCTGAACATACATGCTCGGATAGAGGGTTGGGCAGATACATGCAGGGATGGTGGTTTGAACAGGCAGAAACAGGACATACGACATTTGAAACCGAGGTTACAACCACGAAACAAAGTGGATTCTAGAAGAGCATAATTTCGTTCTCGATGCGTCCGCCCTGGGTCATTTGTGAACAGTGTAAGCTGGTGATGGTGCCCAGGATCACCGTATAATGATATGCACATATGTAGAATAGTAATGATTGGGGGGGGGGGGGGGGTGATGAGCGCTGCAACCCTGCCTGTCATTTGGGTAGTGGTTAGAGGGGCGATAAGGTCGCTTAAAAGTCGACAGGGTCGACTTCATTGCACCGGGTGTTATCCCTTATGGCTCGGTATCTTTCCGCAGCGCGGAAAGTGTCGCACAAAGCACGAACTCCGTAGCTCTAGTGACGACCCCCAGGAGTCTCCGAAAAATGTTCCCCTTGAACCGAAGGACGCGGGCCGGAATCGAACCCACAACCTTCGGAGCAGGAGTCAAACGGTTTGACCATTTCGCCACGGAGTCTAGAGGGGCGATGAGCGATGCAACACTGCCCGACATTTGGGTAGTGGATAGAACGAACGAACGAACGAACGGACTTTATTTTCGAAGGGTAACAAATTGGGCACGCAGGCCCGTCTTACATTCGGCCCTTCCAATCACTCATCTTTCGTTTATCAGTGCATAGTGCATTCACATAGGAAA
This sequence comes from Cepaea hortensis, assembly GCA_963921405.1. Lineage (NCBI taxonomy): Eukaryota > Metazoa > Mollusca > Gastropoda > Stylommatophora > Helicidae > Cepaea > Cepaea hortensis. The sequence goes on from OY992876.1 coordinate 432,640,187, forward strand.
AAAACATTGTCTAATGAATGTTGTAAGCATAAACAATGCATGTTACCATGTTATGAGACAAACCCCCACCCACCCACCCATCTATCTATCCGCGTGTCCCCCACACACATACCCACAGGCACATACATGACCCCATCCATCCACGCATCCCCCAACCAACACATCCCAAACACACCCCCACATACATCATCTCCCTACCCACACACACACACATCTCCCACCCACCCACACACCCAGGCACACATGCATGCAACCACCCACCCATACCCACACATACACATCCTCCACCCATCCCATAACCTACCAACACTCACCCACCCACGTAACCTCCATCACCCACCCACACACCCCCAAACACACATCCCCCAATCACATTTCCAACACCCACACACACACACATATTCCCGCCAACTTACATATCCTGCACTTACCCACACACAAAACCCGAACCCATCCACACATCCCCCACTTGCACACATATCACCCACCACACAATCTCCCCCACCCACACATCCCCTCCCACCCCCAACCTACACACACTCACACATTGTCTCTCTTTATTACACAGACACACACACACACACACACACACACACACTCACACTCATTAACTCTCTCTCGCTCGCTCTCACTCATACTCCGTAATTCTCTCACCCACTCTACAGTGTTCATGTTATAAATTATAACATCAATTGGCATTCAAAATGGTAATATGAACATGAGAATACACAAAATATATGGAATAGCATGTTACATGATATGCGTGCGCTTAAATCTCTCTCTCTCTCTCTCTCTCTCTCTCTCTCTCTCTCTCTCTCTCTCTCTCTCTCTCTTTCTCTGTCTCTCTGTATCTCTCTTCTCACCAACACACACCCATAGACACTCACAAACAATGCACGCACACATACACACACATTAACAAATCCATTCTCCCACTGTCTCTCTCTCGTTCGCTCTCTCTCTCTCTCCCCCCCCCCTCTCTCTCTCTCTCTCTCTCTCTCTCTCTCTCTCTCTCTCTCTCTCTCGCTCGCAATCACTATTTCACCCATTAAGTCACTCTCTCCATCTTTCATTTACTCAATATCACACTCTCTTTCACTCTCACTCACACACAGACATTCACACACCCTCTCGCTATCAAATACACACTCCCTCGCATACACACGAAAGCATATACACATACACACACGAGCATACACACAATACACACACGCAAATACACACATATCCCCACGCACACATACACACATTCACACCCATACACACATACTTACACACACACACACACACACACAAATACACACTCCCTCGCATACACTGCATGCATGAACACATACACACAAACATGCACATACATACACGAACATATATATATATATATATACACGCACATACACACATATACACACTCACATACATATAAACACACGCACACATGTACGCACACATGTACGCACACATAAACACACATATAAACATACTTACACACACAAGCACACATACAAACACACATTTACACACACTTACACATACACACCTACACGCACATTCAGACGAGGGGCGATGAGCGCTGCAACTCTGTCTGACATTTGGGTAGTGTTGGATAGAGGGGTGATGAACGCTGAAACTCTGCCCGGAATTTGGGTAGTGTTGGATAGAGGGGTGATGAACGCTGAAACTCTGCCCGGAATTTGGGTAGTGTTGGATAGAGGGGTCACGGATAAGCTGCTTCACTCGGACTGTGCCTTATAAAAAAAGAGACAGAAAGGATGGTTGATCTAGCACGTATCTTTAGATCAAGCACACCAAAGCAGCTTCCCTATCAAACATAGCAGGAAGAGGGTATGGGTGGGTTGTGTTATTAGGACTGGTGATGATGCTACTGCCCCTGATCCAATGACATGAGATAGCATAGCAAGGGTAATTATTATAACATGTAATACTGAGGTATTTTACACGGCTCCTGTCTTGCAGTGTATTCCTACATCTGTGTTCGAGGTATGATTAGACATGAACAGTAATGATGACTGATATACTGTGAGTGGAGGTCACTGCTGTGCACCTATCTCTGGAAGCAGTAAGCGAGAACTAGTGTGCTGTATATGTGCAGGGGTGCTAGTGTGCTGTATATGTGCCGTGGTGCTCTCCTGATGGAAGATCTGTATGTGCGGAGAGAATTAGTGGTATCCACATATGTGAACCATGCACAATCAGAATTGATCACGGCAGACCGAGACACCGAAGATGACAGTCTGCGTTGTGGGCACTCAGGAACAGCCAAGGAAGATGACAGTCTGCGTTGTGGGCACTCAGGAACAGCCAAGGAAGATGACAGTCTGCGTTGTGGGCACTCAGGAACAGCCATGGAAGATGACATATTGCGTTGTGGGCACTCAGGAACAGCCAAGGAAGATGACAGTCTGCGTTGTGGGCACTCAGGAACAGCCAAGGAAGATGACAGTCTGCGTTGTGGGCACTCAGGAACAGCCAAGGAAGATGACATATTGCGTTGTGGGCACTCAGGAACAGCCAAGGAAGATGACAGTCTGCGTTGTGGGCACTCAGGAACAGCCAAGGAAGATGACAGTCTGCGTTGTGGGCACTCAGGAACAGCCAAGGAAAATGACAGTCTGCGTTGTGGGCACTCAGGAACAGCCAAGGAAGATGACAGTCTGCGTTGTGGGCACTCAGGAACAGCCATGGAAGATGACATATTGCGTTGTGGGCACTCAGGAACAGCCAAGGAAGATGACAGTCTGCGTTGTGGGCACTCAGGAACAGCCAAGGAAGAGACAGGGTATCGGATGGGGGAGAATTCGGCGGGGGAGGGGGGAATACATCCTGTTACAGGCTCGGGGTCTCTAGGTTAAGTACCACACACATCCTTCCACTACTTCATTGCGTTCTCTGCCTTCTGCAACTGACCCAAATATAAGGAATCAAACACCACACTCTCACCTGGGCGAGCATGGGGATTGTAGTGTCTCCGGGCAATCACTCAACCATGAAGGAGTCACATTGTCTTCTAGCATACAACATTCAAGTACTCACATTAACTTCTAGCATACAATATTCAAGTACTAAGAATATCTTCTAGAATACACCATTCAAGTACTCACATTGTCTTCTAGCATACACCATTCAAGTACTCACATTGTCTTCTAGCGTACAACATTCAAGTACTAAGAATATATTCTAGAATACACCATTCAAGTACTCACATTGTCTTCTAGCATACACCATTCAAGTACTCACATTGCCTTCTAGCATACAACATTCAAGTACTCACATTGTCTTCTAGCATACAACATTCAAGTACTCACATTGTCTTCTAGCATACAACATTCAAGTACTCACATTGTCTTCTAGCATACACCATTCAAGTACTCACATTGTCTTCTAGCGTACAACATTCAAGTACTAAGAATATATTCTAGAATACACCATTCAAGTACTCACATTGTCTTCTAGCATACAACATTCAAGTACTCACATTGTCTTCTAGCGTACAACATTCAAGTACTCACATTGTCTTCTAGCATACACCATTCAAGTACTCAAATTGTCTTCTAGCACTCAACCTTCATGTACTCACAATATCTCCTAGCACTCAACCTTGAAGTACTCAAATTGTTTTCTAGCTTTCAAAATTTCAGTACTCATATTGTCTTCTAGCACTCAACCTTCAAGTACTCACGGGGGCAGGTTAGAAAGTTATGCACCACAATTATTATCTCATTAAGCGTAAATAACATACAAATGAAATCTAGTCACAATGTTCGTAAATATGTGCAGAAAACATTTCTACTTCTCATCATAATCCCCATCAACTTTAACGGCTTTACGCCATCTTGAAACAAGAGCATGTATCCCAGATCTGTACCACATTTTGTCCTGTTCTCGTAGCTATTTCTTCACTGTATTAATCACCTCCTCATTGTCTTCGAACTTTGTCCCACGGATAGCATTCTTAAGGGGATCGAATAGATGGAAATCAGATGGTGCAAGGTCTGGACTGCGAGGTGGATGGGGCAGTACATTTCACCACATTTTGTCGATTGCAAACCTATGCGAGGACGCGCGTTGTAGTAAAGGAGAAGCAGTTGTTCTCGATTCTTGTGAGGCCTAACCCTGCATTAACGACGATTGAGTTTTGTGAGGATTTTGATGCAAATTTCCGGATTGATGGTTCTACATTTTGGCAGCACATCCACGAGAATAACCCCATAAAAAATTCCATAACAATCCTTTGCTTGTAAAGTACGTCGGTATCTGCCATTTCAACGGCTTTGTGTCGCGGTTACAATTGGTTTGCAGAGGTACAACTTAGCATTATACACCTTCAAGAGATTAAAAACTTAAAATGGTGCAAATTTAATGCTCCTATCTTTATTATTAGCTGAAATAATAATTGTGGTGCTTAACTTTCTGACCTACTCTCTGATAATGTCTCCTTGACGTAAGACCAAACTACACTTAGCATATATTCTCCCCCACCCCCATAACTATGAGAGAAAATCGTGCCACGCCCGGCTGACCACCATCTTACCTTGTGCAGAATGCTGGCATAGGGCGACCACAGAACCAGCAGTAGTCTAGTTGATAACTGGCAGCTATTGATTGTCTCTTGGCCTGTGTCGGTTGATGGTTGCGGTTTGTTTCCTTACAGGCCACCGTGGAGCCATATAGCGGTGTCTTACCGTACAGAAAATCCGATATATCCGCCAGTCTGGTATCTCGATCTTTGCCTGCCGACGGCCGGGACAGTGAGTGGAATGGCAAGCCGTCCTTCTGGGTGAGCTCTATAGCAGTGACGGGGTCCAGGCTGGGGCCAAAGACTGACTCGCTGCCGGAACAGGACGGAGATCTCCTCGATCTTGTGTGAGAGGATGACGCGGAGAGTGACGATGACACAGACAGTGATGACGAAGACAATTCTGACAAGGGGAATAATGTCTGGTCTTCGGTTATCCTTCCGGACTGGGATCGTTTTGTTCGTGGACTGGCGGACATGGAGGACATGGAGGGTAGTGTGTATACACCTGCGGACAGGACCTCCTTGCTTAAAGAGTTTAATGGCGACGATGTCGCCATGAAGTTTGGATTGTCAGCGAGTAATCTACAACGGTAACTAGTGCCCAAGTGGTCTAGAGGTCGATGAGAGCCGGCGTGAAGTTTCTCAGGTAATCTGGAGTTGGCGGACTCCTTGTGCTCGACATTTGCAAACCGTGGTCTCTGGTGCAGCTTTAAGCCTTGAGCACTGTGTGGGTCGCTGGCACTAGTTCCCTGTGTGCCTCGAGCACTGTGTGGGTCGCTGGCACTAGTTCCCTGTGTGGCTCGAGCACCGTGCAGGTCGCTGGTACTAGTTCCCTGTGTGCCTCGAGCTGTCTGCAGGTCGCTGGCACTAGTTCCCTGTGTGCCTCGAGCACTGCGCATGTCGTTGGCACTTGTTCCCTGTGTGGCTCGAGCACCGTGCAGGTCGCTGGCACTTGTTCCCTGTGTGCCTCGAGCACTGCGCATGTCGTTGGCATTGGTTCCCTGTGTGCCTCGAGCTGTCTGCAGGTCGCTGGCACTAGTTCCCTGTTTGCCTCGAGCACTGTGCAGGTCGCTGGCACTTGTTCCCTGTGTGCCTCGAGCTGTGCGCAGGTCGCTGGCAGACACACTGGTTCCCTGTGTGCGACAGGGCTGTTTTGTCGGAGAACAGCCGTTCATAACAGCACCATTATTGCAGATCGTCTGGACTTGAACGTCCGCCTTCTTGCCTTTGGCTTGAGCATGTTTGTGTTTTGTTGGCGGCGACAACAAATTGTTTCCCTTGTACGACTGGTGGGAGTTCGAATCTGTGACAGAGGTGTCGGCCTGAGGTGCCTGGCTACCGTTCGTCTCATCTCTCGCCTCAGGATTTGAACCCTGACGCTCTCTTTGCCCGGGGAAAGAGGAGTTTGAGGCGGCAATGTTCTGAGGAAAGACTTTGTGTTTGGGAGTCGGGTAATGTAAAACTGACTTGTTGAAGCTGATGGAGAGGTCGGCCTCCTTGTGTTGTGCCACGAGTGGCATGTTGGGGCGGTCTGGTGGGGCTGTAGTTGCAGCTGCAGGGGTAGCTGGCAAGGATCGTTTGTCCTTGGTTCTGGCCACCGGACTGTTTGGTTTGGAATGGTGTTTACGAGTAGCAGGGTTGGAGCTGTGATGGTGTTTGTTGTGTTCCGTGGGCAGAGAATTGCTGCGATGTACTATCACGGCGGCCTGATCTCCTTCACAGTTGACAGACCCGCGTCGTCTAGGCGCCTTGCCCACCTTTGGCAGGACGAGGAATACTTCCGCTGAATCCGATTGGTCGTTGGTTCTCACATGACAGGAAGTACATCCATTAAGAGTCTTCAGCTTGGGGCAGCCAGGCTGGGGTGAGCTGGTCGCAGACGCTCTGCCCCAGGTGGCCACCTCCTGACCTACATTCGACCTGGCCTGCGTGATGTCTGTGGGTCTCCCAGTGATGTACGTGTCCTGTGGTAAGAAATGGACGTGTTTGGTTTTGGCCGGGGTGTCCTTGGCGGCCGCGGGCACCACATCGAGAAGACTGAGGTCATAATTGACCGTCCGGGGTCTGTGGGCATCCTTGATGTGAGAAGGAATCCCCGATTCTTTGATCTTAGAGGGAATTCCCGTTGTCTGTTTCCGGAAAACTCGTTTCTTCCCCTGATGTGGGGCCAGGTTGATGGCTGAGGGACTGACCTTGGGATTCATGACCTCGTTGGGCCAACACCTCCGGCCAACCTGGACGTGTGATATACTAGGCACTGATATATCTGGACGGCCTGCCGCAACAGCGATCTTAGTGCATCTATGTCCGCCCCTCTAGCATGCTCGTGCGGATATGTCCGTCCCACTAGCTGTATTTTAGTGAAGGTGTCTGCGGGTCAGCGGTCACGTGTCTGACGGGCTGTGGACAAAGACGTAGAGAAGATCTAGACACACGCCAGGCATGAGATCACACTGTCCTCATGTACGATGGTAAGTTAATAAGTAAGTCACAAATGGCTGTAGAAAAATAACTAGATGATAACAACTTGAAACCAGTTTGTTTTTATAGATACACTGTCCTTTTATTTCTAAATATAATTTCCACCAACGTTGATGCACTTATCCCATCGTTTTATCAGTCCTCCCAAACCGGCTGCATAGAACTGCGTGCGCTGTTTTCTGAACCACGTTTTCACTTCACATTCAACTTCGGCGTCATTCGAGAAATGTCTCCCGCCAAGGTGGGTTTCCTGTTTATGCTGACACATGTTTGTCCCGTAAAGCGGTGCATAGCTGGGTAGAAAACGTTACGAGGGTGAGTCATTAAGTAAGTCACACAGTTCTGTGGGATGGTAGGTCAATGAAAACAAAGTACATGGTTTCGTCGCCCTGCAACTGAGTGAGTGCGTGTCGCGACTCTGTGAGCTGTGATATTCACGTGGAATGATTTTACATGTCCGCTTTTGTTTGTACAGTGACCTGCATGTTCGGAACAATGGCTACCGGCTGTTGCTGAATTGACTGATGTGCCTTTTCGGTTCACGAGTTTTCAGGAGACTCCTGGGAGTCGGCGCTGGAGCTACGGAGTTCGTGCTTTATGCGACGCTTTTGGCGGGTCACTCTGCGGAAAGAGACCGAGCCATGTGAGAAAATCCGGGTCAATGAGGTCTTTCTGGTGACTGCCGATTCCATCCGATGAACTGTGGTTTTCGTGGGTTACTTTTGTCTTGGCTTTCTGGCGGCGGCATTATGCACAGTGTACCTGTGCAGGAAGTTGGATTGCCGAGACTCCTGGGGAAACAGTTTGTGTGATATTCACTGGCATAGGAACGGAGCATAATGGGGACGACCCGTTGTCGTGAAGTTAGAACTTCGACTGACTAACTAACAAACTAACTAAACGAAGCACGCAGTTCTATGCAGCCGGTTTGGGAGGACTGATAAACCGATGGGATAAGTGCATCAATGTTGGTGAAAATTATTTTGAGAAATAAAGGGACAATGTATGTATACAAATAAACTAGTTTCAAGTTGTTATCATATTTAGTTATTTTTCTACAGCCATTTGTGACTTACTTATTGACTTACCCTCGTACATGAGACCATCAGGTGTGAATTTGAAATGTAAGCATGGCACGTAGACATGATGTGTGAACATGGTGTGTGAACATGATGTGTGAACATATTCTGTTAACATAATATGTGGACACAATGTGCCAACAGGATATGCGAACATGATGTGTGAGCACGATGTCTGGCCATGGTATGTGAGCATGGTGTGTAAATATGATGTGTGTACATTATGTGTGAACATACATTATATATATATATACACAGTGTGTGTGTGTGTGTGTGTGTGTGTGTGTGTGTGTGTGTGTGTGTGTATTTTTAATGGCTGCGCAGTGTTGAAAATATTGAAATATTGCCGGTACAATTTGTGTATTCACCCTCTGTAAAGTTCATGAAACATAATAGGTAAATACAAAACAAAAATTATATTGGATCGGCAAACATCAAATTCTGTTAAAGGATATTGGACCGTGTCAGACAGAGTTCTATTAGTAAAATTAAACGGAAGACATTTTAAATTAAATGTCATTCAAGTATATGCCCCAACAAGTGAATGCAGTGAAGAAAGCATAGAGGAATTTTATAATGACGTGGAGTCTGCTTTGAAGAACTGTAAAAATCAGAAATAAATATTATAAGGGGTAATTTCAACGCAAAAGTAGGAAATCAAGGTGTTGGATGCAGTGTAAACAACCATGGTTTAGGAGAGCGAAATGAAAGAGGATACACACTTATAGAATGGGCAAAAGAACAATGAATGGTTGTAGGAAACACCTGGTTTAAACAACATCCTAAAAGAGTATGGACATGGAGGAGTCCAGACAGCAGGATAAAAAGCCAGATAGATTGCATCCTGATCACCAGAAGGTTTCGAAATGTGTTAACAGTCGTAAAAACAGTACCAAATGCAGACTGTTACAATGATCACAGATTAATTACAGGGACACTGAGGGAAAAGTAAAAAAAAGTCAAGTATGCAACAGGAAACCCTAAATATGATTTGTGCAAATTGAAAACTGACAAAGAAATTCCAGATAATTTTAACATAGAAGTAAAGAACAAATTTGATATATTGTCTGATCTAGAGATCATATTTCAAGATGTGGATGATCAAAGGGAAATATTGAAGAATTCCGTCAGTTGTGCTGCAGAAAAAAAAAAAAAAAACTATTTCAAAATTAAAGAAAGTGGGTCGTAATACATGGATGACTGAAGAAATTTTACAACTAATGGAAACAAGAAGACAGAACAAAAATAATCCTACCAAATATAAAGAAATTCACAGAAAAGTTAAAATATTATGTAAGGAGGCAATAGAAGCATGGCTCGAGAAAAACTGCATAGAAATTGAAAAACAACACAACAGTAAAAATACCAAACTAATGCACAAAAGAATTCAGGAGCTTACTAATCAAAGAACACATACACCAGCAGGCTGCCTAAAGACAAAAGGTGGAAAAATCATCATAGAGAAAGATCATATTTTACATGTATGGTCAGATTATGTGAAAAACCTTTATGATGATAACAGAGAAGAACTGTATAATATTTAAAATAATAATGAAGGACCAAATAATAAACTGCACTATCTGCTATACTAATATTATACTATACTAATACTATCTGCATTCTCCATTGCTTGTTCTGAATTTGGTTTAACAATTAACAAAAAGAAGACACAGATTATGTCACAAGGTGCACATGGTGTACCATCAATCTTTATTGACGACGCCGAACTGGAGATAGTAGACCATTTTACATATCTAGGAACAGAGGTAAATAGCAAATTATCCATCGATCAGGAAATCAACATCAGGATTGGCAAGGCAGCAACAACAATGAACATGTTAGCAAAAAGAGTCTGGGAGAACAGGAAGCTTACTGCCAAAATAAAAGTCCTTGTCTACCAAGCCTGTGTCCTTAGTACTCTTCTTTATGGCAATGAAACCTGGACAACTTACTCACGCGAAGAGAAACGTTTAAACATCTTTCATATGCGGTGTCTGCGAAGAATACTTGGTATTAAGTGGCAAGACAAAATCACAAATACTGAAGTATTCGAAAGATCAGGTTGTGTGACGGTGTATTCCATGCTCAGTCTTCGTAGACTTAGATGGATAGGACATCTTAGGAGGATGGATGATGGTAGAATACCAAAGGACATCTTTTTTGGTGAATTACAGATGAGTAAGAGATCTCAGGGTCGGCCTCTACTACGATACAAAGATGTGTGTAAGCGGGATATGATTGATACAGGCATTGATAATGCACATTGGGGAAAGTAGCCGCTGAACGTGTTGCATGGAGGGCAAGCATCAGAAATGGAATAAAGACAAAGGAGAAAATTATTGCAGATAAGTCACACACCGAGCGTGTGAGACATAAGATGGTGCATGATGGTGGAAATGACCACGTGTTCACATGCACCCACTGTGGACGAACATTTACAGCGCGAATTGGCCTTATCAATCACATTCGCTACCGCCATGGGTAATAGTTATTATGCCTTTTTGAAGCACAAACTATCGTCTGTCAAGACGGCAAGGTGCCAGTGAAAATTATAGGATTAACATAACATTATCTACACCTGTATTATATAATTAACATAACATTAGTTACACCAGTATTATATCATTAACATAACATTATCTACACCTGTATTATGTCATTAACATAACATTATCTACACCTGTATTATGTCATTAACATAAAGTTATCTACACCTGTATTATATCATTAACATAACGTTATCTACACCAGTATTATGTCATTAACATAAAGTTATCTACACCTGTATTATATCATTAACATAATATTATCTACACCTGTATTATGTCATCACCATAACATTATTTACATCTGTATTATACCATTAACATAACATTATCTACACCGGTATTACATCATTAACATAACAATAATTACACCTGTATTATGTCATTAACATAAAATTATCTACACCTGTTTTATATCATTAACATAATGTTATCTACACCTGTATTATGTCGTTAACATAAAGTTATCTGCATTATATCATTAATACAACATTAATCACACCTGTATTGTATCATTATCAGAAAGCAATGGCAAACTACTGAGCGTAATCTTGCCAAGAAATCAATAATCAGCTGACATATGCTGATGTTGACAGAATGCCATGTAAAGGATATACAAACTCTTTTTTAATTACATCATTAACATTAAGTTAACTACACTTATATTATATCATTAACATAATGTTATCTACAACTGTATTATATAATTAACATAACGTTATCTACACTTGTATTATGTTATTAACATAAAGTTATCGACACCTGTATTATATCATTAACATAACATTATCTATACCTGTATTATGTCATTAACATGACGTTATATAGTCCTGTGTGATGTAATATTAAAACAACGTTAACTACGGTCTGTGTGATGTAATATTAATATAACGTTAACCTCCACGTGTGTGATGTAATATTAACACAACATTAACTACCACTTGTGTGATCTAATATTAACACAACGTTAACCACCACTTGTGTGATGTAATATTAAAACAACGTTAACTACGGCCTATGCGATGTAATATTAAAATAACGTTAACCTCCACTTGTGTGATCTAATATTAACACAACGTTAACCACCACTTGTGTGATGTAATATTAACACAACGTTCACTACCACTTGTGTGATGTAATATTAACACAACGTTAACTACCACTTGTGTGGTGTTATATTAAAACAACGTTAACTACCACTTGTGGGATGTGATAGTAAAACAACGTTAACTGTCCCCTGTGTGATGTAATATTAAAATAAAGTTAACTACGATCTGTGTGATGTAATATTAAAACAACGTTAACCACCACTTGTGTGATGTAATATAAAAACAACGTTAACTGTCCCCTGTGTGATGTAATATTAAAATAACGTTAACTACCCCCTGTGTGATGTAGTAGTAAAACAACGTTAACTGTCCCCTGTGTGATGTAATATTAAAATAAAGTTAACTACGACCTGTGTGATGTAATATTAAAACAACGTTAACCACCACTTGTGTGATGTAATATTAAAACAACGTTAACTACGTCGTTGTGCTATTATTAACTACAATGAATGAATCACCACAACATGACAAGTAGAGTCGGTCAGCTGGACTAGAACTCGATTATAAGTGACCTCATTCACAATAACTAGAACGTTCTCTGCCATATCCGTTACCCACCACTCTGACGGCTCCAGCGGTGCCCTGCTGGCTCTAACGCACTGCACTAGCGCACTGACCAAGACGCGCCGAGAGAGCTTCCCATGTCTGCACGCGTATTCACAGACGACCATCAGCCACAGATTCACATCTGCCATTGTCCACGGTGAGTTCCCGCCCATTGCCAGTGACCGTGGCTCCATCAGGACGCGGAGATTCACTCCAACACAGTAAATAGATTTTCATGTTTTCAGCTGCCCGCACCTCAACCATTAGCTTCCTAACTGTGGACAACGCCTCATTGATCCATTAGTGGCGGTCGACCTCGTGGGTTACTGAGAACAGAAGCGGGTTGAGGTGGGACAAAGGGGTAATTGAAAACTGCAGACATGGCTGCAAATGAACATCAGAATAATCCAACATCCAGCAATTTTGGTTACAACATTCAGCAATGTTAGGTATAACAAGTGCTTCCCCATGCGTGATGACTCATTCATTATAGACAGGCACCACTGGACAGAGATGTGTGTGAGTACCATCTATACGCATAGTCTTCTATAAGATACATGACGCTGCAGTCTATTCATATAATCTTCTATAAGATACTTGACGGGGCTGTCATTTCATAAAGTCTTCTATAAGATAATTGACGCTTCATATTCACTTTAATAAGATACTTTTCGCTGCTATCATTTCATATAGTCTTTTATATGATACTTGATGCTGCTATCATTTCATATAGTCTTTTATATGATACTTGATGCTGCTATCTATTCGCATAATCCTACCGTTGAATGCTCACCTTCTACCTACATCATATCATTGTGTGCTCACCTTCTATCTACAACACATCACTGTGTGCTCCCCTTCTATCTACAACACATCACTGTGTGCTCCCCTGCTATCTACAACACATCACTGTGTGCTCCCCTTCTATCTACAACACATCACTGTGTGTTCCCCTTCTATCTACAACACATCACTGTGTGCTCACTTTCTATCTAGGTCACATCATTGTGTGCTCACTTTCTATCTACAACACATCACTGTGTGCTCCCCTTCTATCTACAACACATCACTGTGTGCTCACTTTCTATCTAGGTCACATCATTGTGTGCTCACTTTCTATCTACAACACATCACTGTGTGCTCACCTTCTATCTAGGTCACATCATTGTGTGCTCACATTCTATCTACAACACATCACTGTGTGCTCACATTCTATCTACAACACATCACTGTGTGCTCACATTCTATCTACACAACATCACTGTGTGCTCACATTCTATCTACATCACATCACTGTGTGCTCACATTATATCTACATCACATCACTGTGTGCTCACATTCTGTCTACATCACATCACTGTGTGCTCACATTCTATCTACACAACATCACTGTGTGCTCACATTCTATCTACATCACATCACTGTGTGCTCACATTATATCTACATCACATCACTGTGTGCTCACATTCTGTCTACATCACATCACTGTGTGCTCACATTCTATCTACATCAAATCACTGCGTGCTCACATTCTATCTACACCACATCTCTGCGTGCTCACATTCTATCTACACCACATCTCTGTGTGCTCTCATTCTATCTACAACACATCTCTGTGTGCTCTCATTATATCTACAACACATCACTGTGTGCTCTCATTCTATCTACAACACATCACTGTGTGCTCACATTCTATCTACAAAACATCACTGTGTGCTCACATTCTATCTACACAACATCACTGTGTGCTCTCATTCTATCTACAACACATCTCTGTGAGCTTACATTCTATCTAAATCACATCTCTGTGTGCTCACATTCTATCTACACAACATCACTGTGTGCTCACATTCTATCTACACAACATCACTGTGTGCTCACATTCTATCTACACCACATCTCTGTGTGCTCACATTCTATCTACACAACATCACTGTGTGCTCACATTCTATCTACAACACATCTCTGTGTGCTCACATTCTATCTACACCACATCTCTGTGTGCTCACATTCTATCTACACAACATCACTGTGTGCTCACATTCTATCTACAACACATTTCTGTGTGCTCACATTCTATCTACACCACATCTCTGTGTGCTCACATTCTATCTACACAACATCACTGTGTGCTCACATTCTATCTACAACACATCTCTCTGTGCTCACATTCTATCTACAACACATCTCTTTGTGCTCACATTCTATCTACACAACATCACTGTGTGCTCACATTCTATCTACACAACATCTCTGTGTGCTCACATTCTATCTACACAACATCACTGTCTGCTCACATTCTATGTACACAACATCACTGTGTGCTCTCATTCTATCTACAACACATCTCTGTGTGCTCACATTCTATCTACACAACATCACTGTGTGCTCACATTCTATCTACACAACATCACTGTGTGCTCTCATTCTATCTACAACACATCTCTGTGTGCTCACATTCTATCTACACAACATCACTATGTGCTCACATTCTATCTACACCACATCTCTGTGTGCTCTCATTCTATCTACACCACATCTCTGTGTGCTCTCATTCTATCTACACCACATCTCTGTGTGCTCTCATTCTATCTACACCACATCTCTGTGTGCTCACATTCTATCTACACAACATCACTGTGTGCTCACATTCTATCTACACAACATCACTGTGTGCTCACATTCTATCTACACCACATCTCTGTGTGCTCTCATTCTATCTACACCACATCTCTGTGTGCTCTCATTCTATCTACATCACATCACCGTGTGCTCACATTCTATCTATATTTGGAATTTGCGGAATTTGTGTGTGGGTAGGTGCGGGATATGTGAGATGGCAGTGAGATGTGTGTGTGCGTGGGGGATGTGTGGTTGAGGGATGTGTGTTTGGCTGGGTGGTTGGAGGTGTGTGGGTGGAGGAGGATATTGAGTGGATGATTTTTGATGGGTAATGGGACGGGTGGAGGATATGTGAGTGGGTGGGGAGATGTGTGTGCGTGGGGATGTGTGGTATGGGGAATGTATGTGTGCTTGGGGTGTGGGTGGATGGGATGTGTGGTTGGTGGGAGTGTGTGTGTGTGGGGGGGGGGGAGATGTGGTGGATAGGTGGGGTAATGTATGTGTGCCTGGCGGGTGTGTGTGTGGTTGGGTGGTGGGGGATGTGTGGGTGAATGGGGGATGTGTGGGTGGGTGGTGGATGTGTCTCATAACATGGTAATATGCATTGTTTATGTTTACAAAATTCATTTGACAATGTTTTTCCTATGCACTATTGATGAACGAAAGATGAGTGATTGGAAGGGCCGAATGTAAGACGGGCCTTCGTGCCCAATTTGTTACCCTTTGAAAATAAAGTCCGTTCGTTCGTTCGTTCTATATCACGTCACTGTTGTTTATATTCTATCTACATCACATCATTGCTATCTATTCATATAATCTTCCATAAGATACTTGACTCTCCCATCCATACGCATAATCTTTTATAAGATACTTGACGTCGAAATCTATTTGAATGCTCACCTTCTATCTACATCACATCACCGTGTGCTCATATTCTATCTACACAACATCACTGCGTGCTCATATTCTATCTACATCACATCACTGTATGCTCACATTCTATCTACATCACATCACTGTGTGCTCACATTCTATCTACATCACATCACCGTGTGCTCACATTCTATCTACATCACATCACTGTGTGCTCACATTCTATCTACATCACATCACTGTGTGCTCACATTCTATCTACATCACATCACCGTGTGCTCACATTCTATCTACATCACATCACTGTGTGCTCACATTCTATCTACATCACATCACTGTGTGCTCACATTCTATCTACATCACATCACTGTGTGCTCACATTCTATCTACATCACATCACTGTGTGCTCACATTCTATCTACATCACATCACCGTGTGCTCACATTCTATCTACATCACACCACCGTGTGCTCACATTCTATCTACATCACATCACCGTGTGCTCACATTCTATCTA
Organism: Cepaea hortensis; assembly: GCA_963921405.1. Taxonomy (NCBI): domain Eukaryota; kingdom Metazoa; phylum Mollusca; class Gastropoda; order Stylommatophora; family Helicidae; genus Cepaea; species Cepaea hortensis. Next base: position 432,656,497 of record OY992876.1, read on the forward strand.
CGACACATTAATGTGTGCTCACATTCTATCTACATCACATCACCGTGTGCTCGAATTCTATCTACGACACATTAATGTGTGCTTACATTCTATCTACATCACATCACCGTGTGCTCACATTCTATCTACATCTCATCACCGTGTGCTCATATTCTAGCTACTACATGATGTGTTTGTAGTGTTGTACTTGATGTTTTCGCCTTCCTAGTGTGAGGACGTGTTTTTGTATCTCTTACTTCTCGGATTATTATTACTGCCAGCTGAATTCACCTATCGTTGTTTATTATATTAATGTGCTCATTGTTATTCTATGGATGTAGTTAAATAGTTTTCTTTAGATTAATACAAGCGTTGATTATCGGAAAAATACGTGTTATATACAATATTCATTGCATTGTTAGAGTTAAACATTACACTAAGCCCCCGTAGATCACCCAGGAGATAATTGCAATTATGAGAGACCGGGACAGGGCACATAAAAATAGAGATCTTACCACGCACCGTTGTCTGAGAAACAAAGTTCAGTATGTTATTCGAAAGGAAAAGAAAAACTATTTTAAGAACTTAATTATAGATACAACCAACACTAAAAATATATGGAAAGCAATTAATACCTTGACAAACAAACACAAGTCATCACAATCATTACCATCAAATCAGGTTACATGTGATCAATTCAGTAGTTTCTTTCAATCCGACACAAACCAACTGAAGGCTGCAATACCAGATTCTCCTCATGACATATCTTTATTATCATCGTTTTGTGAGAACAAATGCTATAGAGACATTCCCACAAACATACCGCTAATGACGACCACTGAAGTATTTACTCATCTCAGTAACCTAAAATACAATAACTCATCAGGACTAGATGGAATCAGTAATCGGATCTTTCGCTATACTGCACCGGCGATCTGCGAGTCACTAACTTTTATATATAATCAATGTCTCAGCAAAGGTCACTTCCCATCAGCCTTTAAAATCGCTAAAGCGTATCCTCATTTAAAAGCTGGTTCATTAGACGATCTTCTCATGAGTAACTATAGGCCAATTTCCATATTATCCTCACTATACAAACCACTAGAAAAACACATTCACAAAACATCACTAGAACACTTAGTTCGCCAAAAACTAATAGTTGACAGTAAGTCAGGCTTTCGGCCAAGATTTTCTTGTCATACGGCTATAACAAACATGATAGAAAACTGGCATCAAAATATTAACAACAATACTCTATGTGGAGCGGTGTTTTTAGACTTTAGAAAAGCATTCGATATGATAGATCATACTATTCTAATTTTTTTTAAAAAGATAGAAACAATCAGGGGTCTATACTTGGCCCTCTGTTATTTGCCATTTATATAAATAATCTTTCCTTATATCTTTCGTCGTCCTGCGATCTATTTGCAGACGACTGCACAGTATATACCAACGCTATTGATTGTAATATGCTAGAATCACCCTTGCAAAAGGAAATGAATAGTATAGTTAATTGGAGTCATGCAAGCCGTATGCAAATTAACAGTTCACAAATAAAATCTGTGTTAATAGCAACCAGGCAAAGATCTCACACTCTAGACTCGCAGAGAGCTCTTCAGTTGCACATTGGTAGCACGCCTGTAGAAAGTGAAACCGAGCACAAGGCACTGGGTCTCATCGTTGATCAAAATCTAACCTTTAACTCCCATGTTCATGTTCTCGTTAAACAAGTAGCCAAAAAAGTATACCAACTTGCCAAAATTAAAAATTTCCTTGACGAAAACACAAGAAAGATATTCTATACTTCCCACATACAAACACATATTGATTATTGCTCCACAATCTGGGATGGATGTTCCAAATCAATAACAAAACACCTTTATTGATTCCAGAAAATGGCAGTGCGTTAAATAATGGTGAAAAGTTTACCGACAATTCTAGCCTACATAAACGTCTTCAGTTACTTCCACTCCACAAACGCCTACTTTTTAATTAGGCTAAACTAATTCACAAAATCCTATTTCAAAATGCTCCAAGCTACCTTTGGCCATTGTTCAAATATAACGCAAGACATAGCGAACGACTAAATATACTTCATGTCTCTAAACCTAAGATATAATTATATAAAACAAGCTTAGCATACTCTGCCACTCAGTTGTGGAACAATCTTCCACAAGAAATTAAAGACACCACCAATCATTATACATACATTTGCAACCTGTTTAAACACTAGCTCAGTACAGGCTACATTCCCCAATTTTTTAAAAAAAATTAATAATAATGGTAAATTATCTCAAACGACAACTAGCCAATAAACATTCCCATTACACATTACACATTCCTTAGGTATTTATAATGCCCATGTTAAACATTGCCTCAGTGAGTCATGTATTTTTGTTTATTTTTCATGCGTTTTAATGCTTGTTGTTCTTTTGTTGTCTAAGATTAGCTTCGTAAGTGATGTTAAAGGAAAGAATGTGTGAGAGGAAATAGAGAAGAAGGGCAGAATGTCAGACGGGCATGCGTGCCCAATTCTTAACCCTTTAAAAATAAAGATTGTTCGTTTACGCCACATAACTGCGTGCTCACATTCTATCTACATCACATCACTGTGTGCTCACATTAAATCTACGTCACATCACTGTGTGCTCACATTCTATCTACATCACATCACTGTGTGCTCACATTCTATCTACATCACATCACTGTGTGCTCACATTCTATCTACATCACATCACTGTGTGCTCACATTCTATCTACGTCACATAACTGTGTGCTCACATTCTATCTACATCACATAACTGTGTGCTCACATTCTATCTACGTCACATAACTGTGTGCTCACATTCTATCTACGTCACATAACTGCGTGCTCACATTCTATCTACATCACATCACTGTGTGCTCACATTAAATCTACGTCCATCACTGCGTGCTCACATTCTATCTACGTCACATAACTGTGTGCTCACATTCTATCAACGTCACATCACTGTGTGCTCACATTCTATTTACGTCACATCACTGTGACACTCAGAACCCTTCACCATAAGATCCGGAGTACGACAAAATTGTGTGTCTCTTGTTCACAACATATATAAACAACATATGTAAAGAAACCAGCCAAACAGAGACCACAAGCACACCGCATGACGAGAACACGGAAGAAGAACCATCTGTAAATCTAACCATTAGAGAACTCCTGGTAGCGGACGACCAAGTACTAATAGCAAAATCAGAAGCTGAATTACAAGACCGGTACTTTTGCCTTAATTCAACCCAAACAAACGTCACCAGCTATATTTAGGGTCACCCGCTATACTTAGCACTGACGGTGGTCTCCTGTGTTCGGGTACAGTGCGTGTCAGTGCGTTTCAATTGCCCCACAGTGTTTCTTTGCTTTGGCAACCGTTCTCTCTCTCTCTCTCTCTCTCTCTCTCTCTCTCTCTCTCTCTCTCTCTCTCTCTCTCTCTCTGTGTGTGTGTGTGTGTGTGTGTGTGTGTGTGTGTGTCTGTCTGTCTGTCTGTCTGTCTGTCTGTCTGTCTCATCATGAGTTTTCTGGAACTGGCAGCAGCAGCTGTCCACGACAAGCTGATAGCGTTGCTTTTCTGCAGCATCATGGCATCTGACATTCTTCTAGACGCTGTTCTCATAATCATGTATGGTGCTATCGCTGACAGAGCGTCAGGACTGATGGAGATGCCGACATTCACCATGTATGTCGGCAGGACATCCCGCTGAGACAAGGCACATAGCTGCAAGGCTCTCGTCTCCCGTACAGACAGATCTAATTCTTGCTGACATTCTTTGATTCTGGCTACCGCAAGAATAGCCCACCGCATAGAACATTGCACACCGATAAAATTGCGCCCTGAGCTGTGGCGCAACACAGGGAACCTCTGGATGTGACGCCATACCCTGGGATTCCGTTTGTTTGGGATGAATTAAGGCAAACGTACCAATGACTGTAACTAAAGAAGAAAAAGCAACAACGATTCACCTAAACGAACACCCCTTGAAACAAATAAAGAGTTTCAAGCACCTGGGAAGTATAATATCAAACCTGGACAATGACAGAAAAATCAATCAATCATGTGCCATGAACGAACGAAAATCTTTATTTTCAAAGGTTTAGAATTGGGCACGCAGGCCCGTCTGACATTCTGCCCTTCTTTTCTATTTCCTCTCATACATTCTTTCATTCAACATCTCTTATGAAGCAAATCTTTGACACACACACAAAAGAAAAAAAAACAATAAGTATTAAATCGCATGCAAAATAATCAATAATACATGACTCACTGAGGCATAAGGAAGGCGTAACGTGCCATACATATGGGAATGCTTTTTGGCTAGTTGTCGTTCGAGATAATTTACCATTATTATTGTCTTTGTTGTTGTTTTTTTTTTTTGGTTTTTTAAGTGGGGCATGTAGTCTGTCCTGAGGTAGTGTTCAAACAGGTTGCGACTGTATGTATAATGATTGGTGGTGTCTTTGATTTCTTGTGGAAGATTGTTCCAAAACTGAGTGGCAGAGTATGCTAAGCTTTTTTTTTAAAATATAAGTCTAACCTAGGTTTAGGGACATGAAGTATATTTAGTTATTCGCTATGTCTTGCGTTATATTTAAACAATGGCCAAAGGTAGCTTGGAGCATTTTGAAATAGGAGTTTGTGAATTAGTTTAGCCTTATTAAAAAGTAGGCGTTTGTTGAGAAGCAGTAACTGAAGACGCTCATGTAGGTTAGAATTGTCTGTAAGCTTATCACCATTGACTAAACGCACTGCCCTTTTCTGGAGTGAATCCATCCATCATGTGCCATGCCGGTAAGCGTGGGCGGTCATATTCTGCCATCTCGCTCGATCACCAGAGTCGTGGATCAGCTCCGTGTTTCTGTCTCCTCCATGCCACAAGGCCAAGCCATCCAGGTACTTGCTTCTAGGTCTTCCCTTTGGTCTTTTCCCGTCGATCTTACCAGTTGTCACCAAGTTCTCCAAATCATTTCTTCTCATAACATGTCCAAAAAATTGTGACTGTCTACGTCTAATGTCTCTAATCAGTTTACGATCTTCATTTGTTTCTTGAAGAACTTGTTCATTGGTCTTTCTGTCTGTCCATGGTATTCTTTGCATTTTCCTCAGAAACCACATTTCTACAGCCATCAGATGTTTTTCAGCCTGACTGCTAATTGTCCAAGCTTCACATCCATATAAAAGTACAGGTTCTGTGTAGCATCTCAACACTCTTTTTCTCGTTTCAATTGACATCTTTTTATTGGTCAGTATGTTTTTCATCTTGCTAAAGGCTTCTTTTGCCATGGCGATTCTTGTTCTAATCTCTTCAAGGCATCTCCCATCAGATGTTATGACTGTTCCGAGATAGTTATACCGATTCACTTGTTTAAGAATATGCCCATATACTTGTATATTACATTGTGGTATTTCTTCCTTCCTAGTGACGACCATAATCTGTGTCTTCATACAATTCAATTCTAACCCCAGTTGTTCACTGTGTGCAACAACCGCATCTACTAATTGTTGCAGATCCTGCTCATTGTCTGCAATCAATACTGTATCATCTGTGCATCTAATGTTTCGTCCTCCAACGCTGATTCCTTTTATATCTTCTACATTGGCACCTTTCCGTCTTGACAGACGATTGTTTGGTACATTGTGCTTCAAAAAGGCTTAATAACTACGATCCATGGCGGTGACGAGTGTGGCTGGTAAGGCCAATTCTTGCTGCAAATGTTTGCCCACAGTAGTGCATGTGAAAACATGGTCACTTCCAATATTTTGCACCATCTTACGTCTCTCACGCTCTGTGTGTGCTTTATCTGCAATCATTTTCTCCTTTGTCTTTATTCCATTTCTGATAGTTGCCCTCCATGCAACACGTTCAGCGGCGACGTGCTCCCAATGTGCATTATCAATGCCTGTATCAATCATGTCCCGCTTACACACATCTTTGTATCGTAGTAGAGGCCGACCCTGAGATCTCCTACCTGTCTGTAATTCACCAAAAAAGATGTCCTTTGGTATTCTACCATCATCCATCCTCCTAACGTGTCCTATCCATCTTAGTCTACGAAGACTGAGCATGGAATACACCGTCACACAACCTGATCTTTCCAATACTTCAGTATTTGTGATTTTGTCTTGCCACTTAATACCAAGTATTCTTCGTAGACACCGAATATGAAAGCTGTTTAAACGTTTCTCTTGGCGTGAGTAAGTTGTCCAGGTTTCACTGCCATAAAGAAGAGTACTAAGGACACAGGCTTGGTAGACGAGGACTTTTGTTTTGGCAGTAAGCTTCCTGTTCTCCCAGACTCTTTTTGCTAGCATGTTTATTGTTTTTGCTGCCTTGCCAATCCTGATGTTGATTTCCTGATCTAGGGATAATTTGCTATTTACCACTGATCCTAGATATGTAAAATGGTCTACTATCTCCAGTTCGGCGTCGTCAATAAAGATTGATGGTACAACATGTGCACCTTGTGACATAATCTGTGTCTTCTTTTTGTTAATTGTTAAACCAAATTCAGAACAAGCATTGGAGAATGCAGATAGTAGATGTTGTAGTTCTTCCTCAGAGTGGGTCGTAATCGCAGCATCATCCGCAAAAAGCAACTCTCTGATTAGTACCCTGCTAATTTTGGTCTTGGCCTTCAATCTCTGAGCATTATAGAGGCCACCATATCTTTTACATTTATTAAAATAACTACACTTTATAGGGAAAAAAGATCTGGAGACATTACACATCCCTGCCTAACACCTCTCTTAATAGGCTGATATTGTTCCACTTCATTATCAATCCTTATGGCAGCTTGTTGTTTCCATTTTATGTTTTTTATAAGTCTAATGTCTTTCCCATCATTTGTAGATCTGCAAGCATATCTGCCATGTTGACATGTCTTACTCTATCGAAAGCCTTAGTGTAGTCAGTTGAGTTGAGTTGAGTTGAGTTAAGAACCGATATAACTGCACTCAGGACATTCCCATACGTGCTCCGTCCCCTTGTTCAACAGCCAGCAAAGAGTCATACTACTAATAGTTCCCACCGCTATCTGATTGAAAGTTCTCTTGGTCTTCCCGCTCAGTTTTGAGATTCTTCGAGAACCCCTGCCGATCCCCCGCAATATCATTCTTTCCACATATGGGTTCTCAATCTGTTCCTCTGCCTTCTCCACCTGGTCCCACAAGCGCACGACCACCTCCCTCTTGTCCATAGGCAAACTACCACCAAGAGGTGCATTCCCTGCTAGCCTATCAGCCTGTTCATTCCCTCGTACACCCGTATGGCCAGGGCAAAATATCCATACAATTCTCACGATATGTGACTTCTGAAGCGACGAGAGCCATTCCACACGAAACATTCCTTTCTCCACCTTGCTAAGCATACTCTTTGAATTCGTAATGAATACAACGTGTGTTGCAGTAGTCTCCTCTTGCCACCGGAATGCCGCTGTTACCGCCTCTACATCCATTCTCATGCTGGAGGTCGTAGTCTCATATGCCAGACTCTCCTTTTTCAAGACTCGCCCATTAGCCTTTGCAATAAAGCCCCAGCCACTACGTCTGTTTCTCACCACTGACCCATCGGTGTAGATGACTATGTCACCTTGATGTGTGTTGCTCTGGATCAGCTGTTGCACTTCAAACTCAGTGCGGCCCGCTGCCCATTCTCTGCACTCACGACCCAGTGTTATTATTAAATTGTGCCTGCCTGTCATGTCTTCCGGAACTTTGTGTAGTCAATAAAGCAAAGATGTATATCCTTGTTTACTTCTATAGAACGTTCAATAACTGATCGCAGCATATACACAGCATTAACTGTACCCTTTCCTTCTACAAATCCACATTGTTCTTCCCCTATTTCTGGTTGTATTTTTTGTCTTCATTCTTTGCATGATAATTCGTAGCAAAATCTTTGTGATGTGACTCATTATACTAAGAGTTCTATATTGATCACGTTCCAAGGCTCCTGATTTCTTTGGGATTCAATGAACTCAGAATTACAGCCGGCTCCGTGGCCGAGAGGTTAGCAGCTTTCTCCGCTAACCCCGAATACTCTCGTCACGTTACGCGACGAGAATTAGCAGTGGTTCGAATCGCAAAAGTGACTTATGAGAGTATGGAGCCGGTCGCTCAGAAAGTCGTGGCGTGCTGATGAGCGTAATCTAGCCTAGGAATCAACATACAGCTGAAAGATGCTGGTGTTGACCGCAATATCCTGAAACAGGATGGAAACGCGGAAAAAAAAAATTTATCCGGTATCATATAATGTGTTCAGCAGTCTGGTAACTTTATCTATTCCATATTTGTCTAAAGCTTTAATAATTTCTGTTGTGATGTTATCTGAACTGGGCATCTTGCCAGCTTTCGTATGTTTAAGAACATTCCGAACCTCCATCTTCAAAATTGGCGGTCCTTCATTATTAAATCGAATATCATACTGTTCATCTCTGTTATCACCATAAAGGTTTGTCACATAGTCTGACCATGCATGTAGAATCTGATCTTTTTCTATTATGATTTTGCCATCTTTAATTTATAGACAGCCTGTTGATGTACTTATTCTTTTATTAGTAAGTTCCTGAATTCTTTTGTGCACTAATTTGGTATTTTGACTGTTATGTTGTTTTTCAATTTCTAAGCAATGTTCCTCAAGCCATGTTTCTTTTGCCTCTTTACATAATAGTCTGACTTGTCTGTGAATTTCTTCATATTTGGTAGAATTATTTTTGTTGAGTCTTCTTGTTTCCGTTAGTTGTAAAATTTCTTCAGTCATCCATTTCTTACGATCCACCTTCTTTAATTTTGGAATAGTTGTTTCTGCAGCCAAACTGACTGAATTCTTCAACATATCCCATTGATCATCCACATACTGGAATAGGATCTCTAGATCAAGCAATATATCAAATCTGTTCTGTACTTCTATGTTGAATTTGTTTTGCCGTTTATATTTCCTTGTCGTTATTCAGTGTACACAAATCATATTTAGTGTTTCCTGCTATATACTTGACTTTCTTTAACTTTATCCTCAATGTTCCTGTAAGTAATCTGTGGTCACTATAACAATAAGCACTGGGGACTGATTTTGCTACTGTTAGCGCATTTCTAAATCTTCTGCTAACCAGAATGTAATCAATGTGGTTTCTAATCCTGCTATCAGGACTCCTCCATGTCCATAATCTTCTAGGGTGTTGCTTAAACCAGGTGTTTCCTACAATCATTTCCTGCTCTTTTGCCCACTCTACAAGTCTGTATCCTCTTTCATTTCTCTCTCCTAAACCATAGTTTCCTACTGTGTATCTATCACCTTGATTTCTTACTTTTGCATTGAAGTCCCCTATTATGATGTTTATTTCTGAATTTTTACATTTCTTTAAAGCAGGCTCTATGTCATCTTAAAATTCCTCTACACTTTCCTCACTGGATTCTCCCGTTGGGGCATATACGTGAATAACATTTATGCCAAAAGGTCTTCGCTCAATTTAACTAGTAGAACTCTGTTTTACACGGCCCAAAATCCTTGATCAGATTTTGACGTTTGCCGGTCCATAATAATTGCTACCCCCCCCCCCCCCCCCCAAATCCATTCATCGATCTTCTCCTCCTGAATAAATAATCTTAAAATCGTCATCTATCTTAAAGCCTGCTCCTGTCCATCTCGTTTCGCACATCCCTAAAATATTAATTTTCTCTCTTTCCATTTCTCGTTTGATGTTGTCTATTTTTTCGTCGTCGTTTAACGTCATAATATTCCATGTTGCTAATTTTAATGTCTCTGTCCTTGTCTTGCTATGATCTGTCTTTAGGCGAATCATAATGAACTAGGCACTTTTAAAGAAATTAGTTTGCCGTTTCTTTCCTTCTATGGCAGTGACCATACTGGTTGGAGACGCCAGCTATTGTCCCGTGAAAGAGATCTTCTGCCTACCGCCGCGAAACTTGAGACCATAATCAACAACTATCTGTCGGCTGCCCTCATAATTTCATCCACAACCTGCCTTCTTTTGAAAACTTCCAATAAACGAATACGAAATAACACCACATAATCCACAGGAAATCACTAAAACAGCGTCTCTCGAAGAATAAACACGTCACGTCGTCGCCATTTTTACCGGAAGTCAGAAAAATAGAAAAGAAAAATCACAACAACAGAAATGAGATTCCTGAAAAGAATACTCAATGTATCAAGAAGAGATAAGATCAGAATTGAAGAAATCAGGACTAAAGAGGGGTTTGTAGCTGCACTAAAGTTTATTAGAAGGCAACAAGTTAAATGGTTTGGCCATGCAAGTAGGTTACCAACTAACAGTATACCACAACAAGCAATGATGTACAGACCAGAGGGAAGCAGAGGAAGAGGCCGACCTCGTAAACGATGGACGCAGGGAATAACTGAGTCCATGGGAATATCGATACATGAAGCCCACAAGCGGACACTCTCCCGCTGTTTATACTTCACCTCGACACGGCAAGGTACAAGAGGAACATGATGAGATGAGATGAGACTGTGTGCTCATATTTTATCTACGTCACACCACTGTGTGCACATTTGGCTGATCGATCGTATTCGTGTGGACGCCATTGTATTAATTGTAACCGTATTTATTTCCCGAGCGTCGAAATACACTCCTGACTTCGTCCTGGCAACTTGGATTTGTAGGCGACGGGCTGGCATCTGTGCCTATGGCTTTACGTGTTTCTTTATGTTTATTGTGTAATATGATCTTTAGAGAAGACCTCTGTTTGTATGAGTGTCGATGAATACCCTTAAATGTGTGTGTCTTGCTCACGTGATCAGAGATTCGTTACTATCCGGAACAGCTCAGGAACAATAGACAGAAAAACAAAGCATGAATAACGAACACAATGGAGAAAATAAATGCCTGTTATGGTGGGGAGGTTGACAATATGGGTTCGGGTGATTGCTTGCATAATTATTTGGGCTATCGACCAGCGGTAGGGAGGAATGCTCGGACCATATCGGTGATTCTGACAAGCGAGTCCTGGTTGATAGAGCACTCAATGAGTAGGTACACTCACTGGAGACTGTGTGAACTGGAGGGAGAGTCGCCAATCTGGTATCGTACAAGGTGGAGGAGAGAGTGAGTGATAACACAGATACCATTGTCTTAGAGGTGATAGGATAATGAAAGAGAGAGGAGGAAGGCGAGTGAGAGGGAGGGAAATAGAGTGAGGGAGAGAAGGAAGGAGGGGAGAGACGGGAAGGAAGAGAAAGAAAGAGAGAGAAAAGGAGAGAGAGAGGGAGAGAGAGAGAAAGAAAGAGAGAGAGAGAGAGAGAGAGCAATACTTGATTGCTAACATGTATGACTGCTAGTCATTCTATAGATCCATTGTCAGGCAGTCGTCTCATGATTACACTGGCACACATCATTAGCACTAGTTTCGGTATCTCCCCGTGACTCCCTGCTGGTGTTGATAGCTACACAGCTGTGGAAGTTCTAATTTTTTCAATCAACCACCTGGCTATCTTCTCTAGGGGCGTCACATTGTGTAGATAACTACAGAGCTGTGGAAGTTCTAACTGGGCAGTCAACCACCTGGCTATCTTGTCTAGGGGCGTCACATTGTGTAGATAACTATAGAGCTGTGGAAGTTCTAACTGGGCAGTCATCCACCTGGCTATCTTGTCTAGGGGCGTCACATTGTGTAGATAACTATAGAGCTGTGGAAGTTCTAACTGGGCAGTCATCCACCTGGCTATCTTCTCTAGGGACGTCACATTGTGTAGATAACTACAGAGCTGTGGAAGTTCTAACTGGGCAGTCAACCACCTGGCTATCTTCTCTAGGGGCGTCACATTGTGTAGATAACTACAGAGCTGTGGAAGTTCTAACTGGGCAGTCATCCACCTGGCTATCTTCTCTAGGGACGTCACATTGTGTAGATAACTATAGAGCTGTGGAAGTTCTAACTGGGCAGTCAACCACCTGGCTATCTTCTCTAGGGACGTCACATTGTGTAGATAACTATAGAGCTGTGGAAGTTCTAACTGGGCAGTCATCCACCTGGCTATCTTCTCTAGGGACGTCACATTGTGTAGATAACTATAGAGCTGTGGAAGTTCTAACTGGGCAGTCAACCACCTGGCTATCTTCTCTAGGGACGTCACATTGTGTAGATAACTATAGAGCTGTGGAAGTTCTAACTGGGCAGTCATCCACCTGGCTATCTTCTCTAGGGGCGTCACATTGTGTAGATAACTACAGAGCTGTGGAAGTTCTAACTGGGCAGTCAACCACCTGGCTATCTTCTCTAGGGGCGTCACATTGTGTAGATAACTATAGAGCTGTGGAAGTTCTAACTGGGCAGTCATCCACCTGGCTATCTTCTCTAGGGGCGTCACATTGTGTAGATAACTACAGAGCTGTGGAAGTTCTAACTGGGCAGTCAACCACCTGGCTATCTTCTCTAGGGGCGTCACATTGTGTAGATAACTATAGAGCTGTGGAAGTTCTAACTGGGCAGTCATCCACCTGGCTATCTTCTCTAGGGGCGTCACATTGTGTAGATAACTACAGAGCTGTGGAAGTTCTAACTGGGCAGTCAACCACCTGGCTATCTTCTCTAGGGACGTCACATTGTGTAGATAACTATAGAGCTGTGGAAGTTCTAACTGGGCAGTCATCCACCTGGCTATCTTCTCTAGGGACGTCACATTGTGTAGATAACTATAGAGCTGTGGAAGTTCTAACTGGGCAGTCATCCACCTGGCTATCTTCTCTAGGGACGTCACATTGTGTAGATAACTATAGAGCTGTGGAAGTTCTAACTGGGCAGTCAACCACCTGGCTATCTTCTCTAGGGGCGTCACATTGTGTAGATAACTACAGAGCTGTGGAAGTTCTAACTGGGCAGTCAACCACCTGGCTATCTTCTCTAGGGACGTCACATTGTGTAGATAACTATAGAGCTGTGGAAGTTCTAACTGGGCAGTCAACCACCTGGCTATCTTCTCTAGGGACGTCACATTGTGTAGATAACTATAGAGCTGTGGAAGTTCTAACTGGGCAGTCAACCACCTGGCTATCTTCTCTAGGGACGTCACATTGTGTAGATAACTATAGAGCTGTGGAAGTTCTAACTGGGCAGTCAACCACCTGGCTATCTTCTCTAGGGACGTCACATTGTGTAGATAACTATAGAGCTGTGGAAGTTCTAACTGGGCAGTCAACCATCTGGCTATCTTCTTTAGGTGCGCCATACACATGGAGTCCCTAGAGGAGATAGCCAGGTGGTTGACTGCCCAGGTAGAACTTCCACAGCTCTGTGGCTCCTCAAGTACTCTCGGGCAGGAAGCAGCCCCCTGCTTCAGGCAATCAATCGTGCAGCATATTGTTTGTAGCTTCTATGTTTAAATGTAGTATCATCAACAATTGTATTAGTATCAATGATTCTGACATCATCAGTAATTGTAACATCACCTACGGACATCTTAGCTGGATTGACTTCAATCAATAATTGTGTCATCAATCATTGTAACATCGGTAATTGTAACATAAGTAATTATGACATCCTCAGTAATTGTAACATCGGTAATTGTAACATCAGCTAGGCACATGTGAGCTAGAAAGGCTGAATGACGTGTCCGTGTGACGGGAGACAATGGCGTCAGCTGGTGGGATGGCCGGGCAGGCAGAGACCAACGGTCCGTGTCACGTGACGGATCATGCCAGCTGAGCGCACACTTAGAGATTTATTGCCAATTAGGCAGTTGGTGAATGCACATGCCAGGTAGACTCAGCCTGGGCCAATGACCCCACTCCAGGGAGGCCAAATCTCGCCCGTTAAAGCCGCACAAAGATGGGACAATTCAACATTTACTCCAAGACATTCTCACATTAGCGGACATCAGGTCCAATCTGGGCGTGGTCTAAGTCAGTGTGTGTGTGTGTGTGTGTGTGTGTGTGTGTGTGTGTGTGTGTGCGTGTGTGTGTGTGTGTGTGATGTTGACAGTTTTGCATGACAGGTCTCCCTACCTAGCAAATATAGTGGGGCGGGTTCAATCACCTGTTGATGAGGATAAGAGAAATCAGTCACTTTGCAATTTTGCCGAAATGTAATGGAACGACTACGTACGTTTTCCTGTAACTGTGTTCGACGAATGAGTTAGTTAGTGTGTTGTCTCATCCAAAGATGTAGAAGAGAATGAGTTATTCGGTGTGTTGTTTCCTTCAAATATGAGGAAGAGAATTAGTTGTTCAGTGTGTTGTCTCCTCCAAATATGTGGAAGAGAATTAGTTGTTCAGTGTGTTGTTTCCTTCAAATATGTGGAAGAGAATGAGTTGTTCAGTGTGTTGTTTCCTTCAAATATGTGGAAGAGAATTAGTTGTTCAGTGTGTTGTTTCCTTCAAATATGTGGAAGAGAATTAGTTGTTCAGTGTGTTGTTTCCTTCAAATATGTGGAAGAGAATTAGTTGTTCAGTGTGTTGTTTCCTTCAAATATGTGGAAGAGAATTAGTTGTTCAGTGTGTTGTTTCCTTCAAATATGTGGAAGAGAATGAGTTGTTCAGTGTGTTGTCTCTTCCAAATATGTGGAAGAGAATTAGTTGTTCAGTGTGTTGTTTCCTCCAAATATGTGGAAGAGAATTAGTTGTTCAGTGTGTTGTCTCCTCCAAATGTGTGGAAGAGTCGCTGTCTGTTAGACTCTGTTGTTAATTCATTACATATTAACCTTTTTATTTCTATATCTGGATCCTAACTATCATCATCACGATTGCTGCCAGCAGGCGTAGGCGTTCATGTGTCTCCACAGATTTCGGTCTTTGGTGTTCTGGATCAACTCTGCTGTTGATATCCTTCCATGCCACGGTCCCAATCCATCCAGCATCATTTCTTACACACTCACATAGAAACAAACACATGCACACTCGCGCGCAAACACACACACACACACACACACACACAAACACACACACACACAGATACACACAAATACACAATCACGCACGGATACAACCACACAGACACACACACAGATACACACGTAGACACATACACATACACACAGATACACACAAATATGCAATCACATACCGATACAATCACACACACATACACAGATACACACACACAGATACACACGTAGACAGATACACATACACAGAGATACAATCACACAGACACTCACATACACGCGGAACCACTCACAAAAACACAGATACAATCACACAGATACATACGCAGACACACACATACATTGACACACACAGACACAGACATATATACACACAAATACAATATCATAGACATACACATACACACTTACATACACTATCACACAGACACACACATACACAGGCCTCATATACACACAGATGCAATTACACACACACACACACACACATACACAGATACACACGTAGACACAGATACACACGCAGACACACACATACACACATATACAATCACACAGACACTCGCATACACACAGAAGCACTCACATACACTCAGATACAATCGCACAGATACACACTCAGACACACACATACACAGACATAAATACACAGATACAATCTTACAGACATACATATACACGCTTACATACACACAGATACACACATACACAGAAACTCACATACACACAGATACAATCATACAGACATACATATACACACTCACAGTCACAGATACAATCACACAGACACACATACACAGGCACACTCACATAAACACAGATACAATCACACAGACACACACACATGCACAGATACATACACACAGATACAATCATACAGCAGTCACTGATATACACAGACAGAAACACTCATGCACAAACAGAACCACACAGACACACTCTCACACTTACACTTAAACAGACACTTAACACACATAGACACACACACACAGACACATTCTCACATTTACATACAGACACATTTATAGACACACTCATACACACAGACATACTTACACACAGACAAACTCGCACACTTACATCACACACACACATACACTACATAGACAGCACTTACACAGACACACTCTCACACTTACACACACACCACACATAGACGCACTCACACACAGACACACTTTCACACTTAGACACACACACCAAGCACACACCACAATATAGACACACACACACACACACACACACACACACACACACACATGATCAAACACTTTGGAACATATAAAGTGTGGGGACCGACGTGTTCTGTCGAGACAAGCTGACATTTGTCTGGTTGACATGTGACACGCTGGCCAACATCTGTCTGTCTGTCTGTCTGTCTGTCTGTCTGTCTGTCTGTCTGTCTGCCTGTCTGCCTGCCTGCATGCCGGCCTGCCTGCCTGCCTGCCTGCCTACTTATTTCATCATATTTATGTCAATTCCAGGAATTATCTTCCTGAATCGCACCACTTTTTTTTTTTAACGTTCCACAATGTATAACATTTTCATTCACCATTTTCCATTTTTCCACGTTTTCCCATTTTTTCCCAAATGTGAATGTTCTTGTTGGGATGCTTACAAAAGTCGTCAGTGTAAAGTATGGGAGTTTATTCATATTAGTTTTAGTGATTATGCGAGGCAGCGTGTATGTGTGAGTGTGTGTGTGGGTGGGTAGGTGTGTATGTGTGTCTATGTGTGTGTGTGTGTGTGTGTTTATATGTGTGTATGCGGGTGTATGTGTGTGCATGTCTATATGTGTGTGTGGGTGTGTATGTGCGTATATGTGTGTATGTGTGTGCACATATGTGTATGTGTGTGCTCGTGTGTGTATGAGTGAGTATGTTTGTATGTGTGTTTATGTGTGCGTACATGTGTGTTTATATGTATGTTCGTGTGTATATTTGTGTATGTGCGTGTGTATGTGTGTGTATGTTCGTGTATGGATGTGTATATGTTTGTGTGTATATGTGTACATGCATACAGTGTATGCAAGGGAGTGTGTGTTCGTGTGTTATGCGTGTATGTGTGTATGTAACTATATGTGTATGGGTGTCGATGTGTTTAAGTGTGTAGGTGTGTGTATGTGCATGGGTATATGTGTGTATTTGCATGTGTATGTTTGTGAGTGTGTGTGAGAGAGAGAGAGAGAGAGAGAGAGAGAGAGAGAGAGAGAGAGAGAGAGAGAGAGAGAGAGAGAGAGTTGAGCGCACGCATGTCATGTCACATGCTATTCCATATTTTTGTGTGTGTATTATCATCTTCATATTATCATTTTGAATGCCACTTGATTTTATCATGTATAATAGGAACACATGTACATTACTGTAGAGTGAGTGAGAGAGTTAGTGAGTGTGAGTGAACGAGAGTGAATGAGTGTGAGAGTGTGTGTGTGTCTAAGAGAGAGAGAGAGAGAGAGAGAGAGAGAGAGAGAGAGAGAGAGATGAGCGCACGCATGCCATGTAACATCCTATTCCATATTTTTTAATGTATTCTCATCTTTCATATTACGATGTATCATTTTGTATGCCACTTGATTGTATCATGTATAATATTTACACGTGCACATTATTGTAAACTGAGTGAGAGAGTTAGTGAGTGTGAGTGAGGGAGTGTATGTGTGTGTGTGTGTGTGTGTTTGTGTGTGTGGATACAAGAAAGAGAGAGAGAGTGTGTGTGTGTGAGAGAGAGAGAGAGAGAGAGAGAGAGAGAGAGAGAGAGAGAGAGAGAGAGAGAGAGAGAGAGAGAGAGAGAGAGTTGAGTTGCATCACTAATTTTTACGTTAAAAAATGTATATGTACAATTTATTCTCAATTTTCTTTACATACAATTTTGCAAAAATGCTCACTACAATCGTCGCTGCATGCGTGTGTAAAGTGTGGGAGGTTGTTCGAAATAGTTTCAGTGATTATGTGAGGTAGTATGTATGTGTCTAGATGTGATGATGATGATGTGTGTGTGTGTGTGTGAATGTGTATGTGGGGGATGTGTGTGTGTCTGATGTGTGTGTGTGTGTGTGGGGGGGATGTATGTGTGGAGGGGTTCTATTTGGGGGATGTGTATGTGGGTGAAATGGATGTGTGGTGGGTGAGGGGTGTGTGTGTGTGGATGTGGGATGTGTGTGTGGGTGTGGGATGGTTGGAAGTGTGTGGATGTTGGCGGGGGGGGGGGTTGTGTAAGTGGGGAATGTGTGTGTGTGTGGATGGGTAGGTGGGTGAGGGATGTGTGGGGGTGTGGGGATGTGTATGGGTTGGGTGGAGGATGTATGTGTGGGTGGTGAGGGTGTTCGTATGTGAGGGATGTGTGGGTGGGTGGTAGATGTGTGGGGAGATATTGTGTGGGTGAGGGATGTGTGTGTGGGTGGGTGGGGAAGGTGTGGTTGGGTGTGGAATGTGCTGGTGGATGAAAGATTTGTGAGGGTGGGGGATGTGTGTTTGGCTGGGTTGTTGGGGTGTGTGAGTGTGGATGGGTAGGTTGGGGAGGTATGTGTTGATGGGTTTGTGTGGGATGTGTGGGTGTGAGTGGTTGTGGGATGAGTACGTGGGTGGGGGTATGTGTATGGGGATGTGTGTATGGGTGGGGATGTTTGTGTATGTTGTTTGTGGGTGGGGGATGTGTATGTGTGGTGTATGTATGGGTTGGTGGGGGATGTGTGTGTGTGTCTTTGAGGGATGAGTGGATGGGGGAATGGGTGATAGGGCGTGTGTAGGTGGATGGGTGGAGGATGTGTAGAGGATGTGTGGGTGGGTGAGTGTGTGTGGGATGGGTGTGGCGTGTGTGTGGGCGAGGAGATTGTGTGGGTTGGGGATGTATGTGGGTTGGTGGTGTGTGTAGTGGTGGGTGCGGGATGAGTGTGTGGGTGGGGGGAGATTGTGTGGTGGGGAAAGTGTGGGTGGATGTTTGTGGGTGGGTGCATGATGTGTGGGTTGACAGGGGATGTTTGTGTGGGTGGGGGAATGTGTGGTTGGGGATGTGTGTTTGGCTGAGTGTTGGGGGTGTGTGGGTAGGTGGAGGATGTGTGGGTGGGCGAGTGTGTGTGGGGTGGGGATGTGTGTGGTAGGTGAGATGTGTGTATGTGGGGGAATGTATGGGTGAAAGGGGACATATATGTATGCCTGGGGTGTGTGCGTGGTTGAGGGGTGTGTGTGGGTAGTGTGTGTGTGTGTGTGTGTGTGTGGTGGAAGTTTGGTCGGTGGGGGAAGTGTGGGTGGGGGATATGTTTCATAATATAGTAATATACATTTTTTATGTTTACAACATTCATTTTTATAATGTTATTTCCTATGTAAATGCATCATGCATTATTGATGAACGTAAGATGAGTGACTGGAAGGGCCGAATGTAAGACGGGCCTGCTTGCCCAATTTGTAACTCTTCTAGAATAAAATTCAATCAATCAATGAATCAATCAATCCGTCTGTCTGTCTGTCTGTCTGTCTGTCTGTCTGTCTGTCTGTCTGTCTGTCTGTCTACATCGTTTATGAGTTTGTGTTGACAATTTTCATTTGACAATGTTTTTTCCCCTTATGAGAATTTAACATGCAAAATAGTTACTTGATGTACGAAAGATGAGTGATTGGAAGGGCCGAATGTAAGAAGGGCCTGCGTGCCCAATTTGTGACCATTTGAAAATAAAGTTCGTTCGTTCGTCCGTTCGTCCGTTCTATCTCTCTGTCTGCCCGTCTGTCTGTCAGTCCGTCCGTCAATCAACTAATTTGTCTTCCTGGATGCCTACATTTGAGTGAACACGCAGTATTTATGTATAGTTTACAATGTACGTTATTTTCTTGTTGGTTTAAAACATGTATTATTTTTGTATAGTTTACAACATACAAGTACAATAAAACATGTATTGTTTTTTGTATGGTTGACACATAAGGCGGAACAGCCATGCTGAGGCGCGCATGATGGCTACAGCTGGGATTGCAACATAACCACAACATGAGATGTCATTCATTTACCGCCCCTGAGCCTAGCCAACAACACTCCTCTATATTTAGAATACAACAATTGAGTTATGGCAAATGTTCTGAAAGCTTAGGGTAATACGACACTTGGATGCTGGCTGTTGTCCGCCCTGGGTGGCTGCATCGACGAGAGATGTCGTGTTGGAAACACGGAAATTACAGACTTCAGTGTGCGGTAGAATCTTTGACATTGCTGATGGGATCTGTGACATCGTTACAGGAATCTGTGACATCGTTACAGGAATCTGTGACATCGTTACAGGAATCTGTGACATCGTTACAGGAATCTGTGACATCGTTACAGGAATCTATGACATCGTTACAGGAATCTGTGACATCGTTACAGGAATCTGTGACATCGTTACAGGAATCTGTGACATCGTTGGTGGGATCTGTGGCATTGTTGATGGGATTTACGACATCGTTGATGGGTTCTGTGACATCGTTGATGGGTTCTGTGACATCGTTGATGGGTTCTGTGACATCGTTGATGGGTTCTGTGACATCGTTGATGGGTTCTGTGACATCGTTGATGGGTTCTGTGACATCGTTGATGGGTTCTGTGACATCGTTGATGGGTTCTGTGACATCGTTGATGGGTTCTGTGACATCGTTGATGGGTTCTGTGACATCGTTGATGATATTTTTGATATCCCAGTGTACGTGCAGTTGTCCACACTGTAGTGTCTCTATACCTCTTCTACGTGCAGTTGTCTACACTGTAGTGTCTCTATACCTCTTCTACGTGCAGTTGTCTACACTGTAGTGTCTCTATACCTCTTCTACGTGCAGTTGTCTACACTGTAGTGTCTCTATACCTCTTCTACGTGCAGTTGTCTACACTGTAGTGGCTCTATACCTCTTCTACATGCAGTTGTCTACACTGTAGTGTCTCTGTTGCCAGTCTACGTGCAGTTGTCTACACTGTAGTGTCTCTGTTGCCAGTCTACGTGCAGTTGTCTACACTGTAGTGGCTCTATACCTCTTCTACATGCAGTTGTCTACACTGTAGTGGCTCTATACCTCTTCTACATGCAGTTGTCTACACTGTAGTGGCTCTATACCTCTTCTACGTGCGGTTGTCTACACTGTGGTGTCTCTGTTGCCAGTCTACGTGCAGTTGTCTACACTGTAGTGTCTCTATACCTCTTCTACGTGCAGTTGTCTACACTGTAGTGTCTCTATACCTCTTCTACGTGCAGTTGTCTACACTGTAGTGTCTCTATACCTCTTCTACATGCAGTTGTCTACACTGTAGTGTCTCTATACCTCTTCTACGTGCAGTTGTCTACACTGTAGTGTCTCTATACCTCTTCTACGTGCAGTTGTCTACACTGTAGTGGCTCTATACCTCTTCTACGTGCAGTTGTCTACACTGTAGTGTCTCTATACCTCTTCTACATGCAGTTGTCTACACTGTAGTGGCTCTATATCTCTTCTACATGCAGTTGTCTACACTGTAGTGGCTCTATACCTCTTCTACGTGCGGTTGTCTACACTGTAGTGTCTCTATACCTCTTCTACGTGCAGTTGTCTACACTGTAGTGGCTCTATACCTCTTCTACGTGCAGTTGTCTACACTGTAGTGGCTCTATACCTCTTCTACATGCAGTTGTCTACACTGTAGTGTCTCTATACCTCTTCTACGTGCAGTTGTCTACACTGTAGTGGCTCTATACCTCTTCTACGTGCGGTTGTCTACACTGTAGTGGCTCTATACCTCTTCTACATGCAGTTGTCTACACTGTAGTGTCTCTATACCTCTTCTACGTGCAGTTGTCTACACTGTAGTGGCTCTATACCTCTTCTACGTGCGGTTGTCTACACTGTAGTGGCTCTATACCTCTTCTACATGCAGTTGTCTACACTGTAGTGTCTCTATACCTCTTCTACGTGCGGTTGTCTACACTGTGGTGTCTCTGTTGCCAGTCTACGTGCAGTTGTCTACACTGTAGTGTCTCTATACCTCTTCTACGTGCAGTTGTCTACACTGTAGTGTCTCTATACCTCTTCTACGTGCAGTTGTCTACACTGTGGTGTCTATATTCCTCAAACAGATGACAACATGAGTACTGGTGGCAGGACAGTTGTTGACTAAATGTGTGACCAAAGTTGTGACCAAATGTGTTACCAAAGTTGAGACTAAATGTGCGTAACTAGATGACCAGCGGGACTAGAATTATCTACGCACTTGAACATTCTTCTGAGAGTGACTGAACACTACTGGGCATGTCCTGGCAGTAGTAATGTCGGTAGTGTGAGACAACTTCTTTACCCGTCTGTTTCTGTCTATTTCCAGGTGGCTATACGATTTATCACAATTATAAGAGTCGTTCATTTGAAACCTGTTCCAATAGCTTTATTACAAAAGCATGAAAGAAACATTAACAGGTGTGGTAGAATTAAACAAAGCATTCATTTTGAATGAATTATGCACCATTGGTTGGTCAGAAGAAGTCGCCGTAGGCATTCAGACAAGCATCCCATTGCTTAGGTAGGCAGCGAATGCCGTCCGCAGAAAAGGATTGTGGTTGCTTACTGAACCAAGTGTTCATTATGTCTGCATCTGTGTGAAATCGTTGCCCCTTGAGAGCTTTTTTTTAGGTCCTATGTGGGGTGGTAAATATAATAATTAAGAATAAGGACAAGTTCGCTATGGGTATTCAGTATGAATGGGGTATTTTTCCCAAACACGCCCTCTATAGGAAATAATATACTGGCTCGTGAAACCCCCAAGCATTGAACAAGGCAGAAAAGGGTGCAAGTTCAACACTAACATAGAAGAAATGTTTCCCACAGAAGGCTGGGAGATCCGGGAAGTTCTACCACAAACACCCGAGTAACTAATCACTCTACCCAGAAGGTGTGTCTATGTGTAAGTGCCCCGCCCCACATTTAATCTCCCACATATATATATAAACAATGATAAGTATCCACTGTCATGCACATCCACAGTATTACATAGACAGATGGGGAACAATCACTGTTAGACAAAAACATCAACAGTAACCATAATTAGACGATAAACATCAATTTTGGAACAACAGGTTTACAATGAAGTAACTTCAAGGCTTGGTTAAACCAAAAAAACAAACAACTGTATTGTGAAAACATTTGGGTCCTGGACAAACCCTGTTGGCTAAATTATGGTGACATAAACATGAAAGAAATTATCATATTCAGGCAATGCACACAAATTATACAACCATAATAGAAGTCCCCAAAAATCCTCAAAAAAGGTTCACATCAAATACCTGTGTCACACACAAAACAAAGTAAATAATCCATACAAAGACATAGATAAAGGAAATCTATCTAATCTGTCTCTGGATCTATCCTATGGGTCTGATGATGACTCCCTCTCCTTCAATATCCACTAGAAAAAGTCTGGCCATAATCACACTCTCTATAATCCAGGGAAACGCTGCTATATCCACCTATTCAGAAAATTGGGGATTGCACACACACGCACGGAGCTTTCACCTCCGGATCATATATCCGAACGTAAACATGTAGGAGTAATCCATATGAATCCAAAGTGAATATACTGTAATCTCCCAAGTCACAGCTGCTAAGTAACTGGGCTAGGAGCATTCCGGTGTGGTATAACAGACATATATGAGTCTGAAGCGTTCCAGCGTGGCGTAAAAAACAGGAGTCCATGTGATTTATTCAATCAGGATCAGGTACAAACACTTTCAGTATATCTTTGAATGAGGAGTGACATCACATTATCCATAGTATTTCCTGACAGAGCTAACTTGAATTGGGCATAAATATTCCAGCCCTTTTCTGGGTTAAGATGTAGGTTATATCTTTCTTCATCTGAATATACGACTTGATTGACCGGGAGTTGGTATAGTGCTTGAGTGTCCATGTCTGGGATATGATGGATGAGAAGATTCAAAGGAAGCTGGGAGTCCACAGAAGCAGTTGGTACATCCATACTGTTCAATGATGGTGAATTCCAAACTATCCATGAGCCTCTGGTATATGATAGTTGAACGTGGAATCAGGCGGTGACTTTTAGAAGAGGGTATACGCTGAAAACCATCTAGGCCAGGCATGCCTCATGTCTTTGCAGACATTGAAAAGATTAACACCGTCTGTAAGTTCCCAGAGGTAGGGAATCCACTTCAGCATATTCAAAATCCATCACTTATCAAGGCATTGACATTCAGGTTCAGGGTGTGTGGCAGTACCCAGCACTCTCTGTAGAATATTAGGGGTAGGCTGATAACCCAGTTTCCTGCCTCTAAATCCAAATAAGTTGACCATAACTTCAGTTCCCATACTCCAGCCGCATCTCTAGCGCTGTATAGTGAAGAAAAAACAGGCTCGATATACATTAGTAATATAAACCCAAACTTTGATAACAGTGTATCATAATAAAATATACATTCTGATAACAGTGTATCATAATAAAATATATATTCTGATAACAGTGTATCATAATAAAATATACATACTGATAACAGTGTATCATAATAAAATATATATTCTGATATCAGTGTATGATAATAAAATATACATTCTGATAACAGTGTATCATAATAAAATATATATTTTGATAACAGTGTATCATAATAAAAATAGAGGGAACAAAAGGGAAGAAGAAAAAAAGGTGTTTCTAGTTTCCTAGCACTTGTCGCCTACTGTAGAGTTTTGTCTCACTCCAAAAGTGAGTAAGGTATCTACTCAATAGGTACATCTCTTCTGGACTGATACTGGAGCTTCCTGGGGGATTATTCACGTCCTAACCGCCCAACCGTCCTGATAGTACCGCTGTCACAACTTGGACGAAATCCCTGAGACAATGGCCTCATGTAAACAATTTATAAATCTCCTTTCCATAGTTACAAACAGCATTCGGTAAGTACCACTGACAAACGGCAGAAGGTTAGCTACCAGATCAGTCATCTCCTCTTGCATCATCCTCACCATCACCATCATCATCATCATCATCATCATCATCATCATCATCATCATCATCATCATCATCATCATCATCATCATCATCATGTGTTTGTCCCCACTGGGGTGAAGTTAAAAGATCTACTCCAGCAGTAACATCATGAATAGAATATACATATATATGATGAATAACAGACAAACTTGTTAGTCTTTTACTAAACATGGTATGAACTCTCTAGTGGGTATTACCCAACATCTCAACCAAAACACAAGAGCATGGTGTCATTTCCCACTCACTTGAGATTATATATATCATACAACATGAAAATCCCATAACATCATTTATGAAAAAGACTACAAGACAATCACACCTCTGTGTATTTACAACAATGTAAACAAAAGATTAACTGCTAAGTGCATTAAAAGTCAAGTGCCACCATCTCTTCTGTCTAACAGAATATTTGAGTTGTACACCGATAGTAATATTTATCCATCATAAAAAAATATATACATAATATACACTCAGAAGGAAAACTTTCTAACACAGAGCCAAGTTGTGAAAGATCAGCATTTAGGAATAAAGTAAGTTCACAAAAGCATATCAGAAAGGTGACTCATAGCAAGATTACATTGTAAGCTTTATGAAGCTGACTGGACAACATGGCGATGTACAGACTGCGTGACTCAAACCAGCTTTTCAATTAAAGTGATTCTCATAATTTTCACACACACACAACTTCAATCATGGTGTTAGTTCTATCAAAGCATTCATCCTAATACATAACATGATATGTTTTATATAATATAATGCTGACCTAAAACGCAGAGAATAAGGGGGCTATTAAATTAACCCATTAACAATGGGTCACTCGCTAACTTGAAGATAACATGGCGATTGACGAGGCCGGCTTTGTCTACCAAGCTGTTGTCTCGCTTAAGCCTTTGTTTCCGGGGCTCGGCCAATCAATGGCCTTAATTCAAACTAGAGTTCGTTTCGTTAAGTATCCCGTCCTAACTTTTAATAGCGCGTATAGCCGTCTGCTGGAAAAGACTGAGGGATGATACATACATGTCACATCCTACCAAATGAAAATCACATGGTAACAAATCAGGACTATAGGCTGGATGTTGCAGAATTTCCCACTTCTTCCAAGCTAATGGTTCCTGCACAATCTATGCAAAATGTGGACGAGCATTATCGTGCAACAAAATCACACCGTGAGACAGCATGCCGGGTCGATTAGTGTCTAGTGTTTGCAAGTAGTGGGTAGAGTTGATGTTGACACCAGGTTCTTTAAAGTCGGCCAACAATAGCCCTTCATGGTCAAAAAATGCGCTCAGCGTAACCTTACCAGCGAAAATCTGTAACTTGAATTTTTTGGCTATTGGTGATCCAGCATGCTTCCATTGCATGCTCTCTCTTTTGCTGCTCGGCTCAAAGTGGTGACACCATGATTCATCGCCTGCCACTATGCGGAAGAGAAATGCATCACCCTCCACTCTGTAACGCAGCAAGTGGTTCAAACACTATCCTATGCGTGCTTCTTTTTGGTGGTCGGTCAACATCCGTGGTACCCATTGTGAACACACCTTCCGATATTGCAGTTTCTTACGAACAACCTTTTGAATTGTTCCATTTGACATCAAATTCTTTTGCTAGTGAACGTATGCTTCGACAACGGTTCATCTATACTGCTGCATCAATTTTGGCGATTTTTTTTTTCTGTTGAAACAATATGCGCCTGAACCGGCCGTCGAAGATCTGTCGTGAACTGACGACCTTTCTGAAACATTCGTGCCAGTCTGTAACTGTTGTCTTCGACACACATTTGTTACCGTATGCTGCCTGCATTCTTCGATGAATGTCCACTGGTCGACATTCTTCAAATGAAAGAAACTAAATCACCGCTCTTTGAGCTTCTTTGGACGGATTTTGGATCAACGCGGCCATTTTCTCAACGGTCATAAACAGAACCTCTGCATCATGGGACGATAAGCACGTGCTCTTTTATTCATTGGTCAGTACTTATCACATGACTATGACATGATCATGTTCAACGTACGCGGTGCGGCACTAACGGATTTCATATGAACACTCCTAATATTATCGTCATTGTTTCCCCGTGCTCTCCCTGCCACACACCTGCTTTAGATCTGCGACTCGTTTAGCCGATAGTATGACAATTTTCACGAAATATACAGACACGTAGCAACGGTAATAAACGGAACTCGGCGTCCTAGAATTGAACACGGTCTTTATTCTTGACATTGTTATCTCCAATCGTACATCGTGTAACATCCTGCTCCCAATAAGGCGGAGGGTGGATGTACCTCATTATTAAACATGTAACGACTGGCATAACAGTTATTCTTATTATGTGTCAATAGCTATCGTTTTGAGCCCTACTTCACCACTGCGTTAACGTGTTAATATTTAAATGTCAGACCAACTCACGGCTTCAACCACTGGCCATTTTTTAACGAGAGAGCCGTCACCCTTGACACCGACAACGTTGCTTATTCTCCGTTGACTCGACCTAGCACGTTGAATGGCGGTTCTATTTAGTCAGCAGGCATGTTGATAATTGCAACGGACATCCTTACAATGATCTGCGTGATGTTCACAAACGCATGGGCGCGTTTTCACAACCAGCCCACAGCACAACTCCAGCTTGACTGCCGTCTTCAAGCCTCGTAGCCGTGACGTCAGTTCTGCCCTCTCCAAATTCGTGGCGTCTGAGTGATCTCCCTTTTTCTCATGATGCATCATCAATATCCCTTCACTCACCACGTTTTTGGGGTGGTTGTCGATGTACCGTTGTTCACTCTACTCTTGTTGATCGTTAGCTGTACCGTATACCTTCTATTAGTACATAGCAATGGTACTGTATAACCGCTCATTGCTGCATGGCACTCCCTAGTCATCCCCTCACAGTTTTCGCACCTGTCCACGCATTTCCCTCACAATTGTCGCACTTGTCCTCAAATCTTTCTCACAGTTGTCGCCCCTTTCCTCATATCTCCCTCACTGTTGTCACGCCATTCCTCATATCTCCCTCACAGTTGTCACCCCTTCCTCACATCTCCCTCATAGTTGTTGCAAATTTTCTAACATCTCCCTCACTGTTGTCGCCCCTTTCTCACAACTCCCTCATAGTTGTTGCAAATTTTCTAACGTCTCCCTCATTGTTGTCGCCCCTTTCTCACAACTCCCTCAAAGTTGTCGCACATATTCTCACATCTCCTTTACAGTTATTGCCTCTTTCCTCACATCTTCCTCACAGTTGTCTCATCTATCCTCTCATCGTCCTACACAGTTGTCACACCCTTCCTCACACTTCCCTCACAGTTGTCACCACTTTCCTCACATCTCCCTCACAGTTTTCGCAAATATTCTCACATCTTCTTCATAGTTATCGCCCCTTTCCTCAAATCTCCCTCACAGTTGTCACCCCTTTCCTCACATCTCCCTCAAAGTTGTCGCAAATTTTCTAACATCTTCCTCACAGTTGTCACCCCTTTCCTCACATCTCCCTCAAAGTTGTCGCAAATTTTCTAACATCTCCCTCACAGTTGTCACCCCTTTCCTCACATCTCCCTCAAAGTTGTCGCAAATTTTCTAACATCTCCCTCACAATTGTGGCACCTATCCTCAATCTCCCTCAAGTTGTCTCATCTATCCTCACATCTCCCTCACATCTCCCTCACAGTTGTCACACCTTTCCTCACAACTCCCTCACAGTTGTCGTACCTATTCTCACATCTCTCTTAAAGTTGTCGCACCTATCCTCACATCTCCCTCACAGTTGTCGCACCTATTCTCACATCTCTCTTAAAGTTGTCGCACCTATCCTCACATCTCCCTCACAGTTGTCGCACCTATTCTCACATCTCTCTTAAAGTGGTCGCACCTATCCTGACATCTCCCTCACAGTTGTCGCACCTATTCTCACATCTCCCTTACAGTTGTCGCATCTATTATCACATCTCTCACAGTTGTCGACCCTATCCTCACATATCCTTCACAGTTGTCACCACTTTCCTCATATCTCCCTCACAGTTGTCGCACATATTCTCACATCTCCCTCACATTTGTCACTCCTATCCTTACATCTCTCTCACAGTTGTCACCCCGTTCCTCACATCTTCCTCATAGTTGTCACCCCTTTCCTCATTTCTCTCTCACATTTGTCACTCCTATCCTCACATCTCTCTCACAGTTGTCACCCCGTTCCTCACATCTTCCTCATAGTTGTCACCTCTTTCCTCATTTCTCCCTCACATTTGTCACTCCTATCCTCACATCTCTCTCACAGTTGTCACTCCGTTCCTCACATCTTCTTCACAGTTGTCACCTCTGTCCTCACATCTCCCTCAGAGTTGTCGCACATATTCTCACTTCTCCCTCACAGTTGTCACCCCTGTCGTCATATCTCCCTCACAGTTATCGCACCTATCCTCACATCTTCCCACACAGTGTTCCGGATGCTTCGTGTGTGGTCATGCCAGCAGCAAACTTTAAAGTCCAGAAAATGGCCGACTTTCTGCTCAACACATTCTAGAACAATCAAACATGCCTAAATTGTGACATCAAAGACATCAAGTCGCCAATCATTCATGGTCATATGATATTGAACGCGACAGTTTTCCGTGACAGTTTCAGCAAACACGCATGGTCTATCAAGTGTAACATTGCTCGAGTTCCTTGACCAATCATGAACATGACAACTGCCAGGGTTTGATGGAAGCCACTCGCCAAGGCCAGCGTCAGCTGCTGTTTTCTGTGTTCAAGGTCATTGTTGAACGAATAAATCAATGCCAAACACGTTATCTTGCCATCGAGAAATGAGAAAGCGGCAACAAAACAGCACGCACGAGAACACCGCAGGGTGCCCTGCCGCACGCCAAGAGCTGCCTGTCTCTATGAAGGAAGAGAAGGAGTGGGAGGAGGAGAAGAAGAAGAAACAGAATAAAGTCAAGGTCTGGGACACACGGTTAGAACTACCTATGCACTGCTATGCATTAATTATTGATAATATTTCCTAATGTAGGGGTTAAGTAGATAAGGAATCTACGACTGGTCTAGCAAATCGGTAGAGAATATATTTGATCCTAAAAACTCTGCTCATGAATCATGGAGGAAATTAGAGGAAAGCTGCTAGTCACGGGTGCTGGAATTTCAATCACCCCTCCCCACGACGCCTAACGGCATAAGTGAAAGAAAAACAAACAAACATTTACTTATGTGCACTGTTAAACATTAATTATTGATAATATTAATTTATGTACAAGGTTAAACATTAATTATTGATAATAATAACTTGTGTACGCGGTTAAACATTAATTATTGATAATATTAACATATGTACACCGTTAAACATTAATTATTGATAATATTAATTTATGTACAAGGTTAAACATTAATTATTGATAATATTAACTTATGTACACGGTTAAACATTAATGATTGATAATGCCAGTGCCATTATCAACCCTGCAAAGGCATCGGTTACATGGTTCTCCCTACACAACCATATTGTGAACACAGACCTGCCGGCAGTAAGAATGGATGGGAGCATTTTGAGTAGAACCTAGTCGATGACATATCTTGGCGTGAGGCTTGATCTCTGTCTTTCAGAGATTGTGTCGATTATGTCATAACGAAAGCTCGAAAAGGTTTGTCAGCAATGAGAGTCATGGCGACTACCAATATCGAGCAAAGACTGCTAATACTTCTGTTCCAAGGACTGGTGCTTTCACCCATCGAGTATGCCCTGGCCATCCTCACTGTCAGCCCTACACAGATTTGAAGATTTGAAAAGGTACAAAACGAGGCCATGCGCATCATTTTGGGCCGCACGAGATACACCAGCTGTGTAGCGATGAAATACCTCCTTGACTTCCCGACAATGAACCACAGGATCAGGATCTGGAGAGCTCGTGCATACTTAAAAATAAGTGCGGGTGAGCAGCACCCTCTGCATGAAGATATATTCAGAGAAAAAGGCAACAGGCTAAAGAGGGGCAAATCATGGATGGGTCGGGGGAGGATATCATCAGACAGGTCTGCAGTCCTACCAGTATCAACCCCGGCAAGGAATGGGTGCCGGTGCCTCCAGCTTTTAAGTGCACTTTCTCCTGCATTATCACACTCGACAGACGGTGCATAGAACATAATCCTGTCACTGTCAATGTAGAGGTCAATCAATGAACACGCAGACAACCCCCATGTGCTCATCTATACAGATGGATCTGTTGTAAAGAAGCAGAGAAGTGCATGGGCATTTACAACCCGTTCAGCGGACCGAACCGTCCAAGAATCCAGTGGTGCCCACACTATGCCCACGAGCAGCATGACGATGGGGGTGATGTCAGTAACACTGGCTTTCCTATGGCTAGAAGCACAGCATTATACCAACGTGTGTGTACTAAGTGATTCAATGAGCATGATTCGGAAGGTCGAAGCTGGATCTGTACGTAGACAGTCGACTGAGTCGTTGAGGAAGTATGTTGTCCGTAAAGTCACCTTTATCTTTGTCCCGGGACATGCGGGAGTCGAGGGAAATTGACGAGCTGATAAAATGGCTGGCTCTGCACCCCCTGCAGATGGCCAGCCAATGGATCGTGCCGATGTTATTAACGTCCTTAAAGACATGTCGAGAACAGAAGACTTTGACGTCAGTGAATCCACATCGCTGTCTAGGATAGAAGACTTGGAAGTAAGAATTGGCACTGCCAGACACGAGAGTTACATCGGGAAAACGAGGTGCCTCGTTAACCAACACAGAACTGGCACTATTAGCCACCGAACGCTGACGCTTATGCTGGAGGGGGGGGGGGGAGGACGGGGATCTGAGCACCTATGGACCTGTCCGGAGTGCAAGGAAGATACCCCAACTGATAACTGATAACTGATATTGATAATATTACCTTATGTGCAAGGTTAAACATTAATTATTGTTAATATTAACTTATGTGCACAGTTAAACATTAATTATTGATGATATTTACTTATGTACACGGTTAAACCGTTTGTGTTCACTGGAACATCTATTTTGCACGGTTAAGTGTCTATGTCTGTGGTGAAATCTACCGGGTGTTTGTAAAGTCTAACTACACTTTGTATGTAGATACAAATTTGCAAAATGAAGTACATCTCATCTCATCTTATCTCATCTCATCCCATCTCGTCTCATCATGTTCCTGTTGTACCTTGCGGTGTCGAGGTGAAGTATAAACAGTGGGAGAGTGCCCGCTTATGGGCTTCATGTATCGCTATTCCCATGGACTCTATTATTCCCTGCGTCCATCGTTTATGTTGTCGGCCTCTTCCTCTGCTTCCCTCTGGTCTGTACATCATTGCTTGTTGTGGTATACTGTTAGTTGGTAACCTACTTGCATGGCCAAACCATTTGACTTGCTGCCTTTTCATAACATCTAGTGCAGCTTTAACCCCCACTTTAGTCCTAATTTCTTCATTTCTGATCTTATCTCTTCTTGATACATTGAGTATTCTTCTCAGGAATCACATTTCTGTTGTGATTTTTCTTTTTCTTTTTCTGAAGTATATGATGTCATCAAACAATGTGCTCCACAGTCCATCGGGAAGCAATATGCAGCGAATGGCTATCGTCTGCAGAAGTAATTCTTTGCACTACAAACAGAATGGTGTTATCAACAGAAGAAAGATGGGTTTTTTTTCGAATTTGTTTTTCATACAAAGTGTAGTGAGACTTTGGTGTTTGTCCATCAAAAATGATGATGACCATTCATTTCATCCAGATTGGTTGAAAGTTTGGAGCCGTGAGTTCCAAGATGGCCAATAAGGCCTATTTTGACTAGAAATGGTCTTTGACAATGTGGGCGAACAATGCTTGACATTCCTTGAGGAGGATCTCCTGCAGTGGTTTTTCTGTCCAGCCTTTTTTTTTCACAGCTCTTGCAGTGGTGTTTGCTTCAGAAGTGACTACACCCTGATCAAGGGAATATGGTTTGCTTTTTTTTTTTTTTTTGCTTTACCTATTTTTACTTTGGTTGTATGTCGACCGCAGTTATAGGGTGCCCACCAACCGTGGCTAGCTGGTTAGGTAATGATCCAGCAGACAATGTTTAGGGCACCTTTTCTAGCCCCTTTCTCATGCTATGGAGATGAGCAATGCTTTCCAATGGAGGACTGCTCAGTCGCTCAGGGGGCTGCCGAATCCCACTGCTGCTCCGGTCAGTATAAGACGGCCATATGGCCTGAGCCGCCTGTGTGCAGGTCTGCGACTACGACTGCCAGCGTACCCACGCCTGCCACGTCGCCGCTCGCCCATCGCCACAGGGATTGAAGGTGATATATGAGTTTGGATGAAGAATGACTTGCGCGATGAATTGGATTAAAGTGAGGAAGAGTTGCACAATTCGTCTACCTCATTCTCTCACCTGAGTCCATCTGAATGCAGTGGCTAGACAAGTCAAGACGACTGGAGACGAATACAGGTGTCTTGCTGTTAGATGTGTCTTAGGTTGTCTATGGGACTTTACAAACATTCGGTATATGCCTTTGGTTAAAGTCTTATATTACTTATTTGAGGTCATTATATCGGTATTAGAACTATACGTATTCTTAAAGTATATATTCCATAGTAAAGTCTATATGTGGGGTTAAAATTGTGTGTATTGTCTCATCTTGTTCCTCTAATATCTTGTAGTGTCGAGGTGAAGCACAAACAGCTGGAGAGTGCCCGTGTATGGGCTTCATATATCGAGATTCCTATGGACTCTGTTATTCCCTCTGCCCATCGTTTACGTGGCCAGCTTCTTTTTCTGCTTCCACCACCTTCTCGTGGTGTAGACCGGGAAACCATGACCGCGTTGTCATGGGCCAACGGGGCTCTGGCTCGCCAGGGGGAAAAGGGGGGGGGGGGGTAACACTGATTCCCCTTGGTCAGATTTTTCTATCCTAAACCTGCGACTGGCCTTTCAAGCCGGCAGGGGATTTTTCGTACTTCTCATAGAAAAAGATGGTGTGTTTGGTGAAAGTATATATTCCATAGTAAAAACTATATGTCTTGTTAATGAGGCTATATGTCTTGTTAATGTTAAGACTATATGTCTTGGGTGTATGGTGGAAGTATATATATTCAAGTTCATACGTCTGTAGTTAAATCAATGGTTGTATAGTCAACATTTGGTTTTGCGGCATTATTCAGTCTATCTGTGCGGGCTGCTGACTTGCCGGAACTCCTTCTTTTCCACTTTTCAAATTGGGCAGTGAGGAGCATTTTGGGTGATATTCACTGGCACAGGAACGGAGCATAATGGGGGAGACCCGTTGCCGTGAAGTTGGAACCGCGACAAACAATCTGTGATTATGGTATATGTGGTTAAAGTCTGCGTGTCTGTGGTTAGAATTACGTGTAGATGGTTTCAGGTTAGGGAGTCTCCATGGCTAAGTCGTCAAGCCGTCTGCCTTACGCTCCGAATTTGTGGGTTCGATTTCAGACTACGTCTTTCAGTTCACGAGTACATTTTTTCCTGGGGGTCGTCGCCGGAGCTACGGAGTTCATGCTGTGTGCGATAATTTCTACAGGTCACCATGCAGAAAGAGACTGGGCCATGTGGGATAAAACCCGGTGCAATGAAGTTGATCCTCTCGATTTTTAAGACTTTTTAAAAGGCTTCAGCTCAACATGTTTATATTTGCCATATACTTGTATGTGGCTGAAATATGTGTCACGTGTCTAAACTCTTCATGTTTGTGGTTCAATGTCCATACAACTGTACGTTAATGTCTTAGTTGTTGCTGATACATTCTTTGATTGTGGTCCAACTGTAAGTGAAACATGCCTGGATTCACTAACATTAAGGTGATTGCCCTTGGGAGCAATGCTACAACATAAACAAGTTCACGGGGAGGGCTGCAAAGAAGGGTTAAAAAGAGAGTGGAAAATATTGACGATGACAGTTGAGTCTTGGGACCCGACAGTAAGGTCGGTGGTCTGGGAAAGGGAATGATAGCGGAGTTAGCGAGAGAACTCCTCCCTGTGTTTTTCAGTGACAGCTAGTTGAAGGTAGACCCAGAGAGGGTCGGATAGTTTTGTTGAGGCCTAGACCCAGTGTGGGTTGGATCGAGTGAGTTCGGGCCGGGAAGAGTGGCTGGGAAACTGTCGTGGTGGATGAGATTAAGTAGGCCTGGAGAAGGCAGTGTTATTTGAGTGTTAGGTTGTGATGAGGATATATTCTGGAATTGCTGTTATTGGATGCATCTATGTTGCTTGTGTCCGTGTTTATTCATCAGTAAATGGATATTATGTGCGCAAACTCAATCTTGTTCACTGACTGGTGGATGTGTGCTGCAGTGGTGACTTGTGGTGTGAGACAGGTGGCTAGCTCAGCTTCCACTCTGCAGTGATATAGACGGAGCATTAGGATCTAGACAATGACCAATCTCATTCTGTTGCAAAAGAGATTGTGACAGGGAGGTTAATGGAGGCTACGTCCGGTCAAGGAACCCGTTGCAATATAGACATTGTTGTCATTCTGTTGCTGCAGTAGATTGGTAATGTGGACAGTTGTTGTTCCAGTAGAGAGATTATGTGTGGGCTCGTCGCTTATAGAGGCAAGGTGTACGCCTATGAGAGAACTGTATAGCAGACAAAACAACAGCAGAGTCAAAAGTCGTATTGAAAGAAAGTCGGCGCTATTTACGATAACAGTATCGCCGAGGCCAGTGTGTGCGTCAGATAATTAACGCAGACAGTTCAAGAGGACAGTTGCACGGTGTTTTCACAGTTCAAGAGCGATCAGCGCAGGTAAACAGACACGTATACTTGTATTACCGCTGTCAGGAGACAATGACTAAGACAGGATTGAAAACCAAAGCTAGCAGACAGTTCACGAGAGGCCACCACAGGTAGATTTCACATCAAAAACAGTCAGCACGCGTGGCAAATACGCGTGCAGAAATCACCGAGGAAACAGGCGCTTAGCGGACACAGGGTTGTTCACGAAACACAGACAGCGAATGTTTGTGTATGAGGAAAATTTTCCAGTGGTCACTGGAAAAGGGGGAACATTGCTTCAGATCACAGACAGATTCAGTGCGTGTTAATTTTTACAAAGAGAGACTGGGGTGACCTTGGGAGTCAAGGCTGTGTACAAGGGAATTTTACTGAGGAAATTTCCACGAGCATGACTCAGGTGACTGGGAGGATAGGGCGCAAATGAAAAACAATACCAGTTGTTTTGCACCGAAACCAGGATTTATGAGCGTCGATGTTAACATCGTCCTGTTATCATCATCGTCGCGTCACCGGGAAACAGTCCACAACAGACAATCAGGTACCGTCGCAGCAAGAAGGGAAAATTGTGACTTTTAATGTTTTAGTGTCTGGTGAAACGTCTATGTTCGTGTATCATCATCATCCAGTCAGTTGGCAACACACATTTGGTAACAAACTACCAGGGGCCATCACTTGCTAAACAGATTTAAAGCACTGGACATTCGTTGCCATTTTTTGTTTAACCTTGTCGGTAAACGTGAATCCGTACCATCACTTCAAGGCGACAGCGACCAAGCAGATAAACATTCATTGATTTTAAAGGTATTATCGTCTCCCCAAAACGTAACAAAAACCCTATAGTTCTAGCAGAACAGGAGCCATAACATATATCATACAATCAGGTGCCAGCTCTGCAGGAAGGGTTACAAAAACGTTACGGGCGGTGTAGAGACAAGGCGTTCGGACAATTACCATCATCTTCAACTTTTCCGACAGTCGGGACTCGTTATCACCACGTCAAGGAAAAAGTAACAACGCATCAAAACAGTAATTCGTTGTTGGGATCTAGCGTCGTAGTCACTTCAAAACATTAACAACAAACATTTCCAGGCTATTAGCGGAAACTATTAGAAACAAGCTACGGACTTTTCTGAGAGTTTATCATCGCATTGTTGTTGGCCGACCATTTTGTTTCTGTTGCTCTCATCGACTTAAGTGTCTTTATCGTATGTGTATCTATATATTTATATGTTATTTCATGTATGTTGTTAATAGGGATTTTTGCGATTTCTCTCTGAATCAGGGTAGGCACTGTAAAAAGATTTTTTCTCCCTTGTGCTTAAGATATTTCTTGAGGAATACGCTAATAGGTTAGCGTGGTTGTGCGTTCGCATTGGGGGTCCTGAACAATATCCAGAGCCGTGGTGTCTTGTGTCAAATCTGTGTATATTAGTTACTGGAGATTACTTGTTCTTCTTTCTTTATATTTACATATAATATCGGGTTGATTCGTATTGTGTTGCCGGGACCCATAAGGGAAGCAAAGAATATCAACACTGTAGCCTACCACGCATGTCGTAAGAGGCGACTAAGGAGGCTTGATGGTTCCGTCGCCCTGCTACTGAGTGAGTGCGTGGCGCGACATTGTGAGCTGTGAGTTTCATGTGAAGTGCTTTTGAATCTGCCCAAGTTTTTATTTTTGGAACGTGACTGCATGTTTGGAGCGATGGCAGGTGGCTATGTCCCAGAGTTGGCCAGTTTTTGCCTTATGCAGAAATGCGTGGCTGCTGGGCTTCTGGTTGACTGCCACTGCCGTCGGTGATGAACTGTATGTTCGTGGACTGTAGGTGAACATCTAGGAAACATCCAGATAGGAAAATGACTGCCGATTCCATCAGAGATGAATTGGGTGTTTCGTGGGGGACTGGTGTTGACATTCTGGCGGCGGCATTATGCACAGTGTATCTGTGCGGGCTGTTGTTTGTCGAGACTCCTGTCTTGTCCACTTTTCACATTGGGCAGTGGGGGACGTTTTGTGTGATATTCACTGGCACAGGAACGGAGCATAATGGGGACGACCCGTTGCTGTGAAGTTGGAACTGCGACTAACTAACTAACTAACATATGGTATTATTGTAATTCTCATGTTAAAAATCTCCTATCTAGATGGTGTTTGGTGGGTATTTTTTATGCGCACTAATTTTTGTATTAATGGGCTTGTCGATGTCAGTTTTTTTGTGTCACTACCCTATGCGTATAGCGTCTTATAGACATCACTTATTGTTTATCATTCATTCGTGTGTATATATATATATATATGTCTAACACTATTTCCAGAAACTTTCTACAACTATTTGTTACATATTCGAGGGAGTGTAGGTAGTATCCCCCCTCATCACCTAGTGCTTACATAGGAACTGTGTAAGTACAGATTGACATTATCAGTAAAACGAATTCACTTATAGTGTGAGTGGTGGTGTACTTAGGAAAGGTGCACAAAGACAAGTAGCGGTGTCTTTATATTATAGTGGGCTGACGGACAGATAAGTGTCCACAAGTACAAGATGCCTACTTTATTGGAATACATCAAAGCAGGTGAACGAATAGGCCTGAAGGACAAAGATTTGCAGGAGTTTGCAGAAGCAAAAGTGAAAGAATATAATCAATGGGAAAAAGAGCAAAAACAGGCTGAATGAGACCAAAGACAGGCTGAGAGAGAACAAAGAAAGGTTGAACTGGAAAACAAACGCCTACAGGAAGAAAAGTTAGCTGAAGCTAAGCGCCTACAGGAAGAGAGAGCGACACAGGTCAATTTGATGCAACTAGAACTTTAAAAGTTAAAACAAACAAATGTGGTGGAAATTGAGAAAGAGAAGTTCAAGTGTCAGATGGAAACGGAAATTGCACTAAAAAATAGAACTAGCATCTAAGGGCCAAAGTGAGGAAGGCAGAAGACATTCG
Organism: Cepaea hortensis; assembly: GCA_963921405.1. Taxonomy (NCBI): domain Eukaryota; kingdom Metazoa; phylum Mollusca; class Gastropoda; order Stylommatophora; family Helicidae; genus Cepaea; species Cepaea hortensis. Next base: position 432,695,012 of record OY992876.1, read on the forward strand.
CACTCGTCACAGCGACTAAAACTGCCATATTTTACGGACCGGGACAATCTTGTAGCTTATCTTGATAGATTTGAGGCTTCAGTTAAGTCTTTAGGCATTCCAGAAGGAGAATATTCTATGAGGCTAAGTGAGTATCTGACGGGAAAGACCCTGGATACCATGTTCAATTTACCTGTGGCAGAAAGAAATAATTATTCTATTCTGCGTCTACGCTTGCTTACAAAGTTCCACCTAACTGAGCATGGATACAGAACAAATTTCAGACAGTTAGTGCCAGAGAAAAATCAAGATTTTACAGATTTTGTCAATACAGTGAAGAACATATGTAATAAATGGATAGAGCTTGCAGAAGTTGGAAAAGATTTCAGTCGCTTAGTCGATTTGATGCTAAGGGATAAGATATTATCGTCATGTAATGCAGATTTAGTGGCTTTCTATCAAGAACGCAAACCAAAGGACATAGGCACAATGTCCCAGTTGGGGCAAAACTACGTGACTGCACATCCAAACAGTTCTATTGGCAGACAAGTGGATGAGGAAATAGTCTGTGCAGCGTACACTAAACAGGATCAGAATCCTGGGATCAGACCAAGATCGAAAAGTGTAGACTTAACACATAGGTATGAGCAACAAGGACCTCAAGACAATGGTTTCCGTGGCAACAATTTTGGCAGATCAGGACGTTACCCAGACCACAGGAGAAATTTTAAGAGGCGTCCGAATAGTTATGCCGGATGTTGGAATTGTGGCAGCTGGAGACACAAGGCAGCACAGTATGATGTACAACCATCCAATGTGCCAACAAATAATAGGAGGAAGGACATTATTTGTTTCAAATGTGGCGGGACCGGGCACTTTCGCTATCAATGTACGATGGGGGAAACTGAGCACTCAAATGCAGCGCAAGTGATAGAGACAATCAATAATGAGAGTTGTAGTGGATGCAAACCTCTTTTTGATAAAAGTAGTGAGCCTGTCTTAATGTGCGGTCACCCATTTCAAACAGAATCAGCAGTACATGCAGGAGGAAGTCTGAAGCTGCACCATGGATTTGTCAATGATAGTCCAGCGTTAACCCTCAGGGATTCAGGATGTAGGACCATAGGAGTAAGAAAGAGTTTGATAAACACCTCGGATTACATAGGAAAAACGGTCAAGTATATAACGTTTAATGGAACAGTAGAATTTTACCCATTGGCCGAGATCACAGTGACAACACCATATATCACAGGAAGAGTGACAACGTGTGTTCTGGACTCACCAGTGGCAGATCTGATCGTTGGAAATGTGCCACGAGTTAAAGAGTGTACAGAAGAGGAAGTAGTTCATTGGTACCAACAAATATGGCGTAAGCAGTAACGAGGTAGTGTCAGAAGTCGGGGTGCCCCACCAACTAGATGAATGTATTATTCACTGGCGAGCAACCCCAGATAGTCAGAAACTGACTAGGGACAAAATCTATATGGCTGAACTACAGATTAAGCCCTTGAATATCCAACGTACAGTTCCTAGTGGCTCGTTACAAAATTGAAATGAACTGTGCTGAATATTCGCCAAGGATCAGGAAAGAGAAGTTTAGCTGAGATAGATGTTTAAGTCTAAATATATGAATATAGACGACTATTCTCAGTACAGGTTTTTCTCCCTGACTGCTCCCTTCCTTGGTGTGTAAGTGAACCCCCACCAATGTACACACACAACACGTATGCACAATTGGAATTAAAAGATAACGACAGAACTATGAGTTACAATACTACAACATTTATTTACTAATCATAATCATAGACATCTGATGGTTCAAGATGAGGATGATGAAATCATATAACATATTGTGATGAGAAACATTACGTAACTTTACTTGTTACTTCATCTATCTGGAACTGTGGTCCAGATCCCCACTCTCCAGTAGACTCAACAACAGAAAAAGAGAAGCTTGCCGGTATTCTGAGATCCTGTCAGTCCTGACACTCCTAGTCAGTAGTCTCTAGTCTTGAGATCTATAACATAGGGCTCCTTGTGAGAGCTTGAAAGAAAGTCAAGAATGTGTTATATCAGTTCTACATCAGCGCAATCCTAATTAAAACATATCATAACACAAACATATACAATGACCAGTCTGGCCAAGTTTATCTTCCAGCTCTACTGTGTTCAGTCTGGGACGGGCTTTTCAATTGTCTCACACGCCTGTAATGATTACATTTCTGCCGCCCCATGTCCATGTCGCTAATACAGAAATTCTGTGTCGTACAGCCGCTCCGTCCAATGTTAGTTTAGCAGCTCACAGGGTCGGTAAGGGTATTATAACAATGCCTGATCATCCGGGCTTGCAAGCCGTGACCAGTAGCTGTGCCAGGTTTCCGTGCATTACCGTGGACGCCCGCCCACAATACACTGAGAAAGTTTAGCACCATATACCAATTGTGGGTAAGGTCTGTACCCTTACACCTCTGCTTCCAACACAATCATTGGCCAATGTGCCAATGCACAGACAATCGATGGTTAGTGTGCCAATGCGCACACCATAATATAACACTTCATATTGATAGGTTTGCATATGACAAATCAATATACCAAACATGAAATACACATAAAACATTAATTAAACTAGACATATTATGATACTTTAACATAATAGCATAATGCACTAGTTAGTTTGTAGGTATACAAAAATGAGATGTATATACACAAAAAGAATATGTACGAAGCATATTCCTAGCATCGTATATTCATATGAAATTACACATACATACATCCAACATATCCGTAAACATTATATTACTTCAAGATAGACATCTAATGATACTCACATAATAGCATCAGGCATTATTAATGAGTACTAATATTGTATAGCTACAAAATGAGATATACAACAAGTCTAATTGAAGTGACCAAACAGACCAGCCATATTTGCTGAGCTGCCCGGTTTAATCACACTTAGTTACTGCTGTTGTAAGAATTAAATAAATAGTCAGTTGACTATATTCTGTACAACAAATGCACACACCAAAAAAGCAACTAGTCTAGTTTAGAAAGAGATGGCAAGCATCTGCTACGACACCTCAAGTATATCTAGACAAGACCTGCCTTCCATAAGTTTCTACTTCTCAGAAGAATAACACTTTAAAGCAATATGATATTGAACGCAGAACTTAGAAAGAACACTCAAGTAATCTATGACAATGATAGTTCTTGCAATAACCTAGATCAGATATAGACTGAAAATCGGTCCATCCATCTAAGAAACTAAGAGAATTACTAAGGGACTAGTTACTAAGAAATAATTCCTAGAAGCCAACAAAAAAAATCATGCATATGACTACAGACATTGAGATAGTTCCTACCTGTTCTGAAGTCACACTTAATCTAACATAAAACAGGCTAGGGACCCTTATTTAAGCTGAGTCAAGCAGACAGTATTACCTCCTTGGCATTCCCGTCATAAATTCTTATCTCCTCCTGACAGTAATTGCCCTTATCATTGCAATTAACTCCAAGTCTGTCCAGTCATAAAAATTCTTTTAACCACTAACCCTCACCATAGTGTCACACCTGGATGGTTTTGCGTTGCCAGCCCCAGATCAGTTTCACAGTCTTATCAGTGATTTCACACCTTGCAGAGTCTGCCAGTCCGAGTGGACCGGGCTTGTGTACCGCCCTGGGGCCATTATCTCTCCCTGTGTCAATGTTGTTCACGCCTGGGTGGTTTCCTACCTGTGCTTATCAGGTGTCAGCCTGGTCAGTTTTAATTACACAGTCCATGGCCCCTTCATTGTTGATTCAGCATGTCTGGGTCAGCAGTTTCCCAAGGTGTATACTAATTATCTAGTTGCCATTTTACTTGCCATCTGCAAGCTTACGTCATGGCTAGAGGCTTTTTGTGAATAATCTTACCTCACGACTAGATAATTTTGGAGTAGTGTGATTAATTCATTCTTTCTCAATTTGGCCTCTCAAATTTGGAGACCGAGAAAAATATTCTGGGATGTTAAGGCGGCCAATTCGTGACAGAGCTTTCCCCTTAAAAAAAAAGTTTCTGCCAGAAATCTTTTGTCAAAGCACGCCGTACATCCCAGAATAATGCCTAAGCACTCTCCGTTCTGTATCTGCCTAAAGGTTTCCAATATTCCTTGTGGCAATGGGTTGTCCTGCATCTGCATAAAGACGTTCCATTTCCATAACCCAAAGATACACGGGATAGATCCTTGTACCTGGTTTTAGGCCGGGATTCCATGCAATAGCTTGGTAAAATCCGGTAATTGTCAGGAGGTTGTAATTTTACCCCTCTGGGAAAGATCACACTCAACGGGATTCTTCTACGCCTCTGGGCAGCAATTGTTTTACACCATTCACTCACGTGATTTACTCCTTTCAGCCGAGGATGTACCCGTAGTGAGGTCTTGCATAAGCTGGCCACAGCAAAGCTTGTCTCCGTGATATTCCTCCATCCTTTATAGATCCTTAACAGATTCATCAATATCTTCCTTTTGAAAGGAATAATGTTACACATCATGGTCCCATGATATAAATTCAACTGGCGCTTTCCTCCTTCAAAGTCGGGAGTAACAATCGTCCCTCCTCGGTGTCGCGGTTTCTTCCCCTGATAATCAGTTAATGGGCTGAGTTTCTCTGCATTAGAGTTTCGTGTGAAAACCGTGCTAGAAAGTGGAATTTTAGTGTGCCAAGTTGTCCTGCCTTGAGAAATAACATAGTTACTCCAGGGCGATAAAGTGGTGTTACTTTTGAATAAAGTATCCACAAATAGCTGATCTACTCCTATCAAATCGACCTGACTGAAGGGTAGATTGAGTCCTAAGAGTGTTGATTCCAAACCACTCTTGACTTCTGTTACTTCAGGTTCCTGTTGCTGGAATTCCCTGATAACTTCAGCTAATGAGATGATAGGCGTTTCTTCCTCCATCTTGTGCAAAGAATTTTCTTCTTTAGCAACTACAGACAATGGTGTCTGCACAATATCAGAGTCCATATTCTGGCTCCTGGCAATTCCTTGTGTTTCCTGAGTCTCCGAACTGGTATACTGTGAGATAACAACTGGAAATGTTTCCTGATCTGGATGTTCCTCTCTGGTCATGCTTTCATGGGCTAAGTCCAGTTGAGGTAAATCCTGTGATGGGCTGTCTAAGCAATCCATCACAATAGGTAAATGATTTGAACTGAAATCTAGTGTCTTGTCCTGAGCTGCAGCCTCAAAGATCACAAGGGGTTCCGGGTCATCCTTCATCCCACTGTCAGTCAAATTTAATCCCACTTCTTCCTCGTCTGGGCTGAAGGGAATAATAAAGTCGGTTACCTTTCGATCTCCGACCTCCTTAAAAGATGTCCTCAGGTCATCTTCCTCTTGAGTTTCACCTCTCGTTGAAGTAAAATGAGATTCCTGGGAGTCTTGTACTGGCAAACCGTAGTGCAAACAGTTGTCCTCTGGGTAACTGTTACTAGGTAAATTATCTGAACTGATAATTAGTGACTCTTCCCGCGTTGCAGCAGTGAAATTCACCTGGGATTCTGTTCCTTCCTTCCTCCCTATTTCAGTCAGATGTAATTCCACTTCGTGATTCTGTGACCAGAAGGGAATGTGAGAATCGGCTAGGTCTCCGCCTGCGACCTCATTAAAGGTTGTCTTCAGTTCCTCTTTCTCTCGAGATTCATTTCTCATAGACGTCAAGTGGTTTTCCTGAAGGTCCTGTACTGTTAAACCACCATTGCCGTGGTACAAACAGTTATCACGTTTGTGACTGTTTGAAGTGCCCTTGGCACGTTTTTTCTTCCCTCTTTTCCGTTTAGGACTGGGTCGAATGAGAACCTGTAGTTCCCGGTCCACTAACTCTGATTCCGCGGTGGTTGGCAACGATGTCCCTTCCTTCCTGGTTGGGTGAACATCCGTATCTCCTACCTTATGTTCCGCTAGAAAGGTTAGCTTCTCCACATTGACTGTTTCCATATGCTGTTTATTAATCTCTGCTTCTTCAGTTTTGCTACGCTCTTGTGCTCCAAAGAACTCATCATTTTCTTTAAACATAATTTCTTCTTCTTGGTCCCACCATTCTAACTCAGCTGTGATATACATTTCTAGTTGCTCCCCCTTTAAGCCTTTTCTTATGCCCCACCCTTTCGCGGACTCTGAGAAATCTGCGCGCGCCTTCATGTCCTCTTCGGGATTCCGGTAACGTAAGGCCATAATTGCAAAGGATTATATTCAGGTAAGCTCCTATGTATATATCAAAACTCAGATCTAAGCTAGAACGACAAGAGTTAACTACTGACAGTCTACGCTATCCAATGTGTATAGTTTAGCCTCAGCAGTGAAAGACAACTGAAAATAATATTCAAGTAGTACCTGGCGACAGCAGTGAAGTAAGTGTGAGAGATATACTACACAGTAATCAACAGTAATATTTATCTAAATAAACATTAAAATGCACTGCATACATGTCAAAATGAACATGGAATATATTAGCATAAAATTGCAAATCAGTCAAGCAGTTAAATCATCAAACACATCAATGTAAATATGATTAAAGTGTTCAATTATCAATAAATGATTAATGGTAACACTAATTGATAATAGTTACAAACAGTTATCAATAAATGATAGATGATGGTAGTTTTCTCATAAGTTCTTATCTGTTATACTTTTGAAAAGTTATATATGTACTCTGAAACTTCCTCAACTAAAAGTAGCTACATTTGATGATAGTCTATTTTGATGATTGAAGATTACAAGAGTTAACTTTGAAAAATCGTTTGTCTAGGGTCTAGTAGAATCACTATGATTACTAGAATCCTGGTTCAGGATCGCGGACTGGACCCCAATCTGTCAGAAGTCGGGGTGCCCCACCAACTAGATGAATGTATTATTCACTGGCGAGCAACCCCAGATAGTCAGAAACTGACTAGGGACAAAATCTATATGGCTGAACTACAGATTAAGCCCTTGAATATCCAACGTACAGTTCCTAGTGGCTCGTTACAAAATTGAAATGAACTGTGCTGAATATTCGCCAAGGATCAGGAAAGAGAAGTTTAGCTGAGATAGATGTTTAAGTCTAAATATATGAATATAGACGACTATTCTCAGTACAGGTTTTTCTCCCTGACTGCTCCCTTCCTTGGTGTGTAAGTGAACCCCCACCAATGTACACACACAACACGTATGCACAATTGGAATTAAAAGATAACGACAGAACTATGAGTTACAATACTACAACATTTATTTACTAATCATAATCATAGACATCTGATGGTTCAAGATGAGGATGATGAAATCATATAACATATTGTGATGAGAAACATTACGTAACTTTACTTGTTACTTCATCTATCTGGAACTGTGGTCCAGATCCCCACTCTCCAGTAGACTCAACAACAGAAAAAGAGAAGCTTGCCGGTATTCTGAGATCCTGTCAGTCCTGACACTCCTAGTCAGTAGTCTCTAGTCTTGAGATCTATAACATAGGGCTCCTTGTGAGAGCTTGAAAGAAAGTCAAGAATGTGTTATATCAGTTCTACATCAGCGCAATCCTAATTAAAACATATCATAACACAAACATATACAATGACCAGTCTGGCCAAGTTTATCTTCCAGCTCTACTGTGTTCAGTCTGGGACGGGCTTTTCAATTGTCTCACACGCCTGTAATGATTACATTTCTGCCGCCCCATGTCCATGTCGCTAATACAGAAATTCTGTGTCGTACAGCCGCTCCGTCCAATGTTAGTTTAGCAGCTCACAGGGTCGGTAAGGGTATTATAACAATGCCTGATCATCCGGGCTTGCAAGCCGTGACCAGTAGCTGTGCCAGGTTTCCGTGCATTACCGTGGACGCCCGCCCACAATACACTGAGAAAGTTTAGCACCATATACCAATTGTGGGTAAGGTCTGTACCCTTACACCTCTGCTTCCAACACAATCATTGGCCAATGTGCCAATGCACAGACAATCGATGGTTAGTGTGCCAATGCGCACACCATAATATAACACTTCATATTGATAGGTTTGCATATGACAAATCAATATACCAAACATGAAATACACATAAAACATTAATTAAACTAGACATATTATGATACTTTAACATAATAGCATAATGCACTAGTTAGTTTGTAGGTATACAAAAATGAGATGTATATACACAAAAAGAATATGTACGAAGCATATTCCTAGCATCGTATATTCATATGAAATTACACATACATACATCCAACATATCCGTAAACATTATATTACTTCAAGATAGACATCTAATGATACTCACATAATAGCATCAGGCATTATTAATGAGTACTAATATTGTATAGCTACAAAATGAGATATACAACAAGTCTAATTGAAGTGACCAAACAGACCAGCCATATTTGCTGAGCTGCCCGGTTTAATCACACTTAGTTACTGCTGTTGTAAGAATTAAATAAATAGTCAGTTGACTATATTCTGTACAACAAATGCACACACCAAAAAAAGCAACTAGTCTAGTTTAGAAAGAGATGGCAAGCATCTGCTACGACACCTCAAGTATATCTAGACAAGACCTGCCTTCCATAAGTTTCTACTTCTCAGAAGAATAACACTTTAAAGCAATATGATATTGAACGCAGAACTTAGAAAGAACACTCAAGTAATCTATGACAATGATAGTTCTTGCAATAACCTAGATCAGATATAGACTGAAAATCGGTCCATCCATCTAAGAAACTAAGAGAATTACTAAGGGACTAGTTACTAAGAAATAATTCCTAGAAGCCAACAAAAAAAATCATGCATATGACTACAGACATTGAGATAGTTCCTACCTGTTCTGAAGTCACACTTAATCTAACATAAAACAGGCTAGGGACCCTTATTTAAGCTGAGTCAAGCAGACAGTATTACCTCCTTGGCATTCCCGTCATAAATTCTTATCTCCTCCTGACAGTAATTGCCCTTATCATTGCAATTAACTCCAAGTCTGTCCAGTCATAAAAATTCTTTTAACCACTAACCCTCACCATAGTGTCACACCTGGATGGTTTTGCGTTGCCAGCCCCAGATCAGTTTCACAGTCTTATCAGTGATTTCACACCTTGCAGAGTCTGCCAGTCCGAGTGGACCGGGCTTGTGTACCGCCCTGGGGCCATTATCTCTCCCTGTGTCAATGTTGTTCACGCCTGGGTGGTTTCCTACCTGTGCTTATCAGGTGTCAGCCTGGTCAGTTTTAATTACACAGTCCATGGCCCCTTCATTGTTGATTCAGCATGTCTGGGTCAGCAGTTTCCCAAGGTGTATACTAATTATCTAGTTGCCATTTTACTTGCCATCTGCAAGCTTACGTCATGGCTAGAGGCTTTTTGTGAATAATCTTACCTCACGACTAGATAATTTTGGAGTAGTGTGATTAATTCATTCTTTCTCAATTTGGCCTCTCAAATTTGGAGACCGAGAAAAATATTCTGGGATGTTAAGGCGGCCAATTCGTGACAGGTAGTCACCAAAAGATAACCTAGATTAGATACTATAGCTGAAGTAAAGAGGCACTTGAAGTTGACAACCAGATAGGGACTAATGATAGCACTACTGAAAAAGACAAGAATGATCCCAAGCAAAGCCCTAGTGACTGTCAAAGACGAGGCAGCACTCTTGAAAATGATTGTCAAATGTATTGTAATCCAGAACTTAAGCGATTATCGAATGAGAGGCGTGGCTTTGAAGGGACGAAAAATAGTCTTACTAACGTTGTGTCAGATGACAAGATTATAAGAATCAAAAGTGGGTACCGTTCGAGTATAGAACGTATAGACGATCAGATCTGCCACTGGTGAGTCCAGAACACACGCTGTCACTCTTCCTGTGATATATGGTTTCATGTGCAGGGCACATTGGAATAATGCGTATACAGCAGAGAGTAGTGTCCCAGTTTTATTGGCCGGAATTTGGTGGAGAGGTCAGGCTAGACAGAGAATCCGGTGTGGCGGTGCAAGATACAGATGGGAAAGTTGAGTTGGTTCAAAAGAGTATTGGCGACATCACTGACCCAAAGTTAGGATTGACCAACAAATGTTTTATGTGTATCGTAACCATGAGTGAGGGCCACATGAGATGGACAGAAGCGGTACCTTTAAAACACAGTACAAGAGAAGTGGTGAAAGAAGCACTATTAGCCGCACTTTCTAGTTTGGGGTTACCTAATGAAACTTTTCCTGATAAGGGGTGACAATTTACGTGTCAGATGGTTACAGGTGTGAACAGGGCGTTACACATCACGCGGTTCTATAATACAGTTCTTAAGGAACGTTTAGTACATAGCTTATAACTTATTCACAAGGGGGCATAGTTCATGTGTTCTTGATATTACTTGACTGTCAGGTACATAAATCGAAGTTCTTTATGGTGTGTTGCTGATGATATGATACATCAGCTTACGTAGGGGTACACGAGGTGGAACTATAAGTGTGTGTTTCTGAAAGAGGAATGGGTTAGGTTACGTATTATTATCTGCTATATTATGTAATGTGAAAGTTGTTTGTAATGTTTTTCCCATGATATGATGAGTAGTAACATGGTGAATATTTAATGCTAGAAGAAGGGGAAATCTATTAGGGTTCTTGTGATTACCTGATGTATTACTCAGTGGGGTAGCTGGAGCAGGAGGGAGACATACTTATGGCTACCCAGGCAATGTTTCTGGGTCACATATTGGATAAGCATTACTCTCCCATCATTGGAAAACGATGTTTTCTTTTGAGGAGGGGGTAATGAAACATGCCTGGGTTCACTAACATTAAGGTGATTGCCCTTGGGAGCAATGCTACTACATAAACAAGTTCACGGGGAGGGCTGCAAAGAAGGATTAAAAAGAGAGTGGAAAATATTGACGATGACAGTTGAGTCTTGGGACCCGACAGTGAGGTCGGTGGTCTGGAAAAGGGAATGATAGCGGAGTTAGCGAGAGAACTCCTCCCTGTGTTTTTCAGTGATAGTTAGTTGAATGTAGACACAGAGAGGGTCGGATAGTTTTGTTGAGGCCTAGACCCAGTGTGGGTTGGATCGAGTGAGTTCGGGCCGGGAAGAGTGGCTGGGAAACTGTCGTGGTGGATGAGATTAAGTAGGCCTGGAGAAGGCAGTGTTATTTGAGTGTTAGGTTGTGATGAGGATATATTCTGGAATTGCTGTTTTGGATGTATCTATGTTGCTTGCGTCCGTGTTTATTCATCAGTAAAGGGATATTATGTGCGCAAACTCAATCTTGTTCATTGACTGGTTGATGTGTGCTGCAGTGGTGACTTGTGGTGTGAGACAGGTGGCTAGCTCATCTTCCACTCTGCAGTGATATAAAAGGAGCATTAGGATCTAGACAACGATCAATCTCATTCTGTTGCAAAAGAGATTGTGACAGTAAGTTAATGTCTTAGTTGTTACTGATACATTATTTGATTGTGGTCCAACTGTAAGTTAATGTCTTAGTTGTTGCTGATATATTCTTTGATTGTGGTCCAACTGTAAGTTAATGTCTTAGTTTTTGCTGATACATTCTTTGATTGTGGTCCAACTAAATGTGGTCCATCTGTATATAGTCTACTTCTATCAGCTCCACCTCTGTGTGGTCCACCTCTATGTGGTCCATCTCTACGTGGGTCATCTCTATGTGGTCCATCTATATCTGGTATACCTCTATGTTGTCCGCCTCTATGTGGTCCATCTATATGTGGTCCATCTCTATGTGGTCCATCTCTATGTGGTCAATCTCTCTGTGGTCCATCTATACGTGGGCCATCTCTATGTGGTCCATCTCTATGTAGTCGATCTCTATGTGATCCATCTCTATGTGATCCATCTCTATGTGGTCCATCTCTATGTGGTCCATCTCTATGTGGTCCATCTCTATGTAGCCCATCTCTATGTGGTCCATCTCTATGTGACCCATCTCTATGTGATCCATCTATATGTGGTCCATCTCTATGCAATCCATCTTTATGTAGTCCATCTCTATGTAGTCCATCTCTATGTGATCCATCTCTATGTGGCCTATCTCTATGTGGTCCATCTCTATGTGATCCATCTCTATGTGGTCCATCTCTATGTGATCCATCTCTATGTGATCCATCTCTATGTGATCCATCTCTATGTGATCCATCTCTATGTTGTCCATCTCTATGTGGTCCATCTCTATGTGATCCATCTCTATGTGATCCATCGCTATGTGGTCCATCTCTATGTGATCCATCTCTATGTAGTCCATCTCTATGTGGTCAACCTCTATGTTGTCCACCTCTATGTGGTCCATCTCTATGTGGTCCATCTATACGTGGGCCATCTATACGTGGGCCATCTCTATGTGGTCCATCGATACGTGGGCCATCTCTATGTGGTCCATCTCTATGTAGTCCATCTCTATGTAGTCCATCTCTATGTGGTCCATCTCTATGTGGTCAACCTCAATGTGGTCCATCTCTATGTAGTCCATCACTATGTGATCCATCTCTATGTGGTCTATCTCTATGTGGTCCATCTCTGTGTGGTCCTTGTCTATGTGATCCATCTCTATGTGATCCATCGCTATATGGTCCATCATTATGTGATCCATCTCTATGTAGTCCATCTCTATGTGGTCAACCTCTATGTTGTCCACCTCTATGTGGTCCATCTCTATGTGGTCCATCTATACGTGGGCCATCTCTATGTGGTCCATCGATGCGTGGGCCATCTCTATGTAGTTCATCTCTATGTAGTCCATCTCTATGTGGTCCATCTATACGTGGGCCAGCTCTATGAGGTCCATCGATACGTGGGCCATCTCTATGTAGTTCATCTCTATGTAGTCCATCTCTATGTGGTCCATCTATACGTGAGCCATCTCTATGTGGTCCATCTCTATGAGATCCACCTCTATGTGATCCATCTCTATGTAGTCCATCTCTATGTGGTCCATCTCTATGTGATCCATCTCTATGTAGTCCATCTCTATGTGATCCAACTCTATGTGATCCATCTCTATGTAGTCCATCTCTATGTGGTCCATCTCTATGTGGTCCTTCTCTATGTGATCCATCTCTATGTGATCCACCTCTATGTGGTCCATCTCTATGTGATCCATCTCTATGTGGTCCACCTCTATGTGGTCCACCTCTAAGTGGTCCACCTTTTGTGGTCTACCTATATCTGGTATAGCTCTATGTTCCACCTTTATGTAGTCCACTTCGACGTTGTCCACCTCTTTGCGGCCCATCTCAATCTGGTCTACCTCTATGTAGTCTAATTCTATACAGTCCACCTCTATGTGGTCCATCTCTATCTGGTCTACCTCTGTGTGGCCCACTTCTATGTGGGCCACCTCTATATAGTCCACATCTATGTAGTCCACCTCTATCTGGTCTAACTCTATGTAGTCCATCTCTGTGTGATCCATCTCTATGTAGTCTACCCCTATGGAGTCTAAACACTCCAGGGGCCTTAACGGTTTAAATGCCCAACCACCATGTTGGAGACCGGAAGTCCCAATAGACTGTAAACTAAGTCTCAGCCCAAAACCTCCTTAGTCGCCTCTTACGACATGCATGGAAGGCAACAGTGTTACTATTCTTCATTTCCCTTATGGGCCCTGGTAACATACGGGACCTTTTACACGCTTTCACACTCATACAACAATTTGGGTCCCATAACACTTCCACACTCGTACAACAATTATAGTCCTTCAATACTTTCATACTTATACAACATTTAGAGTCCTATAACACTTTCACACACATATACAACACTTTCACACTCGTACAACACTTTCACACCCGTACAACAATTAGAGTCCTATAACACTTTTACACTCATACAACAATTTGAGTCCTATAACACTTTCACACTCATACAACAATTTGAGTCCTATAACACTTTCACACTCATACAAGAATTTATGTCCCATAACACTTTCAAACTCATACAACAATTTGGGTCCTACAACACTTTCACACTCATATCATGACGTGGGTTCTACGACACTTTCACACTAATGCAATAATTTGGGTCTTACAATACTTTCCTTATACAGTGAAAATATTTTCAGAAATGTAGAAGACCTAAATGGAATCAGCATTGGAGGACGAAACATAAATAACATTAGATATGCAGATGATACAGTATTGATTGCAGACAATGCACAGGATCTGCAACAATTAGTAGACGCTGTGGTTGTACACAGTGAGCAGCTGGGGTTGGAATTAAATTGTAGGAAGACACAGGTTATGGTCGTCACTAGGAAGAACGAAGTACCACAATGTAATATACAAGTAAATGGGAATATTCTTCAACAAGTGAATCGGTTCAATTATCTCGGAACAGTCATAACATCTGATGGCAGATGCCTTGAAGAGATTAGAACAAGAATCGCCATTGCGAAAGTAGCCTTTAGCAAGATGAAAAACATTCTGACCAATAAATTGATGTCAATTGAAACGAGAAAAAGAGTGTTGAGGGGATACATAGAGCCTGTTCTTTTGTATGGATGTGAAACTTGGACAATGTGCAGTCAAGCTGAAAAACATCTAATGGCTGCAGAAATGTGGTTTCTGAGGAAAATGCAAAGAATACCATGGACAGATAGAAAAACCAATGACCAAGTACTACAAGAGACAAATGAAAATCGTAGATTGATTAGAGAAATTAGACGTAGACAGTCAAAATTTTTTGGACATGTTATGAGAAGAAATGGACTGGAGAACTTGGTGACAGCTGGCAAGATCGAGGGGAACAGACCAAGAGGAAGACCGAGAGGAAAATACCTGGATGGCTTGGCCACATGGCATGGACGAGACAGGAACACTGAGCTGATCCGCGACTCTGGTGATCGAGTGAAATGGCGAATCATGACCGCCCACGCTTTCCGGCATGGCACATGATTGATTGAATACTTTCACACTCATGCAACAATTTGGGTCTTATAACTCTTTCACACACATACAACAATGTGGATCCTATAACACTTCTACACACTCATACAACCATTTGGATTCTACAGCACTTTCACACTCATACAACAATTTGGATTCAACAGCACTTTCACACGCATACAGTACTTGGCATATTTTTATTGTTGGGGATGTTTTCCATCCTAAAAAAGGCTATAGTTGGCGTATTTTGATTATTGGGGATGGTTTCAATCTTGCAGAAGGCTACAGTTGCGTATTTTTATTTTTGGGGATGTTTTCCATCCCCTAGAAAGCTACAATTGGCGTATTTTGATTGTTGGAGTTGCTTTCCTTCTTGCAGAAGGCTACATTTGATGTATTTTGTTTGTTGGGGTTGTCTTCCATCCTCCAGAAGGCTACAGATTTCGTATTTTGATTGTTGGGGGTGTTTTCAATCTTGCATAAGGCTACATACAACTGGCATATTTTGATTGTTGGGGATGTTTTCCATCTTGCAGAAGGCTACATCCAACTGGCATATTTTGATTGTTGGGGATGTTTTCCATCTTGCAGAAGGTTACAGTTTGCCTGACCACTCTTTTTTATAATGTGAACAATATATTCTGTGATATGTTAATCATTGCTATCTTCCGTGAGATGTTAATCACTGTTATCTTCTGTGATATGTTAATCATTGCTATCTTCCGTGAGATGTTAATCGTTCTTATCTTCCGTGATATGTAAATCATTGCTATGCTCCGTGAGATGTTAATCGTTGTTATCTTCTGTGATATGTTAGCCATTGTTATCTTTCATGATATGCTAATCATGTTAATCAGTGTTATCTTCCGTGATATGTTAATCGTTGCTATCTTCCATGATATGTTAGTCATTGTTATCTTTCGTGATATGTTAATCATTTTTATTTTCCGTAATATATTAATCCTGTTAATCGTTGCTATCTTTCGTGATATGTTAATCATGTTAATCAGTGTTGTCTCTCGTGATAAGCTAATCACACTAATCATTGCTATATTCCGTGGTATGTTAATCATTGTTATCTTCCGTGATATGTTATTCATTGCTATCTTTCGTGATTTATTAATCATGTTAATCAGTGTTATCTTTCGTGATATGTTATATTGTTATCTTCCGTGATAAATTAATCAATGCTATCGTCTGTGATATGTTAATCGTTGTTATCTTCCGTGATATATTAATTATATTAATCATTGCTATCTTTCGTGATATGTTAATCATTGTTATCTTTCATGATATGTTAATCATGTTAGTACACACTCACTCTATAGATCCACCAGTTAATAGAGGTATGATGGCGAGAAGGACAAGTCCCACAGGATTTCAAAGATTCAAGCATCATAACACTGTACAAGAACAAGGGGGGGGGGGGGGGTGTCGGATTGACTGTAACAACTTTAGGGGTATCTCACTTCTGTGTATTGTTGAGAAAGTATTTGCCATAATTGTTCTGCGCATACTACCAAGTCCTAGGAGATCAAGTCTACCCCGAATCACAGTGCGGCTTCCGACAGAACCGGTCTTCCATTGATATGACATTCTCATTGCGACAAATACAAGACAAATGCCGTGAACAGAATCAACCACTGTTTATTGCCTTCTTCGACCTCACAAAGGCATTTGATTTGGTCAGTCGTGAGGGACTGTTCAAGGCACTAAAGAAGATTGGCTGCCCACAAACTCTTCTGTCCATTGTGGAATCGTTCCACACATGTATGAAGGGTATAATCAAGTTTGATGGTGCGACTTCTGAAGAGTTTGAAATCAAGATTGGAGTTAAGCAAGGTTGCGTACTTTCCCCCACCCTCTTTGGGATATACTTTTCACTTCTACTGAAATATGCCTTTCGTGATCAGGATGCCGGTATATACATTCACTCACGCTCAGATGGCGGCCTCTACAATGCTCAGAGATTGAAGGCCAGGACCAAAATTAGGAGGGTACTGATCAGAGAGTTGCTTTTTGCAGATGATGCTGCAATTACGACCACTCTGAGGAAGAATTACAACGTCTACTATCTGCATTCTGCAATGCTTGTTCTGAATTTGGTTTAACAATTAACAAAAAGAAGACACAAATTATGTCACAGGGTGCACATGGGGTACTATCAATCTTTATTGCCGACACCGAACTGGAGATAGTAGACCATTTTACATATCTAGGATCAGAGGTAAATAGCAAATTATCCCTAGATCAGGAAATCAACATCCGGATTGGTAAGGCAGCAAAAACAATGAACAGGTTAACAAAAAGAATCTGGGAGAACAGGAAGCTTACTGCCAAAAAAAAGTCCTTGTCTACCAAGCCTGTGTCCTTAGTGATATGTTAGTCATTGCTATCGTCCGTGATATTTTAACCATTGTTATCTTTCGTGATATGTTAATCAGTGTTATCTTCCGTGATATGTTAATCATTGCCATCTTCTGTAATATGTTAATCATTGTTATCTTTCGTGATATGTTAATCGTGCTAATTATTGTTATCTTACGTAATATGTTAATCATGTTAATCAGTGTTGCCTTACGAAATATCCCGAAGCTGTGTTCTATTGTGTCTGTGAGGTAATAGGGCTGTTTTCTTGTAGGTTTGATTGCACGGAGACATGGATGGCAAATCTTTTCCTCACTTAGCAGGCTATGAGCCCAGGTGTAACAATCTCGCCAGGCCGTGCTCTGGCATTGTCAGCACAGCACCCTGCCAACCACGCTAACGCGCCCTTAAAAACTTCGAGCAAATAACTGGACGCATTGACTAATGAAGGTAGATAATCTATGTTGATTATAGCATTCTCCATTTAATTAAGAGATTGTCTCCCTTGTTCCACCATAATTATTTTTTTTTTAAAGAATATTTTTAACATCATGGCACATGCAGATTTCTTCACTTTCCTTGTTGGCCTGTAGTGCGTCAATTCCTCGTTTAAGGACACCACAGGTCGGTGTTTCCAACCTGCTAACTTGCTAACGAAATCTCCTATTCTTCGCCCTTATACCAGAAGACTAGGTATCTGACCTGACTGTCTAGGAGACCAGGGGGACGCGTGGTATTAAATACCAATAGTCTTGTAAAACACTCCCAGCCCGGTGCTCGTCTCGAACCCTGTGCCTTCTGAGCCTCGGGTAGACCTCTGAGTCATGACTCGTCATCACTCCGGTTTTGACTTGGAAGAGGAATTTTGGCAGCCTCACTAGTGCCATCACTTCCAACGCTGACGTATCAAATATATTGGCGAAATCGGCCATCGTTGAGCAGACAAATTCCGATAACATCTCCTTGATATCTGTAGCTACATCTATAGGCTTATTTCCACTTACTTCAACAGCACTCATCACTGTGGGCTGTCCAACTATCAGATTAGCAATATCCCTAAGCGAACTACCACTCTACCACTCACTTCAACAGCACTCATGACTGTGGGCTGTCCAACCATCGGGTTAGCAACATCCATAGGCGGACTACCACTCCCTTCAACAACACTCATCACTCTGGGCTGTCCGACCATCAGGTTAGCAACATCTCCAGGCTGACTACCATTCCCTTCAACAGCACTCATCACTGTGAGCTGTTCGACCATCGGGTTAGCAACATCTCCAGGCGGACTATCACTCTACCACTCACTTCAACAGCACTCATCACGGTGGGCTGTTCTACCGTCAGGTTAGCAACATCTCCAGGCGGACTACCACTCCCTTCAACAGCACTAATTTCTGTGACTTGTCCGACCATCGGGTTAGCAACATTTCTAGGCGGACTATCACTCTACCACTCACTTCAACAGCACTCACCACTGTGGGCTGCCCGACCATCAAGTTAGCAACATCTCCAGGCAGACTACCACTCCCTTCAACAGCACTCATCACTCTGGGTTGTCCGACCATCAGGTTACAGCCATTCATCATGCTCTCTGGATGAAAGACACAAAACCGCGGGAAGCTGTTTCATATTCTGTCACCTATGTTTATCACCCCGTGACTGGAATCCCCATCAGAGATTTCGGCAACTGTTGGTACTATGTCCATTTGTTACTTCTCCGCTTGCCATCCCACCATTCCGTAATTATCTGTCGTCCCATGGCGTTGTACTAGAGTTTTCTGACATCCCACTATTCACTCAGTTATCTATCCTCTCATAGCGCTGTACTACAGTTTTCTGACATCCCACTATTCCATCAGTTAACTGTCCTCCGATGGCGCTGTACTAGAGTTTTCTGACATCCTACCATTCCCTCAGTTAACTGTCCTCCCATGACGCAGTATGGAGTTTTCTGACATCCCACAATTCCATCAGTTATCTGTCCTCCCATGGGGCTGTACTGGAGTTTTCTGACATCCCACCATTCCCTCAGTTAACTGTCCTCCCATGACGCAGTATGGAGTTTTCTGACATCCCACCATTCCATCAGTTATCTGTCCTCCCACGACGTTGTACTAGAGTTTTCTGACATCCCACCATTCCATCAGTTAATTGTCCTCCCACGACGTTGTACTAGAGTTTTCTGACATCCCACCATTCACTCAGTTATCTGTTCTCTCGTGGCGCTGTACTACAGTTTTCTGACATCCCACTATTCCATCAGTTAACTGTCCTCCGATGGCGCTGTACTAGAGTTTTCTGACATCCCACCATTCCCTCAGTTAACTGTCCTCCCATGACGCAGTATGGAGTTTTCTGACATCCCACAATTCCATCAGTTATCTGTCCTCCCATGGCGCTGTACTAGAGTTTTCTGACATCCCACCATTCCCTCGGTTAACTTTCCTCCCATGGCGCTGTACTGGAGTTTATTTCTCGCTTCCTTGCCTGCTCCGGTGATCCACGATGCATGATGTCATCTTCGGTGTTTCGGCCCATCACCATGAGTAAGATTTTAGCGTAGCCGTATAGTGCATGTACATATGGATACCACTATTCCTCTGTGCCAATGTGGATTATTGAACAGTATAGTACACTACATCAATCATCCTTGATGTCTCTGTTACACATGAATTTATTATTCTATGATATAGATGCATGCATACACAGCAAGACGATGCTGTGCTGCATACTTCAATACAATACAGTATAACAATTATCCTCTTTGTGCCGTTGTAAATAGTGTGGATCAGTGGCAGTTATATTTCGAACACTCCCAATGCCACAGCATGCCATTCATTATTTCTATCTGTGTGGTCAGGTGTAAAAGCGTACTGTGTCTGTGCATTGGATCTCACGATACTTTGTACCGGGTGTTTGTAAAGTCTCACTACACTTTGTATGTAGAACAAATTTGAAAAAAAAATGAAGTACATTATGTCATAACAAATATGATTCACAGTCCATCGTGAAGCTATATGCAGAGAATGGCTGTCGTATGCTGGACTAATTCTTTGCACTCCAAAGAGAATGAATGGTGTTATCAACTGAAGAAAGTATTGTTTTTGGTTTAACAAGTGTTTCGAAAAGGAGGTCGATGTGCGCGAATATTTGTTCAAAGATTTATAGCAAGATTTCCGGATAAACAACTTCCTTATCACAATACGGTTCGATATTTGGTGAATAATTTTCTTGCTATGGGAATTGTGGAAGATGCTCCTCGATCTGGTAGGACTGCTGTGTCTGAAGAAAATGTCTAGATATCCGAGACAGAATCATGAAAAGTCCAAGCAAATCCTTAAGGAAAATATCGCAACATGTGAACGTATCATTGAGCACAATGTACAACATTCTTAAACAACGATTAAATGTTCATCCATACAGGATTTCTGTTTTGTCTCAACCAAAAGCGTGTGATAATCAATCCAGAGTCAACTATCCCACGTGGTTTCAAGCATTTTTTAGCTAAAGAAGGCGAGTGTATTCTCTCGTGTAACATTCTTCTCTGATGAGGCCTGTTCATCTATCTGGATACATTAACAGCCAAATGAATCGTATTTGGAACACTTGGAATACCAATGCATCTCATGAAACGCCTCTACACGATGAGAGAATTGAAGTATGGTGTGCCGTCAGTAGAAAACGTTTTATTGGATCAATTTTCTTCAACAACACTATAAATCCAAACAATGTTTTCCAGTAGTGAATTTGAATAACGAAGACACAAACCATAGTTTATACGATTTATCATCATCATCATCAAGTGCCATGCCGACTGGCGTAGGCGCTCATGATTCTCCACAAATTTTTGTCCTTGATTTTCTGGATCAACTCTGTCGTTGATATTCCTCCATGCCACCGTTGCAATCCATCCAGCATCATTTCTCGTGGTCTGCCTCTTCCTCTCTTCCCCCTCGATCTTTTCAGTTGTCACGTTGTTCTCCAGCGCCTCTCCTCTCATCACATGACCAAAAAAGCTGTTTGTCTCTTTCTTATTGTTGTATATAATGTTCTAGTTTCGCCAGCCTCTTTAAGGCATTCGTCGTTAGTTACTTTGGCAGTCCAATTTATAGCTTGGCATATTTCGCTGCATCTCGTCAGGTACATACTGCAGAAGTCACACATTATAGAGTAAAATATATAAATAACTAGATACATCGTTTAAACAGAACGTAACTGACTCAGAAAGCATGCTGGGGAAGGTGAGGACAGGCAAGCTTTGCGCCGAGTGGCTTGCTTCGCTTCAGAGGTCACAGGTGGCTAGCATCGCCTGGAGCTTTACTCCGGGGCATGCCGGTGTGCTGGGGAATAAACAGGTGGATAGATTGGCTGGCTCTACAAAACTTGGTGGAGTATTGATGCATGACAAGGCAGACGTGGTTGCGGCCTTGTGGGAGCACGTGTACACCTCGGAGGAGAAAATGGATCACCATGGTCTGGCAAGAATGAGACAGCGAGGAGTGACGAGGGGATCTGGCCGAAGCTCGACTCTCAGAGGAAAGGCGAGACGGACATATAATCAGATTGCTACTGGTACTTCTTCTTCTTCGTTCATCCGGAGTTTTTTTTTCGGACGTGATTGCGTTGTGCCTGTTTACAGCAGAGCTGCGTTCTTGCGCCGTTAGGCCGACACATCCGACTTCTGCGGGCATTTGTTGACCGGGTTAACCTTCCCGGGGGTTTCTTAGGACGTTTGACTCTCACTGTTGTGGTGTTATCCCCCATCCCAGCTGGTCCATATAGAAAAAGATCCTGGTCAGCCCTCAAGGGAAGGCAGGGGCAGACCATGGGCATTCCCCGCCATCCAAGGAGGCTTCCATACTTGCAGAGCCGATACATAGCGCTCTGGTACTGGGCTCACCCAAGGAATCGTCACGTCCTGCACATGGCTGCTTAGCCTCACTTCCGTATATTGGGCCTTCCGTTCACCATAGGCTGTTCTTCCGGAAACCAGAAGTATGCAGTCTGCAGATGACATCCACACAGTGAGCTTTCGATTCGGACTTTCCATGTAATGGATTTGCTAGCCAAGCAATATTCCATTTCGTGCCACTAGGACACTTTTCCACCTTTTATGAAGCCCACACAGTGGGCTTTTGATTCAGACTTTCCACGTAATGGATTTGCTATCCAAGCAATATTCCATTTCGTGCCACTAGGACACTTTTCCACCTTTTATGAAGCCCACACAGTGGGCTTTTGATTCAGACTTTCCACGTAATGGATTTGCTATCCAAGCAATATTCCATTTCGTGCCACTAGGACACTTTTCCACCTTTTATGAAGCCCACACAGTGGGCTTTTGATTCGGACTTTCCACGTAATGGATTTGCTATCCAAGCAATATTCCATTTCGTGCCACTAGGACACTTTTCCACCTTTTATGAAGCCCACACAATGGGCTTTTGATTTGGACTTTCCACGTAATGGATTTGCTATCCAAGCAATATTCCATTTCATGCCTCTGGGTCTTCATGCACCTTTAAATGTCAACCTGTATATAGTTAAAGTAATCTGCGGTCAACTTTAGCTTGTTGATATCTCCATAGAGCTTGTCCTCAAATGAAGCAGGTGTGGGCCAAAATATCTTTCTCTGTTCTGCATACGTTGGGCAATCCTGCAGCAAATGTTTTGCTGTCATTTTTCCAGTTCTACAATTACATTCATCGGTATCTCCTATCTTTAGTTTATTGAACAAGTGGTATTTCAGCCTGTTGTGTCCTGTGCGGAGTCTGAAGATTGCTACTTGTTCTCTTCTGTCGAGTTTGTAATATGCATCATCCTTCTGATGGCCTGGATGCTCTGATTCCCATTTGGTTCTATAAGTGCTTTTTATCAACCTCTTTGCCTCATTATAGGTTATGTCTATGTCAGGCTGTGGTAGTCGTCCGCCCTCTTTTGCCAGTCTGTCAGCCTCTTCGTTTCCAGGTATACTGCAATGTGATGGGATCCACTGTATTACAACTTTTTTGGATTTCTGGCATAGACCATGGAGTGCTGCTCTTAGGTCAGTTAGTTCTGTGCTGTTATTGCTCTTCAGTATTGAGACAGCTGACTTTGCATCTGTGAAGATAGCTATTTGCTTCTCTTTATTTTCCTCCATCAGCAGCATTTCTGCTGCAGTTTTCAGAGCCTCTACCTCCGCTTTGAAGTTACTTGAAAATTTTCCAGTTGCCATTGAATGTGTTTTTTTCGCTCCATTTTTTAAATTTAGGAGAATTCCTCCTCCTCCATTCTCTATTGAATTTTTGGCCGATCCATCTGTATATGCATGGGTCCAATTCCTGCTTGGGTAATGTTCTTTTATGTAGTTTAGGGTTATTTCTCTTCTTTCGGTTTCATGCTGAGTGTTCTTTTTCTCAATACCAGGAATGTTTTCTATCATCTCAGGCAGTTGCTGCTGTCTCCAAGCTGGGAACTTGTGTGCATTGTGTATGGGCTTGACTGTTGATATGTTAAGAATAGGATCTGACCTAATCCTTCGTTTTGCAGTTTCTACAAAGTTGCTACGCTTCAGTCTTCCCTTTCCAAAACCATTAAATCTGTTGTACATAGGGTGGTCTGTCAATCTTCTAAATTTTTCTGCTTATTGCTGGGCTCTGCTATCTCTTCTATCCTGCATTGGTTGTAAACAAGTGATCTTTTCTAATTCATTAATAGGCGTTGTCTTCAGGCTTCCAGTTATGATTCGCATTCC
This sequence comes from Cepaea hortensis, assembly GCA_963921405.1. NCBI lineage: Eukaryota > Metazoa > Mollusca > Gastropoda > Stylommatophora > Helicidae > Cepaea > Cepaea hortensis. The sequence goes on from OY992876.1 coordinate 432,718,983, forward strand.
TTGATTTTGGACTCTACTTATTTTGTTAAAGTTTGACTTAGCTGCTGTTGCCCAAGCTGCAATGCCATATTCCAGTACTGGCCTCACCCGCCCAGTATATAACTTCTTGAGAACTTTCTCATCTGCTCCCCATGTTGTACCAGCAAGCTTTTTCATGATTGCCATTCTTTGCCTTGCTCTTGTTCGATTTTTCTCAACCTGTGTCTTCCATGTCAGGCGACGATCAAAGGTGACTCCTAGATAGTTTGGATTTTCTTCATGGCGCAATATTTTTCCATTCAATACCAGCTTAGGTTGCTGAGTTTTAGTTGAGAGGGAGAACACTGTGCATGTTGTTTTCTCCTCACTTATCTTCACTAGCCATGATTTTGACCAGTCCTCTAGCGCTAATAGGGCTTGCTGTATTCTGCTGTTAGCTGTACTAATATATTCTTCAGATGTCCATATGGCTAGGTCATCTGCAAAGGATGATGTGTGTACTCTGGCTGGAAAATTTTCCGTGATGTCGTTTATATATGCTAGGAATAATGTTGGTGAAAGAACTCCTCCTTGGGGGACACCTTGCTCCAACAGCATCATTTTGCTGGTTTGTCCTTGTACTTTTGTCCTGGCAGTTCTGTTCTCAAGGTAGTGGCTGATCCATTTGTACATTTTCCCGCAAACATGCATTTTTTGCAGTTTTACTTTCAGTCCTTCCTTCCATACTTTATCAAATGCTTTTTCTAAATCTATCCAGACTGCTAGTGTGTGCTTTTTCTCTTGGAAGGCATCCTCTATTTCCTGAGCTATATAGGTTATTTGATCTTCAGTAGATCTGTACTTTCTGAATCCTGCTTGGTGAGGTGTTAAGAGTTGGTTTTCTTCCAGATGCCATGTTAGCCTGCCATTGATAATGCGTTCCATTAATTTTCCTACACAGCTAAGAAGACTGATAGGTCGATAGCCATTTGGTTCTTCCAGGTCTTTTCCTTTCTTTGGGACTGGTATTAGTATAGCTTCCTTCCATGCCTGTGGGACTATTCCCCTCTTCCAGCTGTAATTTAGGACTGCTAGTAGTTTCTTTTTTGCCTTAGTGCCTAGTCCTATTAGCATTTCATTTGTGATTCCATCCTTTCCTGGTGATGTCTTCTTTTTTAGGGTATTCATTGCCTGTTCCATTTCTTCCATTGTTAGATTTGCCATCATATATTCTGCTGCTGTCTCTGTATATGTATGATGCATCTGTTTATCTTTGATTGCTTTCTTCTGTTCGGCTGTAATATCAATGTGGTTTGCACTGGCATAGTGTTCCATTAGTGCATTTGCAGCCTTTTTTCCTGTAAGCAAGGAATTTCCTTGTTTAATTGTTATTTGTTTGTTTCTAGGTCCTTCATTGTTCATGGCTTTCACTAGTTTCCATAGTTTGTTTCCATACCTGTCAAAATTCAGGTTTTCTGTTTTTTTCCTCCAACAATCTCTTGTTGTTTGATTTACTGTTCTTTTATATTTTGCTGAGATGGCTTTGAGAGAGATGTTCGCTTCAGTTGTTTGTTCTCTCTCTGCGGTCTTCCTAGCATCTTCAACTTTGTCCTCCAAAAATTGTAGTTCTTCAGTCCAGTATGGTTTGTAATTTTTCCTTGCTCCTCTTGGAATAGACTCAGTGGCTGCCTGTATTATTGCTCTGTTTAGACTTTCCACCATTTGCTTCATGTTGCCATATCGTGTATTTACGTTTTCACAATATTTGTCTGTTAGTATGGCAAATCTGTCCCAATCTGCTCGTTTGTAATTCCAACGGGGCAAAGGCTTTTGCTCCTGTGGAACATACTCCATATTTATTACAAGCTTGATTGGTCTGTGGTCACTACCTGCTAATTGGTCCAGCACATGGCGATCGATTTTGTGGAGGATGTCTCCTGTGCAGAAAGCTAAGTCTGGAGTAGAAGTGGTAATCCATCTTCTGGAGTAGAAGCTCGGTGTGTCATCCGCTTTGTTAAGTAGATGGAGATTTGAGTCTATTTCCCAGTCCTCCACTTCATCTCCTCTTTTGTCAGTATCTGGGTATCCCCATCTTTCTGAACGGCTATTAAAGTCTCCGACAACAATGCAATTTGTGTCAGTTATTTCCATGTTTGAGAGTGTAAGATCCTTATCTGCCGGGCTATATAGATTGTAAATTCTTATTTTCACGTCCTTTATCATTATATCAACACCTATAATTTCCGTTTGGTTGTCAGAGATCACAGATACTTCGCTGCAAGGTATTGTATTTCGTGTAAGTATTACAACTCCTCCTTTATGTCCTTCGCGGTCGAAACGTGTGGCCTGATATCCCTCGACTGAAAATGTGCGATTGGCGTTGAGATGTGTCTCTTGAATGCATGCCACATCTATTCTATCTTTATGAAGACGCTGTGTTAGGGAGGCTTTCTTGTTATAAACTCCTTCTGCATTCCATTGTAGTATGTTGAGTGTCCGGGGTGTTTGGTCAATAGCTCTTAACCTACTCCTCTGTGCCTTGACTCCACAGCACAGGGGAAGGTGACCACCAGTAGTCATGGGTGGACCCCCTCGAGGCAGGGGGCCCGGCACTATCACCGCCTGATGGGACTTCACGGGATTAGCACCATATCGATTAACTTTCATCTGTGGCATCATGAAATGATAAAGTTACGTTGCACTTCTTTGTCAAGCCTGTGGCTCAGTACATCCGATTTCGACAAGCATTTGTTCGGGATGCTTTCCCTAGCCTTTGACTGTCCCCAGTCTACCTACAAGGCAGCAGGTTTGTGCGTCACTTCGTCTGGTCCCTCTCCCTTGACCTGTCCGACATGGGTGACCCTACCAGTAGCTGTGCTACCGTCGGCATAGCTCTTGGGGTCATTGGAACGCTCAAGCCCCTCTACCTCGTCAAGGTGGACGCACGGCAGAGGGGGCTACTGGTACTATTAGTGTTGGAACTCTTCGCTGGCTGCTGAGGATGGGGACGGAGCGCTTATGGGAATGCCCCGAATACTGTGATGTCGGTTCCCCAATCAATCAATCAATCAATCAATTAAACAAACAGAAATATTCACATGTTCGCACAGTAATATCAATTGTTTATCATGGTAATTTTAAATTGACTATCATGTCTTTCTGTTTGCACAAAATTGGCCTATGTAGATGAATCATTATGGCTTCTGCAAACTTTAACAAACGACTATTTTGTGTATGAAACAACACACGATAAGTGCTGTCTCTATCAATTACATGACCGGTTTCCAAGCCATGACGTGCAAAGGACGACGCCAGAAGTTTATAACTGTGGTGTGTCAGCCTTTCCATGATCCCATCGTCCATGTGTAGTATCTTGTCAATCCAGCTGAGTATGTGTTCAACAATCCTGCCGTGTAACTGCGGCTCTGTTCTGCCGATGTAGGTAGACTCGCACTGACACTCTGGAACCTTGTTTACAACAGCGAGATGAACGTGATATGAAAGAAGCGTGGTTTCAGCAAAATGGTGCAACTGCACACACAGCTAGAGCATCACTGCGGTTTTGTTTTTTTTTTTTCGTTTTTTTAAAAGAAATTTTCGCAAATCGCATAATATCACGTGGAATTTGGCCTGCTCATTTCCACATCTAACTCCAATAAATTATTATCTTCTCACATACGATTGTTTTGCCATCAAGCAAGGAGTCCGTCACGGCTGTGTGTTGTACACCTATTTGCTTAACCTGTACGCCGAAAATATAATGAGAAATGTCAGAGATGATATAAATAGGGAGCTATATGATGTCCTAAATATCGATTACCATGACATACCACAGATTCGATATGCTGATGATACAGTATTGCTATCCACAATACAGAATGGTATAGAAAACCTAATAACCTCAACCCAATTGAATAGTGAAAATCACTACTTATATCTTAACATAGCAAAAACAAAGATAATGCATACAATTAAAACTACTATGGAGAAAGAAATATATGTTAATGAGGATAAATTGGAGGTGGTGGAAAATTTCGAATATCTTGGGTAGTTGATTACCAAAAATGGTGACACAATGAAAGAAGTTAAAAGTCGAATAGCTATTGCTCTTCAAAGAATAAAACAACTGAATAAATTGTGGAGAGGGACAGATAGAAGTACAAAAATTAGATTTTTAAGATCATGCATCTTTCCCATTGCAACATACGTCAGTGAGACCTGGATACTTACTAAACAAGCTGAACAGTGCATACATGTCTTTTGAATATAAATGTTATAGACGAATTTTAAGAATATTTTGGATAAAGAAAAGAACACATGCATCCATACTTCAAGAGCTGAATATTGAAGAAGGTTGGCTATTAAAGACGAAAAAACAAAGAAACTTGACATTATTTGGTTGCTTGAAACGTCACGAAAGTTTGGAGAGAACAATAATGGAGAGGTATATGTCTGGGAAGAGAGGAAGAGGACGGCCAAAGAGAAGATGGGTGCAGGATGTGGCGGATGATCTCCTGATGGGTGTATCGGACGCGGGATATCTTGCTAATGATCGATAGGTTTTCCGAAAGGTTTTTATTGGAGCTGGTTCTGCAAAGTTCATGCTACTGAATGAATGAATAAAGAACATAACGTCATCAAAAACTGCTAAAAAAAAGTCTTTAAGTTAGTTACAACAGCTACAGCTATGGTCTAACGCTGTTTTGGGTAAGCTGGAAAGTATCAATGAAGTATTCATTAAAAGTTATTACATGGCTCGAGACACAGACCTTCACTCGGACATGTTACCTTAGTGACTCAATGCGTATGCTCAGGAATGTAGAGATGGCGCCACAATGCTGGCTGGGAGCCAATCCCATATTACGGTAGACCAATCGGCACGTCATGGGTCACGTGGTCAACATCATCGCGCCCCCTGTACTTCCCACATACCCCCCACCAACTATATGTCCCTCACTCTCACACAGATAACGATACACCCCCACCAACTATATGTCCCTCACTCTCACACAGATAACGATACACCCCACCAACTTTATGTCTCTCACCCTCACACAGATAACGATACACCCCACCAACTTTATGTCTCTCACCCTCACACAGATAACGATACACCCTACCAACTATATGTCCCTCACTCTCACACAGATAACGATACACCCCCACCAACTATATGTCCCTCACTCTCACACAGATAACGATACACCCTACCAACTATATGTCCCTCACTCCCACACAGATAACGATACACCCCCACCAACTATATGTCCCTCACTCCCACACAGATAACGATACACCCCACCAACTTTATGTCTCTCACCCTCACACAGATAACGATACACCCCACCAACTATATGTCCCTCACTCCCACACAGATAACGATACACCCCACCAACTTTATGTCTCTTACCCTCACACAGATAACGATACACCCCCACCAACTATATGTCCCTCACTCCCACACAGATAACGATACACCCCACCAACTTTATGTCTCTCACCCTCACATAGATAACGATACACCCCACCAACTATATGTCCCTCACTCCCACACAGATAACGATACACCCCACCAACTTTATGTCTCTCACCCTCACACAGATAACGATACACCCCACCAACTTTATGTCCTCACTCCCACACAGATAACGATACACCCCACCAACTTTATGTCTCTCACCCTCACACAGATAACGATACACCCCACCAACTTTATGTCCTCACTCCCACACAGATAACGATACACCCCACCAACTTTATGTCTCTCATCCTCACACAGATAACGATACACCCCACCAACTTTATGTCTCTCACCCTCACACAGATAACGATACACCCCACCAACTTTATGTCTCTCACCCTCACACAGATAACGATACACCCCACCAACTTTATGTCTCTTACCCTCACACAGATAACGATACACCCCACCAACTTTATGTCTCTTACCCTCACACAGATAACGATACACATTTAGCACCACCATATATACACAATCAATGCGACCCATTCAGACGAGGACACATCCTACTTACTGGGCCCTACAACCTGCACACCACCTCCCCACCCACACACACACACGTCCACTCCCACACACGTCCACACCCACACACGCCCACCGGGCGACCACACTTCCCGCCAACTGTTTGCCCGGGTTAAAGTTTGCAGACGGAAGGACCTTTGCCTGGGAAAATGTGACCCCTGACCCCGGCAGGCAGCCGGCACTAGAAACCAGGACGTTCAATTATGTAACCAGGTTCCCGGCGGTAATGCCTGGGGTCGGGGGATGTCTCACAGGCTGGGGCTGGTCACAAGAAACCACTACAGTTGTCTCCGCACATACTCCGTTGTTGTTCCACCAAACGACATCTACCCCCCCCCCCCCACCACCATGATCCTTCGGGAGGGGAGCACCGATGTTGCCTAAAACTAGTGGCATGCGTGGACAATTGTTTGTGAACCAGAATCTGTGGCGTTCTCGGACAGTTGTGTCTGACTAGCTAGAACTTGTGGCGTTCTCGGACAGTTGTTTGTGGTTGGTTTTTGATTTTACAGCAGACATTTGTATGTGGTTGGATGTGGATTTTACAGCGGATATTTGTGTGTGGTTGGATGTGGATTTTACAGCGGAAATTTGTTTCACAGTGCAGAGCCTGATTACTATAATGATGGTAAGTGACAGAGTCGCCATTTCTGCCTGTCCTTATTATCTTCATTGGTGTCCTGTCCGTCTGTTGATCCGACACTCGTCCTCACACGCCAATGTAAGTGTTGAGAGAGCCGTGGCCGTCCTCACACACCAGTATCAGTCTTGAGGGAGCCGTGGCCGGTGCCCGTCCTCACACACCAGTGTCAGTGTTGAGAGAGCCAGTGCCCGTCCTCACACACCAGTGTCAGTGTTGAGAGAGCCAGTGCCCGTCCTCACACACCAGTGTCAGTGTTGAGAGAGCCAGTGCCCGTCCTCACACACCAGTGTCAGTGTTGAGAGAGCCAGTGCCCGTCCTCACACACCAGTGTCAGTGTTGAGAGAGCCGCGGCCGTCCTCAAACACCAGTGTCAGTGTTGAAGGAGACGGTTTCCGTTCTCACACACCAGTGTCAGTGTTGAGAGAGCCAGTGCTGGTACACTGGCCTGTTTGAATCCCTCACGAGGTGGGGATTTTTATTACCACATTCACCATCTGCACCGTCAGCATCTCCACATTCAACATCTCCACCATCAACATTTCCACCATCAATATCTCCAGTGTCAACATCTCTACATAAGAATATCCACTGTCAACATCTCCATCGTCAATATATTGAGTATCAACTTCTCCAGTAACAACAGGTCCACAATCAACATATCAACATTCCACTGCATCATAAACATCTCAACATTTCACATCTCCTGTATCAATATCTCCACATTCAACATCTCCACCATCAACATCTACACCATCAACCTCTGCACCATCAACCTCTCACCAACAACATCTCCACTATTAACATCTCCACCACCAACATCTCCAGTGTCAACATCTCCGCAATCAACATCTCCAGTATCAACATATCCACCATCAACATAGTCACCATCAACATCTGCACCATCAACATCTCACCATCAACATCTGCACCATCAACATCTAAACACTCAAGATATGCACCATAAACATCTGCACCATCAACATCTTCAGTATCAATATCTCATTTATCACCATCTCCACCATAAATATCTCCACAATCAACATCTTCAATTTTAACATCTCCACCATCAACAACTCTACCATAAACATCTCCACCATCAACATCTGCACCACCAACATCTCCACCAACAACATCTCCAGTATCAACATCTGCACCATCAACATCTCCAGTATCAACATCTGCACCATCAACATCTCCAGTATCAACATCTGCACCATCAACATCTCCAGTATCAACATCTCACCAACATCTTTGGTATTAATATCTCCACCATCAACATCGCCATTATCAACATCTGCACCATCAGCATCTCCAGTATCAACATCTCCACTATCAACATCTCACCATCAACATCTCCACCATCAACCTCTCACCATCAAAATCTCCACCATCAACATCTCCAGTATCAACATCTCCGCCATAAACATCTGCACCATCAACGTCTTCAGTATCAGTATCTCAATTATTAACATCTCCACCTTCAACAGCTCCACAATCAACATCTCCACCATCAACATCTGCACGATCAACATCTCCACCAACAACATCTCCAGTATCAACATCTGCACCATCAACACCTGCACCATCAAAATCTCCACCAACAACATCTCCAGTATCAACATCTGCACCATCAACATCTCCAGTATTAACATCTTCACGATCAACATATTCACTATCAACACCTCCAGTATCAACAAAATATCTCCACCATCAACATCTCCACCATGAACATCTCCGCCATCAGCATCTCCAGTATCAACATCTACAGTATCAACATCTACAGTATCAACATCTCCGCCATCAACATCTCTGCCATCAATATCGCCACCATCAATATCTCTGCCATCAATATCACCAGTATCAACATCTACAGCGTCAACATCTCCGCCATCAATATCTCCACACTCATTATCTGCAACATCAACATATGCACCATCACCGCCAAGACTATCAAGATGATGAAAGAAGACAACGTGTCTGCTAGCCGCAGCACAACGCCAGAACCTGAAGAAACGTTAAATGAAGCTACCACTTCTGCACAAGATGAAGCCGCACCCGTAGCTCAATAGACATCAGAGACTACAACTTTAACTGAAGCCAGCAGCAGCCGTGAAGTTTTCAACAGCAGCAAGACGAAGCAGCCCAGTTTACCAAAGATCTCAACATCGGAGGAAACTACAACAACTGAGGACTTCACCGGCAAATTGCTGCTAAAACAGACAAGCGTGGGAGAAGCCAAACTGTCGGCGCTACCAACAGACAAGATAATCAAGCTACTGGAAAACGAGCTGGGAAGAAGCAGCATCTGCCAGCTACGCAAGACACCTGATGGAGCAGTGGTCTCCATCAACAAAAACCCAAAGACCACAGCACATATGCAGAAAATCGCTCAAGGAGAGAAGGCCGACATCAAGCTTCACCACGGCATCACAATACAAGCAATCCGACACAGCAAGATGAAACGATGGGTCATTAAACGAGTCAAGACCCATCTCACCAACGACCAAATCAGGGAGATGCTGACAAGGGAGAACAAGAAACTCAAGATCACCAGTGCCGAGAGGATCATCGGAAAGAACAACATCCCCTCCACAGTCGTCATAGTAACATCGGAGTACCTAGTGATCCCTCAATACATCAGATGGGACAAGAGAAACCAAGTTCCAGAGCACTACATACCGAGAGTGCTGCAGTGCTCCAAGTGCCAGAAGTTTTGGCACACCCGTGCCACCTGCGAAAGTGAGGTGGAGGTATGCAGATACTACTCTGGACCTCGCTAGCATGCAAAGATCAACAAGGACTTCAGGAGGCCTAACACTAACAGAAAATGCGCCACCTGCCTCGGCAACCACGGTGCCAGGTACCTTGGCTGCCCCTGCCACCAAGACAGCAAGGAGGCCATGAAGATCGCCATCAAAACTAACCTGCCCTATAAAGAGGCGAGGAGGCAGTACGAGGCCACCAATCGACTCACAAAAAGCGACAAAGCGCAACTTGAAGTGTAACTGAAGGACCTGAGATCAAAGTTCAACAGCATGGAGGAAGAAAAAGAAAAGACGTAAGAGACTCAGATAATAGCCGCTCAGCGCATCCTGGACGAAACGAAGCAAGTTCAGCAGAAGATAGAGCAGGATGTCGCTCAAATGGCTGCCATAAAGGCTGAGACAGGAGATAGGCTATCAAGCATGGAAGTAGAAAAAGACAAGACACAGGAAGCTCAGATAACGGCCGTTCAGCGCTTCCTAGACGAAATGAAGCAAGTTCAGCAGAAGATAGAGCAAGATGTCGCTCGAATGGCTGCCATAAAGGCTGACAATGAAGAACAGCTATTAAAAATATAAACAGTCTCAACTCACGTCCAGTCTCAACTCACGTCCATTCTAAGCTCACTTCCTCAACCAGCGTCCAGTCTCAACTCACTTCTTCAAATCACGTCCAGTCTCAACTCACGTCTATTCTCAACTCACCTCCTCAACCAGCGTTCAGTCTCAACTCACTTCCTCAACCAACGTAAGGTCCACAACCGTCATCAGAATCATCACTACCACTACTTATATCACAGTCTACCTCATCATCACTATCAGCAGAAACAAAGTCAAAGTTGTTTATTCTATTTGTTAATTAAATGTTTATTCTTTATGTTTATTCTGTGTGTTATATATATATATATGTATCTTGCCCGGCTGCAGATCCGAGCCACCATTGGTTAGGCCACGAGATGGCGTCAGTGTATTTGTGACAACCACTCATGTCGCCTTGGATGACAACTACACTAGCGCCTGGCTTCACAAACTACTGACAGAGGAAAGCTGTTCGCCCTGCAGCTTGTTGTGTGTGCAGTAAACATCAAGAGTTGGGTCATGAACCAAGATCACAACACTCAGGACATTCCCATACGAGCTCAGACTTCACCTTCAACAACCAGCAAAGAGTCCCAATACTAAGGTACCAGGCGTAGTATGATTAGGTGTCCGTCTGTTTTTCCTCGCAGTAAACATCATTTGGGCTAAAACAATACTGACTTCACATACTTGAGAAGACACGAGGGTTGTCCGTGTGTGTAGCATGTTGTGTACACAGTAAACATCACTGGCACTATTCGTTTATCTTGTACACAACAACATGTCAGTGCCTGTCTCGCGAGACTCCAGCTCAAACAACATCTCCACGCCGAGATCACAGCTGGTGTCATCGTCGCCCGACCCTCGCCTCTGTCCCAGGGTGATGGTCGACGTGGACACACCCCAGGCCCGAGCGTTGACCGCAACTCACATGGACACGGTCAAGGTTGTTCACAGCTACTTGCGAGCTAGGTCACCTAATCCGTCGACCACAGTCCTTGACCCGTCAACAGGCAAATCACCAGGCAGGTCCTGGTCGGAACCATCATCTAGGAGTGTCTGTCAGCAGAGTCATGGTCACCTGTGTGCTGATGCAGCGTCGTGTGGTGGTCCTAGCCCTGGTGTGTCCAGCCAGAGTTTCCTGGATTTTGAACTCTCTAGTGGACACATGCCTTGTGTTCAACATGTGGGATATCAGTCGTCCAGTAAACATGTAAGTGATCGTTTGTCCCCTAGGCATGACAAACATGCTCCATTCTCGAGACAATACCATACCTCCTGGGTTCTTCTTCTTCTTCTTCTTCTTCTTCTTCTTCTTCTTCTTCTTCTTCTTCTTCTTCTTCTTCTTCTTCTTCTTCTTCTCTTCCTCCTCCTCCTTCTCTTCTTACTCCCCCCGTCGTATTTTTCCCAAACGTTCTTCTCTAAATATCCTCTTGACCAGGGCAATTCCAATTCGATTATATGTTTGACAGAAATTCTCACCCAGAACTGACGTCACGGCCCTGGGGACATGTCTTTGTGTGCTAGGTCTCACCCAGAGCTGGCGTAGAAGTTGACACACATAGTTCCTGCAGCTAGTTGGTGCTCATCATCTCTGCAGTCGTTGTTCCGTTCTCCTTTTATGGCCTGGCCATCTGCAGACTGTTGTACCAATGCGTTTCGCGTTGATTGGAACTGCATTCTGCATTCCTCATTGCCATTTTCTTCATCAATTCTGTGTGTGAGTTAAAATCCCTGGGGACATCACTGGCGCACAACCCTTCTGGTGATGTTGTGTCTCTGCGTTGCCTTGTTAGACGGTGTGACTTCTTGCCTAATGTACACATAGCACATCAGCTTAACCATTCCCTGATCTGTTCTAAAATAGTTGATATCTACACAATTTCCCCTTGGGTGTGCTATCACAGGTCGCACAGTTCTAGCCGTGTCTCGCCATCTCATCTTGACGTGTTCACATCATTAGGTGGTTTACTTTCTGGACTCGGGGAATAAACGCCTGCGTGAGAACGAGGAGGTTGCTTCACCTCACAATAGCATCACATATTTGGGAAATACTTATAAATAAACATTTACAAACTACTACAGCAACCTAAGGCACTGGAGTGGATTATAATGTCAGTCCTGCATGTGTATGGCAGAGAGACGGGCAGGGATCATTATGTCAGTCTTACGTGTGTGTATAGCGTTGCGACCGGCATAGATAATTATGTCAGTCTTACTTCTTACGTGTGTATATAGCTGAGTGACGGGCACAGATCATTATGTCAGTCTTACATGTGTTTATAGCAGAGAGACGGGCATAGATAACTATGTCAGGCTTACGTGTGTGTATAGCAGAGAGCGGGCATAGATCATTATGTCAGTCTTGTGTGTGTGTATAGCAGAGAGCGGGCATAGATCATTATGTCAGTCTTGTGTGTGTGTATAGCAGAGGGCGGGCATAGATCATTATGTCAGTCTTGTGTGTGTGTATAGCAGAGGGCGGGCATAGATCATTATGTCAGTCTTGTGTGTGTGTATAGCAGAGGGCGGGCATAGATCATTATGTCAGTCTTGTGTGTGTGTATAGCAGAGGGCGGGCATAGATCATTATGTCAGTCTTGTATGTGTTTGGCAGAGAGCGGGGCATTTGTGGCCTGTGTGTCAGACACAGTTAACCTAGACTGGAAAGTAAAAACTACCACTGGGCCTGGAATGCTTCCACATAGTCTAGGAGACAGAATATCTAATGTCCACATAGTGTCTAGGACACAGAATATGCAATGTCCACCTATTGTAGGAGAAAAAAGTCGCTTAAAAGTCGACAGGGTCGACTTCATTGCACCGGGTTTTATCCCATATGGCTCGGTCTCTTTCCGCAGCAGGGAAAGCGTCGCACAAAGCACGAATTCCGTAGCTTTTAGCGACGACCCACTGGAGTCTCCGAAACATTTAACTCTTAAACCGAAGGACGCGGTCCGGAATCGAACCCACAACCTTCGGAACACGAGTCAAACGGCTTGACCACTTATTGTAGGAGATGGTATATGTCAGTTATATAAGTCCACCTATTCTAGGAGTATATGCAATGTTCACCTATTGTAGGAGACAGTATATGTAATAGTAATGTCCACCTATTCTAGGAGTATATGTAATGTTCACCTATTGTAGGAGACATTATATGAAATGATCACCTATTCTTGGAGAAATGTATATAATGTCCACCTATTCTAGGAGACAGTATAGTATATGTAATGTCCACATATTCAAGGAGACAATGTATATAATGTCCACCTATTCTAGGAGACAGTATATGTGATGTCCGCATAGTCTAGGAGACAGTATATATAATGTCCACCTATTCTATGACACATAATATGTAATGTCCACCTATTCTAGGAGATAGAATATGTACTGTCCACCTATTCTAGGAGACAGAATATGTAATGTCCACGTATTCTATGACACATAATATGTAATGTCCACCTATTCTAGGAGACAGAATATGTAATGTCCACCTATTCTAGGACACAGAATATATAATGTTTAACAGTCTAGGAGACAGAATATGTAATGTCCACCTATTCTAGGACACAGAATATATAATGTTTAACAGTCTAGGAGACAGAATATGTAATGTCCACCTATTCTATGACACATAATATGTAATGTCCACCTATTCTAGGAGATAGAATATGTAATGTCCACCTATTCTAGGAGACAGAATATGTAATGTCCACCTATTCTAGGACACAGAATATATAATGTTTAACAGTCTAGGAGACAGAATATGTAATGTCCACCTATTCTATGACACATAATATGTAATGTCCACCTATTCTATGACACATAATATGTAATGTCCACCTATTCTAGGAGACAGAATATGTAATGTCCACCTATTCTATGACACATAATATGTAATGTCCACCTATTCTAGGAGATAGAATATGTACTGTCCACCTATTCTAGGAGACAGAATATGTACTGTCCACCTATTCTAGAAGACAGTATATGTAATGTCCGCATAGTCTAGGGGACAGTATTATGTAGTGTGGTGACCTACTCGCCTCCACTCCCTCCGTCCTCTCTCTCCGCTCTCCCTCTCTCACTCCATCCTCTCACAGCCTGTCTATGAGCTGGCAGCGAAGCGGACCGAGTCTCTAGCAGACCAGGCTCGCCCTGCCCGCAGACGACGTGCCCTCCCCTGTAATGTATCTACAAGATGGCGGCGGCTGGAGGCTGGCAGTGCAGACGACAACTTGTTTGGTTGGACCGTGTCTTGTGGTTAGAGTTGCATGTGAAAATGTCGAGTTATCTGTGAGTAAGCAGACGTTCCGCTCGGTTTTCTACACCTGATCTCCAGGACATTGCACCTGGGGTTCGTGCAGACATGAGTCCTACACGTCAGAGTGATGATAGTGTTGATGGCATCGTACGATAGTTCATATAATAATAATTAATTAATCATAATCAGTGGTGCGACTGCCAGAAATTATAATATAAAACATAATGTGAATGTAATAACTAATATATATAGCTGAACTACACTATTCGCCCTGCAGTTGATGCCAGACTGGCAACCAGAAGTTTAGTTTAGGTGGAGTAACTGTTGTCCTAATGCCTAATGTGTGTTTATACATATAGACATAGTTCAACTACTTCATCCTACAGTACAGTTGATGATGAGTTGATGTCAGACTAGCGACAAGTTGTTGTAGCAGTAACTGTGCTGTAGATTTCTAATTGTACTACTTCACCCTACAACAGACTGGCAACAGGTTGTTGTAGCAGTAACTGTGCTGTAGATTTCTAATTGTACTACTTCACCCTACAGCTGATGTCAGACTGGCAACAGGTTGTTGTAGCAGTAACTGTGCTGTAGATTTCTAATTGTACTACTTCACCCTACAACAGACTGGCAACAGGTTGTTGTAGCAGTAACTGCTGTAGATTTCTAATTGTACTACTTCACCCTACAACAGACTGGCAACAGGTTGTTGTAGCAGTAACTGTAGATTTCTAATTGTACTATTTCACCCTACAACAGACTAGCGACAAGTTGTTGTAGCAGTAACTGTGCTGTAGATTTCTAGTTGTACTACTTCACCCTACAGCTGATGTCAGACTGGCAACAGGTTGTTTTGATTTAGGAGTAACTGTTGCTGTAGATTTCTAGATGTGCGTGATATGCTCAAGTTGAATTAATGTTATGATCATCACATGTTTCACATGGTCAAGATTTTATGTGTTCTAGTCTCTGGGAGAATTGTCAATTCATCACATGGTCAAGATTTTCTGTGTTCTAGTCTCTGGGAGAGATATCAGTTCATCACATGGTCAAGATTTCTTGTGTTCTAGTCTCTGGGAGAGTTGTCAGTTCATCACATGGTCAAGATTTTCTGTGTTCTAGTCTCTGGGAGAGTTGTCAGTTCATCACATGGTCAAGATTTTCTGTGTTCTAGTCTCTGGGAGAGTTGTCAGTTCATCACATGGTCAAGAATTCCTGTGATCTAGTCTCTGGGAGAGTTGTCAGTTCATCACATGGTCAAGATTTTCTGTGTTCTAGTCTCTGGGAGAGTTGTCAGTTCATCACATGGTCAAGATTTTCTGTGTTCTAGTCTCTGGGAGAGTTGTCAGTTCATCACATGGTCAAGAATTCCTGTGATCTAGTCTCTGGGAGAGTTGTCAGTTCATCACATGGTCAAGATTTTCTGTGTTCTAGTCTCTGGGAGAGTTGTCAGTTCATCACATGGTCAAGATTTTCTGTGTTCTAGTCTCTGGGAGAGTTGTCAGTTCATCACATGGTCAATATTTTCTGTGTTCCAGTCTCTGGGAGAGTTGTCAGTTCATCACATGGTCAAGATTTTGTGTGTTATACTCTCTGGGAGAGTTGTCAGTTTGGCCGTCTCACTTGCTAGTTGTGGTTCCCAAGGCACACACATTTGTGCTGGGCATCAACCAGCCAATTCTATCAGTGCTTGCTGCAGTCATACTGCTTTGTATAGTGTTTATTGAATCACATTTAAAAAAATTGATAAATAATTTTAGATTCAGTAGTTTGCCATTGCTTGCTGAATGACCAGAGTATCATATTATTGAAATCAACTCAGAATGGTCTGCTTCCTATTCACCCACAGCTGATTTCAAACCCTCGGCACTGTGTGATGGAGAAATGTCCACTCTATATAATGGAGAAATGTCCACTCTATATGGTGGAGAAATGTCAACTCTATATAATGGAGAAATGACAACTCTATATGATGGAGAAATGTCAACTCTATATGATGGAGAAATGTCCACTCTATATGATGGAGAAATGTCAACTCTGTATGATGGAGAAATGTCCACTCTATATGATGGAGAAATGTCAACTCTATATGATGGAGAAATGTCCACTCTATATGATGGAGAAATGTCCACTGTGTTTCACTATCCCCTGAAATAAACATCTATAATAGTAGAACTGTTTATTGTTGATAGATACACCACTTCTATAATAATGGAACTGTTTATTGTTGATAGATACACCACTTCTATAATAATGGAACTGTTTATTAGTTAGTTAGTTAGTTAGTCGACAGATCATCCTCGCTGCACATCGAACCATTCAGTCCATAAGTGCTCGGATCCCCTCCTCAGCAAATCCCGCAGCGTGTAGCGGCTAACGACGCCAGTTCTGTGTTGGTTTATCAATCTTCTTTGGCTTCCTGCGTAGTGTTCTTGTTTGGCCACACCTCTTTTAATTTGATGCTCTAGCAGTCTGGCCATTGTTGTAGATTCACAGTCATCACTTGGTTCTCGCAAAAGTCTCACATCACGTAGAGCATTCAGAATGTCAGCCTGGTCCATGGCGCGTCCGCCCTCCACAGTAGCCTCACCTGCGAGCTTGTCAGCCCGCTCATTTCCTTGTACTCCCGCATGCCCTGGCACGAAGATGAAACTAATCTTTGCCAGCCGAGACCGCTTCAGAGGCAGCAACCATTCTCTTCGGATCGACCCCTCCTCTATCCTCTTGATCATGTTCATTGAGTCGCTAAGGAAACAAGCCCTGGTGAATGTCTGTGTCTCGAGCCATGTTATTGCTTTACTTACTGCCATGACTTCCATGGTCAGGCTACTTGTGGTTTCAGTGAAAGCACCAGAGTCCTCCTTCACAATTCTCCCTCCGGCCCGAGCTGTAAAGGCCCATGAGCTTCTCACATGTCGGACGACCGACCCCTCTGTGTAGATGACCGCGTCACCGTCTAGCGAATTCTCGAAAATCAACGCTTGTACTTCAGCCTCAACAGCAGCCGGATTTTCTTGTCTGCATTTTCTATCTAGTTGGATGCAAACTGAAAAGGATGTGCAGAAGTCTGTTGGCACTTGCACCCACTCCTCGCCAGGTTCTAAGTCCTCAAGTGAACACACCTGTTGAAGAATGTCTTCGGCTTGACCCATCCACGACCGTCCTCTTTTTAACCTGCTGCCCTTCACCTTCCTAATTTCACTATGCAGTGGATGTTGTGTGTTTGCGTTAATTCTGAGGTAGGCGCGTGCCCTGCAAACTTGTATTCTCTCTTCAATGGTTGGAAAATCAAGAAGGTAGCGCATCGCCCTGCATGCTGTATCTCTTGTACATCCAAGAATAATGCGCATAGCTTCATTCTGTATCCTTTCCATCCTTTCTATCTGCTTATGGCTGAGAGTCAAGATTGCCATTGCATACTCCAAAACAGACATGACCAGCCCCTCGTACAGAAGACATAGATGGCGCTGCTCACAGTTTGCTGCCGCCATCACCCGCATCGCTGCCAAACCCCGCTTGGCCTTTGTTATCACCTGGTCTATGTGCACATTATAAGCAAGGCTTCGATCAAACCGTATCCCCAGGTAATTCATTGCCTGCGTTCTTTCCACCGTCTCTGAACACAGCATTACAGTTGGTGTTGGATTGTTGACAATATGATTATTCAACGAGAACCAAGTCACTGTTGCCTTTGTTGGGTTGACCATTGCCCCAGCTTCATCACACCAAGTACTTATGCGATTGAGTTCGGTTTGTAGTTCCCCAGCAACCTCCTCTCTATCCTTACCCTGACGATACACTAAAACATCATCGGCATATGACAATGTCCTGCCAGGTCCAGTGATCTGATCACTGGTGATTCTCACTGTGTAGGCGTTGAACAGTACCGGAGATAATGGTGATCCCTGTGGTAGGCCAGGATATATTGTTGTTGGTTCCGAAGTCCAACTGCCACATCTAAAAACTACTTTCCGTTGGAAGAGGGCTGCAGCGATCCAACTAAGGAGGAATGGACTTACGTTTAGTTCAAGAAGCTGAAACATTAAAAAATCCAGTGGTACTCTGTTGTATGCGTCCTCAAGATCAATCGCTGCAGCAACGGTTTCAGTGCCTGAGTGGAAACCTTCATAGACATCCTGGGCAAAGACTGCTGCATTGGTCCAGGTTTCTCTTTTTGGACGGTACCCACCCAGGGTAGGTGGGAAAACACCTTGCCTCTCTAGTTGGCTTGATATTTTCCTGGCAATTACCTTCTCCAGCAGCTTGCCTATTGTATTCTGCATGGTTATAATTCGATATCCCTGAATTTTTTTGTGGTCTTTGTCAGGCTTCGGCAAGGGAATCAGATAGCTGTGTAACCATTCCTCCTTGATGCTAGCACTCCCTATACTGTTGTTGTACATGTCTGCTAGTTTCTCTAGCTCATTGTCGGTACACCTATTTATGTCGTCGTATCTTATGCCATCAGGACCTGGAGCACTGTTTTTTGATCGTCGAAGCACAGCCTTGATTTCTTTCACTGTCACTGTGTCTTCATCCGAAGTGTTCTGGGCCTTGCATCTGTCTGAGGTGACCTCCTTGGCCAGATTTCGACCTCCCATGTCTGTCTGGTTGCTCTGCTCAAGGTAGCGTTCAAAGAGGGCTTTGCCCTTGGCCTCGTCAGTCCTCTGCCAGATGAGGTCAGCACCTTGGAAGTCAGAAATGCTCTTATTCTTGACTACACCACTCATGCTTTTATGTAGTCGCCAGAACAATTTCAGTGACTTGTCTGTGCTTACCCTTTGACACACCTCTGCCCATTTTTCCCTTTTAACCACCGTGACCAGTTTTTTGAAATAGCTTACTTTTGTGTGCATCTCTCTTTCTAAGTGCAAGCAGGGACTAGGATGACCAGCTCTGTTCTTCTTGACATTTTGCCATCTCCTTACAGCACTACGCTTATCCACCCAAGCCTTATCCACCTCGATACTCCACCACGGTGGCTGCTCCCAGCTTTTTTTCCTGCCCTGAAACGTTCTGCGCTTGTCACGTCTTATTTTACTCACCACATCTTGCCCTGTACTGTCATACTGGAACGTCTTTACCTTTAGCTTGTGCTGCCTGGTTCTGCCTTTCTCCACCAATATGCTGCAAGGGTGGTGGTCGCTGCCATGGTGTCCTAGGACACCCCATCTACACACTGTAGTGAGTAAAGGTGAAACTAGCGCCAGATCAATAGCACTGTCCTCATCGCCTGGACGGCTTGCTGTCCTGGTGACACAGCCACTGTTGATACAAACCAGGTCGATGGTTTCCAGTGCAGTCTCGAGCTCCTCCCCTTGTGTATTGGAGGAAGTGTTTCCCCATGATCTGCCTTTAGCGTTGAAGTCACCACAGAAAATAACATTCCTCTCGTGGCCTAATATGCCACTTAAGCACTGCCACTTCTGTGCGTCCACACTCGCATTGCGGGCATAAACATTAACCAACACGAATGGTATACTGGAATGAACTCTCACCGCCTGTATTTGTATATCGTCACTGTCCCAACTGGACATGTCTAGCTCTGACGCCACCATGCTGTCGCGAACGAGAATCGCCGTTCCCAGATGTCGTCTGTTGTAGAAACATTTGAAGCCGGCAATTCGGAGTGGCTGATTGCCCAGTCTCGTCTCCTGGAGTGCTACAATGTCGTTCCTGTAAACTAGGGTTTCTAAAATAGAGCCCCGTTGTTTTACACTGGCACAGTTCCAATATAGAATACGGATGTTCCTGAGTCCTAGACGGTGACACTTGAGTCTAAAACGCCTCAAACCACCGCGCTTACCTTGTTTCTTCCTCCCTGCGCGGCTACCACGCCGCTTCGTTATGTTGACTGCTGAAACCTCGGAAAACACACGTTGTTCCGCCATGTTGAAAAAAACGTAAACACAGACTGCTGAGAACCACACACGCTGCTGAAAATTCACTCAAGGAAGGCTTCGCTCGATGCACGAACTCCGTAGCACCCGCGCAGATCTTGAGTATAAACTCCTGGTTTTACATCCTGGCACACCAATTACACGCAAGAGATGAATAAATCCATCCCCTACGCGAAAAAGTTAACGAACACAAAACAACACGACCGTCCGTCGCCATCTTGAAACCGGAAAAATCGGTGTTTATTGTTGATAGATACACTTCTATAATAGCAGAACTGTTTATTGTTGATAGATACAGCACTTCTATAATAGTAGAACTGTTTATTGTTGATAGATACAACACTTCTATAATAGTAGAACTGTTTATTGTAGATAGATACAGCACTTCTATAATAGTAGAACTGTTTATTGTTGATGGATACATCACTTCAATAACAGTAGAGCTGTTTATTGTTGATAGATAAACACTTCTATAATAGTAGAACTACTTATTGTTGGCTGGTCTCCCTGGCTTAGGGGTTAACTACTTTCTACGTAATCCCGTATATTCATCTGGGTAACGCAGCTGCACGAGATTACGGGGGTATGTGAGCTGGTTGCTCATCAGAAAGCAATGGCAAACTTCTGAGCGTAATCTTGCCAAGACATCAACAGCATCTGAAAAATGCTGGTGTTGACTGGAATGTCCTGTAAAGGATATGCAGGGGAAAAAAAACACTTATTGTTGGTAGATACAATTCTATAATAGTTGATCTGTTTGTTGTTGATATATATATATATATTCATTTGATTTGGTCAGTCGTGAGGGTCTGTTCAAGGCACTAAAGAAGATTGGCTGCCCACCAACTCTTCTGTCCATTGTGGAATCGTTCCACACAGGCATGAAGGGTATAATCAAGTTTGATGGTGCAACTTCTGAAGAATTTGAAATCAAGAGTGGAGTTAAGCAAGGTTGTGTACTAGCTCCCACCCTCTTTGGAATATACTTTTCACTTCTACTGAAATATGCATTTCGTGATCAGGATGGTGGTATATACATTCACTCACGCTCAGATGGCAGCCTCTACAATGCTCAGAGATTGAAGGCTAAGACCAAAATTAGGAGGGTACTGATCAGAGAGTTGCTTTTTGCAGATGATGCTGCAGTTACGACCCACTCTGAGGAAGAATTGCAATGTCTACTATCTGCATTCTCCAATGCTTGTTCTGAATTTGGTTTAACAATTAGCAAAAAGAAGACACAGATTATGTCACAAGGTGCACATGGGGTACCATCAATCTTTATTGACGACGCCGAACTAGAGATAGTAGACCATTTTACATATCTAGGATCAGTGGTAAATAGCAAATTATCCCTAGATCAGGAAATCAACATCCGGATTGGTAAGGCAGCAACAACAATGAACAGGTTAAGAAAAAGAGTCTGGGAGAACAGGAAGCTTACTGCCAAAACAAAAGTCCTTGTCTATCAAGCCTGTGTCCTTAGTACTCTTCTCTATGGCAGTGAAACCTGGACAACTTACTCACACCAAGAGAACAATTTAAACAGCTTTCATATGCGGTGTCTGCGAAGAATTCTTGGTATTAAGTGGCAAGACAAAATCACAAATACTGAAGTATTGGAAAGATCTGGTTGTGTGACAGTTTATTCCATGCTCAGTCTTCGTAGACTTAGATGGATAGGACATCTTAGGAGGATGGATGATGGTAGAATACCAAAGGATATCTTTTTTGGTGAACTACAGATGGGTAAGAGATCTCAGGGTCGGCCTCTACTACGATACAAAGACGTGTGTAAGCGGGACATGATTGATACAGGCATTGATAATGCACATTGGGAGCAAGTCGCCGCTGAACGTGTTGCATGGAGGGCAAACATCAGAAATGGAATAAAGTCAAAGGAGAAAATTATTGCAGAAAAGTCACACACCAAGCGTTTGAGACGTAAGATGGTGCATGATGGTGGAAATGACCACGTGTTCAGATGCACCCACTGTGAACGGACATTTACAGCGCAAATTGGCCTTATCAGTCACACTCGCTACCGCCATAGTTAAAAGTTATTATGCCTTTTTAAAGCACAAACTATCGTCTGTCAAGACGGCAAGGTGCCAATGAATATATATATATATATATATATATATATATATATATATATATATATATATATATATATATATATATATATATATATTGGCACCTTGCCGTCTTGACAGACGATAGTTTGTGCTTCAAATAGGCATAATAACTATTACCCATGGCAGTAGTGAATGTGACTGATAAGGCCAATTCGCGCTGTAAATATTCGTCCACAGTGGGCGCATGTGAACACGTGGTCATTTCCACCATCATGCACCATCTTACGTCTCACACGCTCGGTGTGTGACTTATCTGCAATAATTGTCTCCTTTGTCTTTATTCCATTTCTGATATTTGCCCTCCATGCAACACGTTCAGTGGCGACATTCTCCCAATGTGCATTATCAATGCCTGTATCAATCATGTCCCGCTTACACACATTTTTGTATTGTAGTAGAGGCCGACCCTGAGATCTCTTACCCATCTGTAATTCACCAAAAAAGATGTCCTTTGGTATTCTACCATCATCCATCCTCCTAAGATGTCCTACCCATCTAAGTCTACAAAGGCTGAGCATGGAGTAAACCGTCACACAACCTGATCTTTCCAATACTTCAGTATTTGTGATTTTGTCTTGCCACTTAATACCAAGAATTCTTCGCAGACACCGCATATTCCTGTTCTCCCAGACTCTCTTTCTTAACCTGTTCATTGTTGCTGCTGCCTTACCAATCCGAATGTTGATTTCCTGATCTAGGGATAATTTGCTATTGACCGCTGATCCTAGATATGTAAAATGGTCTACCACCTTTAGTTCGGCTTCGTCAATAAAGATTGATGGTACCCCATGTGCACCTTGTGACATAATCATGTTTCTTCTTTTTGCTAATTGTTAAACCAAATTCAGAACAAGCATTGGAGAATGCAGATAGTAGACATTGTAATTCTTCCTCAGAGTGGGTCGTAACTGCAGCATCATCTGCAAAAAGCAACTCTCTGATCAGTACTCTCCTAATTTTAGTCTTGACCTTCAATCTCTGAGCATTGTAGAGGCCGCCATCTGAGCATGAGTGAATGTATATACCACCATCCTGATCACGAAAGGCATATTTCCGTAGAAGTGAAAAGTATATTTCAAAGAGGGTGGGAGCTAGTACACAACCTTGCTTAACTCCACTCTTGATTTCAAACTGTTCAGAAGTTGCACCATCAAACTTGATTATACCCTTCATGCCTGTGAGGAACGATTCCACAATGGACAGAAGAATTGGTTGGTAGCCAATCTTCTTTAGTGCCTTGAACAGATCCTCACAACTGACCAAATCAAATGCCTTTGTGAGGTTGATTAAGGCAATAAACATAGGTTGATTCTGTTCACTGCATTTTTCTTACATATATAACACTTCTATAATAGAACTGTTTATTTTGATAGATACAACACTTCTATAATAGTAGATCTGTTTATTGTTGATGGATACAGCATTTCTATAATAGTGGAACTGTTTATTGTTGATAGATACAACACTTCTATAATAGTAGAACTGTTTATTGTTGATAGATATACTACCTTTATAATATTAGATTATGTTTAATAGATACAAGAAATCTATAAAAGAGAACTATTTTGTTATGGCAAGAGGTTTTGATATCCCTATTGTCAGTTGAGTAGATTAAATTCAAGGGGATAGATTGTGGAAAATGTTAATTATTGGCAGCGTTGTTGATCGTTGCAGAACATTTGATTAGTAGACAGCATTGTTGATTGTTGCAGAACATTTGATTAGTAGACAGCGTTGTTGGTTGGTCCGGAACATTAGAGCTAATAGACAGTGTTGCCGATCGTTGCGGAACATTTGAGTTAGTGGACATTGTTATAGGTATACGTGGATCAGCTAAGGGTGTGTTCCGTGGACAGCTAACACATACTAGCTGTCATTGACTGTCAGTCAGAATTCAATGAGTGCTGCTGCTGGCATCCATCTGCCTTCAGATTGTATGTCTGACGATGCCAAGATTTGGATGGAATGGAAGGTAAGCTCAGTTCGTCTACCTATTATCCATCCAACCATCTTGTCCTTCTGTCATTTTTGTTTCATCTCTCAGTTTTTCATTAATGTATCCATTCTTTTATCCATGCATTTTTCACACTAATCATTCGTTCATCTATTAGTATACATTTGTATATCCATCTTTTATCTATTATTGCATTCAGCCATGTATTCATGCGTACTTCAGTGTATCCATCCATGAATCTGAGCATGCATGCATCCATCCATGCATTCATCTATGCTTGATTCCAAAAACCTATGCATTCATCCATGCTTGATTCCACCCACCGACCGACCCACCCACCCACCCACCCTTGATCCCACCCACCCATCCATCCATCCATCCATCCTTCCATCCATCCAGCATCTGTAATGTTGAGATCTTTATTCCGGACTAGTTATGTCCTGTAGATATATCTCTGTGATTGTGTTGTTCTTTATACCGGACTAGTTATGTCCTGTAGATATATCTCTGTGATTGTGTTGTTCTTTATACCGGACTAGTTATGTCCTGTAGATATATCTCTGTGTTCGTGTTGTTCTGTATACCAGACTAGTTATGTCCTGTAGATATGTCTCTGTGATTGTGTTGACCTTTATGCCAGACTAGTTATCTCCTGTAGATATGTCTCTGTGATTGCGTTTCAATATGTACATTACGGACCTAATAGAAAGGCCAATAGAGACACAGATAGATTATACTAAGACATTTGATGAAGTAAGACATGATGAACTGATTAAAACGTTGGAAGATATCAGCGTTGATAGGAAAGATCTAAGAATAATAAAGAATATTTACTGGAACCATGTAGCAACAATTAAAATAGGAAATAAAGAGGTCAGTTACGAACAGATAAAGCTAGGAGTATGACAGGGTTGTGTCTTGTCACAGGATCTCTTCTCCCTATATTGTGAAGTAATAATGAGAGAGGTAAAGAGAAGCCAGGAATACTAATCGATGGTTATAATATAAACAATATACGCTATACATATGACACAGTATTGGTGACGGATAAATCAACAGACCTACAACAATTGTTTGACACTGTAGTAACAGAGAGTGTAAAGAAAAGACTCTCCTTGAATATCAATAAAACGGTAACAATGGTGATATTAAAGAAAATGATGACACCAAAATGTGACATAGAAATAGATGGGGAAATTATTAGCTAAGTGGATAATTTTAAATACCTAGGGGCATTTATAACATCAGATGGAAGATGCACAATAGAGATTAAGAGCAGAATAGGGCAAGCAAAAACGGCATTTCAGAAAATGAAGAGTATCTTATGCAATAAATCACTATCATTGAACGAAAGAAAGTTTAGATTAGTTTAATTTAGTCGATGGATCAACATCACGGCACACGGGTGTAACCCATAAGTGCTCCATTCTCTTCCTAACTCAAACCTGAGTCTGGAGAAACTCAGCTCAGTGCACGAACTCCGTAGCACCGGCGAGGATCCTGAAATACTTTGGGTAGAATTTTAACTCGAAATTTTGCACAGGTAGCGCCGTTAGGCTACTCTTTTTCAGTGTTGCCATCTCCCTTTGATGAAAAAGCACCAAAATCGACCCCAAAAAGCACTAAAAAGCACCAACATTTTTTAGGAAGCACCAAAAAAAAAGCACCAACTGTTTTTATTACAAATGTAACAAGGTAGCACAGTATAATTTATTATTATCACTTCAAATTACAATGAAGTTTATTCCAGATCGGCCAAATCCCAATCAGAACTACTTTCGAGCCGAAAAAGCACCAAATTGCAATACTATCTTTTGGGAAATCACTAAAACAAGCACTGGTGGTATTCATTCAAAATGTTATAAAGTAGCACATTATAATTTATTATTATCACTGAATATTAGAATGAAGTCTATTCCAGATCTGCCAAATCCCAGTCAAACAACTCCTCTTCAGTTTCTGTAGCTATTTCCAGCTGTGTTTACTCCTGCAATGATGAGGATGAGGAGGATGATTGAAAGAAACATGTATATGCCTCCTGTGATCCAATTTTTCACAGAATATCCTTAGGTAGTTTATAATCATGACAGCATTTGCCATATCTTTTCATTCCATATCTAATAGTCAAAACAACTTCAAATTCTTGATGCTTAGTCTGTTCCGCAATTTAGATTTTATAACTCCCATCTGACTGAAAATACGCCCCACGTCCGCATTAGAATGAGGTATTGTGTCTGGCTTAATTGAACAATCTTCAGCGGATGTTGTCCATCATGTATTGAAGCAAAAAGCTCCCTGTACTTTGCTTGACGAAGGCTTGAGTGAGAAAACCAGTTTTATGTTTCTCTAATCATGAACTCTATGTTCCTGGGCAGACAAGCAGCTGCAGCCTGTGACACTGTCAGCTGAAGGGAATGACATACACACCTAATTAGTACCAGATGAGGAACTTCGGATTTTAATTTTGTATATACTCCATTGTTTACACCTGTCATGACAGACGCATTGTCAGTGCCGAGTGCAACTAGTCTTTGCAACTCAAGTCCATTCTTGTTTAAACAATCTTTTAACGCATTGCATATTGCCTGTGCATTGCAGTCACTCAGTTCAACTAAATCTAAGTAAGTAACCACAAACTGCTTTCTTGTCTCTGAATAGTCATTGCTCTCATCAATCAATAAGCTGTATTTACTTTTGCCAATATCAGCTGTCAAATCTGTTGTGAAATATGGTGTAAGTACATTTGAAATTAGCAGAAGATTTAGAAACGCATTAACACTAGCAAAAACAGTTCCCAGTGCTGATTGTTATAGTGACCACAGAATAGTGACCACAGATTACTCACAGGAACATTGAGGATAAAGTTGAAGAAAGTCAAGTATATAACAGGAAACACTAAATATGATTTGTGTACATTGAGTAATGACAAGGAAATACAAAACAAATTCAACATAGAAGTACAGAACAGATTTGAAATTTTGTCTTATCTAGAGATCCTATTCCAGGATGTGGATGATCAATGGGAAACGTTGAAGAATTCAATCAATGTGGCTGCAGAAACAACTATTCCAAAATTAAAGAAGGTGGGTCGTAAGAAATGGATGACTGAAGAAATTTTACACCTCATGGAAACAAGAAGACTCAACAAAAATAATTCTGTCAAATATGAAGAAATTCACAGACAAGTCAGAATATTATGTAAGGAGGCAAAAGAAGCATGGATTGATTAAAAGTGCTTAGAAATTGAAAACCAACACAACAGTCAAAATACCAAATTAGTGCACAAAAGAATTCAGGAACTTACTAATAAAAGAACAAGTACATCAACAGGGTGTCTAAAAACTGAAGATGGCAAAATCATAATAGAAAAAGACCAGATTCTACATGTATGGACAGATTATGTGAAACACCTTTATGATGATAACAGAGACGAACAGTATGATATTAGATTTAATAATGAAGGACCGCCAATTTTGGAGATGGAGGTTCGAAATGTTCTTAAGCATATGAAAGCTGGCAAGGCCCCCGGTGCAGATAACATCACAACAGAAATGATTAAAGCTTTAGAAGAATTTTGACTAGAGCAAGTCACCAGACTGATGAACACATTATATGATACTGGAGATATACCTCCTGAATTATGTAACTCTGTATTTATTGCAATCCCAAAGAAATCAGGAACCTTGGAATGTGATCAACATAGAACAATTAGTATAATGAGTCACATCACAAAGATTTTGCTAAAAATTATCATGCAAAGAGTGAGGAAGAAGATACAACCTGAAATAGGGGAAGAACAATGTGGGTTTGTAGAAGGAAAGGGTACAGTAAATGCTGTGTATATGCTGCGAACAGTTATTGAACGTGCTATAGAAGTAAACAAGGATATACATCTTTGCTTTATTGACTATACAAAGGCTTTTGATAGAGTTAGACATGTCAACATGGTGGATATGCTTGCAGATCTACAAATTGATGGGAAAGACATTAGACTTATAAAAAACATATATTGGAAACAACAAGCTGCAATAAGGATAGATAATGAAGTGGGACAGTATCAGCCAATTAAGAGAGGTGTTAGGCAGGGATGTGTGATGTCTCCAGATCTTTTTTCCCTATACAGTGAAAATATTTTCAGAAATGTAGAGGATATAAATGGAATCAGCATTGGAGGACGAAACATCAATAACATTAGATATGCAGATGATACAGTATTAATTGCAGACAATGCGCAGGACCTACAAAAATTAGTAGATGCGGTTGTTGTACACAGTGAGCAACTGGGGTTAGAATTAAATTGTAAAAAGACTCAGGTTATGGTCGTCACTAGGAAGGAAGAAGTGCCACAATGTAATATACAAGTAAATGGAAATATTCTTCAACAAGTGAATCGGTACAATTATCTTGGAACAGTCATAACATCTGATGGGAGATGCCTTGAAGAGATTAGAACAAGAATCGCCATGGCGAAAGTAGCCTTTAGCAAGATGAAAAACATTCTGACCAATAAAAAGATGTCAATTGAAATGAGAAAAAGAGTGTTGAGGGGATACATAGAGCCAGTTCTTTTGTATGGATGTGAAACTTGGACAATGAGCAGTCAAGCTGAAAAGCATCTGATGGCTGCAGAAATGTGGTTTCTGAGGAAAATGCAAAGAATACCATAGACAGACAGAAAAACCAATGACCAAGTACTACAGGAGACAAATGAACATCGTAAACTGATTAGAGAAATTAGACGTAGACAGTCAAATTTTTTTGGACATGTTATGAGAAGAAATGGATTGGAGAACTTAGTGACAACTGGCAAGATCGAAGGGAACAGACCAAGAGGAAGACCGAGAGGAAAATACCTGGATGGCTTGGCCACATGGCATGGACGAGACAGGAACACTGAGCTGATCCACGACACTGGTGATCGAGTGAAATGGCGAGTCATGACCGCCCACGCTTTCCGGCATGGCACATGATAGATTGATTGATTGACATTTGAAATAACTGCTCTGCACTTAGTTCTCCTAAGCTTAAAGTTCTTGCAACCTTTGCTGTCACCAAAGTGTACCTTGCAGAGTTCACTTAAATGGTCAACAACGCGAAGCGAACAATGGCCAGCTATGAACAAAGACATGCATCCTTCTGTTTCTTTGACATCATCTTTCAGTTTGTCAAATGCAATTGTTGTTTGCCTTTGTGTACTGAATGGTTGTTCGGCTTTCTGATGTTTCGTTGTATTCTTGTGCCTCTCAATATCATTTAACCTGGCTGCAATTGAACATTTGCAATATTTGCAAAAACACTTAGTATTGTCCCCTTCTACTTTTAACAACCATTTTTGAAATCTCGTGTCACTGAGGCACTGTTCTCTGAAATGTTGACAATATTTCTTGCTCATGGTGAAACACAAATAAGCTTAAATGAAAAGATAATGTAGACACCACAAAATTATGAACTCGATTACAAGCTAATGTAGTGACGTTTAGACTTTGCAAAATGGCGTTCGCTTTCAGCTAAATTGTATTAAAGGGAGTTAAATTAGTTGAATATTGCGTGGTAATGTACTAAGACTGTTTTACTCCCTCGCTTCAGTTCAAATTCGGCTTTTTAATGTTCCCAAAATGATGTTTAAAGTAATTTTTACCCACCCCAAAAAAGCACCAAAAAAATTTTGGGAAGCACTAAATTTACGCGGCCGCACTAAAAGCAAAATTTTCGCACTAAATGACTTGAAAAAGCATTAAATTTAGTGCGAAAAGCACTAAAATGGCAACACTGCTCTTTTTCGATTTCCAACTGCCAAGGGATTTTTTTTATATGCGCAACAATACACAGGGGCGTTCCATCTCACTACCCAGAGACCAGGGGAAATTTTATTACTAGAAATCCACGTGAAAAAAATCCCGGTCCTCACCGGGTCTTGAACCCGGGACCTCCAGCACTCGAGGCGGACACCATACATCGAGACCACGTAGCCCCCTGAATGTAAGAAAGAGAGTGCTGAAGTGCTACATTGAACCAGTTTTGCTGTATGGCTGTGAATCTTGGAATGTGAGTGGACAAACTAGGAAGAGCTTGGAAGCAACAGAAATGTGGTTCCTGAGACGAATGTTGCGAATTTCTTGGACTGCCAGAGTAACTAACAACGATTGCCTAAAACAGTCTAATGAAACTAGAACATTATATACAACAATAAAAAAGAGACAAACAGCTTTCTTTGGTTATGTGATGAGAAGAGAGACATTGGAGAACATCGTGACAACTGGAACGATCGAGGGGAAGAGAGGGAGAAGCGGACCAAGAGAAATGATTGATGGATTGAGAACGTGACATGGAGGAATATCATCAGCAGAGTTGATCCAGAACACCGAATAACGAGATCTGTGGAGAGTTATGAACGCCTACGCCAGCCGGCAGGACACTTGATGATGATGATTGTGTTCTTTATACCGGAGTAGTTATGTCCTGTATGTAAACACGTTTCTTTCGTATTGTATTTTTTTTTTTCAACTGGACTAGTTGTCACCTGAATGATTAGGCACATCATTGTCTCGGGCTGTTCTATTCTTCATCAAGTGCCCTGCCGGCTGGCGTAGTCGTTCATGGCTCTCCACAGATCTCGGTCTTTGGTGTTCTTGGTCAACTCTGCTGATGATATTCCTCCATGCCACCGTCTCAATCCGTCCAGCATGATTTCTCTTGGTCTGCCTATCCCTCTCTTCCCCTCGATCTTTCCAGTTGTCACCATGTTCTCCAATGCCTCTCTTCATGACTAAAGAAAGCTGTTTGTCTCTTTCTTATTGTTGTATATAGTGTTCTAGTTTCATTAGCCTCTTTCAGGCAGTCGGTGTTAGTTACTCTGGCGGTCCAAAGAATTCGCATGATTCGTCTTAAAAACCACATCTCTGTTGCTTCTAAGTTCTTCCTAATTTGTTCATTTACATTCCAAAATTTGCTGAGATTCCAAGATTCGCTGTTCTATTATCTTCCCAAAAACCGAGTGATATATCCGTTAGAACGGACGTCACAGAAATGAGACTTCTCCCGACAGCCGTGTGATATGTTTATTCCAAGTGACAAGTCACCATGAGGGCTGCTGTATTGACTGGGCAGCAGCGATGGTAGTTGTCTCCTCACCTGTGGCAAGCATGCAGTCACCTGATCGATAGACCCGCGTGTTGTCGTCTGTACCGACAGGTAGGAGAGCCAGTCTCACCTGGACACGGCTGTGTTAGATTGTCACATACCTCCACCACTTAACGCCACGGTTATCATTGAGTGGACATGTCCAACAGGGTGAAAGTTCAAGCACTTATCACCTTGTGATCCAGGCATCTTCGGTATCCATGGTTACGGCGATGTGTTCCGTGTCGGTGTTTGATCTGTAGTCATACGGTAGCGGCTGTGTGTTATCTGGCGACTCCAGCATATTTAGTGAAACATGTTGCCCATAGATGTGAATACAGGTCGCGTGTTTACCAGTGTATCGAGTTGATAGAGCAGCGTGCAGCCGCGATGTGTTTTTGTTTAAACCATAAAGTGCTGGTGAAATTCCGTATTGATTTCAGAGACCTATTGTGAGCGTGTTAGCATCAACAGAGACCTGGGAACAGTTGCAGCTGGCAATCAATAGGTTTTATAATGTGGCTGTATGCATGGCACGGAAACCAGTTGTGTCTGTGTTCACACTGTCTGTAGGAGTGAAACACGGAATCTGTCACAGTCTAGTTGTGTCTGTGTTCACAATGTCTGTGGGAGTGACACGGAATATGTGATAGTATCATTGTGATAATTGTATGTTCACACTGTCTGTAGGAGTAACACAGAATCTGTCAGTCTAGTTGTGTCTGTGTTCACACTGTCTGTGGGAGTGACACAGGATCTGTCACAGTTTAGTTGTGTCTGTGTTCACACTGTCTGTGGGAGTGACACGGGATCTGTCACAGTCTGTCTGTGTTCACACTGTCTGTGGGAGTGACACTGTCTGTGGGAGTGACACGGAATATGTGGCAGTCTAGTTGTGTCTGTGTTCACACTGTCTGTGGGAGTGACACGGGATCTGTCACAGTCTAGTTGTCTGTGTTCACACTGTCTGTGGGAGTGACACGGGATCTTCCACAGTCTAGCTGTGTCTGTGTTCACACTGTCTGTGTGAGTGACATGGAATATGTGGCAGTCTAGTTGTGTCTGTGTTCACACTGTCTGTGGGAGTGACACGGGATCTGTCACAGTCTAGTTGTGTCTGTGTTCACACTGTCTGTGTGAGTGACATGGAATATGTGGCAGTCTAGTTGTGTCTGTGTTCACACTGTCTGTGTGAGTGACACGGGATCTTTCACAGTCTAGTTGTGTCTGTGTTCACACTGTCTGTGGGAGTGACACGGAATATGTGGCAGTCTAGTTGTGTCTGTGTTCACATAATGTGTGACAATCTAGTTGCGTGTGTTCATGTAATCTGTGACAATCAAGTTGCGTTTGTTCACAGTGTCCATAGGAGCAGTACAAAGCTGTTGTATGTGTGTGTTCACAGAATCTGAAGTCTAGCTTCTTATAGACAAAGCGATGTAATATATTTGTATAATAAACGTATCGACGGGACATGATATCTGTTAAATGCAGACACGGCTCGGTCAGAACGTCTCGTGGACAGGGGTGTGTTAACTACAGCTTAACATGACCAAGGTAGAACTGAACACCCCCGGGAAGGTTAACCCGGTCAACAAATGCCCGCAGAAGTCGGATGTGTCGGCCTAACGGCGCAAGAACGCAACTCTGCTGTAAACAGGCCCAACGCAATCACGTCCGGAAAGAAAAAAAAAATCCGGATGAACGCAGAAGAAAAGAAGAAGAAGAACTGAACACAGGTATAGGCTGGGTGTGATGTCTCGGGTAGAGCTGTCTTCTCTAACGGTAGAACTGAACACGGGTATAGGCCGGGTGTGATGTCTCGGGTAGAGCTGTCTTCTCTAACGGTAGAACTGAACACGGGTATAGGCCGGTTGTGATGTCTCAGGTAGAGCTGTCTTCTCTAACTTAGAACTGAACACAGGTATAGGCCGGGTGTGATGTCTCGGGTAGAGCTGTCTTCTATAACGGTAGAACTGAACACGGGTATAGGCCGGGTGTGATGTCTCGGGTAGAGCTGTCTTCTCTAACGGTAGAACTGAACACGGGTATAGGCCGGGTGTGATGTCTCGGGTAGAGCTGTCTTCTCTAACTTAGAACTGAACACAGGTATAGGCCGGGTGTGATGTCTCGGGTAGAGCTGTCTTCTCTAACGGTAGAACTGAATACGGGTATAGGCTGGGTGTGATGTCTCAGGCAGAGCTGTCTTCTCTAACGGTAGAAATGAACACAGGTATAGGCTGGGTGTGATGTCTCGGGCGGAGCTGTCTTTAACGGTAGAACTGAATACGGGTATAGGCCGGGTGTGATGTCTCGGGCAGAGCTGTCTTCTCTAACGGTAGAAATGAACACAGGTATAGGCTGGGTGTGATGTCTCGGGCGGAGCTGTCTTTAACGGTAGAACTGAATACGGGTATAGGCTGGGTGTGATGTCTCAGGTAGAGCTGTCTTCTCTAACGGTAGAACTGAATACGGGTATAGACCGGGTGTGATGTCTCGGGCAGAGCTGTCTTTAACGGTAGAACTGAACACGGGTATAGGCTGGGTGTGATGTCTCAGGTAGAGCTGTCTTCTCTAACTTAGAACTGAACACAGGTATAGGCTGGGTGTGATGTCTCGGGTAGAGCTGTCTTCTCTAACTTAGAACTGAACACGGGTATACGCCGGGTGTGATGTCTCAGGCGGAGCTGTCTTCTCTAACAACTGGCGTAGTATGTAAACATAGACTATGTAATAGATGTATGGACTAGACATCGATGTTAGAAGCAGTTCTCTCTAATGATGATTGCTAGTTTCGCCGTCTTGGATGTCACAGGCATCATCATCACCGCCGTGCAGGTCGATCCCTGCTTCCAGACACCAGACCTTCCATCACTGCACTGTTTACATCGTCAGGACGTTTAATATGGCCGTAGTTGTTGGGGTTACGAGACATGACCTTTTTATGAGCCGATTTTCTTCTATATTCAAATCTGGTAGAAAGTCAGTGTTTACCTTCTTCATGACGCATGACCTAGGAATGCTTCTGTACCATGTCAGTTCAGAAAGAGTTAGACATAGTTGTCGCTAATGATGAGTTAAGAAAGAGCTATAAATAGTTGCCGCTAATGGTGAGTTCAGAAAGAGGTATACATAGTTGTCGCTAATGATGAGTTCAGAAAGAGCTATAAATAGTTGCCGCTAATGGTGAGTTCAGAAAGAGGTATACATAGTTGTCGCTAATGATGAGTTCAGAAAGAGCTATAAATAGTTGCCGCTAGTGATGAGTTCAGAAAGAGCTATAAATAGTTGTCGCTAATGATGAGTTCAGAAAGAGCTATAAATAGTTGCCGCTAATGCTGATGGGTGGCTGCAATTAAGGATGTCCTAGAGTTAGCATTAGCACCTGATTGGTGGTTGAAGATATTTATTTACACCAGAACACTGCTGTTTTAGAGACCAGATATGTTTTCTGTAACCATATGTCTGGTCAGTTAGCACAGTAAATGGACAGTGCTGGTTGAGTAGCTAAGCTAGTGAGTGTGCGGTCTCAAGTGTCAGCAGCTAGGACAGTGAGTGTGCGTGTCCCAAGTGTTAGCAGCTAGGACGGTAAGTTTAAGGGGCTAAGTGTCAGCAGCCAGGTCAGTGCACGGACCTTGCAGGTCCCGTGAACTATTGTAAGAATGTGTCAACAGTTCCGGAACTGAGAGCTCATACTGACAGTGTTTACAAAATCTGGTGCTAGTGGTGGCCTCGGCTAGCATGTGGAACAAGTATCTGTCAGTTAACACTAGACAACTGACAACAGCAGTCAGCTGACGGACTTGTCTAACACTTGGAACAAGAATCTGTTAGTTAACACCTGCTTCCTAGACAACTGCTACTTAGACAACAGCTACTTAGACAACAGCAGCCGGCTGACGGACTCCTTTCTGACCAATCAGGGTGTTAGAACATCCCGGGCGCTGCCCTTGAACTATAGATGAGGTCAGAATGAACAACGATGACAGGCCAGTGGTCACGTGCTCATCTCCGGCGAAATTTTGTATTCCGGGTAAACCACGTGACAGTTTGTTTTGTCTGGTGTTTGTCCGGGTAAACCACGTGACAGTTGTTTTGTCTGGTGTTTGTCCGGGTAAACCACGTGACAGTTTGTCCGGGTAAACCACGTGACAGTTTATGTCTGGTGTTTGTCCCGGTAAACCACGTGTCTGTAGCACTTGATTTGTAAAGATTGTGAGTTCTTGTAGAGAGTCATAACTCTGATTGTAAGATTGTGAGTTCTTGTAGAGAGCCAACACTGATTGTAAGATTGAGTTCTTGTAGAGAGCCAACACTGATGGTAAAGTTGTGAGTTCTTGTAGAGATTTAACACTGATTGTAAGATTGTGAGTTCTTGTAGAGAGCCAACACTGATTGTAAGATTGTGAGTTCTTGTAGAGATTTAACACTGATTGTAAGATTGTGAGTTCTTGTAGAGAGCCAACACTGATTGTAAGATTGTGAGTTCTTGTAGAGAGCCAACACTGATTGTAAGATTGTGAGTTCTTGTAGAGATTTAACACTGATTGTAAGATTGTGAGTTCTTGTAGAGAGCCAACACTGATTGTAAGATTGTGAGTTCTTGTAGAGAGCCAACACTGATTGTAAGATTGTGAGTTCTTGTAGAGATTTAACACTGATTGTAAGATTGTGAGTTCTTGTAGAGAGCCAACACTGATTGTAAGATTGTGAGTTCTTGTAGAGAGCCAACACTGATTGTAAGATTGTGAGTTCTTGTAGAGAGCCAACACTGATTGTAAGATTGTGAGTTCTTGTAGAGAGCCAACACTGATTGTAAGATTGTGAGTTCTTGTAGAGAGCCAACACTGATTGTAAGATTGTGAGTTCTTGTAGAGAGCCAACACTGATTGTAAGATTGTGAGTTCTTGTAGAGAGCCAACACTGATTGTAAGATTGTGAGTTCTTGTAGAGAGCCAACACTGATTGTAAGATTGTGAGTTCTTGTAGAGAGCCAACACTGATTGTAAGATTGTGAGTTCTTGTAGAGAGCCAACACTGATTGTAAGATTGTGAGTTCTTGTAGAGAGCCAACACTGATTGTAAGATTGTGAGTTCTTGTAGAGAGCCAACACTGATTGTAAGATTGTGAGTTCTTGTAGAGAGCCAACACTGATTGTAAGATTGTGAGTTCTTGTAGAGAGCCAACACTGATTGTAAGATTGTGAGTTCTTGTAGAGAGCCAACACTGATTGTAAGATTGTGAGTTTACCTTTCATAAATGATGACTAAGGAGGTGTGTTATTGGGACCTTTAAGTGAAGCAAAGAATAGTAACACAGTAAACTGTGGTACATAGTTGGGGCAGAGGTACATGGCTGGGGTACATGGCTGGGGTACATGGCTGGGGTACATGGTTGGGGCAGAGGTACATGGCTGGGGTACATGGCTGGGGCAGAGGTACATGGCTGGGGTACATGGCTGAGGCAGAGGTACATGGCTGGGGTACATAGCTGGGGCAGAGGTACATGGCTGGGGCAGAGGTACATGGCTGGGGTACATGGTTGGGGCAGAGGTACATGGCTGGGGTACATGGCTGGGGCAGAGGTACGTGGCTGGGGTACATGGTTGGGGCAGAGGTACATGGCTGGGGCAGAGGTACATGGCTGGGGTACATGGCTGAGGCAGAGGTACATGGCTGGGGTACTCGGTTGGGGCAGAGGTACATGGCTGGGGCAGAGGTACATGGCTGGGGTACATGGTTGGGGCAGAGGTACATGGCTGGGGTACATGGCTGGGGCAGAGGTACGTGGCGGGGGCAGAGGTACGTGGCTGGGGTACATGGTTGGGGCAGAGGTACATGGCTGGGGCAGAGGTACATGGCTGGGGTACATGGCTGGGGCAGAGGTACATGGCTGGGGTACTCGGTTGGGGCAGAGGTACATGGCTGGGGTACATGGTTGGGGCTGAGGTACATGGTTGGGGCAGAGGTACATGGCTGGGGTACATGGTTGGGGCAGAGGTACATGGTTGGGGTACATGGTTGGGGCAGAGGTACATGGTTGGGGCAGAGGTACATGGCTGGGGCAGAGGTACATGGTTGGGGCAGAGGTACATGGCTGGGGCAGAGGTACATGGCTGGGGTACATGTCTGGGGCAGAGGTACATGGCTGGGGTACATGGCTGGGGCAGAGGTACATGGCTGGGGCAGAGGTACATGGCTGGGGTACATGGCTGGGGTACATGGCTGGGGTACATGGCTGGGGTACATGGCTGGGGTACATGGCTGGGGTACATGGCTGGGGTACATGGCTGGGGTACATGGCTGGGGTACATGGCTGGGGCAGAGGTACATGGCTGGGGTACATGGCTGGGGCAGAGGTACATGGCTGGGGTACTCGGTTGGGGCAGAGGTACATGGCTGGGGTACATGGTTGGGGCAGAGGTACATGGCTGGGGTACATGGCTGGGGCAGAGGTACATGGCTGGGGTACATGGCTGGGGCAGAGGTACATGGCTGGGGTACATGGCTGGGGCAGAGGTACATGGCTGGGGTACATGGTTGGGGCAGAGGTACATGGCTGGGGTACATGGTTGGGGCAGAGGTACATGGCTGGGGTACATGGCTGGGGCAGAGGTACATGGCTAGGGTACATGGCTGGGGTACATGGTTGGGGCAGAGGTACATGGTTGGGGCAGAGGTACATGGCTGGGGTACATGGCTGGGGTACATGGCTGGGGCAGAGGTACATGGCTGGGGTACATGGTTGGGGCAGAGGTACATGGCTGGGGTACATGGTTGGGGCAGAGGTACATGGTTGGGGTACATGGTTGGGGCAGAGGTACATGGTTGGGGCAGAGGTACATGGCTGGGGTACATGGCTGGGGCAGAGGTACATGGCTGGGGTACATGGCTGGGGTACATGGCTGGGGTACATGGCTGGGGTACATGGCTGGGGTACATGGCTGGGGTACATGGCTGGGGTACATGGCTGGGGTACATGGCTGGGGCAGAGGTACATGGCTGGGGTACATGGCTGGGGCAGAGGTACATGGCTGGGGTACTCGGTTGGGGCAGAGGTACATGGCTGGGGTACATGGTTGGGGCAGAGGTACATGGCTGGGGTACATGGCTGGGGCAGAGGTACATGGCTGGGGTACATGGCTGGGGCAGAGGTACATGGCTGGGGTACATGGCTGGGGCAGAGGTACATGGCTGGGGTACATGGTTGGGGCAGAGGTACATGGCTGGGGTACATGGTTGGGGCAGAGGTACATGGTTGGGGCAGAGGTACATAGCTGGGGTACATGGCTGGGGCAGAGGTACATGGCTAGGGTACATGGCTGGGGTACATGGTTGGGGCAGAGGTACATGGTTGGGGCAGAGGTACATGGCTGGGGTACATGGCTGGGGCAGAGGTACATGGCTGGGGTACATGGCTGGGGCAGAGGTACATGGCTGGGGTACATGGTTGGGGCAGAGGTACATGGCTGGGGTACATGGTTGGGGCAGAGGTACATGGTTGGGGTACATGGTTGGGGCAGAGGTACATGGTTGGGGCAGAGGTACATGGCTGGGGTACATGGCTGGGGCAGAGGTACATGACTGGGGTACATGGCTGGGGCAGAGGTACATGGCTGGGGTACATGGCTGGGGCAGAGGTACATGGTTGGGACAGAGGTACATGGCTGGGATACATGGTTGGGGCAGAGGTACATGGCTGGGGCAGAGGTACATGGCTGGGGCAGAGGTACATGGCTGGGGTACATGGTTGGGGCAGAGGTACATGGCTGGGGCAGAGGTACATGGCTGGGGCAGAGGTACATGGCTGGGGCAGAGGTACATGGCTCGGGCACATGGTTGGGGCACATGGTTGGGGCAGAGGTACGTGGCTGGGGTACATGGCTGGGGCAGAGGTACATGGCTGGGGTACATGGCTGGGGCAGAGGTACATGGCTGGGGTACATGGTTGGGGCAGAGGTACATGGCTGGGGCAGAGGTACATGGCTGGGGTACATGGTTGGGGCAGAGGTACATGGCTGGGGCAGAGGTACATGGTTGGGGCACATGGTTGGGGCAGAGGTACATGGCTGGGGCACATGGCTGGGGTACATGGCTGGGGCAGAGGTACATGGCTGGGGTACATGGCTGGGGCAGAGGTACATGGTTGGGGCACATGGCTGGGGTACATGGCTGGGGCAGAGGTACATGGCTGGGGTACATGGTTGGGGCAGAGGTACATGGTTGGGGCAGAGGTACATGGTTGGGGCAGAGGTACATGGCTGGGGCAGAGGTACATGGTTGGGTCACATGGTTGGGGCAGAGGTACATGGCTGGGGCACATGGCTGGGGTACATGGCTGGGGCAGAGGTACATGGCTGGGGTACATGGCTGGGGCAGAGGTACATGGTTGGGGCAGAGGTACATGGTTGGGGCACATGGCTGGGGTACATGGCTGGGGCAGAGGTACATGGCTGGGGTACATGGTTGGGGCACATGGTTGTGGCAGAGGTACATAGCTGGGGTACATGGCTGGGGCAGAGGTACATGGCTGGGGTACATGGTTGGGGCAGAGGTACATGGCTGGGGTACATGGCTGGGACAGAGGTACATGGCTGGGGTACATGGCTGGGGCAGAGGTACATGGCTGAGGTACATGGCTGGGGCAGAGGTACATGGTTGGGGTACATGGCTGGGGCACAAGGTTGGGGCACATGGTTGGGGCAGAGGTACATGGCTGGGGTACATGGCTGGGGCAGAGGTACATGGCTGGGGTACATGGCTGGGGCAGAGGTACATGGCTGGGGTACATGGCTGGGGCACATGGTTGGGGCAGAGGTACATGGTTGGGGCACATGGTTGGGGCAGAGGTACATGGCTGGGGTACATGGCTGGGGCAGAGGTACATGGCTGGGGTACATGGCTGGGGCAGAGGTACATGGCTGGGGTACATGGCTGGGGCAGAGGTACATGGTTGGGGTACATGGCTGGGGCACATGGTTTGGGCAGAGGTACATGGCTGGGGTACATGGCTGGGGCAGAGGTACGTGGCTGGGGTACATGGTTGGGGCAGAGGTACATGGCTGGGGCAGAGGTACATGGCTGGGGTACATGGCTGAGGCAGAGGTACATGGCTGGGGTACTCGGTTGGGGCAGAGGTACATGGCTGGGGCAGAGGTACATGGCTGGGGTACATGGTTGGGGCAGAGGTACATGGCTGGGGTACATGGCTGGGGCAGAGGTACGTGGCTGGGGTACATGGTTGGGGCAGAGGTACATGGCTGGGGCAGAGGTACATGGCTGGGGTACATGGCTGAGGCAGAGGTACATGGCTGGGGTACTCGGTTGGGGCAGAGGTACATGGCTGGGGCAGAGGTACATGGCTGGGGTACATGGTTGGGGCAGAGGTACATGGCTGGGGTACATGGCTGGGGCAGAGGTACGTGGCTGGGGCAGAGGTACGTGGCTGGGGTACATGGTTGGGGCAGAGGTACATGGCTGGGGCAGAGGTACATGGCTGGGGTACATGGCTGGGGCAGAGGTACATGGCTGGGGTACTCGGTTGGGGCAGAGGTACATGGCTGGGGTACATGGTTGGGGCTGAGGTACATGGTTGGGGCAGAGGTACATGGCTGGGGTACATGGTTGGGGCAGAGGTACATGGTTGGGGTACATGGTTGGGGCAGAGGTACATGGTTGGGGCAGAGGTACATGGCTGGGGCAGAGGTACATGGTTGGGGCAGAGGTACATGGCTGGGGCAGAGGTACATGGCTGGGGTACATGTCTGGGGCAGAGGTACATGGCTGGGGTACATGGCTGGGGCAGAGGTACATGGCTGGGGCAGAGGTACATGGCTGGGGTACATGGCTGGGGTACATGGCTGGGGTACATGGCTGGGGTACATGGCTGGGGTACATGGCTGGGGTACATGGCTGGGGCAGAGGTACATGACTGGGGTACATGGCTGGGGCAGAGGTACATGGCTGGGGTACTCGGTTGGGGCAGAGGTACATGGCTGGGGTACATGGTTGGGGCAGAGGTACATGGCTGGGGTACATGGCTGGGGCAGAGGTACATGGCTGGGGTACATGGCTGGGGCAGAGGTACATGGCTGGGGTACATGGCTGGGGCAGAGGTACATGGCTGGGGTACATGGTTGGGGCAGAGGTACATGGCTGGGGTACATGGTTGGGGCAGAGGTACATGGCTGGGGTACATGGCTGGGGCAGAGGTACATGGCTAGGGTACATGGCTGGGGTACATGGTTGGGGCAGAGGTACATGGTTGGGGCAGAGGTACATGGCTGGGGTACATGGCTGGGGCAGAGGTACATGGCTGGGGTACATGGCTGGGGCAGAGGTACATGGCTGGGGTACATGGTTGGGGCAGAGGTACATGGCTGGGGTACATGGTTGGGGCAGAGGTACATGGTTGGGGTACATGGTTGGGGCAGAGGTACATGGTTGGGGCAGAGGTACATGGCTGGGGTACATGGCTGGGGCAGAGGTACATGGCTGGGGTACATGGCTGGGGTACATGGCTGGGGTACATGGCTGGGGTACATGGCTGGGGTACATGGCTGGGGTACATGGCTGGGGTACATGGCTGGGGCAGAGGTACATGGCTGGGGTACATGGCTGGGGCAGAGGTACATGGCTGGGGTACTCGGTTGGGGCAGAGGTACATGGCTGGGGTACATGGTTGGGGCAGAGGTACATGGCTGGGGTACATGGCTGGGGCAGAGGTACATGGCTGGGGTACATGGCTGGGGCAGAGGTACATGGCTGGGGTACATGGCTGGGGCAGAGGTACATGGCTGGGGTACATGGTTGGGGCAGAGGTACATGGCTGGGGTACATGGTTGGGGCAGAGGTACATGGTTGGGGAAGAGGTACATAGCTGGGGTACATGGCTGGGGCAGAGGTACATGGCTGGGGTACATGGTTGGGGCAGAGGTACATGGCTGGGGTACATGGCTGGGGCAGAGGTACATGGCTGGGGTACATGGCTGGGGCAGAGGTACATGGCTGGGGTACATGGTTGGGGCAGAGGTACATGGCTGGGGTACATGGTTGGGGCAGATGTACATGGTTGGGGTACATGGTTGGGGCAGAGGTACATGGTTGGGGCAGAGGTACATGGCTGGGGTACATGGCTGGGGCAGAGGTACATGACTGGGGTACATGGCTGGGGCAGAGGTACATGGCTGGGGTACATGGCTGGGGCAGAGGTACATGGTTGGGACAGAGGTACATGGCTGGGATACATGGTTGGGGCAGAGGTACATGGCTGGGGCAGAGGTACATGGCTGGGGTACATGGTTGGGGCAGAGGTACATGGCTGGGGCAGAGGTACATGGCTGGGGCAGAGGTACATGGCTGGGGCAGAGGTACATGGCTCGGGCACATGGTTGGGGCACATGGTTGGGGCAGAGGTACGTGGCTGGGGTACATGGCTGGGGCAGAGGTACATGGCTGGGGTACATGGCTGGGGCAGAGGTACATGGCTGGGGTACATGGTTGGGGCAGAGGTACATGGCTGGGGCAGAGGTACATGGCTGGGGTACATGGTTGGGGCAGAGGTACATGGCTGGGGCAGAGGTACATGGTTGGGGCACATGGTTGGGGCAGAGGTACATGGCTGGGGCACATGGCTGGGGTACATGGCTGGGGCAGAGGTACATGGCTGGGGTACATGGCTGGGGCAGAGGTACATGGTTGGGGCACATGGCTGGGGTACATGGCTGGGGCAGAGGTACATGGCTGGGGTACATGGTTGGGGCAGAGGTACATGGTTGGGGCAGAGGTACATGGCTGGGGCAGAGGTACATGGTTGGGGCACATGGTTGGGGCAGAGGTACATGGCTGGGGCACATGGCTGGGGTACATGGCTGGGGCAGAGGTACATGGCTGGGGTACATGGCTGGGGCAGAGGTACATGGTTGGGGCAGAGGTACATGGTTGGGGCACATGGCTGGGGTACATGGCTGGGGCAGAGGTACATGGCTGGGGTACATGGTTGGGGCACATGGTTGTGGCAGAGGTACATAGCTGGGGTACATGGCTGGGGCAGAGGTACATGGCTGGGGTACATGGTTGGGGCAGAGGTACATGGCTGGGGTACATGGCTGGGACAGAG
The DNA here is from genome assembly GCA_963921405.1 of Cepaea hortensis. Taxonomy (NCBI): domain Eukaryota; kingdom Metazoa; phylum Mollusca; class Gastropoda; order Stylommatophora; family Helicidae; genus Cepaea; species Cepaea hortensis. The sequence goes on from OY992876.1 coordinate 432,762,467, forward strand.
GTACATGGCTGGGGTACATGGCTGGGGCAGAGGTACATGGCTGAGGTACATGGCTGGGGCAGAGGTACATGGTTGGGGTACATGGCTGGGGCACAAGGTTGGGGCACATGGTTGGGGCAGAGGTACATGGCTGGGGTACATGGCTGGGGCAGAGGTACATGGCTGGGGTACATGGCTGGGGCAGAGGTACATGGCTGGGGTACATGGCTGGGGCACATGGTTGGGGCAGAGGTACATGGTTGGGGCACATGGTTGGGGCAGAGGTACATGGCTGGGGTACATGGCTGGGGCAGAGGTACATGGCTGGGGTACATGGCTGGGGCAGAGGTACATGGCTGGGGTACATGGCTGGGGCAGAGGTACATGGTTGGGGTACATGGCTGGGGCACATGGTTTGGGCAGAGGTACATGGCTGGGGTACATGGCTGGGGCAGAGGTACATTGCTGGGGCAGAGGTACATGGTTGGGACACATGGTTGGGGCAGAGGTACATGGTTGGGGCAGAGGTACATGGTTGGGGCAGAGGTACATGGCTGGGGTACATGGCTGGGGCAGAGGTACATGGTTGGGGTACATGGCTGGGGCAGAGGTACATGGCTGGTGTACATTGCTGGGGTAGAGGTACATGGTTGGGACACATGGTTGGGGCAGAGGTACATGGTTGGGGCAGAGGTACATGGTTGGGGCAGAGGTACATGGCTGGGGTACATGGCTGGGGCAGAGGTACATGGCTGGGGTACATGGCTGGGGCAGAGGTACATGGCTGAGGTACATGGCTGGGGCAGAGGTACATGGTTGGGGTACATGGCTGGGGCACATGGTTGGGGCAGAGGTACATGGCTGGGGTACATGGCTGGGGCAGAGGTACATGGCTGGGGTACATGGCTGGGGCAGAGGTACATGGCTGGGGCAGAGGTACATGGCTGGGGTACATGGTTGGGGCAGAGGTACATGGCTGGGGTACATGGCTGGGGCAGAGGTACATGGTTGGGGTACATGGCTGGGGCAGAGGTACATGGCTGGGGTACATGGCTGGGGTACATGGCTGGGGCAGAGGTACATGGTTGGGGTACATGGCTGGGGCAGAGGTACATGGCTGGGGTACATGGCTGGGGCAGAGGTACATGGTTGGGGCACATGGTTGGGGCACATGGTTGGGGCAGAGGTACATGGCTGGGGTACATGGCTGGGGCAGAGGTACATGGCTGGGGTACATGGCTGTGGCAGATGTACATGGCTGGGGCAGAGGTACATGGCTGGGGTACATGGTTGGGGCAGAGGTACATGGCTGGGGTACATGGCTGGGCAGAGGTACATGGTTGGGGTACATGGCTGGGGCAGAGGTACATGGCTGGGGTACATGGCTGGGGCAGAGGTACATGGCTGGGGTACATGGTTGGGGCAGAGGTACATGGCTGGGGCAGAGGTACATGGCTGGGGTACATGGTTGGGGCAGAGGTACATGGCTGGGGCAGAGGTACATGGTTGGGGCACATGGTTGGGGCAGAGGTACATGGCTGGGGCACATGGCTGGGGTACATGGCTAGGGCAGAGGTACATGGCTGGGGTACATGGCTGGGGCAGAGGTACATGGTTGGGGCACATGGCTGGGGTACATGGCTGGGGCAGAGGTACATGGCTGGGGTACATGGTTGGGGCAGAGGTACATGGTTGGGGCACATGGTTGGGGCAGAGGTACATGGTTGGGGCAGAGGTACATGGCTGGGGCAGAGGTACATGGTTGGGGCACATGGTTGGGGCAGAGGTACATGGCTGGGGCACATGGCTGGGGTACATGGCTGGGGCAGAGGTACATGGCTGGGGTACATGGCTGGGGCAGAGGTACATGGTTGGGGCAGAGGTACATGGTTGGGGCACATGGCTGGGGTACATGGCTGGGGCAGAGGTACATGGCTGGGGTACATGGTTGGGGCAGAGGTACATGGTTGGGGCACATGGTTGGGGCAGAGGTACATAGCTGGGGTACATGGCTGGGGCAGAGGTACATGGCTGGGGTACATGGTTGGGGCAGAGGTACATGGCTGGGGTACATGGCTGGGGCAGAGGTACATGGCTGGGGTACATGGCTGGGGCAGAGGTACATGGCTGGGACAGAGGTACATGGCTGAGGTACATGGCTGGGGCAGAGGTACATGGTTGGGGTACATGGCTGGGGCACAAGGTTGGGGCACATGTTTGGGGCAGAGGTACATGGCTGGGGTACATGGCTGGGGCAGAGGTACATGGCTGGGGTACATGGCTGGGGCAGAGGTACATGGCTGGGGTACATGGCTGGGGCACATGGTTGGGGCAGAGGTACATGGTTGGGGCACATGGTTGGGGCAGAGGTACATGGCTGGGGTACATGGCTGGGGCAGAGGTACATGGCTGGGGTACATGGCTGGGGCAGAGGTACATGGTTGGGGTACATGGCTGGGGCACATGGTTGGGGCAGAGGTACATGGCTGGGGTACATTGCTGGGGCAGAGGTACATTGCTGGGGCAGAGGTACATGGTTGGGACACATGGTTGAGGCAGAGGTACATGGTTGGGGCAGAGGTACATGGTTGGGGCAGAGGTACATGGCTGGGGTACATGGCTGGGGCAGAGATACATGGTTGGGGTACATGGCTGGGGCAGAGGTACATGGCTGGTGTACATTGCTGGGGCAGAGGTACATGGTTGGGACACATGGTTGGGGCAGAGGTACATGGTTGGGGCAGAGGTACATGGTTGGGGCAGAGGTACATGGCTGGGGTACATGGCTGGGGCAGAGGTACATGGCTGGGGTACATGGCTGGGGCAGAGGTACATGGCTGAGGTACATGGCTGGGGCAGAGGTACATGGTTGGGGTACATGGCTGGGGCACATGGTTGGGGCAGAGGTACATGGCTGGGGTACATGGCTGGGGCAGAGGTACATGGCTGGGGTACATGGCTGGGGCAGAGGTACATGGCTGGGGCAGAGGTACATGGCTGGGGTACATGGTTGGGGCAGAGGTACATGGCTGGGGTACATGGCTGGGGCAGAGGTACATGGTTGGGGTACATGGCTGGGGCAGAGGTACATGGCTGGGGCAGAGGTACATGGCTGGGGTACATGGCTGGGGTACATGGCTGGGGCAGAGGTACATGGTTGGGGTACATGGCTGGGGCAGAGGTACATGGCTGGGGTACATGGCTGGGGCAGAGGTACATGGTTGGGGCACATGGTTGGGGCACATGGTTGGGGCAGAGGTACATGGCTGGGGTACATGGCTGGGGCAGAGGTACATGGCTGGGGTACATGGCTGTGGCAGATGTACATGGCTTGGGCAGAGGTACATGGCTGGGGTACATGGTTGGGGCAGAGGTACATGGCTGGGGTACATGGCTGGGTTACATGGCTGGGGCAGAGGTACATGGTTGGGGTACATGGCTGGGGCAGAGGTACATGGCTGGGGTACATGGTTGGGGCAGAGGTACATGGCTGGGGTACATGGCTGGGGCAGAGGTACATGGTTGGGGCAGAGGTACATGGCTGGGGCAGAGGTACATGGTTGGGGCACATGGTTGGGGCAGAGGTACATGGCTGGGGCAGAGGTACATGGCTGGGGTACATGGTTGGGGCAGAGGTACATGGCTGGGGTACATGGCTGGGGCAGAGGTACATGGTTGGGGTACATGGCTGGGGCAGAGGTACATGGCTGGGGTACATGGCTGGGGTACATGGCTGGGGCAGAGGTACATGGTTGGGGTACATGGCTGGGGAAGAGGTACATGGCTGGGGTACATGGCTGGGGCAGAGGTACATGGTTGGGGCACATGTTTGGGGCACATGGTTGGGGCAGAGGTACATGGCTGGGGTACATGGCTGGGGCAGAGGTACATGGCTGGGGTACATGGCTGTGGCAGATGTACATGGCTGGGGCAGAGGTACATGGCTGGGGTACATGGTTGGGGCAGAGGTACATGGCTGGGGTACATGGCTGGGGTACATGGCTGGGGCAGAGGTACATGGCTGGGGTACATGGCTGGGGTACATGGCTGGGTTACATGGCTGGGGCAGAGGTACATGGCTGGGGTACATGGCTGGGGCAGAGGTACATGGCTGGGGTACATGGTTGGGGCAGAGGTACATGGCTGGGGTACATGGCTGGGGCAGAGGTACATGGTTGGGGCAGAGGTACATGGCTGGGGCAGAGGTACATGGTTGGGGCACATGGTTGGGGCAGAGGTACATGGCTGGGGCAGAGGTACATGGCTGGGGTACATGGTTGGGGCAGAGGTACATGGCTGGGGTACATGGCTGGGGCAGAGGTACATGGTTGGGGCAAAGGTACATGGCTGGGGCTGGGGTACATGGCTGGGGTACATGGTTGGGGCAGAGGTACATGGCTGGGGCAGAGGTACATGGCTGGGGTACTTGGCTGAGGTAGAGGTACATGGCAGGGGTACATGGCTGGGGCACATGGCTGGGGCTGGGGCACATGGCTGGGGTACATGGCTGGGGCAGAGGTACATGGCTGGGGTACATGGCTGGGGCAGAGGTACATGGCTGGGGTACATGGCTGGGGCAGAGGTATATGGCTGGGGCAGAGGTACATGGCTGGGGTACATGGCTGGGGCAGAGGTACATGGCTGGGGTACATGGCTGGGGCAGAGGTACATGGCTGGGGTACATGGCTGGGGCAGAGGTACATGGCTGGGGTGCATGACTGGGGCAGAGGTACATGGCTGGGGCAGAGGTACATGGCTGGGGTACATGGCTGGGGTACATGTCTGGGACAGAGGTACATGGCTGGGGCAGAGGTACTTGGCTGGGGTACATGACTAGGGCAGAGGTACATGGCTGGGGCAGAGGTACATGGCTGGGGTACATGGCTGGGGCAGAGGTACATGGCTGGGGTACATGGCTGGGGTACATGGCTGGGGTACATGGTTGGGGCAGAGGTACATGGCTGGGGTACATGGTTGGGGTACATGGCTGGGGTACATGGCTGGGGTACATAGCTGGGGTACATGGCTGGGGTACATGGCTGGGGTACATGGCTGGGGTACATGGCTGGGGTACATGGCTGGGGTACATGGCTGGGGTAGAGGTACATGGCTGGGGCAGAGGTACATGGCTGGGGTACATGGTTGGGGTACATGGCTGGGGTACATGGCTGGGGCAGAGGTACATGGCTGGGGTAGAGGTACATGGCTGGGGTACATGGTTGGGGCAGAGGTACATTGCTGGGGTACATGGTTGGGGCAGAGGTACATGGCTGGGGTACATGGTTGGGGCAGAGGTACATGGCTGGGGTACATGGTTGGGGCAGAGGTACATGGCTGGGGCAGAGGTACATTGGCTGGGGCAGAGGTACATAGCAGAGGTACATGGCTGGGGTACATGGCTGGGGTACATTGTTGGGGCAGAGGTACATGGCTGGGGTACATGGCTGGGGTACATTGTTGGGGCAGAGGTACATGGCTGGGATACATGGTTGGGGCAGAGGTACATGGCTGGGGCAGAGGTACATGGCAGAGGTACATGGCTGGGGTACATTGTTGGGGCAGAGGTACATGGCTGGGGTACATGGTTGGGGCAGAGGTTCATGGCTGGGGCAGAGGTACATGGCAGAGGTACATGGCTGGGGTACATTGTTGGGGCAGAGGTACATGGCTGGGGTACATGGTTGGGGCAGAGGTTCATGGCTGGGGCAGAGGTACATGGCTGGGGTACATGGCTGGGGCAGAGGTACATGGCTGGTGTACATGGTTGGGGCAGAGGTACATGGCTGGGGTACATGACTGGGGCAGAGGTACATGGCTGGGGTACATGGCTGGGGCAGAGGTACATGGCTGGTGTACATGGTTGGGGTACATGGTTGGGGCAGAGGTACATGGCTAGGGTACATGGTTGGGGCAGAGGTACATGGCTGGGGTACATGACTGGGGCAGAGGTACATGGCTGGGGTACATGGCTGGGGCAGAGGTACATGGCTGGTGTACATGGTTGGGGTACATTGTTGGGGTACATGGTTGGGGCAGAGGTACATGGCTAGGGTACATGGCTGGGGCAGAGGTACATGGCTGGGGTACATGGTTGGGGCAGAGGTACATGGCTGGGGTACATGGTTGGGGCAGAGGTACATGGCTGGGGTACATGGTTTGGGCAGAGGTACATGGCTGGGGTACATGGTTGGGGCAGAGGTACATGGCTGGGGTACATGGTTGGGGCAGAGGTACATGGTTGGGGTACATGGTTTGGGCAGAGGTACATGGTTGGGTCAGAGGTACATGGTTGGGGCAGAGGTACATGGCTGAGGCAGAGGTACATGGCTGGGGCAGAGGTACATGGCTGGGGTACATGGCTGAGGCAGAGGTACATGGCTGGGGTACATGGCTGGGGCAGAGGTACATGGCTGGGGTACTTGGCTGAGGTAGAGGTACATGGCAGGGGTACATGGCTGGGGCACATGGCTGGGGCTGGGGCACATGGCTGGGGTACATGGCTGGGGCAGAGGTACATGGCTGGGGTACATGGCTGGGGCAGAGGTACATGGCTGGGGTACATGGCTGGGGCAGAGGTATATGGCTGGGGCAGAGGTACATGGCTGGGGTACATGGCTGGGGCAGAGGTACATGGCTGGGGTACATGGCTGGGGCAGAGGTACATGGCTGGGGTACATGGCTGGGGCAGAGGTACATGGCTGGGGTGCATGACTGGGGCAGAGGTACATGGCTGGGGCAGAGGTAAATGGCTGGGGTACATGGCTGGGGTACATGGCTGGGACAGAGGTACATGGCTGGGGCAGAGGTACTTGGCTGGGGTACATGACTAGGGCAGAGGTACATGGCTGGGGCAGAGGTACATGGCTGGGGTACATGTCTGGGGCAGAGGTACATGGCTGGGGTACATGGCTGGGGTACATGGTTGGGGCAGAGGTACATGGCTGGGGTACATGGTTGGGGTACATGGCTGGGGTACATGGCTGGGGTACATAGCTGGGGTACATGGCTGGGGTACATGGCTGGGGTACATGGCTGGGGTACATGGCTGGGGTAGAGGTACATGGCTGGGTTACATGGCTGGGGCAGAGGTACATGGCTGGGGTACATGGTTGGGGTACATGGCTGGGGTACATGGCTGGGGCAGAGGTACATGGCTGGGGTAGAGGTACATGGCTGGGGTACATGGTTGGGGCAGAGGTACATTGCTGGGGTACATGGTTGGGGCAGAGGTACATGGCTGGGGTACATGGTTGGGGCAGAGGTACATGGCTGGGGTACATGGTTGGGGCAGAGGTACATGGCTGGGGCAGAGGTACATTGGCTGGGGCAGAGGTACATAGCAGAGGTACATGGCTGGGGTACATGGCTGGAGTACATTGTTGGGGCAGAGGTACATGGCTGGGGTACATGGCTGGGGTACATTGTTGGGGCAGAGGTACATGGCTGGGATACATGGTTGGGGCAGAGGTACATGGCTGGGGCAGAGGTACATGGCAGAGGTACATGGCTGGGGTACATTGTTGGGGCAGAGGTACATGGCTGGGGTACATGGTTGGGGCAGAGGTTCATGGCTGGGGCAGAGGTACATGGCTGGGGTACATGGCTGGGGCAGAGGTACATGGCTGGTGTACATGGTTGGGGCAGAGGTACATGGCTGGGGTACATGACTGGGGCAGAGGTACATGGCTGGGGTACATGGCTGGGGCAGAGGTACATGGCTGGTGTACATGGTTGGGGTACATTGTTGGGGTACATGGTTGGGGCAGAGGTACATGGCTAGGGTACATGGTTGGGGCAGAGGTACATGGCTGGGGTACATGACTGGGGCAGAGGTACATGGCTGGGGTACATGGCTGGGGCAGAGGTACATGGCTGGTGTACATGGTTGGGGTACATTGTTGGGGTACATAGTTGGGGCAGAGGTACATGGCTAGGGTACATGGCTGGGGCAGAGGTACATGGCTGGGGTACATGGTTGGGGCAGAGGTACATGGCTGGGGTACATGGTTGGGGCAGAGGTACATGGCTGGGGTACATGGTTTGGGCAGAGGTACATGGCTGGGGTACATGGTTGGGGCAGAGGTACATGGCTGGGGTACATGGTTGGGGCAGAGGTACATGGTTGGGGTACATGGTTGGGGCAGAGGTACATGGTTGGGTCATAGGTACATGGTTGGGGCAGAGGTACATGGCTGAGGCAGAGGTACATTGCTGGGGCAGAGGTACATGGCTGGGGTACATAGCTGAGGCAGAGGTACATGGCTGGGGTACATGGCTGGGGCAGAGGTACATGGCTGGGGTACATGGCTGGGGCAGAGGTACATGGCTGGGGTACATGGCTGGGGCAGAGGTATATGGCTGGGGCAGAGGTACATGGCTGGGGTACATGGCTGGGGCTGGGGTACATGACTGGGGATGGGGTACATGATTGGGGCTGGGGTACATGGCTGGGGCAGAGGTACATGACTGGGGCTGGGGTACATGACTGGGGCTGGGGTATATGGCTGGGGCTGGGGTTCATGATTAGGGCTGGGTACATGGCTGGGGCTGGGGTACATGGCTGGGGCAGAGGTATATGGCTGGGGCTGGGGTACATGATTAGGGCTGGGGTGCATGGCTGGGGCTGGGGTACATGATTGGGGCTGGGGTACATGGCTGGGGCACAGGTACATGGCTGAGGCAGAGGTACATGGCTGTGGCTGAGGTACATGGCTGGGGTACATTGTTGGGGCAGAGGTACATGGCTGGGATACATGGTTGGGGCAGAGGTACATGGCTGGGGCAGAGGTACATGGCAGAGGTACATGGCTGGGGTACATTGTTGGGGCAGAGGTACATGGCTGGGGTACATGGTTGGGGCAGAGGTTCATGGCTGGGGCAGAGGTACATGGCTGGGGTACATGGCTGGGGCAGAGGTACATGGCTGGTGTACATGGTTGGGGCAGAGGTACATGGCTGGGGTACATGGCTGGGGCAGAGGTACATGGCTGGGGTACATGGCTGGGGCAGAGGTACATGGCTGGTGTACATGGTTGGGGTACATTGTTGGTGTACATGGTTGGGGCAGAGGTACATGGCTAGGGTACATGGCTGGGGCAGAGGTACATGGCTGGGGTACATGGTTGGGGCAGAGGTACATGGCTGGGGTACATGGTTGGGGCAGAGGTACATGGCTGGGGTACATGGTTTGGGCAGAGGTACATGGCTGGGGTACATGGTTGGGGCTGAGGTACATGGCTGGGGTACATGGTTGGGGCAGAGGTACATGGTTGGGGTACATGGTTGGGGCAGAGGTACATGGTTGGGTCAGAGGTACATGGTTGGGGCAGAGGTACATGGCTGAGGCAGAGGTACATGGCTGGGGCAGAGGTACATGGCTGGGGTACATGGCTGAGGCAGAGGTACATGGCTGGGGTACATGGCTGGGGCAGAGGTACATGGCTGGGGTACATGGCTGGGGCAGAGGTACATGGCTGGGGTACATGGCTGGGGCAGAGGTACATGACTGGGGCTGGGGTACATGACTGGGGCTGGGGTATATGGCTGGGGCTGGGGTTCATGATTAGGGCTGGGTACATGGCTGGGGCTGGGGTACATGGCTGGGGCAGAGGTATATGGCTGGGGCTGGGGTACATGATTAGGGCTGGGGTACATGGCTGGGGCTGGGGTACATGATTGGGGCTGGGGTACATGGCTGGGGCACAGGTACATGGCTGAGGCAGAGGTACATGGCTGTGGCTGAGGTACATGGCTGGGGTACATTGTTGGGGCAGAGGTACATGGCTGGGATACATGGTTGGGGCAGAGGTACATGGCTGGGGCAGAGGTACATGGCAGAGGTACATGGCTGGGGTACATTGTTGGGGCAGAGGTACATGGCTGGGGTACATGGTTGGGGCAGAGGTTCATGGCTGGGGCAGAGGTACATGGCTGGGGTACATGGCTGGGGCAGAGGTACATGGCTGGTGTACATGGTTGGGGCAGAGGTACATGGCTGGGGTACATGACTGGGGCAGAGGTACATGGCTGGGGTACATGGCTGGGGCAGAGGTACATGGCTGGTGTACATGGTTGGGGTACATTGTTGGTGTACATGGTTGGGGCAGAGGTACATGGCTAGGGTACATGGCTGGGGCAGAGGTACATGGCTGGGGTACATGGTTGGGGCAGAGGTACATGGCTGGGGTACATGGTTGGGGCAGAGGTACATGGCTGGGGTACATGGTTTGGGCAGAGGTACATGGCTGGGGTACATGGTTGGGGCTGAGGTACATGGCTGGGGTACATGGTTGGGGCAGAGGTACATGGTTGGGGTACATGGTTGGAGCAGAGGTACATGGTTGGGTCAGAGGTACATGGTTGGGGCAGAGGTACATGGCTGAGGCAGAGGTACATGGCTGGGGCAGAGGTACATGGCTGGGGTACATGGCTGAGGCAGAGGTACATGGCTGGGGTACATGGCTGGGGCAGAGGTACATGGCTGGGGTACATGGCTGGGGCAGAGGTACATGGCTGGGGTACATGGCTGGGGCAGAGGTACATGGCTGGGGCTGGGGTACATGACTGGGGATGGGGTACATGATTGGGGCTGGGGTACATGGCTGGGGCAGAGGTACATGACTGGGGCTGGGGTACATGACTGGGGCTGGGGTATATGGCTGGGGCTGGGGTTCATGATTAGGGCTGGGTACATGGCTGGGGCTGGGGTACATGGCTGGGGCAGAGGTATATGGCTGGGGCTGGGGTACATGATTAGGGCTGGGGTACATGGCTGGGGCTGGGGTACATGATTGGGGCTGGGGTACATGGCTGGGGCAGAGGTACATGGCTGAGGCAGAGGTACATGGCTGTGGCTAAGGTACATGGCTGGGGCTGGGATACATGGCTGGGGCAGAGTTACATGATTGGGGCTGGTTTACATGGCTGGGGCTGGGGCAGAGGTACATGGTTGGGGCAGAGGTACATGGTTGGGGCTGGGGTACATGACTGGGGCTGGGGTACATGACTGCGGTACATGGCTGGGGCTTGGGTACATGCCTGGGGCTGAAGTACATGGCTGGGGCTGGGGCTAGGCTTGAACTGGGGTTCATGACTGGACCTGCGGTACATGGCTGGGGATGGGCTGGGGCTGGGTGCTCCATTATGTTGAACAACCGAATGCACAAACCTGCCATCACAAATAACACACAGTAAACTGCAGTACATGGCTGGGGCTGGCTGCTTCGTTATGTATAACAACTGAATGTACAATCCTGCCATCACAAGTGATATTTCTCTTACTAGCTGTTAATTGATGGTTCTTGGTTGGAAACAGTGAACTGTTCCTGCCTTCACAGGCTGTTCCTGCCTCCTCTCATCTATTTGCAAGAAAGAACAGACAGTTCCTGCCTCCTCTCATCTGTTTGCCAGAAACAACAGACTGTTCCTGCCTCCTCTCATCTGTTTGCCAGAAACAACAGACTGTTCCTGCCTCTTCTAATCTGTTTGCCAGAAACAACAAGACTGTTCCTGCCTCCTCTCATCTGTTTGCCAGAAACAACAGACTTCCTGCCTCCTCTCATCTGTTTGCCGGAAACAACAGACTGTTCCTGCTGCCTCTCATTTGTTTGCCGGAAATAACAGATTGTTCCTGCCTCCTCTCATCTGTTTGCTGGAAATAACAGATTGTTCCTGCCTCCTCTCATCTGTTTGCCAGAAACAACAGACTGTTCCTGCCTCCTCTCGTCTGTTTGCCAGAAACAACAGACTGTTTCTGCCTCTTCTAATCTGTTTGCCAGAAACAACAGACTGTTCCTGCCTCCTCTCATCTGTTTGCCAGAAACAACAGACTGTTCCTGCCTCTTCTAATCTGTTTGCCAGAAACAACAAGACTGTTCCCACCTCCTCTAATCTGTTTACCAGAAACAACAAGACTATTTCTACCTCCTATAATCTGTTTGCCAGAAACAACAGACTTCCTACCTCCTATAATCTGTTTACCAGAAACAATAGAGTGTTTGCATCTCCTCTAATCTGTTTACCAGAAACAACTGACTTTCCAGTCTCCTCTAATCTGTTAGCCAGAAACAACTGACTGTTCCCGTCTCCTCTAATCTGTTTATCAGAAACAACTGCCTGTCCATAATGCTGTGCTAATGACACATGTTTAAACAAGCGTTTCTCTTCTGTTTACCAGAAACAGCTGACTGCCTATGTGGCCTGGGTCAACTCCCAGCTCAAGAAGAAACCAGGAGCTCACCTGGTGGAGGATCTCAGACATGACATCAGGGACGGAGTGGCACTGGTTGACCTCATTCAAATAATTGGTCAGTAGTTATCCACTTTACCAATTTCAGGCTTTTATGTTGTCTGTTTCTAGTTTTGAATGTATTAGTTGGTGTTAACTGACTATTTATGGGTTCATACAAAACACATGTTTGACATATCAGACAGTGCGTGTTCACACAATATATAATATGTTTGATGTGTTGTCCGACAGTGTGAGTTCACACAATATATATGTTTGATGTGTTGACAGACAGTGTGAGTTCACACAATATATAATATGTTTGAAGTGTTGTATGACAGTGTGACTTCACATAATATATAATATGTTTGATGTGTTGTCAGACAGTGTGAGTTCACGCAATATATATGTTTGATGTGTTGTCACACAGTGTGAGTTCACACAATATATATGTTTGATGTGTTGACAGACAGTGTGAGTTCACACAATATACATGTTTGAAGTGTTGTATGACATTGTGAGTTCACATAATATATAATATGTTTGATGTGTTGTCAGACAATGTGAGTTCACACAATATATATGTTTGATGTGTTGTCAGACAATGTGAGTTCACACAATATATATGTTTGATGTGTTGCCAGACAGTGTGAGTTCACATAATAAATAATATGTTTGATGTGTTGCCAGCGGGAGAGATCTTGCCAGACATCCACCAGGCACCATCTAGCCATGCAGAAATGCGAGAGAACGTGGACAAAGTCCTGCAGTTTATGGCTTCTAGAAAGGTCAAGATGCATCACATCACAACAAGAGGTAGGCTTGAGACACTGACAGTCACACTATCTCACCACATCACAAAAAGAGGTAGGCTTGAGACACTGACAGTCACACTATATCTCCACATCACAACAAGAGGTAGGCTTGAGACACTGACAGTCACACTGTCTCACCACATCACAACAAGAGGTAGGCTTGAGACACTGACAGTCCCACTATCTCACCACATCACAACAAGAGGTAGGCTTGACTCACTAACTGTCCCACTATCTCACCACATCACAACAAGAGGTAGGCTTGAGACATTGACAGTCCCACTATCTCACCACATCACAGCAAGAGGTAGGATTGACTCACTAACTGTCACACTATCTCACCACATCACAAGAGGTAGGCTTGACTCACTGACAGTCACACTGTCTCACCACATCACAACAAGAGGTAGGCTTGAGACATTGACAGTCACACTATCTCACCACATCACAACAAGAGGTAGGCTTGACTCACTGACAGTCCCACTATCTCACCACATCACAACAAGAGGTAGGCTTGACTCACTGACTGTCACTATCTCACCACATCACAAGAGGTAGGCTTGATTCACTGACAGTCACACTATCTCACCACATCACAACAAGAGGTAGGCTTGACTCACTGACTGTCACACTGTCTCACCACATCACAGGAAGAGGTAGGCTTGACTCACTGCCAGTCACACTGTCTCACCACATCACAACAAGAGGTAGGCTTGACTCACTGCCAGTCACACTGTCTCACCACATCACAACAAGAGGTAGGCTTGAGACATTGACAGTCACACTATCTCACCACATCACAACAAGAGGTAGGCTTGACTCACTGACAGTCCTACTATCTCACCACATCACAACAAGAGGTAGGCTCGACTCACTGACAGTCCCACTGTCTCACCACATCACAACAAGAGGTAGGCTTGAGACATTGACAGTCACACTGTCTCACCACATCACAACAAGAGGTAGGCTTGACTCACTGACAGTCACACTGTCTCACCACATCACAAGAGGTAGGCTTGACTCACTGACAGTCCCACTATCTCACCACATCACAACAAGAGGTAGGCTTGAGACATTGACAGTCACACTGTCTCACCACATCACAACAAGAGGTAGGCTTGACTCACTGACAGTCACACTATCTCACCACATTACAACAAGAGGTAGGCTTGACTCACTAACTGTCACTATCTCACCACATTACAACAAGAGGTAGGCTTGATTCACTTACAGTCACACTATCTCACCACATCACAACAAGAGGTAGGCTTGAGACATTGACAGTCACACTGTCTCACCACATCACAACAAGAGGTAGGCTTGACTCACTGACAGTCACACTGTCTCACCACATCACAACAAGAGGTAGGCTTGACTCACTGACAGTCACACTGTCTCACCACATCACAACAAGAGGTAGACTTGACTCACTGACAGTCACACTATCTCACCACATCACAACAAGAGGTAGGCTTGACTCACTGACAGTCCCACTATCTCACCACATCACAACAAGAGGTAGGCTTGACTCACTGACAGTCACACTGTCTCACCACATCACAACAAGAGGTAGGCTTGACTCACTGACAGTCCCACTATCTCACCACATCACAACAAGAGGTAGGCTTGACTCACTGACAGTCCCACTATCTCACCACATCACAACAAGAGGTAGGCTTGACTCACTGACAGTCACACTATCTCACCACATCACAACAAGAGGTAGGCTTGACTCACTGACTGTCACACTATCTCACAATATCATAACAAGAGGTCTGTATACATTCTCTTGTCAATCTGTATACATTCTCTTGTCAATCTGTATAATTCTCTTGTCAATCTGTATACATTCTCTTGTCAATCTGTATACATTCTCTTGTCAATCTGTATACATTCTCTTGTCTGTCTGTATACATTCTCTTGTCAATCTGTATACATTCTCTTGTCAATCTGTATAATTCTCTTGTCAATCTGTATACTTTCTCTTGTCAATCTGTATAATTCTCTTGTCAATCTGTATACATTCTCTTGTCTGTCTGTATACATTCTCTTGTCAATCTGTATACATTCTCTTGTCAATCTGTATACATTCTCTTGTCTGTCTGTATACATTCTCTTGTCAATCTGTATAATTCTCTTGTCAATCTTTATAATTCTCTTGTCAATCTGTATACATTCTCTTGTCTGTCTGTATACATTCTCTTGTCTGTCTGTATACATTCTCTTGTGAATCTGTATACATTCTCTTGTCTGTCTGTATACATTCTCTTGTCAATCTGTATACATTCTCTTGTCTGTCTGTATACATTCTCTTGTCTGTCTGTATACATTCTCTTGTCAATCTGTATACACTCTCTTGTCTGTCTGTATACATTCTCTTGTCAATCTGTATACATTCTCTTGTCTGTCTTATACATTCTCTTGTCAATCTGTATACATTCTCTTGTCTGTCTGTATACATTCTTTTGTCAATCTGTATACACTCTCTTATCAATCTGTATACACTCTCTTGTCTGTCTGTATACATTCTCTTGTCTGTCTGTATACATTCTCTTGTCTGTCTGTATACATTCTCTTGTCTGTCTGTATACATTCTCTTGTCAATCTGTATACATTCTCTTGTCTGTCTGTATACATTCTCTTGTCTGTCTGTATACATTCTCTTGTCAATCTGTATACACTCTCTTGTCTGTCTGTATACATTCTCTTGTCAATCTGTATACATTCTCTTGTCTGTCTTATACATTCTCTTGTCAATCTGTATACATTCTCTTGTCTGTCTGTATACATTCTCTTGTCAATCTGTATACATTCTCTTATCAATCTGTATACACTCTCTTGTCTGTCTGTATACATTCTCTTGTCTGTCTGTATACATTCTCTTGTCAATCTGTATACATTCTCTTGTCTGTCTGTATACATTCTCTTGTCTGTCTGTATACATTCTCTTGTCAATCTGTATACACTCTCTTGTCTGTCTGTATACATTCTCTTGTCAATCTGTATACATTCTCTTGTCTGTCTTATACATTCTCTTGTCAATCTGTATACATTCTCTTGTCTGTCTGTATACATTCTCTTGTCAATCTGTATACATTCTCTTGTCAATCTGTATACACTCTCTTGTCTGTCTGTATACATTCTCTTGTCTGTCTGTATACATTCTCTTGTCAATCTGTATACACTCTCTTGTCTGTCTGTATACATTCTCTTGTCTGTCTGTATACATTCTCTTGTCAATCTGTATACATTCTCTTGTCTGTCTGTATACACTCTCTTGTCTGTCTGTATACATTCTCTTGTCAATCTGTATACATTCTCTTGTCTGTCTGTATACATTCTCTTGTCTGTCTGTATACATTCTCTTGTCTGTCTGTATACATTCTCTTGTCAATCTGTATACACCCTCTTGTCTGTCTGTATACATTCTTTTGTCAATCTGTATACATTCTCTTGTCTGTCTGTATACATTCTCTTGTTAGTCTGTATACATTCTCTTGTCTGTCTGTATACATTCTCTTGTCAATCTGTATACATTCTCTTGTCTGTCTGTATACATTCTCTTGTCTGTCTGTATACATTCTCTTGTCAATCTGTATACACTCTCATGTCTGTCTGTATACATTCTCTTGTCAATCTGTATACATTCTCTTGTCTGTCTTATACATTCTCTTGTCAATCTGTATACATTCTCTTGTCTGTCTGTATACATTCTCTTGTCAATCTGTATACATTCTCTTGTCAATCTGTATACACTCTCTTGTCTGTCTGTATACATTCTCTTGTTAGTCTGTATACATTCTCTTGTCTGTCTGTATACATTCTCTTGTTAGTCTGTATACATTCTCTTGTCTGTCTGTATACATTCTCTTGTCTGTCTGTATACATTCTCTTGTCTGTCTGTATACATTCTCTTGTCTGTCTGTATAATTCTCTTGTCAATCTGTATACATTCTCTTGTCAATCTGTATACATTCTCTTGTCAATCTGTATACATTCTCTTGTCTGTCTGTATACATTCTCTTGTCAATCTGTATACGTTCTCTTGTCAATCTGTATACATTCTCTTGTCTGTCTGTATACATTCTCTTGTCTGTCTGTATACATTCTCTTGTCTGTCTGTATACATTATCTTGTAAATCTGTATACATTCTCTTGTCTGTCTGTATACATCCTCTTGTCAGCCTCTATACATTCTTTTGTCAGTCTGCATACGTTGGATTGTCAGTCTCTATAAATTCCCTTGTCAGTCTGTATACATTCTCTTGTCAGTCTATACATACATTCTAAAATGACCAGATTTCTCTCACCAATTCTTAGAGTGAAAGTGTTGATAGATTGTTGTAGATGATGGCAAGACTCCTCACATTCAATCTTAGAGTGCAGGTGTGGACATAATGTTGTAGATACGTCTGTGAGTCAGTAAAACAGAGACCACGACTCAAGTGCCCACATGTTTGTCCATGAACAGATATCGTGGAGGGCAACTTGAAGGCCATCATGAGGCTGATTTTGGCTCTGGCTGCCCATTACAAGCCTAACAGTGTCCGGCATTCAGCACAGTCCCACCGGCAGACCATCACAGGCATTGCTCAGGTCAGTTCTCAGGATTCTCATCTGTTGCTGTCCTTTGTTCTTCAGCTGGCTGTCTAATGCTGTCCTTTGTGCTTCTACTTACTGTCTACTAGCTGTCTGTTGCTGTTCTTTGGTTCTTCTACTGGCTGTCTGTTACTGTCCTTTGTTCTTCTACTGGCTGTCTACTAGCTGTCTGTTACTGTCCTTTGTTCTTCTGCTGGCTGTCTACTAGCTGTCTATTGCTGTCCTTTGTTCTTCTACTGGCTGTCTACTAGCTGTCTGTTACTGTCCTTTGTTCTTCTGCTGGCTGTCTACTAGCTGTCTATTGCTGTCCTTTGTTCTTCTACTGGCTGTCTACTAGCTGTCTGTTGCTGTCCTTTGTTCTTCTACTGGCTGTCTACTAGCTGTCTGTTACTGTCCTTTGTTCTTCTACTGGCTGTCTGTTGCTGTCCTTTGTTCTTCTACTGGCTGTCTGTTGCTGTCCTTTGTTCTTCTACTGGCTGTCTGTTGCTGTCCTTTGTTCTTCTACTGGCTGTCTACTATCTGTTTGTTACTGTCCTTTGTTCTTCTACTGGCTGTCTACTAGCTGTCTGTTGCTGTCCTTTGTTCTTCTACTGGCTGTCTGCTGTTGTCCTTTGTTCTTCTACTGGCTGTCTACTAGCTGTCTGTTACTGTCCTTTGTTCTTCTACTGGCTGTCTACTAGCTATCTGTTGCTGTCCTTTGTTCTTCTACTGGCTGTCTACTAGCTGTCTGTTACTGTCCTTTGTTCTTCTACTGGCTGTCTACTAGCTGTCTGTTGCTGTCCTTCGTTCTTTTACTGGCTGTCTGTTGCTGTCCTTTGTTCTTTTACTGGCTGTCTGTTGCTGTCCTTTGTTCTTTTACTGGCTGTCTGTTGCTGTCTGTTGCTGTCCTTTGTTCTTCTACTAGCTGTCTGTTACTGTCCTTTGTTCTTCTACTGGCTGTCTACTAGCTCTCTGTTACTGTCCTTTGTTCTTCTACTGACTGTCTGTTGCTGTCCTTTGTTCTTATACTGGCTGTCTGTTGCTGTCTGTTGCTGTCCTTTGTTCTTCTACTAGCTGTCTGTTACTGTCCTTTGTTCTTCTACTGGCTGTCTACTAGCTGTCTGTTACTGTCCTTTGTTCTTCTACTGGCTGTCTGTTGCTGTCCTTTGTTCTTCTACTGGCTGTCTACTAGCTGCCTGTTGCTGTCCTTTGTTCTTCTACTGGCTGTTTAATAGCTGTCTGTTACTGTCCTTTGTTCTTCTACTGGCTGTCTGTTGCTGTCCTTTGTTCTTCTACTGGCTGTCTGTTGCTGTCCTTTGTTCTTCTACTGGCTGTCTGTTGCTGTCTGTTACTGTCCTTTGTTCTTCTATTGGCTGTCTGTTGCTGTCTGTTACTGTCCTTTGTTCTTCTACTGGCTGTCTGTTGCTGTCTGTTACTGTCCTTTGTTCTTCTATTGGCTGTCTGTTGCTGTCTGTTACTGTCCTTTGTTCTTCTATTGGCTGTCTGTTGCTGTCCTTTGTTCTTCTACTGGCTGTCTGTTGCTGTCTGTTACTGTCCTTTGTTCTTCTACTGGCTGTCTGTTGCTGTCCTTTGTTCTTCTACTAGCTGTCTAGCAGCTGTATGTTACTGTAATGTTTCATGTACTGTCTGATTCTGCTAGTTGATTATCTGTAAGTGTAATCTTTCATGTACTGACTGACTATTAGTTAGTTATCTGTTACTGTAATGTTTCATATACTGACTCTATTAGTTGGGTATCTGTTACTGTAATGTTTCATATACTGACTCTATTAGTTGGTTATCTGTTACTGTAATGTTTCATGTACTGACTCTATTAGTTAGTTATCTGTTACTGTAATGTTTCATATACTGACTCTATTAGTTGGTTATCTGTTACTGTAATGTTTCATATACTGACTCTATTAGTTGGTTATCTGTTACTGTAATGTTTCATATACTGACTCTATTAGTTGGTTATCTCTTACTGTAATGTTTCAGATACTGACTCTATTAGTTAGTTATCTGTTACTGTAATGTTTCATGTACTGACTCTATTAGTTAGTTATCTGTTACTATAATGTTTCATATACTGACTCTATTAGTTGGTTATCTGTTACTGTAATGTTTCATATACTGACTCTATTAGTTGGTTATCTGTTACTGTAATGTTTCATATACTGACTCTATTAGTTGGTTATCTGTTACTGTAATGTTTCATGTACTGACTCTATTATTTGGTTATCTGTTACTGTAATGTTTCATGTACTGACTCTATTAGTTGGTTATCTGTTACTGTAATGTTTCATGTACTGACTCTAATATTTGGTTATCTGTTACTGTAATGTTTCATGTACTGACTCTATTAGTTGGTTATCTGTTACTGTAATGTTTCATGTACTGACTCTATTAGTTGGTTGTCTGTTACTGTAATGTTTCATGTACTGACTTTATTAGTTGGTTATCTGTTACTGTAATGTTTCATGTACTGAACAACTCTAATAGTTGGTTATCTATTACTGAAATGTTTCCTGCACTGACTGTAATAGTTGGTTATCTGTTACTGTAATGTTTCATGTACTGAGTATGCTTTGGGGCTTCTGACAGTATCAAAGAGCCAGCTTGAAAGGTTGGAGCGCATACAGAATGCTGCCATGCGGTTAATCCTGGGGTGCACAATGGACACACCAATTATATGCATGAGGCATATCCTGGCTCTACCAACAATGGTGGATAGGCATAGGATCCTTCAGGACAAATGGTACCTGAGAGTTGCTGCAGATAGGAATCACCATGAAGCCATGGATATGGTCAAAGGTCATAGATTAAGACAAGGCAGGTCCTGGATGGGACAGTCGGAAATATCTATACGTCAGGTGTGTAATCCAGAGATCATCAATCATGAAAAAGAGTGGGTTGAAGTACCGGCTGACAGGACGGACTGGCACAAGGTAATAGTAACACTGGGTTGTGAGTGCAGTGAATGGGCAGTGGGCCGCACAGAGTTTGAGATGCAACAACTGATCCAGAGTAATACACATCAAGGTGACATAGTGATCTATACTGATGGGTCACTGGTGAGAAACAAATGGAGTGGTTGGGGTTTCATTGCGAAGGCTAATAGACGATTCTTGAAAAAGGAGAGTAAGGCATATGAGGCTACGACCTCCAGGATGAGAATGGAGGTGGAAGCAGTCACAGCGGCATTCCGTTGGTTAGAGGAGACCGCTGCAACACACATTGTCTTAATCACGGACTCAAGGGGAGTATGCTTAGTAAAGTCGAGAAAGGAATGTTTCATGTGGAATGGCTCACCTCGCTTCAGAGGTCACAGATGTAAGAATTTTATGGATTTTTTGCCCTGGCCATGCGGGAGTGTGGGGGAATGAACAGGCTGATAGGCTGGCAGGGAATGCACCTCTTGGTGGTCGATTACCTATGAACAAGGGAGAGGTAGTTGTGCGCTTGTAGGACCAGGTGGAGAAACAGATTGAGAACCTGTATGTGGAAAGGATGAGATTGCGGGGGATTGGCAGGGGTTCTGGTTGAATCTCAAAACTGAGAAGGAAGACCAGGAGAAC
This sequence comes from Cepaea hortensis, assembly GCA_963921405.1. Taxonomy (NCBI): domain Eukaryota; kingdom Metazoa; phylum Mollusca; class Gastropoda; order Stylommatophora; family Helicidae; genus Cepaea; species Cepaea hortensis. Next base: position 432,783,643 of record OY992876.1, read on the forward strand.
TTTCAATCAGATAGTGGTGGGAACAATTAGTAGGGTGACTCTTCGCTGGCTGTTGAATGAGGGGACAGAGCGCATATGGGAATGTATTGAGTGCAGTGATGTCAGTTCTTAGCTCAACTCAACACATGTACTGAAAGACTCTAATACTTGGTGATATGTTACTTTAATGTTTCATGTACTGACTGACTCTAATAGTTGATTATCTTCTGTTACTGTAACTTTTCATGTACTGACTCTAATAGTTGATTATCTGTTACTGTAATATTAAAGTGAAAAATTTGATTTGTGTAATATTTGTTGTTATTGATAACTATTCTGAAAGATTTAATGTTATTGGTAACTGTTCTGTAAGATTTGATGTTATTGGTAACTGTTCTGTAAGATTTGATGTTATTGGTAACTGTTCTGTAAGATTTGATGTTATTGGTAACAGTTCTGTAAGATTTGATGTTATTGGTAACAGTTCTGTAAGATTTGATGTTATTGGTGACTGTTCTGTAAGATTTGATGTTATTGGTGACTGTTCTGTAAGATTTGATGTTATTGGTGACTGTTCTGTAAGATTTGATGTTATTGGTCATTGTTCTGTAAGATTTGATGTTATTGGTAACTGTTCTGTAAGATTTGATGTTATTGGTAACTGTTCTGTAAGATTTGATGTTATTGGTAACTGTTCTGTAAGATGTGATGTTATTGGTGACTGTGATATGGTGCACCAACTGTCATGTAGAAGATGTGATGTGATTTGTGACTGTAATATCATGCACCGATTGGCATGTAGAAGATGTGATGTTATTGGTGACTGTGATATGGTGCACCAACTGTCATGTAGAAGATGTGATGTGATTGGTGACTGTGATACGGTGCACCGACCATCATGTAGAAGATGTGATGTTATTGGTGACTGTGATATCATGCACCGATTGTCATGTAGAAGATGTAATGTTATTGGTGACTGTGATATGGTGCACCGACTGTCATGCAGAAGATGTGATGTTATTGGTGACTGTGATACGGTGCAGCGACTGTCATGTAGAAGATGTGATGTTATTGGTAACTGTGATATGGTGCATTGATTGTCATGTAGAAGATGTGATGTTATTGGTGACATGTTCCAGTGCACCGACTGTCATGTAGAAGATGTGATGTTATTGGTGACTGTAATATGGTGCACAGATTGTCATGCAGAAGATATGATGTTATTGGTGACTGTGATACAGTGCACCGACTGTCTTGTAGAAGATGTGATGTTATTGGTGACCATGATACGGTGCACCAACCATCATGTAGAAGATGTGATATTACTGGTGACTGTGATATGGTGCACCGATTGTCATGCTGAAGATATGATGTTATTGGTGACCATGATACAGTGCACCAACTGTCCATAAAAGAAGATGTGATGTTATTGGTGACCATGATACAGTGAACCAACTGTCATGTAGAAGAATCAAATGTCCCTCTGTCTACTGTTGATACAGGGTGCTGCAGCCGCCCTCACTGAAGCCAGGAGAAATGCAACTCGAGCCGGTCACAGGTACCGAAGGCGGAGGTATGACCCTTGTCCTGTATCTACTCACCTCCTCAACTTGCACAAGTCTCGCACAATAATATGCCATCATCATCAGTCCCAGGCCATCACCTTGCACTGTGTATGCTCAAAGTCACACCAGTGGCAGTAGTGCAGAGGCTTGCACACTTTCATGCATTTACTCACATGATCCATCAACTAGTGTTTCCTTGTTGTCAACATTAATGTTGATACTCACATGATCCATCAACTAGTGTATCCGTGTCGTCAACACTGATGCTGATACTCACATGATCCATCAACTATAGTGCATTCACATTTGTTTGCCTCCATATAAAAATCCATATCTCAGTAACCAACTGAGGGAAAATTATTAGATTTAGCATATAACCTTATCATCATGTCCACCCAAGAAAATTTTTTTTTTGTTCTGGCGATTGTACAGTAGATTTCAATGTTTGTTTATATGCGGTATATAATTTATGGGTCAGAGATTAAGTTCATAATTTTAAATGTATTACACCGTAGCCAGACAATCAGCGTTCAGTGTTGAATATTCTACGTGTTTCAGGGGATTGGCCTTATGCCAAGAACTCCGCGCTGTTTAAACTGGGAGTGTTCAGAGGTGTCGTCAAAATGTGGGTTATTTCATGAAACCTGATTTTTTTATTTTAAAATTTTACCACTTATCGCTAACATTGAAATGTGTGAATATTTTTCAATGGGATTGAATGCAAAATTGTGTATACACTTCAAAGCATCGCTATGAAGTTGTACACATATTTTTGTCAAGAAGCTGATCGCAGTAAACTGTTTTATACTATTACAAATTTCAAAAAAAGAACAGTGCATGCATTGGGTTTGAGTAAACGGTCATTTCGTCGATGGGTGCAAGAATCTGGAATTAAACCACGCAATAACCAAACGGTAGGTAGAAAGGTTATTGTAGACAGCTTTGACAAGGATGTCATAAGGCGAGCTATTATAAAAATGCTTTTAAAAGTCGACAGGGTCGACTTCATTGCACCGGGTTCTATCCCATATGGCTCGGGTCTCTTTCCGCAGCGCGGAAAGCATCACACAAAGCATGAACTCCACAGCTCTAGCGACGACCCACAGGAGTCTCCGAAAAATTTAGCTCATGAGCCGAAGGATGCGGCCCGGAATCGAACCCACAACCTTTGGAGCCCGAGTCAAAAGGCTTGACCACTTCGCCACGGAGACTTCTAAAATTATAAAAATTTTGGATTTTATATCCTGGATTATCCAGCATTATAAAAATTCTGGATGCCAAAGAAACAGTGACTGTAAGAAAACTTAGAGTTTGGTTGAGAAAGAACAATAACGTAGAGCTATCGGAAACAACTTTGTGGAAAATTATAAAGACATTATCTTCACTTTTAGAAAGTACAAGGGAGGTAGAAATATTCTTTGCGAGCAACCGCATTTAGGAGCCATGAGAAGCAGATACCTATGTGAAATAAGGGAAATGCGCAAAGAAAATTATGGCATAGTGTATTTGGATGAAATGTGGATCAATGCGCACCACACAAGTGATAAGGAATGGCAATCAGTGGATGGACAGATAAAGCGATATGTGCCCAGTAGTATAGGACAGCTTTTGGTCATGGCCCATGCTGGTAATACGCATAATGGCTTACAACAGAATGCTGGGCTCATGTTCGTATCAAAGCATACAGACATTAGGGATTATCATAATAAGGTGAATGGTAATGTATTTAGAGATTGGCTCAAGAATACTGTGCTTCCATCCCTAGATAGACCGTCATGTCCAATTATGGACAATGCATGATATCAATGTTGTTGCCCAAGAAGTCAAAATACCTACAGCATCGAGCACAAAGGGAGCAATAAAGATATGGCTCAGAGTGGAAAATATACCATTTCCAGAAACGTATTTCTAGCTAGAATTTTTGTCCCTTGTAAAACAGATGCCAAAAAGCAAAATAATATCAAATTGACAAGTTGATAGAAGAGCATCGTCATGGGTGCTTGAGACTTCCGCTGTACCATTCTCATTTTAACCCTATAGAACTTGTGTGGGCTAAAATTAAAGGACAGGTGGCAGCTGACAATACTATATTCAAATTGTCTGACGTCAAGATACTAATCCAGTCCGCGCTATTAAATATTGATAAAAGTTACTGGAAAAATGTGAGGACCATGTGTTGAAAGAGGAAGAGGACTATTGGAGAAAGGATGGATTGAATTTTATGCAACCGAGAGCAGTCATCAACCTACTGGAATCGTCCGACACAGATTAAGGTCTGAGCAGATCGCAGACCTTAATCCACGTGCACGCTTAATGGGATATTTTGCTCCAACTATTCAGATGAATTGCAGGCCCTAAACATTACAGCATCAGCATAATGTCAATGGCAAAAGTTTGTATTCCACAGTGATGAATTTTCAATTCAGCAAGCCCTCAACGGTGACAAACAACTGGTATTGAAAAACAAAAACACACTAAATGCATTGAATACCAACAGAAGAGTAATATTGCTGTGGAAACTGACATATTGTGGCATAACAAGAAACGTGAGAGCAAACACGTCAAATTAGGGGACAACACACGTGCATACAAATCAATCTATAAACTTCAATGAAAAGAGGACCAACATTTTGGTCGTTAAGAAGAAAGCCCACTACAGAGACACTGACAACTATTTTCATAGTGCAAAACAGGTAATCATGTTCCGTCTCTGAACAGTAAACAGCAGAGTAGACAATCTTTCACGCAGACTCAAAGCGGGTCTGTCACCCATGTGTACGTGTGAACAAACTACACAGACAGCTGAACAGATCCTTAAAAATGGACACATGATGACTAAAATTGTGGTATCATTTCTGGTGACTCTATACGCACATTAACGCACAGCTATTTGGAAGCTTTCACGAACTCAATATAAAAAGCTAAATGCATCCTAGTAACATGAATACTTGTGTACAATTATTAACCAGCAGCTGAAGAAACAAGAAGGAAATGAAAAATAAGGTAAGAAATATATTCCTTCTACTTTCCTGTCAATTTACACATTATTTACCCCATGCCTCTGTAAATTCTCTGTCTTTACTAATATTACACATTGCACCCCTCTCGGGAGTCTCCGTGGTGAAGTGGTGAAGCCGTCTGACTCGGGCTCCGAAGGTTGTATGTTCGATTCCTTCATTTCACGAGTGCATTTTTTCGGAGACTCCCGGGGGTCGTCGCTGCAGCTACGGAGTTCGTGCTTTGTGCGACGCTTTCCGTGCTGCGGAAAGATACTGAGCCATATGGGATAAAAACCCGGTGCAATGCAGTCGACTTTTAAGCTACTTTTTTATTGCACCCACTCCCATACAAATCTGGCTACGCCTTGTGTCATCATCTGAATTGGTGGGGCATTCATTACTGTAAAACAAGTTTGTTAGCGAGAAATCACTAGTTTTTCACCAAAACATGAAAGAAACGTCACCGCTTTCAATGATTTAAGTTGTTTTTGGACCTATCAAAGACATATTCCTGGGGTGGGGGTAAATATAAGATGGCAGGAAAAATTTCATAACGATGCAACAGACAGTTTTCAAAATAATTGATCATGAGGGCTTGCTGAATTGAAAATTCATCACTGTGGAATACAAACTGTTGCCATTGACATTGTGCTGGTGCTGTAATGTTCAGGGCCTGCAATTCATCTGAATAGTTGGAGCAAAATATCCCAGTAAGCGTGCACGTGGATTAAGGTCTGCGTTCTGCTCAGACCTTAATCTGTGTCGGACGATTCCAGTAGGTTGATGACTGCTCTCGGTTGCATAAAATTCAATCCATCCTTTCTCCAATAGTCCTCTTCCTCTTTCAACACATGGTCCTCACATTTTTCCAGTAACTTTTATCAATATTTAAAAGCGCGGACTGGATTAGTATCTTGACGTCAGACAATTTGAATATAGTATTGTCAGCTGCCACCTGTCCTTTAATTTTAGCCCACACAAGTTCTATAGGGTTAAAATGAGAATGGTACAGCGGAAGTCTCAAGCACCCATGATGATGCTCTTCTATCAACTTGTCAATTTGATATATTTTTTTGCTTTTTGGCGTCTGTTTTACAAGGGACAACAATTCTAGCTAGAAATACGTTTCTGGAAATTGTATGTTTTCCATTCGGAGTCATATCTTTAGTGCTCCCTTTGTGCTCGATGCTGTAGGTATTTTGTCTTCTTGGGCAACAACATTGATATCATGCATTGTCCATAATTGGACATGACGGTCTATCTAGGGATGGAAGCACAGTATTCTCGAGCCAATCTCTAAATACATTACCATTCATCTTATTATGATAATCCGTATTGTCTGTATGCTTTGATACGAACACGAGCCCAGCATTCTGTTGTAAGCCGCATTATGCGTATTACCAGCATGGGCCATGACCAAAAGCTGTCCTATACTACTGGGCACATATCGCTTTATCTGTCCATCCACTGATTGCCATTCCTTATCACTTGTGTGGTGCGCATTGATCCACATTTCATCCAAATACACTATGCCATAATTTTCTTTGCGCATGTCCCTTATTTCACATAGGTATCTGCTTCTCATGGCTCCTAAATGCGGATGCTTGCAAAGAATATTTCTACCTTCCTTGTACTTTCTAAAAATGAAGATAATGTCCTTATAATTTTCCACAAAGTTGTTTTGGATAGCTCTATGTTATCGTTCTTTCTCAACCAAACCCTAAGTTTTCTTACAGTCACTGTTTTGGCATCCAGCATTTTTATAATGCTGGATAATCCAGGATATAAAATCCTAAATTTTTATAATTTTAGAAGTCTCCGTGGCGAAGTGGTCAAGCCATTTGACTCGGGCTCCAAAGGTTGTGGGTTCGATTCCGGGCCGCATCCTTCGGTTCACGAGTTAAATTTTTCGGAGACTTCTATGGGTCGTCACTAGAGCTGCGTAGTTCGTGCTTTGTGTGATGCTTTCCGTGCTGCGGAAAGAGACCCGAGCCATATGGGATATAACCCGGTGCAATGAAGTCGACCCTGTCGACTTTTAAGCGACTTTTTAAAGCATTTTTATAATAGCTCGCCTTATGACATCTTTGTCAAAGCTGTCTACAATAACCTTTCTATCTACCGTTTGGTTATTGCGTGGTGGTTTAATTCCAGATTCTTGCACGCATCGACGAAATGACCGTTTACTCAAACCCAGTGCATGCACTGTTCTTTTTTCGGAATTTGTAGTAGTATTGACACATAAATACAATCATTTTCTATCAAACCCTATTATTTCAATTCATAAAGAGGAAAGGAAAGATATAATCCCTCTCTCAGCTCCTTAGATTGCGAATAGGCAGAAATAAGTACGTTTTTAAGCGAGGCAGTGGTTCCTGTGCACAAACTGTCTTGTGTTTGCAGAAAGCGTTTTAAACAGTTTTGATGAAATACATCAGAGTGCGTTTGAATTCTCACCTAGTACAGTTTTCTGTGATAGATTGTTGTAGTATGCACATAGTAAAGCTAACAGATGTATTGAAGAACTTCAGAGTTTGCAGTTTTGAGAAAGTATGAGGTTGTGAGTTTTGCCGGGGAAAGGCTCGGTGTAGCTAGAAGTGTGCAGTCGATAATTTTACACTTCAGAGGTTTATTTTATAAGTAATACATTTTATTTTGACACACAAACACTGGATACCTCCGTTGCATACATCTGGGTATCACATTGATCTGAGGATTCACAAGCTTACCTCGGATTTAGGATAAAACTGCCGTTCTTTCATGTAAAAGACAGGTCACATTGGCTTTCTGACTGTCCGTCAGGCCTGAAGATGAAGAAGTGCACGATTTTGAAGAAATGAATGCTTTCGCAGGTCAGAGTTATATCACATGACCCGCTCCTTCCAATAATCTCCCTAGTTGCAGACGCTGTAATTTCTATAAATAGCTGACATCTGTCCATCTCGAGTGTCAAGTTGGTGTTCGTTCCTCTTCGTGCGGTCAATTGTAAAACGTTCTCTGTTTTGGTGTGTAAATGTTGACGCACTGTATAATGATGGTTGGTGATTATGTCACAAGAAATAAAAGTAAGATTAAAGAGATGGAAAAAAATGGTTAAGAACATGAGACTTAATAAAGAGGTTCTGAAAATAGATAAAGAAATGCAAGAACAATACAGAGTGACTGTGAAAAATAGGTACAATGCAATAACTAAAATACAGAGTATAGATGAACAATGGAAAATGTTAAGGGACTCCATTCATCAAACTAGCAAAGAAGTATTACCGGAGAGAGGCAAAATAGCTAAGAAAAAATGGATGAATGAAGATATCTTAAAACTGATGGACAAAAGAAAACAGAGTAAAAATGACAAACAAGAATACGCTAAGATAAATAAAGAAATAAAAGATAAATGTGGGAAGGCTAAAGAAAGTTGGTTAAACGAGCAATGCAAAAAAATTGAATTAAATTCCATTAAAGATACAAAAAATATGCACAGACAAATCAGTGAGCTTACAGGAAGAAAAATAAGAATAAATACAGGGTGTTTGAAATCAAAAACAGGAAAGATAATATTAGAGGAAGATGCTATAATGAAGAGGTGGAATGAGTATATAAGAGAGTTATATGAAGGAGAAAGGGAAGAATTAACAGAAGATAGTAACTTAGAAGGTCCACCTATTCTGAAAGAAGAAGTCGCTGACGCTATGAAACGTATGAAGAAAGGAAAAACAGCTGGGCCAGATGAAATCACAATAGAAGAATTAGAAGTATTGGGAGAATTTGGAGTAGATATATTAACCAAAATGTTGAATGATATTTACAGCAGTGGATATTTACCCAGTGATATGCTGAAATCTGTATTTATAGCTATACCAAAAAGACCAGGAGCAATTGATTGTGAAGATTTTCGTACAATTAACCTTATAAACCATATCACTAAGCTTCTACTCAGAATCATAATGAGAAGAACCAAAAAGAAAATAAAAATGGAAATTAGTGAAGAACAGTATGGATTTGTGGAAGGAAAGGGCACAAACAATGCAATTTATACATTACAGACACTAATAGAAAGGTCAATAGAGAAACAGAAAGACATATATTTGTGCTTCATAGATTATACTAAGGCATTTGATAAAGTAAAACATGATGAACTGATTAAAATGTTGGAAGATATCAACACTGATGGAAAAGATTTAAGAATAATAAAGAATATTTACTGGAACCAAGTAGCAGCAATTAAAATGGGAAATAAAGAGGGTAGTTACGAACAGATAAAGCTAGGAGTACGACAAGGGTGTGTCTTGTCACCAGATCTTTTCTCCCTGTATAGCGAAGTAATAATGAGAGAGATCAAAGAGATGCCAGGAATACTAGTTGGAGGTTATAATATAAATAATATACGCTATGCAGATGACACAGTATTGGTGGCGGATAATTCAACAGACCTACAACAATTATTAGACGTTGTAGTAACAGAGAGTGCAAGGAAAGGACTCTCCTTGAATATCAAGAAAACAGTAACAATGGTAATATCAAAGAAAATGGTGACACCAAAATGTGACATAGAAATAGAAGGGAAAATCCTTAACCAAGTTGATAATTTTAGATACCTAGGGGCATTTATAACATCAGATGGAAGATGTACAACAGAGATTAGGAGCAGAATAGGGCAGGCAAAATCCGCATTTCAGAAAATGAAGAGTATCTTATGCAATAAGTCACTATCACTGAATGTAAGAAAGAGAGTGCTGAAATGCTATGTAGAACCAGTTTTGCTGTATGGCAGTGAATCTTGGAATGTAAATGAACAAATTAAGAAGAAATTAGAAGCAACAGAGATGTGGTTCCTGAGACGAATGTTGCGAATTCCTTGGACTGCCAGAGTAACTAACGACGACTGCCTGAAACAGGCTAACGAAACTAGAACATTATATACAACAATAAGACAGAGACAAACAACTTTCCTCGGTCATGTGATGAGAAGAGAGGCATTGGAGAACATCGTAACAACTGGAAAGATCGAGGGGAAGAGAGGCAGAGGTAGACCAAGAGAAGTGATGCTGGATGGATTGAGACGGTGGCATGGAGGAATATCAGCAGCAGAGTTGATCCAGAAAACCAAAGACCGAGATCTATGGAGAGCCATGAACGCCTACGCCAGCCGGCACGGCACTTGATGATGATGATGATAAAACAGTTTCCTGCCATCAGCTTCTTGACAAAAGTATGTGTACAACTTCATAGCGATGCTTTGAAGCGTATACACAATTTCGCATTCAATCCCATTAAAAAATATTCACACATTTCAATGTTAGCGATAAGTGGTAAGATTTTTTAAAAAAAAATCAGTTTTCATGAAATAACCCAGATTTTGATGACACCTCTGTGTCAACTCCCAGTTTAAATAGCCCGGGGTTCTTGGCATAAGGCCAATCCCTGAAACACGTAGAATATTCAACATTGAACGCTGATTGTCTGGCTACGGTGTAATACATTTAAAATTATGAACTTAATCTCTGACCGTAAATTATATACCGCATATACACAAACATTGAAATCTGCTGTACAATCTCCAGAACAAAAAATTTTTGTTGGGTGGACATGATGATAAGGTTATATGCTAAATCTCATAGTTTTCCCTCAGTTGGTTACTGAGATATGGATTTCATATCGAGGCAAACAAATGTGAATGCACTATAGTAATCCTTCTGGTAAACATTCATTAAGTGGTCACATACAAAACATTCACTGTCCAATTTCAGTTGAAGTCTTTAGTGAACTTATAGCAATCATCATTTTTACTATCACCAAGACAAGTTTAGTCCTTTCTACTTCTCCAGACCAAAAGAGGATGTGACAAAACAATCAGAGAGAAGGATAATTAGTGAGGAACACCATGACCGCAGGGGACAACAGGCAGACATCAGTGAGAGGCTGGATGAGGACAGAACTAGTGACAACAGCAGTCCGGTGTCCAGTCAGACTGGCAGTCCCCGGGCTAGCTTGTACCTCAGTGATCCACCATCTTCCATGGAAGGCTTGCTGTCTGTGGCCGGTGCCATGCACAGAGGTCAGTGTCTGAGCTTAGTATATGATAGAACTTACCATAGCCATATACCAGCTGTGTGATGTACGTGTGTTTCTGCTATAGAAATATAGTCATATACCAGCTGTGTGGTGTACATGTGTTTTTGCTATAGAAATATAGGCATACTCCCGTGTGTTGCTGGGGCCCATAAGGGAAGCAAAGAATAGCAACACTGTAGCCTACCACGCATGTCGTAAGAGGCGACTAAGGAGGCTTGATGGTTCCGTCGCCCTGCTACTGAGTGAGTGCGTGGCGCGACACTGTGAGCTGTGAGTTTCGTGTGAAGTGCTTTTGAATCTGCCCAAGTTTTTATTTTTGGAACATGACTGCATGTTTGGAGCGATGGCAGGTGGCTATGTCCCAGAGTTGACCAGTTTTTGCCTTATGCAGAAATGCGTGGCTGCTGGGCTTCTGGTTGACTGCCACTGCCGTCGGTGATGAACTTTATGTTCGTGGACTGTGTAGGTGAACATCTAGGAAACATCCAGATAGGAAAATTCCATCAGAGATGAATTGGGTGTTTCGTGGGGGACTGGTGTGTTGACATTCTGGCGGCGGCATTACGCACAGTGTATCTGTGCAGGCTGTTGTTTGTCGAGACTCCTGTCTTTTCCACTTTTCACATTGGGCAGTGGGGAGCGTTTTGTGTGATATTCACTGGCACAGAAACGGAGCATAATGTGGACGACCCGTTGCTGTGAAGTTGGAACTGCGACTAACTAACTAACTAACTAATATAGGCATATACCAGCTGTGTGATGTACTTGTGTTTCTGCTATAGAACATATAGCCATATAACAGCTGTGTGATGTACATGTGTTTTTGCATTAAAACACATAGTCATTAACCAGCTGTTTGGTGTACATGTGTTTTTGTTACGAAATTTGATATTGCTGTGTTTTTACCATAGAACATACCAACTCATTAATCTGATCATTGTAGCTGTGCTAAGAACAGTCATTTAGGAAAAATGTCAGTGAAAAGAATAAGAGCAACTTTGAGTTGACTGCACACAGAGACCGTAACTGTACACAAGGATTGTAACTGCACACAGGGACTGTAACTTGACACACACAAACTGTAACGGCACACAGGGACTAACTTCATACAGAGACTAACTGTACACAGCGGCTGTAACTTGACACATGAGGGACTGTAACTGCACACAGGGACTGTAACTTGACACACATGAACTGTAATTGCATACAGGGATTGTAACTTGTTACACAGGGACTATAACTGCACACATGGACTGTAACTGCACACAGGGACTGTACTGTACACAGCGACTATAACTTGACACATGAGGGACTGTAACTGCACACAGGGACTGTAACTTGACACACAGGAACTACATCTTGACACACAGGGACTGTAACTTGTCACACATGGACTATAACGGCACACATGGACTGTAACTGTACACAGCGACTATAACTTGACACATGAGGGACTGTAACTGCACACAGGGACTACATCTTGACACACAGGGACTGTAATTGCACACAAGAACTGTAACTTGAGACATAGGAACTGTAACTGCACACAGGGACTGTAACTTGACACACATGGACTATAACTGCACACATGGACTATAACTGCACACAGGGACTGTAACTGCACACAGGGACTGTAACTTGACACACATGAACTGTAATTGCATACAGGGACTGTAACTGCACACAAGAACTGTAACTTGAGACATAGGGACTGTAACTGCACACAGGGACTGTAACTTGACACACAGACAGTAACTGCACACAGGATCTGTAACTTAACTCACATACTGTAACTGCAGATTGGAACTGCAACATGACACAGTAGTTATAAGCGAGGTGGGAATATAAGCCCTATCTTTCCTGGAAGATCTATATTTTACTCACATTCATTATGTTCACCGTGTGTAAGTACAGTTTAACAGAGAAAGACTAAGTATAGTTTAACAGAGAAAGACTAAGTATAGTTTAACAGAGAAAGACTAAGTATAGTTTAACAGAGAAAGACAAAGTATAGTTTAACAGAGAAAGACTAAGTATAGTTTAACAGAGAAAGACTGTGTAGCTAAAGTATGTTGGAGATGTTGCAGGTACTTCAGTTGATGATTTGTTGAGTTTGTAACATTCTGGTAACATTCTTTGTCCCTTCTACAGGGGGCATCATGGTGACTTCCTGTGAGAGTGACAGTGCCATGGGCGACTCTGGATACTCTGAAATCTGTGACTGTTTGAGGGAGACCCATGAAGCTCTGTTTCAGCTCCATGAATTGGTATGTTGTATGTCTTGTTTCAGCTCCATGAATTGGTATGTTGTATGTCTAGTTTCAGCTCCATGAATTGGTATGTTGTATGTCTAGTTTCAGCTCCTGAATTGGTATGTTGTACGTTGTCTTGTTTCAGCTCCATGAATGGGTATGTTGTATGTCTTGTTTCAGCTCCTGTCTACCGGTACTTCAACCCACTCTTTATCACGATTGATGGTCTCTAGAACATGCAAAAATATCTCTAGAAAACATATAAATCTGGTTTTATATCAGAATGCTGAAAATTCATTGGACAGCCAAAATGAGCAATCTGGATATTTTGAGGGAAGCTGAGTCACAAAGACATCTTATCACAAACATCAGAAAAAGGCTGTCATCACTTTTTGGCCACATTATGAGAAGACATATACTGGAGGAATATGTGTGACAACCAGAAAGATTTGTGGAAGGAGAGATAGAAGAAGACAGTGAAGAGAAAATTCTTGGCAGTCTTGTGTGGAAGGGAGTCAACACATGAATTGATCCATGCCATCGGAGTTTGCAATTTGTGGAAAAACATGATTGCCCACACCAACGACAAGGCACTTGATGATGATGAGAATGCAAATCTCAGAGTGAAGATGTGAATGGGCAGTGAAGAGGGGCACATATAGTGGTCCATCAGCATACTGGTCAGTCACAGCCATACAACAACAGTGGTCCATCAGTAGACTGGTCAGTCACAGCCATACAGAAACAGTGGTCCATCAGTAGACTGGTCAGTCACAGCCACACAGAAACAGTGGTCCATCAGTAGACTGGTCAGTCACAGCCACACAGAAACAGTGGTCGATCAGTAGACTGATCAGTCACAGCCACACAGAAACAGTGGTCCATCAGTAGACTGATCAGTCACAGCCACACAGAAACAGTGGTCCATCAGTATACTGGTCAGTCACAGCCACACAGAAACAGTGGTCCATCAGTAGACTGGTCAGTCACAGCCACACAGAAACAGTGGTCCATCAGTAGACTGGTCAGTCACAGCCACACAGAAACAGTGGTCCATCAGTAGACTGGTCAGTCACAGCCACACAGAAACAGTGGTCCATCAGTAGACTGGTCAGTCACAGCCACACAGAAACAGTGGTCCATCAGTAGACTGGTCAGTCACAGCCACACAGAAACAGTGGTCCATCAGTAGACTGGTCAGTCACAGCCACACAGAAACAGTGGTCCATCAGTAGACTGGTCAGTCACAGCCACACAGAAACAGTGGTCCATCAGTAGACTGATCAGTCACAGCCACACAACAACAGTGGTCCATCAGTAGACTGGTCAGTCACAGCCACACAGAAACAGTGGTCCATCAGTAGACTGATCAGTCACAGCCACACAGAAACAGTGGTCCATCAGCATACTGGTCAGTCACAGCCATACAACAACAGTGGTCCATCAGTAGACTGGTCAGTCACAGCCACACAGAAACAGTGGTCCATCAGTAGACTGGTCAGTCACAGCCACACAGAAACAGTGGTCCATCAGTAGACTGGTCAGTCACAGCCACACAGAAACAGTGGTCCATCAGTAGACTGGTCAGTCACAGCCACACAGAAACAGTGGTCCATCAGTAGACTGATCAGTCACAGCCATACAACAACAGTGGTCCATCAGTAGACTGGTCAGTCACAGCCACACAGAAACAGTGGTCTATCAGTAGACTGATCAGTCACAGCCACACAGAAACAGTGGTCCATCAGTAGACTGGTCAGTCACAGCCACACAACAACAGTGGTCCATCAGTAGACTGGTCAGTCACAGCCACACAACAACAGTGGTCCATCAGTAGACTGGTCAGTCACAGCCACACAGAAACAGTGGTCCATCAGTAGACTGGTCAGTCACAGCCACACAACAACAGTGGTCCATCAGTAGACTGGTCAGTCACAGCCACACAACAACAGTGGTCCATCAGTAGACTGGTCAGTCACAGCCACACAGAAACAGTGGTCCATCAGTAGACTGGTCAGTCACAGCCACACAGAAACAGTGGTCCATCAGTAGACTGATCAGTCACAGCCACACAACAACAGTGGTCCATCAGTAGACTGGTCAGTCACAGCCACACAGAAACAGTGGTCCATCAGTAGACTGGTCAGTCACAGCCACACAGAAACAGTGGTCCATCAGTAGACTGGCCAGTCACAGCCACAGTGAAAAAACAGTGGTCCATCAGTAGACTGGTCAGTCACAGCCACACAACAACAGTGGTCCATCAGTAGACTGGTCAGTCACAGCCACACAGAAACAGTGGTCCATCAGTAGACTGGTCAGTCACAGCCACACAGAAACAGTGGTCCATCAGTAGACTGGTCAGTCACAGCCACACAGAAACAGTGGTCCATCAGTAGACTGGTCAGTCACAGCCACACAACAACAGTGGTCCATCAGTAGACTGGTCAGTCACAGCCACACAACAACAGTGGTCCATCAGTAGACTGGTCAGTCACAGCCACACAGAAACAGTGGTCCATCAGTAGACTGGTCAGTCACAGCCACAGTGAAAAAACAGTGGTCCATCAGTAGACTGGTCAGTCACAGCCACAGTGAAAAAACAGTGGTCCATCAGTAGACTGGTCAGTCACAGCCACACAACAACAGTGGTCCATCAGTAGACTGGTCAGTCACAGCCACACAGAAACAGTGGTCCATCAGTAGACTGGTCAGTCACAGCCACACAGAAACAGTGGTCCATCAGTAGACTGGTCAGTCACAGCCACACAGAAACAGTGGTCCATCAGTAGACTGGTCAGTCACAGCCACACAGAAACAGTGGTCCATCAGTAGACTGATCAGTCACAGCCACACAGAAACAGTGGTCCATCAGTAGACTGATCAGTCACAGCCACACAACAACAGTGGTCCATCAGTAGACTGGTCAGTCACAGCCACACAGAAACAGTGGTCCATCAGTAGACTGGCCAGTCACAGCCACAGTGAAAAAACAGTGGTCCATCTTGCAAATCATTGATACAGTCACATCTTGCAAGAACAGACATCATTGATAGTCACATCATGTGAGAACAGACATTGATACAATCACATCTTGTAAGAGCAGACATCATTGATGCAATCACATCTTGCAAGAGCAGACATCATTGATACAATCACATCTTGTAAGAACAGACATCATTGATACAGTCACATCTTGCAAGAGTAGACATCATTGATACAGTCACATCTTGTAAGAACAGACATTGATACAATCACATCTTGTAAGAACAGACATCATTGATACAATCACATCTTGTAAGAACAGACATCATTGATACAATCACATCTTGTAAGAACAGACATCATTGATACAATCACATCTTACAAAAACAGACATCATTGATACAGTCACATCTTGCAAAAACAGACATCATTGATACAATCACATCTTGTAAGAACAGACATTGATACAATCACATCTTGCAAAAACAGACATCATTGATACAGTCACATCTTGTAAGAACAGACATTGATACAAACACATCTTGTAAGAACAGACATCATTGATACAATCACATCTTGTAAGAACAGACATTGATGCAATCACATCTTGCAAGAACAGACACCTTTGATACAGCCACATCTTGCAAGAGCAGACATCATTGATACAGTCACATCTTGCAAGAGCAGACATTATTGATACAATCACATCTTGCAAAAACAGACATCATTGATACAATCACATCTTGCAAGAGCAGATATCATTGATACAGTCACATCATGCGAGAACAGGCATTATTGATACAATCACATCTTTGCAAAAACAGACATCATTGATACAATCACATCTTGCAAAAACAGATATCATTGATACAGTCACATCTTGCAAGAACAGATATCATTGATACAGTCACATCTTGCAAGAACAGATATCATTGATACAATCACATCTTGCAAGAGCAGATATCATTGATACAGTCACATCTTGCAAAAACAGACATCATTGATACAATCACATCTTGCAAAAACAGATATCATTGATACAATCACATCTTTGCAAAAACAGATATCATTGATACAGTCACATCTTGCAAGAACAGATATCATTGATACAATCACATCTTGCAAGAGCAGATATCATTGATACAGTCACATCATGTGAGAACAGACATCATGCCTATTAGAAGAAATAGCTGTTAGAAGACATCAGATAACTGTTAGAAATCCATGTACAACCAGTTTTATCAAGAATCACAATGGTTCCAAATGTTGCTGTTATGTAGCCGGGGGCGGGGTTGGCGTGAGCGCCCAACCTTGCATAAATACCCCAATGGTTTGTGCATTCATCACATATGCATTCATCACCTATGCAGCAAAAGTTCAACTCCTGGCCTTCTCGTGGCGGAACTGTTTTAACTAACCAGAGAAGGGGCAGCGGCGAGTCACTGGCGTCGAGAAATAACCAGAACGCTCTAGATGTGTATGCACGTACATGCATGCGCAGACACGTGTGTGCGTGCCTACACACCTAAAGACTACAGTCTGCTCTAGCAAAGGAAAGGTTCTGAAGACAGAGGCAACCAGCCAGGAGGCGCACCACAGAAATCAGGATGCCATGCAATCACGCCATGAAATATGTTGACTATTGCTAAATGTTATAGTGTTTGCCCTGCTTTGGACCCCCAGGCAGGTGCAGTGCTGATCCCTATGCTTCGAAAGGAGGCAACTAATGGAGGTCCTTCTCAGATGTCCTGTGGAGCCAGGGGACCTGAAAATAGAGCATCTGGCCATACCAAACAAAGACTAAAAATAATGCACTGGAGACAGCAACAAACAAATAGAATTAGAAAACATCTTGGACCAAGAAAAAGTAAGCGTATTTTGCTTGCAAGAAACTCACCTCAACGAAAATATAGCCTTCAAAATCAGAGGCTACCAGTGTTACCAATCTGACCAAAAGGACAGGCGAAAGGGTGGGATACTGATCCTTGTAAAAAAAATAACATCACTGCTTCCCAAATTGAAGTTTTCATGGAAGGAGCTGGGTATCAGACACTTAAACTTAAGACAGGCAATATAGACCTTCATCTGCTCAATTACTACTGTCCGAGTGACCGCCCACAGTCCCTGGACACACTACTATTAAAAAAGAAAATATGATTGTGTGTGGCGACTTCAACAGCCACTTGCTGAGATGGGGCTATGAGCACATGGACCAGAGAGGAGAGAGACTGGAAGACTGGCAGGATGAGAATAGATTCATCTTGATTAACAAGCAGTCCAACCCACATACTTTCTACTCGAGATCATGGCACACTACAACTACACCTGACCTGGCTTTTCATTCACCAGACCTCGAGTGGAACATTACACAAATTGCTGGGAAACAACTTGGTGGCAGTGACCACCGGCCAGTCTTTCTAACTGTAGAAAATGAGCTTGTAAGTGAAAGCAGCACCGTCTCGATGTGGAACTACAAGAAAGCAGACTGGGCAAGGTACAAGAATCGCACCAACATACTGGTTAGAAACCTGAACACTGAGAAAGACATAGATAAAGTAGTTGAAGAGTTTGGGAAATGCATACTACAGGCAGAATGAGAAACAATACCAAGAGGAGCCCGTAAACATTATAAACCCTACTGGAGTAGTGAACTGGAACAGTTGCATAATGATGTGGAAGTGTGTAGAAAGCAAGCAGAGGCCAAATCCTGCCAAGAGCACCACAATAAATAAATACCACCACGCAAAAGCCAAAATTTAAAGGGCCACGCTGCAGGCTAGACGGAAAAGCTGGCAGGAGAAAACAGAGTAAATGAACTTTGAAAGAGACACAAGGAAGTTGTGGAAGCTAATAAAACAACTTAACGATGAGGGCACAGGGAGAAACTCAAAAATTGCACTACATAAAGACGGAAACATCTTAACAGGAAAGCAAGCAGCTGACCATTTGGCGGACTCATTCGCACAAGATAACAATATCAAAATTAGTCCAGAGAAACAACAAGAGATTCGAGAGAAATGGCAACATACAGTTAGTTAGTTAGTTAGTTAGTCGACAGATCATCCTCGTTGCACATCGAACCATTCAGTCCATAAGTGCTCGGATCCCCTCCTCAGCAAATCCCGCAGCGTGTAGCGGCTAACGACGCCAGTTCTATGTTGGTTTATCAATCTTCTTTGGCTTCCTGCGTAGTGTTCTTGTTTGGCCACCCCTCTTTTAATTTGCTGCTCCTGCAGTCTGGCCATTGTTGTAGATTCACAGTCATCACTTGGTTCTCGCAAAAGTCTCACTTCTCGTAGAGCATTCAGAATGTCAGCCTGGTCCATGGCGCGTCCGCCCTCCACAGTAGCCTCACCTGCGAGCTTGTCAGCCCGCTCATTTCCTTGTACTCCCGCATGACCTGGCACGAAGATGAAACTAATCTTTGCCAGCCGAGACCGCTTCAGAGGCAGCAACCATTCTCTTCGGATCGACCCCTCCTCTATCCTCTTGATCATGTTCATTGAGTCGCTAAGGAAACAAGCCCTAGTGAATGTCTGTGTCTCGAGCCATGTTATTGCTTTACTTACTGCCATGACTTCCATGGTCAGGCTACTTGTGGTTTCAGTGAAAGCACCAGAGTCCTCCTTCACAATTCTCCCTCCGGCCCGAGCTGTAAAGGCCCATGAGCTTCTCACATGTCGGACGACCGATCCATCTGTGTAGATGACCGCGTCACCGTCTAGCGAATTCTCGAAAATCAACGCTTGTACTTCAGCCTCAACAGCAGCTGGATTTTCTTGTCTGCATTTTCTATCTAGTTGGATGCAAACTGAAAAGGATGTGCAGAAGTCTGTTGGCACTTGCACCCACTCCTCGCCAGGTTCTAAGTCCTCAAGTGAACACACCTGTTGAAGAATGTCTTCGGCTTGACCCATCCACGACCGTCCTCTTTTTAACCTGCTGCCCTTCACCTTCCTAATTTCACTATGCAGTGGATGTGTGTTTGCGTTAATTCTGAGGTAGGCGCGTGCCCTGCAAACTTGTATTCTTTCTTCAATGGTTGGAAAATCAAGAAGGTAGTGCATCGCCCTGCATGCTGTATCTCTTGTACATCCAAGAATAATGCGCATAGCTTCATTCTGTATCCTTTCCATCCTTTCTATCTGCTTATGGCTGAGAGTCAGGATTGCCATTGCATACTCCAAAACAGACATGACCAGCCCCTCGTACAGAAGACATAGATGGCGCTGCTCAGCAACATGCTGGCAACATACAGGACAGAAGAAAATAGTACATGAGGTTCTGGAGGCACCCATCACAATCAGTGAACTGGAGCCAGCCATATCAAAACTGAAATGTCAACCTGCCATCAAATGTAACTCCAAAGTATGTTAATTCTTTATCTTCTCTAAGGGGTATTCGATTTATCTTGATGATCCCTGCCTTTTGTTTTGGGGAGAGGGTAAATAGAGTGGTGCTGCACTTGTCAGTGTTTATGCTGACACACCATCTATTTGCCCATGCAACAAATGCAACTACAGCTCTTTGTAGCGATCTGGTGGCCGCTGATGCATGTTCATTTGTGTTCATAGAACTAGGTCATCAGCGTACATTGCTGCTTTAATTCCTTGCAGTAGATTAGCAACAAGATCATTGATGAAGATTAGAAAAAGTGTGGGGGACAAGACTCCGCCCTGGGGAACACCGTGACGCAGTAGTACTTTCTTGCTCTTGAGTCTGTCTATCTGTACTCAGGCTCTTCTGTTGTGCAAGTATGCTTTCACCCATTTGTACATTCTTCCATTCACTTTATAGTTTCTCAGTTTCTTCATCAGACCTTCTTTCCAGACTTTGTCAAAGGCTTGCTTCAAATCTATCCATGCCGCAAGCACCAGCTTCTTCTCTTGGAAAGCATCCTCAATTTCTTGAGAGAGGTAGGTTGCCTGATCTTCCGTAGAGTAGCACTGCCTATAGCCAGCCTGCTGTGGCACAAGGATGTTTTCACTTTCAATGTACCACTGCAGTCTGTGATAGATGATGCGCTCCAGTGTTTTGCAGAGACAGCAGGTGAGGCTAATTGGTCTGTAGCTGGAGGTAAAGGAACTATCTTTCTCTAGATTTTAGGAGGGGTATCATGATTGCTTCTATCCAGGCTTGTGGAACACTGCCTAAGTTCCAGGTGTTATTGAAGATCTGCAACAGCTTTGCCTTGGCCTCTGTTCCTAGGTTTCTGATCATTTCATTGGAGATACCATCAGCTCCTGGTGACTTTCTCCTTTTCAGATTTGATATGGCTAGCTCCAGTTCACTGATTGTGATAGGTGCCTCCATAACCTCATGTACTATTTCCTTCTGTCCTGTATGCTTCCATTTCTCTCGAATCTCCTGTTGTTTCTCTGGGCTAATTTCTATATTGTTATCTTGTGCGAATGAGTCCGCAAAATGGTCAGCTGCTTGCTTTCCTGTTAAGATGTAGTGCAATTTTTGAGTTTCTCCCTGAACCCTCATCGTTAAGCTGTTTTATTAGCTTCCACAACTTCCTTGTGTCTCTTTCAAAGTTCATTTACTCTGTTTTCTCTTGCCAGCTTTTCCGTCTAGCGTGCAGCTGCGTCCTTTGAAATTTGGCTTTTGCGTGCTGGTATTTATTGTGGTGCTCTTGGCAGGGGTTGGCTTCTGCTTGCCTACTACACACTTCCACATCATTATGCAACTGTTCCAGTTCCCTACTCCAGTAGGGTTTATAATGTTTATGGGCTCCTCTTGGTACTGTTTCTTGTGCTGCCTGTAGTATGCATTTCCCAAACTCTTCAACTACTTTATTTATGTCCCTCTCAGTGTTCAGATTTCTAACCAGTATGCTGGTGTGAATCTCGTACATTGTCCAGTCTGCTTTCTTGTAGTTCCACCTCGAGAGGGTGCTGCTTTCACTTACAAGCTCATTTTCTACAATTAGAAAGACTGGCCGATGGTCACTGCCACCAAGCTGTTTCCCAACAATTCTTTTAATGTTCCACTCCAGGTCTGGTGAATGAAAAGCCAGGTCAGGTGTAGTTGTAGTGTGCCATGGTCTCGCGTAGAAGGTATGTAGGTTGGATGGCTTGTTAATCAAGATGAATCTATTCTCATCTTGCCAGTCTTCCAGTCTCTCTCCTCTCTGATCCATGTGATCATAGCCCCAACTCTGCGAATGGCTGTTGAAATTGCCACACACAATCATTTTTTCTGTTAATAGTAGTGTGTCCAGTGCCTGTGGGCGGTCATTTGGACAGTAGTAATTGATCAGGTGAAGGTCTGTATTGTCTGTCTTAAGTTTAAGTTCTCCCGTGTGTTGCCGGGGCCCATAAGGGAAGCAAAGAATAGCAATACTGTAGCCTACCACGCATGTCGTAAGAGGCGACTAAGGAGGCTATGGTTCCGTCGCCCTGCTACTGAGTGAGTGCGTGGCGCGACACTGTGAGCTGTGAGTTTTGTGTGAAATGCTTTTGAATCTGCCCAAGGTTTTTTGGAACTTGACTGCATGTTCAGAGCGATGGCAGCTGGCTATGTCCCAGAGTTGACTGGTTTTTGCCTTATGCAGAAATGCGTGGCTGCTGGGCTTCTGGTTGACTGCCACTGCCATCGACGATGAACTGTATTTCATGGACTGTGTGGGTGTACATCTAGGAAACATCCAGATGGGAAAATGACTGCCGATTCCATCAGAGATAAACTGGATGTTTCGTGGGGGACTATTGTGTTGACATTCTGGCGGCAGCATTATGCACAGTGTATCTGTGCGGGCTGTTGTTTGTCGAGACTCCTGTCTTTTCCACTTTTCACATTGGGCAGTGGGGAGCGTTTTATGTGATATTCACTGGCACAGGAACGGGGCATAATGGGGACGAACCGTTGCTGTGAAGTTAGAACCGTGACTAACTAACTAACTAAGTTTAAGTGCCTGATACTCAGCCCCTTCCATGTAAACTTCAATTTGGGAAGCAGGGGTGTTATTTTTGACAAAGGTCAGTATCCCACCCTTTCGCCTGTCCTTTCGGTCAGATCGGTAACACTGGTAGCCTCTGATTTTGAAGGCTATATTTTCGTTGAGGTGTGTTTCTTGCAAGCAGCTTACGCTTATATTTTCTTGGGCCAAGATGTTTTCTAGTTCTATTCTTTTCTTGTTGACACTCTTTACATTCCAGTGCATTATTTTAAGTCTTTGTTTGGTACTGCCAGACGCTCTATTGTCAGACCCCTTGGCTCCATAGGACATCTGAGAAGGACCTCCAGCTGCTGTGGTTAGACCCTTACGAGGCATAATCCAGCACTGCCTGGGGGCCCAAAGCAGGGCGAGCACCATAACATATAGCAGTAGTCGACATATTTCATTACGCGTAGTTGCTTGGCAGCCTGATTTATGTGGTGCGCCTCCTGGCTGGCTGCCTCCGTCTTCAGCACCTATTGTCAACAACCGAGGTTGACAAGCATTACTGGATACTTCTCTTGCACCACACGATAAACTTGTAAGGCGTACAAGAGGATTAGTTAACACATTTTAATTCAGCTTGGCGCTCACAAAATGTAGAGCTATCATTGATTCACACAGTATTTACAAGCATAATAATATACAATATTCACTCTATCAAAGTCAGTCCTAGGCACTAGCACTACTGATATCTACATAACAAAAACCACATCGCCTTGGCCGATGCGTTCATCTAAACAGTCAGTCCCCCGTCTGCCAAGACTTAGCCGTGGCATTCACACCACGCGCGGATGGCTCACGACGATCCCTAGGATTGCGTGCTTCACGTGGCCTATCCACGGGTAAACTCTCTTAAGAGTTCCTTACATCTCTTTGGGCGGGTGTACTTACAACCCGACCAGAGTTCTCACTTCTTAGGTTGACACTGGTGTGTCTGAGTGGAGACCTGTTCACCCACTCATTCCCGTTGTCTTTTCTATTCCCTGGGTAGGGCCTTGTTACCCCCACTCCCAGTAGGGATTGTATCATATATCCTCTTATATCCTTTTCCTCCACTTCTCATGCAGGTGGTATTCCCTAGGTCTTTGACACACACTCCCCCCTTCTGTGTTGCGTTACAAACCTTCAACCCCTTGTGTAACGCAAGCAGTTAAAAAGAAAAATTAGTGTGTAATTTTTTGTCAAAGACCACTGGTAACTTGGTTCTGGTTCCCCAATAGATCTTTACTAACCAATGTCACAATGTTGTACTCCTTCACTTGGCTACTGGTTATCGCCACCCACTTGTCTAGTTGGCGTGAGCCCTCTCTCATCGCTATATTATATTTATTGGGGGTTTGTCTGAACCGGGCCATTGCCTTTTGGTCTGCCCTCAAATAGTAAATTAACTCACTACCCACACAAAGTTTATCTTGTTAGGATCAACACATGAATTGCTTCATGTCCTCCATATAATATTTAACAACTATTGTACAAGCTGTGTACGATACGCTTTACCTATCTCGCTTCCGCATGTAAAGAAATCTTTCATTGTTAAGTTAGTGTTTCAAGTTTCTATTGTGTCCCCTGTCCCTTAGTTATCTCTCTTTGATGTAACAGAAATGTATGCACTTTATATGTAAGTTTTCCTGATTGTTTGCGTGTTTATAAAGTGTAATTAAACTACAAACCTGTGTGTATGTCTATAATTTATGTGTATGTTGGTTTTCAAGCGCCATAATGCGGTTTAATGCAGTCACAATTGAGTGTGTAACACTAATTCGTGACTACAGGACCGTTTTATGAAGCTTAAATTACTTTCCCTAAGCTATAGTGTAATTGTTGCTAAAATACGGATTACATCACAACACACTGGACACAACACATTTCAACATTGAAATAACACAATTGACGCAGACAAATGATGAAAGTCGCGTTGGGCGGTAAAAAAAAATCCGCTGGTTATATCACTCTCGTTCTGTATTTCATTCTCTCTTCTCTTTCACACATTTGTCACACTCCTCTTATTCTTCACTCACTTTTTAAAAGGAAAAAAAAATTATTAAAACCTTGTAGTGACACTATACAATTTTGGCTCAGTTTGAAAAGCTATGGAGCCTAATGACTGTGCTATTTTGTTGCACGGGTCATTTATGTACACAAATTTTTTTTTACATGGATGAAAGGATTGGTAGTTAACCATCCTGCAAGTAATGACATATATAAATATCTACTCTAAGTTGGTGCACAGTACTAAACTACTGTAAATTGGTGCACAGTACTAAACCACTCTAAAGGGAAGTAACTTACTAAACTAAGTGAAAATAAGGTGAAATGAGTTAATTCCCTTTTTAGATGTTTATAAATTGGGTAATGTGAATTCTAAATGATGGGAAAGAAATAAATGGTTTATTTAACTAACAAATTTCAAATGTATTTAATAACTAAATGAAGGAAATGTGGGTGATGCTTTAATTATATGTTGTAAATGGAAATGGGTTTAACTTTTTATCACTAAATGATGTGTTTAATTAGCTGATGAAATGATGCCAATAAATGAAATGATTTAATAAGCACTTTTATCCTAAGCTGTAACTACTGTAATTAAACTATGAAATGTTGATGTTATGATTAGATGGAGTAAGTTGATGATTTGTCTAAACTAGCAAAATGTATGATATTAAATGGATTTATCCTACTCTATAATTATGTAACTAATCTAAACTATTATCTGCAACTGCAATAAAAAAAATTTATAATACATATCACAATAAATGACAATATATACAATGTTTATATCGACTACCTCAGGTATGTGGTTGGCGTATAGTCCTGAAATAAATCTCGTTAACACAATAGGAGATTAACCACGTATTTGCACTGGGTAATACTATTCAGTTCAGAGTCATCTTCGTCTGATAACACTCTCACAATCTGTTGATGGCGTAGACAACTTCATCTGTGTTTGTCCTATAACACTGTTCTGATCACATTAACACAAGGTGATTATTCAATATATGAGCACTGTCACTAGAATGCTGTTCATGACCACCTTGGACACATATGATTTAACGTGTCTTTATTTAGACGTCGTAGCCTCAGTTGTGTGGGAAATGTCAGGTATCTCAACACCAGATGGCCTAGAAAGAGTGTCAGCAAGCATATTTAGCTTACCCTTGATGTGCTCTATCGAAAACGAATAGTTCTGCAAAATAAGCGACCATCGATATACTCTGTTGTTCCGATGGACGCCTGACTGCATGACTGTGATCGGGGAGTTGTCAGTCTGGATGATGAAATGACTACCTGCCAAGAACCGGTGTAGCTTCCCTATGCAGTATATCACGCTAAGGGCCTCCAGTTCTGAGATGGAATATCTGGCTTCCGCAGGTGTTACCTTGCGGCTTACATAGCATATTGGGTGGAAAATGCTCTCGTAGAATTGGCCCAGCACTCCAGCGATGGAAATGGTGCTAGCGTCTGTCCTAAGATAATAAACGAGGCCTGGATTAGGCAAGCGCAAGATTGGTAAATCGCTAAACAAAAGTTTAAGTTTTGACAATGCGTTAATTAATAATGCATCTTTTACATCCAATTTTACAGACGCTTTTAAAACATTGGAAAACACACTTGTGATCTCAGCTAAATTTGGTATAAATTTACTGTAATAATTAACTAATCCCAAAAGACTCCTAACCTGCTTTTTCGTTGTTGACATGGTTAGGTTTAAAATTTTGGTGACAATCCTGTTGTCAGTTTTTAGTTGGCCATTGGAAATTACATGACCAAGAAATTCAATTTCCTGTAGGCCTAGTTCAACTTTGGCTGGCTTCACTGTAAGGCCGAAGAGTCGTAATCTATCGAAGACATGTCGCAGTTTCTGTAAGTGTGTTGTCCAGTCCTCTGTGTGCACACATATGTCATCTATATAAGTCACTGTATTCGTCACTCCATAGAGCAAATCTCTAGTTAGACGAACGAAAGTGGCAGGAGCGTTTTGAAGACCAAAAGGAAGAAATCGCCACTCGTAAAGACCTAATGGTGTTGAGAATGCAGTGAGAGGAATGGATTGACTATGCATCGGGACTTGCCAGTATCCCTTCGTAAGGTCAAGTTTGGAAAAGATTTTGGAGGTAGACATGTCAAGAATGAGATCTTCGCAGGAAGGTATTTGTTCTGCGTCGACCTTCGTAACACTATTAAGCTTCCTATA
This sequence comes from Cepaea hortensis, assembly GCA_963921405.1. Classification (NCBI taxonomy): domain Eukaryota; kingdom Metazoa; phylum Mollusca; class Gastropoda; order Stylommatophora; family Helicidae; genus Cepaea; species Cepaea hortensis. The sequence goes on from OY992876.1 coordinate 432,810,630, forward strand.
GTCCACGCAGAGGCGGATCGTAGAGTCCTTCTTTTTCACCAGAACTATAGGAAAGGAGTATTCAGAAGTAGATTTTTGGATGATTCCACTAGCCTCTAAACTTAGAATTTCCTTATTGAGACTTTCCCTATAGCTGAGTGGGATGGAGTAAGGTCGGCATTTGATAGGTTTATTATCCGAAAGAAGGATGGAGTGTTCGATTCTGTCCGTCCTACCTGGAAAGTCAGAAAATATGTCTTGGTACTCCGTCACTAGTTCTATTGTCTGTCGTCTCTGTTTGTCCGTTAGTTTTGGTTCTATCCGTATGCTATCTATCGTAGCTGTCTTGTCAACTGTCGGAACGGGTAGTTCCATGTCATCGTCGTCTACCTGATTCAGTACAGTGGTGGTACTAAGTGCGTTTTCTGTTTGCTCACTAAGTGTATGCATATTGTCATCGTAGTCTGTCTCGCTAACTAGTGTAGTTGCGTTATGTATGTCTGTCATCTCATCACCTGATGTGGGTGCATTCTGTTCGTCTGTCATCAGTTCTTCCTGTCGTGAAAAGTAAGGCTTCAACATGTTGATATAAAATATCTTTAAATGTCCGTTTATCGATATTTCATAATCGACATCAGAAATTGTGCGTACCACACTGAATGGCCCTTGCCATGAAGTCAATAATAAATTACGTTTGTCTGGCAGTAACAGCAGTACTTCTTGATCAGGTTCAAGATTAATAGTCTTAGCACCTCTATTGGCGTATTGGCGGTAGATTTGACCTTTCCTCTCCAAAGATGCTTTGGCTATTACACACGATTTCATTATCTTATCGTGTGTTTCTGTTACCATCTCGTATGGTGTTTTTGGAGTTGGAATTTCAAATGTATTAGTAGCTAACTGATGGTAAATTGTAAGGGGTCCACGTGGGTTAGCCCCGTATACTAACTCAAACGGTGAGAAGCCCGTACTAGAATGGGGAATCTCTCTATAGGCGAACAGCACTGTTGGCAACAGTGTATCCCTTTCAGATGGGTTTTCTGCTGTCACCTTAGCCAGCATATGTTTTAGATCACTGTTCGTGCAATTTTTCAATTGGGGTAAGCATCCCAAAATCAAATCAGTACAAGGGTTATCTAAAATAGCACATGTAAAGGTACCAGAAAGAAACGGGGTGTTTATACAGGCTTTTGCCAGTGGGTAAATTTCAATATTACCAGAAAAAGTCCGGCATTTGACAGAGTCACCCGTATAATCCCTTGGGTCAACGAGTTCTTTTCTAAGACCGATAAGAGTGCTGCCACTGTCGAGCAAACATTGGCATGGTTTTTCATTGACCACTGCATTATGGAACACAAGATTGCCTCTGGAGGCCAGTGCTGCATTTGCACTCTCATTGGAGAATGGTACAGTATGTCCACATGTAAGTTTGCCGTCTGTATGAAATTGATGACATTGTTTACAACTATCAAAGTTTAAAATATCTGTAACTGCACATACATTCTCACACTCGTTAGTTGGCAATTCATTCTCGACTTCACACTCAGTTTCACTACCACTGTCAGATGAGGTATCTATCAACACTGCATTACTAGCCCTCATTTTCTGACGTCCCAAACATTTGGACGAATAATGGCCATAACTCGCACAAAAAAAACATTTGACCGCACGCTTGTATGCCATTCTCTTACTCTCCTGCTTTTTGATCATCATTTCAAGATGTGCAGGATAGTTAGGGCTCTTGTCACACATCGAGTAAGATTCATGATAAAGATGACAGTACAGACATTTAGGCAATTTTTGATCTCTATTGTCCCTTCGCTGAAATGGTTTCTTATTACGATAAGTTTTAGGTTGATCTTTAGCAAAGGAGACAATCTCAGATTCGATGGTGGGTGTTTTGAACACGTCTCTGTTCGAAGAAAAATATGCGGAACCTTTCTTTTCGAACTGGTCTAGTGTCTCAATGTCTGCCTGCTGCAGGAACTTTGTAAAGGGAGTTGGAACTGTAGATATGACTTTATCCATTATAATCAAGTTTTTCAGTTTCTCAACATCATTCCCTATTTTAGCTGCATTTAGCCACCGGTTGAATACACTTTGAACATTGGAAAGATAATCTATAAAAGTTTCATTTGGCTTTGGTTTAAGACTAGAAAATTGTACTTGATATCCAGGAGCATCTAGTAAAAAATGTTGCATTATTCTATCATGAATGTACTGATAGTTGGTTCTTAATTCTGCTGGAATTGACTCAATAACCTTCAAGGGCTCTCCACTTAAATTCTTCATGTAGATCATTGCCCAATGTTCCAAGGGAACCTCCTGGAATTTAAGTTGAAACTCGATATTCTTTGTCCAGGCAGATATTGAATCGCCTTGACAGAAGGGTTTGATGTTTTTATATTTATTGAATTTATTTTCTTCTCCCTGACTTTTTAATTTTGTGGAAGTGATCTGGATGTGTGAGTCTACTTCCATTTCTTTCATCTTTAACTGTGTCTCTGATTCAACCTGAATTTGTTTCTCCTTAACCCTAGCCATTTCTTCTATTTCCTTTTGCTTTAACTCTATTTCCTTTTGCTTTAAATCTATTTCCTTTTGTTTTAACTCCCTATCTTGTTCTAACTGTTTCTGTTTTGTGGCCTCTGATAATTCTAACATATCCTTCTGGTGTTGTCTTTCATGCATGCGCTCCTCCCTTTTTGCATCTTTCGCTAGTTTAAATCTTTGGTCTGCATATTGTTCCAACTTCTCTCTCGTATATCCTAACTCCTTTCCTGCCTGAATACATTCCCCTAAAGTCGACATGATGGAGTGTATTTACGAGTACTTTCTACTATTATGACTTTTAATTCAAGTTGGTAAATAAATATGTAGGAAAATTGTACAGGCTGAAAAAGGAAGATGCGTTATTATTAACAATGTTGCCAAAACCTAGAAACATTACTCATCTGATTTCCCGAAACGAATCAGCAGACGTCAGTGACACTCTATTGCCTGGCTAACAAGTTGATGTCAGTGACACTCTATTGCCTGGCACGCACAGACTATTCTGCGCTGTACTTGTTGTATCTGGTTTATAGAGCAGTACCAATTAGCAACTTGCAAATATCAGAGGAAACCAGATAGTTGCAAAAAAATATAACCCATTTGCAATACTCCCAACAAACAGATGTGGTATGGTTGATGTGAACGATTTGATGTGATATGATACTAAATGAATGAATGTTTCGTCAATCATCAGTCAATGTCCGTCTTTGTCGTAATATCTTCTACTTTCGTCACCTAACTACTTTCTAATCTATGATAATGACGTGTAGACTATGCTTTCTTATTTGCCTATTAGCTTCAGTGCCATCGTGAACAAATCTATTAACTCAATACAAAAAGAAAAATAAATGCTTCAAATGAACTGTCTAAAACATAATAACTTCGAAATAAATAAATATAAATGATCTATAACTCTTGTGAGGTTGAAATCTGATCGCAAACACTTGTAGTAATGTACACAAGCACAGTTGACAGCGTTGATCTGTAATACTTGTAACACACGCAGCTGTCAGGGCGTTCTACGTCACAGGCGCAATGCTATTTTTAGCTGACAAAAATCAATATCGCTCAGCGGCTCTGTTTACAATGTATCATTGCGCCATGTTTCATTTTTCACAAGAAATATATGCAAAGAAAACAATAATACTTACAAAATCATTGAAATCATCTTCACAAAACACAATATAATTGTAATAGAATACACAAATGGCACTTATTCACGATAGGCACTTTTTACGGCACTAACTCTAGTCTACACTCGTCAATTTTCACTACGCTAAACTACACACTGTGAATCTTTGGCTTTTGAGCTGTGGGTGAGTTTAATATATTATTTAGCTTGAACAATAGTTCAAGCGGCCACTTCTGACACCACTTTTATCCTAGCTTGTCAACAACCAAGGTTGACAAGCATTACTGGATACTTCTCTTGCACCACACGATAAACTCGTAAGGCGTACAAGAGGATTAGTTACACATTTTAATTCAGCTTGGCGCTCACAAAATGTAGAGCCATCATTGATTCACACAGTATTTACAAGCATAATAATATACAATATTCACTCTATCAAAGTCAGTCCTAGGCACTAGCACTACTGATATCTACATAACAAAAACCACATCGCCTTGGCCGATGCGTTCATCTAAACAGTCAGTCCCCCATCTGCCAAGACTTAGCCGTGGCATTCACACCACGCGCGGATGGCTCACGACGATCCCTAGGATTGCATGCTTCACGTGGCCTATCCACGGGTAAACTCTCTTAAGAGTTCCTTACATCTCTTTGGGCGGGTGTACTTACAACCCAACCAGAGTTCTCACTTCTTAGGTTGACACTGGTGTGTCTGAGTGGAGACCTGTTCACCCACTCATTCCCGTTGTCTTTTCTATTCCCTGGGTAGGGCCTTGTTACCCCCACTCCCAGTAGGGATTGTATCATATATCCTCTTATATCCTTTTCCTCCACTTCTCATGCAAGTGGTATTCCCTAGGTCTTTGACACCTATCTTTTGCAAAGAGCAGACTATGGTCTTACTCAACATGAACTTCTGAATAAACACCCTCCAAACGACCTCCAATGATGATTCCATTTATATCATCTACATTTCTGAAAATATTTTCACTGTATAGGGAAAAAAGATCTGGAGACATTACACATCCCTGTTTCACACCTCTCTAAATAGGCTGATATTGTCCCGTTTCATAATCAATCCTTATGGCAGCTTGTTGTTTCCAATATATGTTTCTTTATTAGTCTAATGTCTTTCCCAACAATTTGTAGATCTGTAAGCATATCTACCATGTTAACATGTCTTATTCTATCGAAAGCCTTTGTGTAGTCAATAAAGCAAAGATGTATATAATTGTTTACTTCTATGGAACGTTCAATAACTGACCGCAGCATATAAACAGCATTTACTGTACCCTTTCCTTCTACAAACCCACATTGTTTTTCACCGATTTCAGGTTATATTTTCTTCCTCACTCTGTGCATGATAATTCATAGCAAAATCTTTGTGATGTGACTCACTATACTAATTGTTCTATGTTGATCACTTTCCAAGGTTCCTGATTTCTTTGGGATTGCAGTAAATATAGAATTACATAATTCAGAAGGTATAACTCCGGTATCATATAATGTGTTCAGCAGTCTGGTGACTTGATCTATTCCATATTTTTCTTAAACTTTAATCATTTCTGTTGTGATGTTGTCTGAACCGGAGGTCTTGCCAGCTTTCATATGTTTAAGAACATTCCAAACCTCCATCTTCAGAATTGGCGGTCCTTCATTATTAAATTGAATATCATACTGTTCATCTCTGTTATCATCATAAAGATTTCTCACATAATCTGACCATTCATGTAGAATCTGACCTTTTTCTATTATAATTTTGCCACCTTTAGTTTTTAGACAGCCTGCTGATGTTCTTGTTCTTTTATTAGTAAGTTCCTGAATTCTTTTGTGCACAAATTTGGTATTTTGACTGTTGTGTTGTTTTTCAATTTCTATGAAATTTTTCTCAAGCCATGCTTCTTTTGCCTCCTCACATAATATTCTGACTTGTCTGAATTTCTTCATATTTGGCAGGATTATTTTTGTTGAGTCTTCTTGTTTCCATTAGCTGTAAAATTTCTTCAGTCATCCATTTCTTACGACCCACCTTCTTTAATTTTGGAATAGTTGTTTCTGCAGCCAAACTGATTTAATTCTTCAACATTTCCCTTTGATCATCCGCATCTTGAAGTAGGATCTCTAGATCAGACAATATATCAAATTTGTTCTGTACTTTTATGTTGAATTTGTTTTGTATTTCCATGTCATTTCTCAATGTACACAGATCATGTTTAGTGTTTCCTATTATATACTTGACTTTCTTTAACTTTACCCTCAATGTACCTGTAAGTAATCTGTGGTCACTATAACAATCAGCACTGGGAACTGTTTTTGCAATTGTTAACGCATTTCAAAACCTTCTGCTAATCAAAATGTAATCAATCTGGTTTCTAATCCTGCTATCAGGACTCCTCCATGTCCATAATCTTCTAGGGTGTTGTTTAAACCAGGTGTTTCCTACAATCATTTCCTGCTCTTTTGCCGACTCTACAAGTCTGTATCCTCTTTTGTTTCTCTCTCCCAAACCATAGTTTTCTACTTTGTCACCTTGATTTCCTACTTTTGCATTGAAGTCACCTATTATGATGTTTATTTCTGAATTTTTACATTTCTTTAAAGCAGACTATGTCATTATAAAATTCCTCTACACTATCTTCACTGGATTCTCCTGTTGGGGCATCTATTTGAATAACATTTATGCTAAAAGGTCTGCTGCTTAATTTAACTAGTAGAACTCTGTCTGACACAGCCCAATATCCTTGAACAGAGTTTGCAGATCCAAGATAATTGCTACCCCTCTTTGTCGATCTTCTCCTCCAAATAAATAATCTTAAAATCTTCATCTATTTTAATACCTGCTCCTGTCCATTTAGTTTCGCACATCCCTAAAATATTAATTTTCTCTCTTTCTATTTCTTGTTTGATGTTATATAATTTTTCGTCATCGTTTAACGTCCTAACATTCTATGTTGCTAATTTTAATGTCTCTGTCCTTGTCTTGCGATGATCTGTTGTTAGGTGAATCATAATGAACTAGGTACTTTTAAAGAAGGTAGTTTGCCGTTGCTTTCCTTCCTTGGCAGTGACCATACTGGCCAGGGACTGCAGCCATTATCTTGTGAAAGAGATCTTCTGCTTACCGTCGCAAAACTTGAGACCATAACCAACAACTATCTGTTGGCTGCCCTCTAAATTTCAATCACCACCTGCCTTCCGTGGCTTCTTATGAACACTTCCAATAAACAAATACGAAATAACACCACATAATCTACAGGAAAACACTAAAACAGCGTCTCCCGAAGAATGAACGTTAGGTCATTGCCAATTTTTACCGGAAGCCACATACTCCAAGACTGCCCAAAATACAACATATCTAGGCAAACCTTCTAGCCTAGAGAGACGACAGTGGAAGATAAAGTCTATGGACTGTTGAGTGAACTAAAAATGACAGTTAAATTCATACAAGAGACAACATCACAGTTATAGAACGAACGAACGAACGAACAAACTTTATTTTCAAAGGGTTCAGAATTGGGCACGCAGGCCCGTCTAACATTCTGCCCTTCTATCACTCTCTTCCATACATTATTTCATTCACACGTCATTCAAGGCTAACAGAGAACAGCAACAATATAAAACTTATGCATTATAAAAGCATTGGCAAAATGTGAACATCAAAACTACACGATACAGTATCATTAGATAATGGTCAGACACTTATTAGCCATGTGGAATATACTGGCCTACCAAAAGGGGACTGGCTGTTATACTAGGGTTTTGTTATTATTATTATTATCACTATTATTATGGGGGAAGGTAATCCGTACTGAGATAGTGTTCGAGTAATTTGCGATTATATGAATAAGGATTGGTGATGTCTTTTATTTCTTGTGGAAGATTGTTCCACAGCTGAGCTGCAGAGTACGTTAAGCTTGTTTTGTATAAGTCAATCCTAGGCTTCGGAATGTGTAATATATTTAAACGTTTACTGTGTCTAGCATTATATTTAAACAATGGCCAAAGGTAATTTGGGGCATTCCGATGCAAGATTTTGTGAATTAGTTTAGCTTTATTGAAAAGCAGGCGTTTGCGGAGTGGTAGCAACTGAAGGCGTTTATACAGGCTGGGATTGTCAGATAAATGTTTGCTATAAATTAGACTCATGGCCCGTTTCTGGAGTGAGTAAAGTCGCTTGGTGTTTGAATTAGAACAACCGTCCCAGATTGTAGAGCAGTAGTCAAAGTGTGTCTGAATATGAGAAGTATAGAATAGTTTCCTTGTGTCCTCATCAAGGAAGTTTTTAATTTTGGCGAGTTGGTAGACTTTTTTCGCTGTTTGTTTAATGAGCGCTTGAACGTGGGAATTAAAGGTTAGGTTTCTATCAATGATTAGGCCTAATGTTTTTGAAGTCTTTGTCTGGTTGTTAATAACATTGATTTTGTTTTAGTGATATTAATTTGCATACGGTTTGAATAGCTCCACCTAACTACATTATTTAATTCTTGTTGTAAAGACGACTCCAGTAAAATACAGTTTTCAGCGTTTGTGTACACTGTACAGTCGTCTGCAAATAGATCGCAGGACGATGAAAAGAAGAACCACAATCCATATATAACCAGTTTGATCAAGAACCACAATCCATACAAAACCAGTTTGATTCCCTAAACCTGTATGGCACTTCAGGACAACTTGTCTCATCTGCCAATGTTTCCTCTTGTTCTAGTTACTGACGGGAGACTCTTCCGGTGACGCCAAAACTCTGTCAAGAGGGGATCTAGAGGGAGCTAACCCCAAGGAAACTATAGTAAGTTGTTGCCTGTCGGTGTTGTCAGTTCAGACTGTCAAATGGAGGGAGGGTCATTGTTGTCAGTTCATACTGTCAGATGGAGAGAAGGTCATTGTTGTCAGTTCATACTGTCATACTGTTTGGTATCATTACTAAACGAGTATTGTATTTGGTATCATTGCTAAATGTGTGCTGTGCCAGGTATCATTCCTAAATGTTTGGTATCATTACTAAATGTGTGCTTTGCCTGGTATCATTCCTAAATATGTGCTGTGTTTGGTATCATTTCTAAATGTGTACTGTGTTTGATATCATTCCTAAATGTGTGCTGTGGTTGGTATCATTCCTAAATATACACTGTATTTGGTATCATTCCTGAATGTGTGCTCTGTTTGGTGTCATTCCTAAATGTGTGCTATATTTTGTATCATTCCTAAATGTGTGCTATGTTTTGTATTGTTCCTAAATGTGTGCTGTGCCTGGTATCATTTCTAAATGTGTGCTGTGTTTGGTATCATTCCTAAATGTATGTTATGTTTGGTACCATTCATAAATGTGTGGTATGTTTGGTATCATTCCTAAATGTGTGCTGTGTTTGGTATCATTCCTAAATGTCTGGTATGTTTGGTACCATTCATAAATGTGTGGTATGTTTGGTATCATTCCTAAATGTGTGCTGTGTTTGGTATCATTCCTAAATTCGTGCTGTACCTAGTATATCATTCCTAAATTCGTGCTGTACCTAGTATATCATTCCTAAATGTGTGCTGTGTTTGGTATCATTACTAAATATGTGCTGTGTTTGGTATCATTCCTAAATGTGTGCTGTGTTTGGTATCATTACTAAATATGTGTTGTGTTTGGTATCATTCCTAAATATGTGCTGTTTGGTATCATTACTAAATATGTGCTGTGTTTGGTATCATTCCTAAATGTGTGCTGTGTTTGGTATCATTACTAAATGTGTGCTATGTTTGGTATCATTACTAAATATGTGCTGTTTCTGGTATCATTCCTAAATATGTGCTGTGCCTTGTATCATTCCTAAATGTGTGCTGTGCCTGGTATCATTCCTAAATGTGTGCTATGTTTGGTATCATTCCTAAATGTGTGCTATGTTTGGTATCATTACTAAATATGTGCTGTTTCTGGTATCATTCCTAAATGTGTGCTGTGTCTGGTATCATTCCTAAATGTGTGCTGTGCCTGGTATCATTCCTAAATGTGTGCTATGTTTGGTATCATTCCTAAATGTGTGCTGTGTTTGGTATCATTACTAAATGTCTAAATGTGTGCTATGTTTGGTATCATTACTAAATATGTGCTGTTTCTGGTATCATTCCTAAATGTGTGCTGTGCCTGGTATCATTCCTGAATGTGAGCTATGTTTGGTATCATTCCTAATTGTGAGCTATGTTTGGTATAATTCCTAAATGTGTGCTGTGCCTGGTATCATTCCTAAATGTGTGCTATGTTTGGTATCATTCCTAAATGTGTGCTGTGCCTGGTATCATTCCTAAATGTGTGCTATGTTTGGTATCATTCCTAAATGTGAGCTATGTTTGGTATCATTCCTAAATGTGAGCTATGTTTGGTATAATTCCTAAATGTGAGCTATGTGTGGTATAATTCCTAAATGTGAGCTATGTTTGGTATCATTCCTAAATGTGTACTGTGTTTGGTATCATTCCTAAATGTGTGCTGTGTTTGGTATCATTCCTAAATGTGTGTTGTTTGGTATCATTCTTAAATGTATGCCATGTTTAGTATCATTCCTAAATGTATGCTATAATTAGTATCATCCCTAGATGTGTGCTATGTTTGGTGACATTCCTAAATATGCACTGTGTTTGATATAATTCCTAAATATGTGCTATGTCTGGCATTGACTGACACACCAATGTTTGTGTTTGTAGATTATACTCAAGGGCAGGCTGCTACATGCTGAAGAGGTGGCTGAGTCTCTGAGAGCTGATCTCATCAAAGCTAAAAGTGATTTCCTGGAGTTGCAGGGCACAAAGGTTTCTGTTTGATGTGTGTTTATTTGTTTAAGTGTTACCAGGTAACAGCATCAGTCTTTTAATTATATTATGTTTATCATGACACTCTTTGTGGGACAATATGAGATGTATGATGATATGGGATGTGTGACAGACAATATGAGATTTGTGATTATATGAAATGTGTAATGATATGGGATGTGGACAGACAGTATGAGATGTGTGGTGTTAGCTTGTGTGACAGATAATATGAGATGTGTGATGATATGGCATGTGTGACAGACACTATGAGATGTGTGATGATATATGATGTGTGACAGACAATATGAGTTGTGTGATGATATATGATGTGTGACAGACAATATAAGATGTGTGATGATATAGGATGTGTGACAGACAATATGAGTTGTGTGATGATATATGATGTGTGACAGACAATATGAGATGTGTGACACAATATGGGATGTGTGATGATATGGGATGTGGTTATGGGTGATGTGTGATGATTTTGATGTAGTTACAATGTGGGTTGATGTGGGATGTAGTTACAGATAATGAGGGGTGTGTGATGTAATGGGATGTAGTTACAATGTGAGATGTAGTTACAGACAGTGGGATGTGTGATGATATGGGATGTAGTTACAATGTGGGATGTGTGATGATATAGGATGTAGTTACAATGTTGGATGTGTGATGATATGGGATGTAGTTACAATGTGGGATGTGTGATGATATGGGATGTGTGATGATATGGGATGTAGTTACAGAGTGTGGGATGTGTGTTGATATGGGATGTAGTTACAATGTGGGATGTGTGATGACATGGGATGTAGTTACAGACAATGTGGGATGTGTGATGAGTGATGATATGGGATGTAGTTACAATGTGGGATGTGTGATGATATGGAATGTAGTTACAATGTGGGGTGTGTGATGATATGGGATGTGTGATGATATGGGATGTAGTTACAATGTAAGATGTGTGTTAATATGGGATGTAGTTACAGACAATGTGGGATGTGTGATGATATGGGATGTAGTTACTGACATTGTAAGATGTGTGGTGATATGGTATGTAGTTACAATGTGGGATGTGTGATGTTATGGGGTGAAGTTACAATGTGGGATGTGTGATGATATTGAATGCAGTTACAGACTGTGTGGGATGTGTGATGATATGAGATGTAGTTACAGACAATGGGGGATGCATGATGATATGGGATGTAGTTACAGACAATGTGGGATGTGTGGTGTTATGGGATGTGTGATGTTATGGGATGTAGTTACAATGTGTGATGTGTGATGATATGGGATGTAGTTACAATGTGGGATGTGTGATGATATGGGATGTAGTTACAGACAATGTGGGATGTGTGATGTTATGGGATGTAGTTACAATGTGGGATGTGTGATGATATGGGATGTAGTTACAAACAATGTGGGATGTGTGATGATAGGGAATGTAGTTACAATGTGGGATGTGTGATGATATGGGATGTAGTATGTAGCTCAAATGTTGGCTGTACAAGAACATAGACAGAATATACATCAACTGTTGGCTGTACAAGAACATATACAGAATATACATCAACTGTTGGCTGTACAAGAACATAGACAGAATATACATCAACTGTTGGCTGTACAAGAACAGAGGCAGGATAGAGTCTCTGATTATTTCAGATTGTGCTTGTTTTAGATTGTAAAATTTTGAGGATATTTGCATTAAACTGTCCACTTCCCTATAGGGTTGTGTTGTGTTGTCATTGTTTATGTCATTTTGTGTTGTGTTGTGTTGTCCTTGTTTATGTCATTGTGTTGTGTTGTTCTTTTTTATGTCATTGTGTTGTGTTGTCCTTTTTTATGTCATTGTGTTGTGTTGCCCTTGTTTATGACATTTTGTGTTGTGTTGTCCTTGTTTATGTCATTGTGTTGTGTTGTCCTTTTTTATGTCATTGTGTTGTGTTGTCCTTGTTTATGTCATTGTGTTGTGTTGTCCTTGTTTATGTCATTGTGTTGTGTTGTCCTTGTTTATGTCATTGTGTTGTGTTGTCCTTGTTTATGTCATTGTGTTGTGTTGTCCTTGTTTATGTCATTGTGTTGTGTTGTCCTTGTTTATGTCATTGTGTTGTGTTGTCCTTTTTTATGTCATTGTGTTGTGTTGCCCTTGTTTATGACATTTTGTGTTGTGTTGCCCTTGTTTATGACATTTTGTGTTGTGTTGTTCTTTTTTATGTCATTGTGTTGTGTTGTCCTTTTTTATGTCATTGTGTTGTGTTGTCCTTGTTTATGTCATTGTGTTGTGTTGTTCTTTTTTATGTCATTGTGTTGTGTTGTCCTTTTTTATGTCATTGTGTTGTGTTGCCCTTGTTTATGACATTTTGTGTTGTGTTGTCCTTGTTTATGTTGTTGTATTGTGTTGTCCTTGTTTATGTTGTTGTATTGTGTTGTGTTGTCCTTGTTTATGTCATTTTGTGTTGTGTTGTCCTTGTTTATGTCATTTTGTGTTATATTGTCCTTGTTTATGTTGTTGTGTTGTGTTGTACTTGTTTATGTTGTTGTGTTGTGTTGTCCTTGTTTATATCATTTTGTGTTGTTTTGTCCTTGTTTATATCATTGTGTTGCATTGTCCTTGTTTATGTCATTGTGTTGTGTTGTCCTTGTTTATGACATTTTGTGTTGTCTTTGTCATTGTTTATGTTGTTGTGTTGTGTCGTCCTTGTTTATGTCATTTTGTGTTGTGTTGTCCTTGTTTATGTCATTGTGTTGTTAAGTGTTGTCCTTGTTTATGTCATTGTGTTGTGCAGTGTTGTCCTTGTTTATTTCATTGTGTTGTGTAGTATTGTCCTTGTTTATGTCATTGTGTTGTGTAGTGTTGTCATCAATTATGTCTTTGTGTTGTGTAGTGTTGTCATTGCTTATGTTATTGTGTTGTGTAGTGTTGTCATTGTTTATGTCATTGTGTTGTGTAGTGTTGTCCTTGTTTATGTCATTGTGTTGTGTAGTGTAGTGTTGTCATTGCTTATGTTATTGTGTTGTGTAGTGTTGTCATTGTTTATGTCATTGTGTTGTGAAGTGTTGTCATTGTTTATGTCATTGTGTTGTGTAGTGTTGTTTTGTTTATGTCATGTTATGATGTATTGTCCTTGTTTATGTTGTTGTGTTGTCCTTGTTTATGTCATTTTGTGTTGTGTTGTCCTTGTTTATGTCATTGTGTTGTGTTGTCCTTGTTTATGACATTTCATGTTGTATTGTCCTTATTTATATTGTTGTGTTGTCCTTGTTTATGTCGTTTTGTGTTGTATTGTTCTTGTTTATGTTGTTGTGTTGTGTTGTCCTTGTTTATATCATTCTGTGTTGGGTTGTCCTTGTTTATGTCATTGTGTTGTGTTGTCCTTGTTTGTCATTTTGTGTTGTATTGCCCTTGTTTATGTTGTTGTGTTGTGTTGTCCTTGTTTATGTAATTTTGAGTTTTGTTGTCCTTGTTTATGTCATTGTGTTGTTAAGTGTTGTCCTCATTGATGTCATTGTGTTGTGAAGCGTTGTCATTGCTTATGTCCTTGTTTATGCCATTGTGTTGTGTTCTCCTTGTTTGTCATTTTGTGTTGTATTGTCCTTGTTTATATCATTGTGTTGTGTTGTCCTTGTTTATGCCATTGTGTTGTGTTCTCCTTGTTTGTCATTTTGTGTTGTATTGCCCTTGTTTATGTTGTTGTGTTGTCCTTGTTTATGTCATTTTGTGTTGTGTTGTCCTTGTTTATGTCATTGTGTTGTTAAGTGTTGTCCTCGTTGATGTCATTGTGTTGTTAAGTGTTGTCATTGCTTATGTCATTGTGTTGTGTAGTGTTGTCATTGTTTATGTTATTGTGTTATGTAGTGTTGTCCATGTTTATGTCATTTTGTGTTGTATTGTCCTTGTTTATGTCATTGTGTTGTTAAGTGTTGTCCTTGTTGAAGTCATTGTGTTGTGAAGTGTTGTCATTGTTTATGTCATTGTGTTGTGTAGTGTTGTCATTATTTATATCATTTTGTGTTTTTTTTTAAATGACTGTTGTGTACTCAATCAATCAATCATGTGCCATGCCGGAAAGCGTGGGCGGTCATGACTCACTATTTCACTCAATCACCAGAGTCGTGTATCAGCTCAGTGTTCCTGTCTCGTCCATGCCATGTGGCCAAGCCATCCAGGTATTTTCCTCTCAGTCTTCCTCTTGGTCTGTTCCCCACGATCTTGCCAGTTGTCACTAAGTTCTCCAGTCCATTTCTTCTTATAACATGTCCAAAAACTTTTGACTGTCTACGTCTAATTTCTCTAATCAATCTACGATTTTCATTTGTCTCCTGTAGTGTACTATTGTTGTGTACTATTGTCCTTGTTTATGCCATTTTGTGTTGTGTAGTGCTGTCCTTGTTGATGTACACTGTCAGTCATTCATATATATTATCTGTTCACTGTCAGCCACCCATATATTATCTGTTCACTGTCAGCCATCCACACATCATCTTTACACTGTCAGTCATCCATATATTATCTGTACACTCAGTCATCCATATATTATCTGTACACTCAGTCATCCATATACTATCTGTACACTGTCAGCCATCCATACATCACCTTTACACTGTCAGCCATCCATACATCATCTTTACACTGTCAGCCATCTATACATCACCTTTACACTGTCAGCCATCCATACATCATCTTTACACTGTCAGCCATCCATACATCATCTTTACACTGTCAGCCATCCATATATTATCTGTGCACTGTCAGCCATCCATACATCACCTTTACACTGTCAGCCATCCATACATCATCTTTACACTGTCAGCCATCCATACATCACCTTTACACTGTCAGCCATCCATACATCATCTTTACACTGTCAGCCATCCATACATCATCTTTACACTGTCAGCCATCCATATATTATCTGTGCACTGTCAGCCATCCATACATCACCTTTACACTGTCAGCCATCCATACATCATCTTTACACTGTCAGCCATCCATACATCACCTTTACACTGTCAGCCATCCATACATCATCTTTACACTGTCAGCCATCCATATATTATCTGTGCACTGTCAGCCATCCATACATCACCTTTACACTGTCAGCCATCCATACATCATCTTTACACTGTCAGCCATCCATACATCACCTTTACACTGTCAGCCATCCATACATCATCTTTACACTGTCAGCCATCCATATATTATCTGTGCACTGTCAGCCATCCATACATCACCTTTACACTGTCAGCCATCCATACATCACCTTTACACTGTCAGCCATCCATACATCATCTTTACACTGTCAGCCATCCATATATTATCTGTACACTGTCAGCCATCCATACATCACCTTTACACTGTCAGCCATCCATACATCATCTTTACACTGTCAGCCATCCATACATCATCTTTACACTGTCAGCCATCCATACATCATCTTTACACTGTCAGCCATCCATACATCATCTTTACACTGTCAGCCATCCATACATCATCTTTACACTGTCAGCCATCCATACATCATCTTTACACTGTCAGCCATCCATACATCATCTTTACACTGTCAGCCATCCATACATCATCTTATCACTGTCAGCCATCCATACATCATCTTTACACTGTCAGCCATCCATATATTATCTGTGCACTGTCAGCCATCCATACATCATCTTATCACTGTCAGCCATCCATACATCATCTTTACACTGTCAGCCATCCATATATTATCTGTGCACTGTCAGCCATCCATATATTATCTATACACTGTCAGCCATCCATATATTATCTGTGCACTCAGTCATCCATATATTATCTGTACACTCAGTCATCCATATATTATCTGTGCACTCAGTCATCCATGTATCATCTGTACACTGTCAGCCATCCACACATCATCTTTACACTGTCAGTCATCCACACATCATCTTTACACTGTCAGTCATCCATACATCATCTGTACACTGTCAGTTATCCATACATCATCTTTACACTGTCAGCCATCCATACATCATCTTTACACTGTCAGCCATCCATACATCATCTTTACACTGTCAGCCATCCATACATCATCTGCACACTGCCAGTCATCGGTACATCATCTGTACACTGTCAGTCATCAGTACACCATCTGTACACTGTCAGTCATCGGTACACCATCTGTACACTGTCAGTCATTCATACATCATCTGTACACTGTCAGTCGTCTGTACATCATCTGTACACTGTCATCAGGCTGGCCTGCAGCAGAGGCTGAAAGATCAGGAGAGCACACTGTCTGCACTCAAGTCTGAGGTCATGACCTTGGAGCTGGAGAAGGACAAGCTGGTGTCAGACATGGTCAGTATATGTTAGTTTGATCTGGTCACATTCTGGTCTTCCCACATTCACATCTTTTTAGTTTCATCTTGTCACATTCTAATCTCACTTCATGTTCATCTTGTTTGATTGGTATCTCTATGTATTATTGAATTCACCCCCTCTCTTATTATATTATTATTTCACTGTGCTAGATTTCACCATTTGCTCCAACATTTACTGTTGTCATGCTCCACTATATGATTGAACAGTTAGTATTGTCAGATTGTATCACATCATTAGTTGTGTCTGGTATCCATGAATGTAACATTGTGTGTCATGTGGTCACATCATTAGTTGTGTCTGGTATCCATGAATGTAACATTGTGTGGCATGTAGTCACATCATTAGTTATGTCTGGTATCCATGAATGTAACATTGTGTGGCATGTGGTCACATCATTAGTTGTGTCTGGTATCCATGAATGTAACATTGTGTGGCATGTAGTCACATCATTAGTTATGTCTGGTATCCATGAATTTAACATTGTGTGGCATGTGGTCACATCATTAGTTAGTTGTGTCTGGTATCCATGAATTTAACATTGTATGGCATGTGATCACATCATTAGTTGTATGTGATATCCATGAATGTAACATTGTGTGGCATGTGGTCACATCAGTAGTTGTATGTGATATCCATGAATGTAACATTGTGTGGCATGTGGCCACATCATTAGTTGTATGTGATATCCATGAACGTAACATTGTGTGGCATGTGGTCACATCATTAGTTGTGTCTGGTATCCATGAATGTAACATTGTGTGGCATGTGGTCACATATTAGTTGTGTCTGGTATCCATGAATGTAACATTGTGTGTCATGTGGTCACATCATTAGTTGTATGTGATATCCATGAATGTAACATTGTGTGGAATGTGGTCACATCATTAGTTAGTTGTGTCTGGTATCCATGAATGTAACATTGTGTGGCATGTGGTCACATCATTAGTTGTGTCTGGTATCCATGAATGTAACATTGAATGGCATGTGGTCACATCATTAGTTGTGTCTGGTATCCATGAATGTAACATTGAATGGCATGTGATCACATCATTAGTTGTGTCTGGTATCCATGAATGTAACATTGTGTGGCATGTGGTCACATCATTAGTTGTGTCTGGTATCCATGAATGTAACATTGTATGACATGTGGTCACATCATTAGTTGTGTCTGGTATCCATGAATGTAACAGTGTGTGGCATGTGGTCACATCATTAGTTGTCTGGTATCCATGAATGTAACATTGAATGGCATGTGATCACATCATTAGTTGTGTCTGGTATCCATGAATGTAACATTGTGTGGCATGTGGTCACATCATTAGTTGTGTCTGGTATCCATGAATGTAACAGTGTGTGGCATGTGGTCACATCATTAGTTGTCTGGTATCCATGAATGTAACATTGAATGGCATGTGATCACATCATTAGTTGTGTCTGGTATCCATGAATGTAACATTGTGTGGCATGTGATCACATCATTAGTTGTGTCTGGTATCCATGAATGTAACATTGTGTGTCATGTGGTCACATCATTAGTTGTGTCTGGTATCCATGAATGTAACATTGTGTGGCATGTGGTCACATCATTAGTTATGTCTGGTATCCATGAATGTAACATTGTGTTGCATGTGGTCACATCATTAGTTAGTTGTGTCTGGTATCCATGAATTTAACATTGTATGGCATGTGATCACATCATTAGTTGTATGTGATATCCATGAATGTAACATTGTGTGGCATGTGGTCACATCAGTAGTTGTATGTGATATCAATGAATGTAACATTATGTGGCCACATCATTAGTTGTATGTGATATCCATGAACGTAACATTGTGTGGCATGTGGTCACATCATTAGTTGTGTCTGGTATCCATGAATGTAACATTGTGTGGCATGTGGTCACATCATTAGTTGTGTCTGGTATCCATGAATTTAACATTGTATGGCATGTGGTCACATCAGTAGTTGTATGTTGATATCCATGAATGTAACATTGTGTGGCATGTGGTCACATCATTAGTTGTGTCTGGTATCCATGAATGTAACATTGTGTGTCATGTGGTCACATCATTAGTTGTATGTGATATCCATGAATGTAACATTGTGTGGAATGTGGTCACATCATTAGTTAGTTGTGTCTGGTATCCATGAATGTAACATTGTGTGGCATGTGGTCACATCATTAGTTGTGTCTGGTATCCATGAATGTAACATTGAATGGCATGTGGTCACATCATTAGTTGTGTCTGGTATCCATGAATGTAACATTGAATGGCATGTGATCACATCATTAGTTGTGTCTGGTATCCATGAATGTAACATTGTGTGGCATGTGGTCACATCATTAGTTGTGTCTGGTATCCATGAATGTAACATTGTATGGCATGTGGTCACATCATTAGTTGTGTCTGGTATCCATGAATGTAACATTGTGTGGCATGTGATCACATCATTAGTTGTGTCTGGTATCCATGAATGTAACATTGTATGGCATGTGGTCACATCATTAGTTGTGTCTGGTATCCATGAATGTAACATTGTATGGCATGTGGTCACATCATTAGTTGTGTCTGGTATCCATAAATTTAACATTGTATGGTATGTGATCACATCATTAGTTGTGTCTGGTATCCATGAATGTAACATTGTGTGGCATGTGGTCACATCAGTAGTTGTATGTAATATCCATGAATGTAACATTGTGTGGCATGTGATCACATCATTAGTTGTGTCTGGTATCCATGAATGTAACATTGTATGGCATGTGGTCACATCATTAGTTGTGTCTGGTATCCATGAAAGTAACAATGTGTGGCATGTGATCACATCATTAGTTGTGTCTGGTATCCATAAATGTAACATTGTGTGGCATGTGGTCACATCATTAGTTGTGTCTGGTATCCATGAATGTAACATTGTGTGGCATGTGGTCACATCAGTAGTTGTATGTGATATCCATGAATGTAACATTGTGTGGCATGTGGTCACATCATTAGTTGTATGTGATATCCATGAATGTAACATTGTGTGGCATGTGATCACATCATTAGTTGTGTCTGGTATCCATGAATGTAACAATGTGTGGCATGTGATCACATCATTAGTTGTGTCTGGTATCCATAAATGTAACATTGTGTGGCATGTGGTCACATCATTAGTTGTGTCTGGTATCCATGAATGTAACATTGTGTGGCATGTGGTCACATCAGTAGTTGTATGTGATATCCATGAATGTAACATTGTGTGGCATGTAGTCACATCATTAGTTGTATGTGATATCCATGAATGTAACATTGTGTGTCTTGTGGTCACATTATTAGTTGTGTCTGGTATCCATGAATGTAACAATTAGTTAGTTGTATGTGATATCCATGAATGTAACATTGTGTGGCATGTGGTCACATCATTAGTTGTGTCTGGTATTCATGAATGTAACATTGTGTGTCATGTGGTCACATTATTAGTTATATCTGGTATCCATGAATGTAACATTGTGTGTTACATGTGGGCACATCATTAGTTAGTTGTGTCTGGTATCCATGAATGTAACATTGTGTGGCATGTGGTCACATCAGTAGTTGTATGTGTTATCCATGAATGTAACATTGTGTGGCATGTGGTCACATCATTAGTTGTGTCTGGTATCCATGAATGTAACATTGTGTGGCATGTGGTCACATCATTAGTTGTGTCTGGTATCCATGAATGTAACATTGTATGGCATGTGGTTACGTCATTAGTTAGTTGTGTCTGGTATCCATGAATGTAACATTGTGTGGCATGTGGTCACATTATTAGTTATGTCTGGTATCCATAAATTTAACATTGTGTGGTATGTGGTCACATCAGTAGTTGTATTTGATATCCATGAATGTAACATTGTGTGGCATGTGGTCACATCAGTAGTTGTATATGATATCCATGAATGTTACATTGTGTGGCATGTGGTCACATCATTAGTTGTGTCTGGTACCCATGAATGTAACATTGTGTGGCATGTGGTCACATCAGTAGTTAGTTGTGTCTGGTATCCATGAATGTAACATTGTATGGCATGTGGTCACATCATTAGTTGTGTCTGGTATCCATGAATGTAACATTGTATGGCATGTGGTCACATCAGTAGTTAGTTGTGTCTGGTATCCATGAATGTAACATTGTATGGCATGTGGTCACATCATTAGTTGTGTCTGGTATCCATGAATGTAACATTGTGTGGCATGTGGTCACTTCATTAGTTGTGTCTCGTATCCATGAATGTAACATTGTGTGGCATGTGGTCACATCATTAGTTGTGTCTGGTATCCATGAATGTAACATTGTATGGCATGTGGTTACATCATTAGTTAGTTGTGTCTGGTATCCATGAATGTAACATTGTGTGGCATGTGGTCACATCATTAGTTGTGTCTGGTATCCATGAATGTAACATTGTATGGCATGTGGTTACATCATTAGTTAGTTGTGTCTGGTATCCATGAATGTAACATTGTGTGGCATGTGGTCACATTATTAGTTATGTCTGGTATCCATAAATTTAACATTGTGTGGCATGTGGTCACATCAGTAGTTGTATTTGATATCCATGAATGTAACATTGTGTGGCATGTGGTCACATCAGTAGTTGTATGTGATATCCATGAATGTAACATTGTGTGGCATGTGGTCACATCATTAGTTGTGTCTGGTACCCATGAATGTAACATTGTATGGCATGTGGTCACATCAGTAGTTAGTTGTGTCTGGTATCCATGAATGTAACATTGTGTGGCATGTGATCACATCATTAGTTGTGTCTGGTATCCATGAATGTAACATTGTGTGGCATGTGATCACATCAGTAGTTGTGTCTGGTATCCATGAATGTAACATTGTGATCACATCAGTAACATGTCTGTATGCACTTCTCTACAGGCGACATTGAAGAAACAGCTGGGAGGTAGAGACCAGGTTTTGACTGATGTCCAGGTCAGTGTTGTTGCCTCATGATCCGCTTCTGTGTAATAAGATTGATAATTCCATGATGTGCCATGCCGATAAGCGTGGGTGGTCATGTTTTGCCATCTCACTCGATCACCAGAGTCGTGGATCAGCTCCGTGATCCTATATCGACCATGCCACGTAGTCAAGCCATCCAGGTATTTATTTCTTGATCTTCCCCTTTGTCTCTTCCCTTCGATCTTGCCATTCGTCACCGAGTTCTCCAATTCATTTCTTCTCATAACATGCCCAAAAAATTTTGACTATCTAAGTCTAATGACTCTAATCAGTTTACGATCTTCATTTGTTTCTTGAAGGACTTGTTCATTGGTTTTTCTGTCTGTCCATGGTATTCTTTGCATTTCCTCAGAAACCACTATTCCACAGCCATCGGCTGTTTTTCAGCTCATTGTCCACGCTTCATACCTATACAAAAGTACAGGTTCTATGTAGCACTTCAACACTTTTTTTCTCATTTCAATTGATATCGTTTTATTGGTCAGTATGTTTTTTATCTTGCAAAATGCTACCTTTGCAATGGCAGTTCGTGTTCTAATCTCTTCAAGGCATCTCCCATCAGATGTTATGACTGTTCTGAGATAACTATATCGATTCACTTGCTTAAGAATATGCCCATTTACTTGTATATTACATTGTGGTATTTCCTTCTTCCCAGTGACGACCATAATCTGTGTCTTCTTAATATTAAGTTCTAACCCTAGTTGTTCACTGTGTGCAACAACCGCATCTACAAAATTTTGCACTTCCTGTTCATTGTCTGCAATCAAGACTGTATCATCTGCATATCTAATGTTATTGATGTATCGTCCCCCAATGTTGATTCCTTCCATATCTTCTATATTTCTGAAAATATTAGGGGCATTCATTTGAAACGCATTCTGATGGCTTTATTACAAAAGCATGAAAGAAACATTAACAGGTGTGGTAGAAATAAACAAAGCATTCATTTTGAATTAATTATGCACCATGGGTTGGTCAAAAGTAGTCGCCGTAGGCATTCAGGCAAGCATCCCATTGCTTGGGTAGGCGGCGAATGCCGTCCGCAAAAAAGGATTGTGGTTGCTCACTGAACCAAGTGTTTACCGCATTCATTATGTCTGAATCTGTGTGAAATCGTTGCCTCTTGAGAGCTTTTTTAAGAGGTCCTAACAAATGAAAATCACATGGTGACAAATCAGGACTATAGGCTGGATGTTGCAGAATTTCCCACTTCTTCCTTGCTAATGCTTCCTGCACAATCTTTGCGACATACGGACGAACATTAGTGTGCAACAAAATCACACGCGAGAAAGCATGCCGGGTCGTTTATTCTTGAAGGCTTTTTACAGCTTGTCTAGTGTTTGCAAGTAGTGGGTACAGTTGATGTTAACACCAGGTTCTTTAAAGTCGGCCAACAATAGCCCTTCATGGTCAAAAAATGCGCTCAGCATAACCTTACCAGCGGAAACCTGTAACTTGAATTTTTTGGCTTTTGATTATCCAGCATGCTTCCATTACATGCTCTCTCTTTTGCTGTTTGGCTTAAAGTGGTGACACCATGATTCATCGCCTGCCACTATGCGGAAAAGCAATGCATCACCCTCCACTCTGTAACACAGCAAGTGGTTCAAACACCATCCCATGCGCTCCTCTTTTTGGTGGTCAGTCAACATCCGTGGTACCCACTGTGAACACACCTTCCGATATTGCAGTTTCTTACTTTTCAGTTGTCCCAATTGACACATCAAATTCTTTTGCTAGCGAACGTATGCTTTAACAACGGTTCATCTGTACTGCTGCATAAATTTCGGCAATGTGATTTTTTTCTGTTGCAACAATATGCGCTTGACCCGGCCGTAGAAGATCTGTCGTGAACTGACGTCCTTTCCAAAACATTTGTGCCCAGTCTGTCACTGTTGTCTTCTACACACATTTGTTACCGTACGTTGCCTGCATTCTTCGATGAATGTCCACTGGTTGACATTCTTCAAATGACAGAAACTGAATCACCACTCTTTGAGCTTCTTTGGAAGGATTTTGGATCAACCCGGCCATTTTCTCAACGGTCAGAAACAGAACCTATGCATCATGGGACGATAAGCACTTGCTCTTTTATTCATTGGTCAGTACTTATCACATAATTATGACATGATCATGTTCAACGTACGCAGTTACGCGTGGTGCGGCACGAACGGATTTCAAATGAACGCCCCATATATTTTCACTGTACATGGAGAAAAGATCCAGAGACATTACACATCCCTGTCTCACACCTCTTTTAATAAGCTGATATTGACCTACATCGTTATCAATTCTGATGACAGCTTGTTGTTTCCAATATATGTTTTTTACAAGTCTAAGGTCTTTTCCATCAATTTGTAGATCTTCAAGCATCCTTATCATGTCGACATATCTCACTTTATCGAAAGCCTTTGTGTAGTCAATAAAGCAAAGATATAGATCTTTGTTTACTTCTATAGAATGTTGAATTACTGTTCTCAGTATATACACAGCATTTACTGTGCCCTTGCCTTCTACAAACCCACATTGTCCTTCTCCTGTTTCGGGTTGTATTTTCTTCCTAACTCTTTGCATGATAATTCTCTGCAGAATCTTCGTGATGTGGCTCATTATACTAATTGTTCGATGTTGATCACATTCCTAGGCTCCTGATTTCTTTGGGATTGCAATAAATATAGAATTACATAATTCAAGAGGTATATCTCCAGTATCATATATTGCGTTCAGCAATCTGGTGACTTGGTCTATTCCATATTCTTCTAAAGCATTGATCATTTCTATTGTGATGTTATCTGTACCCGGGGTCTTGTCAGTTTTCATATGGTTAAAAGCATTCTGAACTTCCATCTTCAAAACTGATGGTCCTTCATTATTATTCCGATGATCATATTGTTCTTCTCTTGTATCATCATAAGGTCTTTCACATAATCTACCACGCATATAAAATCTGATCTTTTTCTATTATGATTTTGCCATCTTTAGTTTTTAGGTAACCTGTTGATGTGTGTGTTCTTTTGTTAGTGATGTAATTAATTCTTTTGTGCATTAATTTGGTATCCTGGGTGTTGTGTTGGTTGTCAGTTTCCTTGCAATTTTCCTCAAGCCATGTTTCATTTGCCTCTTTGCAGAACTTCCTAATTTTCCTGTGAATCTCTTCATATTTTTCCTTGTTATTTTTGTTATTTTTTCTTACTTCCATGAGTTTTAAGATGCCTTCCGTTATCCATTTCTTGCGTCCTATTATCTTTATTTTTGGGATGGTCGTTTCTGCGGCTTTGTTGAGTGATTTATTTAATATTTCCCATTCATCACTGACGTCTTGAAATAATATTTCCATATTGGACAATGCATCAAATCTTTTCTTTACCTCTAAGTTGAATTTATCTTTTACTTCCTCACTCTTCAGTGTCTGTAGATCAAATGTTGTGTTTCTTGGTGAATATTTGACTTTCTTTAATTTTATATGTAAATTGCTTAAGATTAATCTATGGTCACTGTAGCAGTCTGCGCTTGGTATAGTTGTTTGCGACTTTTAAGGCATTTCAAAATCTTCTGTTGATGAGAATGTAATCAATTTGATTTCTGATCTTATGATTGATAATTAAGTTGGTCAATATCAACCTATTAAGAGAGGTGTACGACAGGGATTGTAATGTCTCCAGATCATTTTTACCTATGCAATGAAAATATTTTAGGAAATTTAGAAGAAATGAGAGGAATCATCAATGGGGGAATGTAACATCAATAACATCTCATGTCTCCTCTTGGATGAGCTATGTCACAAATAAGAACTTTTCATGAGTCTATATCTCATGTCTCCCCATCTCATGTCTCCCCATCTCATGCCTTACCATAGATGAGCTGTTTCAAGCAGATGGAGGACAAGGACTGAGTGGCTCCTCATCTCATTTCTCCCCATGAATGAGCTGTGTCACATATGAGAACTTTTCATGAGTCTATATCTCGTGTCCTCCATCTCACATCTCCCCATCTCATGTCTCCTCATGGATGAAATGTGTCATCACCTATGAGAACTTTTCATAAGTCTATATCTCATATCCCTCAACTAATGTCTCCTCATGGATGAGCTGTGTCACACCTGAGAACTTTTCATAAGCCTATGTCTCATGTCCCCCATCTGATGTCTCCTCATGGATGAACTGTGTTGTCACTTATAAAAACTTATAAGTCTGTGTCTCATGTCCCCCATCTCATGCCTTCCCATCTCATGTCCCCCATCTCATGCCTTCCCATCTCATGTCCCCCATCTCATGCCTTCCCATCTCATGCCTTCAAATCTCATGTTCCCCCATCTCATGTCCCCCATCTCATGCCTTCCCATCTCATGTATTCCCATCTCATGTATTCCCATCTCATGCCTTCCCATCTCATGTCCCCCATCTCATGCCTTCCCATCTCATGTCCCCCATCTCATGCCTACCAATCTCATGTTCCCCCATCTCATGCCTTCCCATCTCATGTTCCCCCATCTCATGCCTTCCCATCTCATGTTCCCCCATCTCATGTCCCCCATCTCATGCCTTCCCATCTCATGTATTCCCATCTCATGTATTCCCATCTCATGCCTTCCCATCTCATGTCCCCCATCTCATGCCTTCCCATCTCATGTCCCCCATCTCATGCCTACCAATCTCATGTTCCCCCATCTCATGCCTACCAATCTCATGTTCCCCCATCTCATGCCTTCCCATCTCATGTTCCCCCATCTCATGCCTTCCCATATCATGTCCCCCATCTCATGCCTTCCAATCTCATGTTCCCCCATCTCATGCCTTCCCATCTCATGTCCCCCATCTCATGCCTTCCCATCTCATGTTCCCCCATCTCATGCCTTCCCATCTCATGTTCCCCCATCTCATGCCTTCCCATCTCATGTCCCCCATCTCATGCCTTCCCATCTCATGTTCTCCCATCTCATGCCTTCCCATCTCATGTCCCCCATCTCATGCCTTCCAATCTCATGTTCCCCCATCTCATGTCCCCCATCTCATGCCTTCCCATCTCATGTCCCCCATCTCATGCCTTCCCATCTCATGTCCCCCATCTCATGCCTTCCAATCTCATGTTCCCCATCTCATGCCTTCCCATATCATGTCCCCCATCTCATGCCTTCCAATCTCATGTTCCCCCATCTCATGTCTTCCCATCTCATGTCCCCCATCTCATGCCTTCCCATCTCATGTTCCTCCATCTCATGCCTTCCAATCTCATGTTCCCCCATCTCATGCCTTCCAATCTCATGTTCCCCCATCTCATGCCTTCCAATCTCATGTCCCCCATCTCATGTCCCCCATCTCATGTCCCCCATCTCATGTCCCCCATCTCATGCCTTCCCATCTCATGTCTTCCCATCTCATGTATTCCCATAGATGAGCTGTGTCAAGCAGGTGGAGGACAAGGACCGAGTGGCTGGTGACCTCAAGGCAAGTGCTGTGTTCTGTCAGAGCTTGAGTGTGTCTAGGGAAATGATTGATCATTCAGTCAGTCCACATGTGGTCACATCATTGATCCACCAGACAGTCCATGTGTGGTCAATGATGTGTCATTGATCAATCAGTCAGTCCACATGTGGTCACATCATTGATCCATCAGACAGTCCATGTGTGGTCACATTGATCCATCAGACAGTACACATGTGGTCACATCATTGATGAATCAGACAGCCCACATGTGGTCACATCATTGATGAATCAAACAGCCCACATGTGGTCGCATCATTGATGAATCAGACAGTCCACTTGTGGTCACATCATTGATGAATCAGACAGTCCACTTGTGGTCACATCATTAATGAATCAGACAGTCCACTTGTGGTCACATCATTGATGAATCAGACAATCCACTTGTGGTCACATCATTGATGAATCAGACAGTCCACATGTGGTCACATCATTAATGAATCAGACAGTCCACATGTGGTCACATTGATCCATCAGAGAGTCCACATGTGGTAACATCATTGACACTGTCTCACATTGAAGACAGCAGTCTTGTTTACTGTCACATCCTGACTGACTGTCTCACCCTGACTGTCACACCCAGTAGATGTATATTGGGGGATTGGGGCCAAAAGGGTGGTGGTAGTGGAGGGGAGTCAAAACAGCAGCCCCTAGGGGACCCCACCCCAGGGGCCCCACCCCCCAGGGCCCCGGGGTGTGGATAAGACGGGTCGCTTACAGGCAACCACCCGCGAGAGATCGAGCTCATAATATGGTCGCCTACAGGCGACTTGAGGATGCCCATGAGAAACCGAGCCGTTGATTTAGAGTGTATCATCCGCAGACATACCAAGATGCGCACCGCGAAGAACAAGTGTAAGTGGCTATGGCTATACTCAACAGAGTTTTGCGAGCGGGACTGTATGCGGGAGTACTGCAAGGTACATGCAGTTCTGGTGCGGAAAGGGACATGCACCAAGCCCTGCCAAAGCTGTGGGAGGGGGGTCACAAACTATCATTATGTAAGGAGTGTGGTTATAACACAGTCAACCGCCGAACGTGGTACCATGAAAAGGTAAAGCCTTTTAACACCGAGTTTCGCCGATTGGCCATGATCGCAGAAATCTAAAGTTCTATTAGAGACATGGAACTATACGCTGCACGTACACACCCACTTGTTAGAGACTGACGCACCACACCGGAAGGTGAACAGATCACGGCAATAGCAGCCCACGGAAGCAGGAACCTCGAAATGCTGAATGTGGGGGAATTTGAAGAGGTATTTAACCACGCCGTTGCTAAGATATATGCAGACAGTGAGTGCTTCACTGAACAGGGTTCGGATTGGAGCTATGATGATTGTGTGCAGCTCGATCTCTACATCGCAAAATACCAACCATTCCGAGGCGCTAGCTACTTCACAACCCCCAGCTACATCCCACCACGTAGTGTTGTGAATGTGAAGAATGAGGACAACCGCTGCTTTGAATGGGCCATACTCTCAGCGCTCTACCCAGTAGCGCACGGAGAGCACCCTGATCGGCTCAACAATTATAACATCCACCGGGGAGAGCTAAACTTTGAAGAAATCCAATTCCCAGTGCAGCTGACCAGTATTGCAAAGTTCGAAAACCAGAATCCCACCATAGCCATTAGAGTCTTTGGTTGGGACAAAGGACCAACGATACTCCGAACCAACACACTCAAACGCAAACAAATCAACCTCTTGCTCCTGTGTAAGGATGAGAATAGGCACTATGTCTGGGTCAAGGATGTGGGGCGGCTTCTATATGGAAACAACAAACATAGGGGTAAGAAGTATCCATGTCTCAACTGTCTCCATGTACACTCCTCTCAGGAAACCTTGGACCAGCATGAGCCACTCTGCCAAGGCATCAACAAAGCCTGCCAGGTGAATGTCATGCCTCAGGGGGAGATGATGAAATTCAAGTCCCTCCAGAAACAGATGAGGGCACCATACATCATATACGCAGACTTTGAGACATTGAATGTTCCAGTACATGGCGCGGCAAAGGATCCAAACCAAAGTAACACACGTCAACTTGCCGAGCAGCCCCCCTGCGGTTTCGGCTACACCATTGTGCGCTCTGACGGTCTCATCACAAACCCAGTCACATATCGGGGGGAGGACGCTGCCGATGAATTCCTCCAACGCTTGGGGCGAGAGCGGGCCATCATCCACAATAAGTTATAGCGACCGGCAATGATGGTGCTGGGGCAAAAAGACCGCGAAGACTTTGCCACCTCCACAACCTGTCACATCTGTAAAGAGCCGCTGGTGGGTGACAAGGTGAGAGATCACTGTCATATTACAGGCAAATACCGGGGCGCTGCCCATAATGTCTGTAATCTAGCATGGCGTATAAACAGAGACAAGCTGAGGATACCTGTAGTCTTCCACAATCTAAGGGTATATGACTCCCACATCATCATGCAAGCGGCCGGCCGTCTGGACTGGGGAAAAAGGACCGTCTACAAGAAGAAGAAAGACGGCACATGGCAAACCAAAGAAGTAGACAACACAACAATCACCTGCATACCAAACACCATAGAGAAGTACGCCTCCTTCACAATCGGACAGTTGCAATTCATTGACAGCCTACAGTTCATGAACAGCTCTCTAGACACCCTGGTGGGAAATCTCAGCGAGCTGACACACTGTGGCAAATCAATGGCTCTGGCACGTAGGGGCAATGACATAATCTCAAGATGTGAGACGTGCAATACAGAGAAGCACACCCCATGGGCCGCCTTAATGAACAAATTCAGGGCCACGCTAAGCATGCACCAATCACATCTCCTTCTCCGCAAGGGTGTATACCCCTACGAATACATGGATAGCTTCGAGCGCTTTGCGGAGGACCGCCTGCCACCCAAAGAGGCATTCTACAGCAAGCTCACCCGAGAAGGAATCAGTGACTCTGACTACGCCCACGCCCAGAAAGTGTGGCAGGAGCTCGACTGCAAAACGCTCGGAGGCTACCACGACCTATACCTGAAAACAGACGTCGGCCTGTTAGCCGATGTCTTCGAGACATTCCGAGACACCTGCATGTCGGTGTATCAGCTCGACCCAGCCCACTACATCAGTGCACCCGGCCTGGCATGGGACGCACTCCTAAAAAAGACGAAGGTGCAGCTCGAGCTCCTAACCGACCTGGACATGCACCTCCTCTTTGAGAAGGGTCTCCGAGGGGGTGTGGCCATGGTCTCAAAACGGTATGCCAAGGCCAACAACCCCAAGACTTCAGACTATAACCCCAAGACATCCAATTCATGGATCATGTACCTAGATGCAAATAATCTGTATGGGTGGGCTATGATGGAATACCTCCCAACTGGTGGATTCCAATGGGCTAATCCGACACTCGAGGAGGTACTGAACACCCCTGACAACGCCCCAGAGGGATGGCTTGTTGAGGTTGATATGAAGTACCCTGTACATCTGCATGAAGCCCACAGCGACTATCCACTAGCCCCAGAAACAATGGTCGTCCCAGAAGCCTGGTTGAGCGACTATCAGCGTGAGCTCCAGAACAAACTGGGGGGTAAGTTCACGGAGCAAACAAAGCTGGTACCCCACCTCCACGACAAGGAGCGATACGTGGTCCACTACCGCAATCTCAAACTCTATCACAGCCTCGGTCTAGAGGTCACCCAGATCCACCGAGCCATCAAGTTCAATCAGTCCCAATGGATGAAGCCCTACATAGAGATGAACACCTCTCTACGTACCCAAGCCAAGTCGGAATTTGAGAAGGACTTCTTCAAGCTGATGAACAACGCCGTCTTCGGGAAGAGTATGGAGAATGTTCGCAAACGCATCAGAGTCAACCTTCTCAGAGGTACCGAGGCCGACCGGCTCCGGAAATTAATCGCCAGCCCCAACTACGAATTGTGTAGAATCTTTAACGGTGGACTGGTGGCGGTGCACAGCATCAAGACCAGGGTCCAGCTGAATAAACCCGTCTATTGTGGGCAGGCCATCCTGGACCAATCCAAGTACCTCATGTACGACTTCTGGTACAACAAGCTTAAACCACAATACGGTAACAGACTCGAGCTCTGCTACACTGATACTGACTCTCTTCTGCTTCAGGTGGAGACTGAGGATGTGTACGCCGACATGAAAGCCCACCCCGACTGGTACGATTTCTCAGATTACCCGCGCGGCCACCCCAACCATTCGACAGCGAATAAAAAGGTGGTCGGCAAATTCAAAGACGAATGTAGCGGCCGCTCAATAGCTGAGTTCGTCGGTCTCAGGCCGAAGATGTACTCAATCCTAGAAGCCACCAACATCAAGAAAGCCAAAGGGGTGGCTCGGACAGTTGTGAAAAAGGACCTCAGACACGAACACTACAAGGACAGTCTGTTCGGCCAGCGTGAATACAAGCACACACAGATTGCCATACGAAGCAAGGGTCATCAGATAGGAGTTTATGAGATGAACAAAACATCTCTGAGCCCTATGGACACAAAAAAGTGGATTTGTGCTGATGGTGTCAACACTAGGGCCTACGGCTACGTAGAATCCTGCTAGGGGGTAGCTGTGTATCTGGAGGAACAACGAGCAGTTCCTCACACACAAATCCCCGAGCCGGCCCATCCACCAGATAGTAAAGAGTGGGCTGACCCTCTTGCTGGGTGATATAGCCAATCCGGTGCAAAGTCAGCGACCATGTAGGATCAGTGGCCCGACGCTGGCCTCCTTCGAGCTCGCCCGCCGAATAAAGATACCTGACCTGCGAGTCGGCTGGAATTACAGGTTCCTTACGCCCGATAGCGCGGCGGGCTGGCGCGGCTGGAGCATGGGAGACAGACGAATCCTTAATCGCCTCAGCCGGCTTCCTACCAGTCAAACGAGTCACCTCATTATTGATCGCAGCGACTACCTGGGGTAGAGCTCTCACCCATTCGACCGACCGTTCATCTGAGCCTCGGGCAGCGAGCAACAACTCCTGGGCATATTGGGCCCCGAACAGTCTCTCTGCTAGAGTGCGGTTGAACCGCTCGACAATTGCCTGCTGACGATGGTTCCCTGCCTGCCCACGACGTACCTGTGTCTTATGCTTAGCAACCAGCTGGCTGACAGCACCCATAAACTCCCGCCCAGGGTCAATCTGCAAAAGATTAGGCCATCTGAGCGGCCCGCGTTTATAGATCCGCCCAAGTGCTGATGCGATCGCGTCGCTACTCTTTTCTGTTAGCGGCTCAGCCTCCTTATAGCGCGAGGCAACATCAACCACCGTCAAGGCATACCTATAGGTCGTGCGGCCAACACGATCGTGCGGGAGAAACAAGAGATCTGCTTGATGGACGGCATTCGGTGTGGACTCAGCGATGTGGGGTCGCGGAATATAGCGAGGCCGCGGCAGGTAGATTTGCCAGATAGCCTGCTTCTGAAGCCACCCCCGAGCATCGGCCTCGCTAACCTTAGCTGCCGCGGCCAGCTTCTTCACAGCTGAAAGCCCCTTCCAATAACCTTGTGGGCTGTAGTAAACACGCTCCATTATTGTACATAATAAAACATATCTCTATAACAACCATCCCAAGAGGGGGATATCCTTGAGTGGTGAGTTGGGTCCCAGGATGAGTCCTTTTCCACCAACAATCTGACTCTTCCTTCCGCCACACACAACACAGGTGCCGCGCTTAGACGACCGCCCATTTCTCATCCTGGTAATCATCCCACCCTTAGTGGGGGTCTGCCTCTTACACCGAAAACAATACATATTGGTATACTGCAGATGTTTATATATTCAAAACGTGGGCGCGCCCATACCAAAGCGGCTCTTGGCTGACATCAGGGCCGAGACTATGCGAGCATCGCGACTCTCCCAGTCGGGGGCATCACCAGACGCCACAATATTTTCAGCCGCCGCGGCTAGGATGTCATCAGCAACGTTGCGGTTAGCCGTATCACTATGAGCCGCATAAGCAATGTCGTGGGCTTTGCAGGCGCGGTCAAGAGTGTTGACCCCCTCATATCCCTGGGCCAATCGCTTATCTAGTTTAGTGAAAGGACCACAGTAGCTATATTTCCCCGTATTCTGGAACGAGCCCGCAGGAACATCCTCAGAGCTGACACCCTTAGGCAGCCTCATATGCATCTCAGGCAAAGGCAACATATTCAGCGCTTTGTTGAGGAGCCCCATACCAACAATCTGGCTCTTCTTAGCCCCACAAACTTCACAGATTTCCGCGCCTTGTTATCCGACGATTTTTCAGCACG
Source organism: Cepaea hortensis (assembly GCA_963921405.1). Classification (NCBI taxonomy): domain Eukaryota; kingdom Metazoa; phylum Mollusca; class Gastropoda; order Stylommatophora; family Helicidae; genus Cepaea; species Cepaea hortensis. Next base: position 432,844,154 of record OY992876.1, read on the forward strand.
ACCTCCGACTCCTCCAGCGTAGGAGTCTGCTTCTTACAACGCAGGCAATACATATTGAAGACAATGCAAATGTGTATATATTTAATTGATGATGGAGATAACCAACTTCGATCTTGAGGACAAAGCCCACCACCACCACTGGCTGCTGCCAGACACCATTCGTTGTGTTGTGTGCGGGCCATCGGGGTGTGGAAAAACAAACATGATGCTCAACCTGCTGCTGAAGCCGGGCTACCTAAACTACGACCGGCTGCACCTGTACTCGAAGTCTTTGGGGCAGGACAAGTACCAGTTCCTCCAGGATTGGGCCGAGTCTGTCGGGCAGGCTGCGGGGCAAAATATTGCCTCCTATCATAGCTCGGCCGATGACATCATCCCAGTCGAGGACCTGAACCCCGAAGAGAGGGCTGTCATGGTCTTTGATGATGTCATGCTGGAGAAGCAGGGACCGATCGAGAAGTACTTCTGCCAGGGCCGGCACGGTGGTGCTGACACATTCTACCTAACCCAGAGCTTCTTCAGAATCCCCAAACAGGCCATCTGCGACAACGCCAATCTATTGGTAATCTTCAACCAAGATACGAAGAACTTGCGCGCCATCCACGACTCCTATGTTGGTGGTGATATGCCCTTTGATGAATTCAGGGAGTTCTTCACAGAGTGCACTAGCAAACCTTATGGTTTCGCAGTGATCGACCTGACCAGCAAGGCTCACGATGGCAAATACCGATGTGGATTCGATCGGTTCTATATCCCGAAGTCTTCTATTTAGATATATATATGTTATTATGATAGCAACAACATGTGGGCTGATGTGACTAACCAAGCAAAGCGTAACGCTTTTGTGAAGAATTATCTAGCACGTCGGGACCGCCTGAAGCAGCGGTTTCTGGCAGAGAAGATGGGGGAAGCAGATTTACAACAGGAGGCGGCTAAACTCTTCACACCAATTACTAAAACTGTAGCAGAGAGGTCAGCGCAACAAACGGGGGCAATAAGCCAAATCGTCAAAGCTCAGACCGGTGAGTTGGCTAAAATAGCTGACAAACAGACCTGTGAATTGGCTAGACAAGCAGACAAACAAGCTAACGAGCTAGCTCGGGCTATTGAGGCGTTGGGTAGGGTTCTACCCATTGAGGGTAGAGCACAGGCCAGAGCTCTTGAGGATGAGGCCAGAGCCGCCTCCCCAGTGTTTGAGGCCGCCCCCCCCCCCCCCCCCCTTCAGGGCCTATTATAATTGATGTAGATCAGGGCTTGGATGAGGAAATCATTAGTGGGAAATATAAGTACCCAATGCCTAGCACGCTCCTCAATGAAGCCGGAAGATGTACTTCGCGGCATCCTTGATACCACCGCAAAACTCAATTCAAACACGCTCGGGGGGAAGAAGAGGAGGGCCGGCGTCACTAAGGGGGAGATTGAACAAATAGATCGAGATACTGCAGCTATACAAGCATTCAGGGAGCGTGTTAAAACTATATTGGATAATCGACAAGAGGTTATCGTCCGTGGGCAAGGGTTGAAACTCCGAGGGAGCAAATTCAGCACCCTAACTATTGATCCTGCAGCTCTGGCTGCGGGCCGGCTGCAAGCTTTTGATGGGGACACCCTAGTATTGTCGGCTCCAGCAGATGAGACGCTGTACGATCTCCTAACCAAGCGGTTCATCAAAGCAAAGCAATACACCCCACAAGCTGTTGAGACATTTAGCCGTCCGGCTCAACTTGCCAAAATACCAGTCTATAACAGAAAGGGGAAAAAAATACGGACTAATCCGAGGTAGTGGTGTGTTATACTACAACGACCCCAACACTCTGGTGGAGCGCCTAGCCCTGTTAGTAGCTTCGAAGGAGGCGGGGAATACTGGAGTTGACACAGAAATATCTGCGATATTGGATGAGCTTATGCGTAGTGGGGTGATCTCTAAGGAGCAGGCTCTCAAGTTGAACAGAAGAATCTTCGTTCATTAATCATGGAGCTCCAAGTGTTAAAGGAAATCCGCGACTGGCTCACCTCGATGGAGATGCGACTCACACCGAAGGAGAATATGGCCCTGGTGGTAACGTCGGATAAAAGCGACTGGACGACCTACTACTCCCCAGCGCTGTACCTTGACCCCCAGAAGTCATACGAGCTGGCCTTGCTTAATCTAGAGACCTACAACTCCATCAGCAATGTTAACTCCACCAACAATACTTTCGTCTACCGTGTGGAGAAGAAGGAGTGGAAAACCATCACCATAGAAGAGGGGGCCTATGAGCTCGCCCAGATCAATCGAGAGATTCAAAGAAAGATGGAGGAGGCCAAGGATTGGAATGAGAAGGCCGAGGAGAAGTATTACATTACCATAGGACCCAACCCCTCAACCCTTCGAGCTTTTGTAAAGATAACCAACCCAGACTATGAGGTTGATATGGGTGCTTCGTCTTTGCGCAAAATACTTGGGTTTGACCCACAAATATTGACTAAGGGCTATAAAGAAGGGGAGAAGCCAATAGACATCTTCCATGTGAATAGCATTCTGGTCAATTGTAATGTGGTGAGTGGGTCTTATCTCGGAGGGGGGACCCACCCCACCATCTACTCATTCTTCCCCAACGTGTGCCCTGGCTATAAGATCTTAGAGTCTCCCAGAACGGCTGTCTACCTCCCTATCACCCAAGCTGGTAGTATACACAGCATACGCGTCTGGTTGACTGACCAAGACGGCGCACAATTAAACTTTAGAGGCGAGCAAATAACTATAAGGCTACATATTCGCAGTGTGTAACCATGTATGTTTTCCCAAGACGTCGGATGCGGGTAGGTGGGGGGATGTTCGATTGGTTGGGCTCTGCAGCTCGGGCGGTTGGAAGTCTGGTCTCTTCAGGTGCTAAGGTGATACCCAGTGCAGTCAGTAAAGTTGCCAAATTTGTTGGCAGCCCCTTAGTTAGGAATGTGGCCAAGACAACGGAGTCTGTGGCCTCCGCAGGTGCAGCTGCCAAAAAGCTGGTGGACGCTCTCAGGCCTTTGCCGCCCCAGCTGAAAAGGGAACACGGCTAAGAGCGCTGAAGTTTTGAAGCAGCTCGCTGTCCAGCCCGAAGTGCAGCCCACCATCCAACCCCCCAGTCTGGAGTCGTTGGACATCGCCAGCCGAAGTGGAGGTTTCAAGACAATTACAGATAAGTCTAGACGTTTATAATATCACCATGGAGGAGCTCCGCACTTCTATGCTTGAAATTACCGAGCCTGTGCATGTTGATGAAGGTATTGAATCCTTTGAGTATCGGGAGTATGAGTCACAGAACCCAGCTGCTCTCAACCAGAATACCACTATCCAGATTGATATACACGCTCAGGATGCCTTGTGGGCGCTGCGGAAGGTAGAGCTGCTGTAACCGCTGTGGTCCCCCCACCAGAGGGTAGGATTGAACTGTCTAAGATTGCCTGGATGATGCCTCACGTTATTCCCTCTCTGACCTATATGAGCTCGCTCATGACTCTGATAGAGAATAAAGTTAGAGTGCCTGTGGCTTTCCGCACCTTACAATGTGATAGTTTGGCAGTGCCGCAGTCCACATCCTTCACCTGGCAGTTGGGGGTTAAATCCCAGACGGAAAAACCTCGATGGATTCTGGTGGCTTTTCAAACAGCTCGTGAAAATGATCAGACGAAGAACAATGCCCTATTTGATCATGTGCGGGTGAAGAATATTCACGCCCTGATCAACAGCGCACGCTACCCCCTAGTGGACCTGAATGTCGACTTCGCTGAGTATAGAACCTCTCGGGCCTACAAAGCTTTTGCAGACTTCAAGGAGGCGTTCTATGGTATTACCAGTCGGGAGTCGTCCAACCTGGTGAGTCCTATAGATTTCGTGGCCCTCTACCCCATACATATTATTGATTTGCGGGCCCAGTCTGAAGCCATTAAGAACGCAGTTCAAGCTATCACCCTCAAGGTGGAGTTTGACGTTTCTGTGCCTGCAGACACCAAGGCTTTCGCTGTGATCATCGCAGATAAGTCTCTGTTCTTGGAATCTGATGGTAGGAAGTTTACTACAGTCTTGAATTAAACACTAGAGATATACTAAAAAAAACTATGGCGCTGATATCGTATGGGTTGAGCCTCTCTCGGGGGCAGAAAGAGACATTGGTCAAGGCGGCGAAAGATGGCACTGGTGCCGCCCTACGCTTGGGTGTGGGGCAGTTGCATGGTGCTGATAAGGTCGGCCTGACCCAGCGTCAGATTAACCACATTAAGAAGAATGTTGCTGCGGGTTCTGGGGCTGAGCTCGTCTTCTCAAAGAGTCAGATCAAAAAGATGGTTAAGGTGGGTGGGTTTTTCCCCGCCTTGGGGGCTGTGATCCCCCTCTTGGCTAAGGCACTCCCCTGGCTGGGTGGATTGGGGGGTTTGATGGGTGGGGCTGCTGGGGTGGCACAGGCAGTTGATCAGGCTCGTCATAACTGGGCGATGGAGGGTCGGGGTTTGCCGCCTGCGTTAAAGGACCTCTTGGGTAACCATCCTATTTATGGTCCAGCGATCAAACTTCTTGATGGAAAGGGTGTGTACCTCGCTAGGGGTAAGGGGTTGAAAAAAAAAGAAGCATTAAGCAACTTTGATATTGAGAAGGCTGCTAAGGATATACCCCACCTCCGCGGTGTGTTTATGCGCGACGGTCTTCCCGCAGCTCTACACAATCCGGAGTGTGGGATTGTCAATCTAGGCTCATCAGAGGGTGAGGGGACCCACTGGGTGGCTTATTACAGGGCGGGGCCTATGGCGGTTTACTTCGATAGTTTCGGGCTTGACCCGCCCCAGGAGATCCTGGATTATCTAGGGTGCCCCGTGCGCACCTAGACTTTTCAGTTGCAGAGGGCAGACGATGTGATCTGTGGCCATTTATGTCTTCATGTGCTTCGTGGGCTGGTTGGTGGGCAGCAATTTGAAGACATAATACTGCGTATGCTATAACCATGTCTGTTGGAAAGTGTGGCGGAGAGGCTGGGACTTTTGTCCAGCTTAGCCGGGCTGGGCTCGTGCGCAAGTATGGGGACACTATGCAGGGTATACTATCCATGGGTGGGTTTCGCCTCACTAATGTGGGGGAGCCTTCTGGGCCTACTGATGCTGCAACGCGGGGTTTTACGGAGCGACTCTCTAAGCTGTCTGGGGGACCGATGTCTGAGGAAATCAATATGGATACCCATCGAATCACTAATGTTGCTGAACCGGTTGGAGAACAAGATGCGACCACAAAAAAATACGTTGATGGGCGACATATGGCTGCGCTGTCAAATACCCAGTCTTTGGGTAAGACCTTCTGGAACGCCACAAAAATATATATAGAAGGTCGATTAGGTGCTGATTGGGCGTTGTGGTTTGAGGTAAAAAATCCCTATATTGGGTGGTCAGGTACTAAACCCAGTCACCTTAAAAATATGGGAGTACTACCATGTATACTTAGCTTCGCTAATGGGGTATATGTCGGCTATGAGGCTGGCCAGTTCTTCCTTAAAGGTGACGATAATATTTACACCCTTAGTTTGCTGGTGAGCAGCCAGCCCAGGCCTGAATACATCGATCGCCCCATCCCAGGGAGCCCTTCTTATGAATGGGCCTTTTGCAAACTGGGGGGATGTTATGCCTGGTATTCAAGTAAAAGCTCTGGTGCCTCATGTGACGGCTTGGGTTATTGTTACTTTCGCTGGTGAAGTGCGTGCGGAAGTTACAAATGACCGGGTTGAGGTAAACATAATTAAGGGTGTTAATACCATCAATCTGAGAGAAGTTAAAGTTTCGCCATGGATTCATCTTGTAAAACTTTTGTATACCCACAACCCTGTCACTGAGGAGGATTCAAAACATATCACCACAAATTGAATATATGGATGTGTGTGGTTAATATACAATGGCGCCTGACCAGGCCTTTCACCTTCAAGAGATCACCAGACTGCAGAAGAGCTTGGAGGCTGAGCAAGAAAAACGGTCTGTGTTGTATAAGAAGTACCACCAGGTTGTGAATGTCTTGGATGGGATTGATACGGCACTGCTTACAGTGAGTGTGGGGCTTCTGTCGACTGCCATTGCAGTCCCAGTCGTCTTCGGCCTAGAGATAGGCGCTCTCGTTTGCGGGCTATTGGGGGCGGCCGGCAAGTTGGTGACCCACAGATGTGCACTTAAAGCCAAGAAGCATGACGAAATCAGGATTTTGGTTGAATCGAAACTTTCAACAATCTCCGATCTTGTCTCGGCGGCCTTGCAGGACCAGGAAATTTCTGATGCGGAATTTAAATTAATTCTGAATGAATCAGTGAAATTTTGGCAACTGAGGCTGAAATTCGACGCAAAGTTTCTGCCGACTTGCACCAGAAAAAAGAGCTTTCTGACTTCACCCCACCAGTCAGAAAGCCTGCCCGCTAGGTAGCCTGCTAGACTGTGCGCTCTTTTTTCATAGCCTCTTTCACCTCGATGAATTTCTCCATGAAGAAGGGATCGTCTGTCTTCTGGCAAATCTCTTGTCAGAGCCACATAGCGCTCAGCTAGTTCACTATCGCAAGTGTGGCACATATCGAACGGTTGCTGTACTACTGTATTACAGATAGTGCACCCAAACACATTCCTACCCTTTTTAAGTAGTTGGAGGTGTTTGTAGCAGAACTCGCCGCGGCACCTGCGATCGCACCGGATCGAGGGCCCTTCATGCACAAGCCACCTACAATTCTTCATTTTAAGCTTGAGTCGCTAGTCTCTAATTCTGAACTCCGCTCGAGTATCTGGGCCGCGCAATTTTCTTAGCGAGAAAAATTGTCCCGCTTGCGCGGCTCATAAAACCTGTCACGCAAAAACAAAACGATCACGCTTGCTATGTCCAGTCACGGTACTTCCGGCGTGATCGTTTTTACCGGAAGTGGTGTTGACAGGCGCAGATTATTGGGGTGTTACTCTGTCATCGTGGCAGGCACAAACCTCATAGCGGCCACCGATACATCGCTGCTCCACGGTTCACTATCCCAGTCAGCTTCAAATTGACAGGCTAGACATTCACCTGTGCTGCACATCTTCCTCCTCAGCGATTGTTTCCAAACAGTCTGGCGGAACTCCTAAGGACCTCCAACCCCAAGGAGTATGAATGATTATAGTTCCCCCACTTATTCTTCTGCCTTGGCGTTGTATGATCCGGAGATGATAGTCACAAAAGCGCCGCCTCGAGGGCTTTCCACAGAATGTTGTGGGGCTCTTGAACCACTGGCAAGTAGGCATGCTATGTCAGGAGTGGCTTCCCTCTAAAACACAATCCAGTAGGGTGTTCATGCGGCTTCCGAATCTTGCAGATCAGGCAGAGGATCTAGCTTCATACCTTTATATGGGTGCAGCTTGATGTTGGTCTTCCTCTCAAACTTCCAAAGCATCCTATGGAAGGCGTCTAGCGTGCAATGCTCACACACCTCATAAGGGCGCTTAACCCCCCTCTCACAGAATATACACTCTTCTATGACTACACCCCGCTTCACCTGTGAATTGTGTCGAGAACAATAAAGACCCTGGCATGATCGACCGCAGCGCAGCTCTGTGCCGAGTGTGAGCCACTCACAGCCGTGGGTATTCATCTTGATATACCCAAGGGTTGTGACTCTAATTCACTTGCGGTGATGCGTTATAATACGACGACGTCCCCTACGCGACCCATCCACTCTTCGGTAGTTGCACCAAACTTCTGGGAGGTGGTAGTGGGTCCACTCTCCTTGGGCATTCCTCCAACATTGCATACGCTGTCGTGTTGGTTTCACTTGTAGCCATTGATGTGTGTCCATGGTGTGTGCCCCATACATAGCTCTAAGTAGTATATCCAGAATGATAATACACTCTAAATCAATGGCTCGATCGCCTGGCCTGTGTGTGCGCTCCGGGATGCAGAGGATGGTTCACCGCGAGGTGTGCGCCCTGGGGCCTTGGGGGGTGGGGCCCCGGGGTGGGGTCCCCTAGGGGCTGCTGTTTTGGTTCCCCTCCACTACCACCACCCTTTTGACCCCAAACCCCCAATATACATCTACTCACCCTGACTGTCACACCCTGACTGTCTCACCCTGACTGTCACACCCTGACTAACTGTCACACCCTGTCACACCCTGACTGACTGTCACACCCTGACTGACTGTTACACCCTGACTGACTGTTACACCCTGACTGACTGTCACGCCCTGACTGACCATCACACACTGACTGACTGTCACACGCTGACTGACTGTCACACCCTGACTGACTGTCACACTCTGACTGACTGTCACACCCTGACTGTCTGTCACACCTTGACTGTCTGTCACACCTTGACCATGTCATACCCTGACAGATTGTCACACTGTCATACCCACCCTGAATGACTGTCACACTCTGACTGACTGTCAAACCCTGACTGTCTGTCACACCATGACAGACTGGTGTGTGAAGCAATAACACAGTATCAGATATTGCACAAGTGTTTAGAATGAGATCATGCTGAAGGTGTTATTATTATGTCTCTAGAGGGAACTGTTGAAGCGAGATCACACAATCCACCAGCTGCAGGAACAGATTAACCACATGAAGGAGAGCATGACAACACCAAAACTGGCAGCAGAGCTGAAGGTTAATCTGGCTGGTGATGTGACAACAGTCAGCACAACAGAGGTGAGTGGCTCAGTGCTGGAATAGTGTTGCTGATGATATGATCATAGAATATTCTGTATCTGATCTGATTGTGTCATGTCATGTCATGATGAGATCATAGAATATTTTGTATCTGATCTGATTGTGTCATGTCATGACATGACATGATCTTATTGTGTCATGTCATGTCATGATGTAATCTTATTGTGTCATGTCACATCATTATGTAATCTCATTGTGTCATGTCATGATGTAATACTATTGTGTCTTGTCACATCATGATGTAATCTTATTGTGTCATGCCACATCATGATGTAATCTTATTGTGTCATGTCACATCATGATGTAATCTTATTGTGTCATGCCACATCATGATGTAATCTTATTGTGTCATGTCACATCATGATGTAATCTTATTGTGTCATGTCACATCATGATGTAATCTTATTGTGTCGTGTCACATCATGATGTAATCTTATTGTGTCATGCCACATCATGATGTGATCTGATTGTGTCATGTCATGATGTGATCTTATTGTCATATCATGTCATGATGTGATCTTATTGTCATATCATGTCATGATGTGATCTTATTGTCATATCATGTCATGATGTGATCTTATTGTCATATCATGTCATGATGTGCTCTGCAAGCATATTGTGTTATGTAATGTCATGTCATTATGTGCCCTATGTGAGTTTATTATGCTATGTCATGTCATAATGTGCTGCTGTATGTCAGCTTATTGTGCTGTGTCATGATATAATGTACTGTATGTCAGCTTATTGTGCTATGTCATGTCATATCACTATGTGCTCTGTGTGAGCTTATTGTGCTATGTCATGATACTTGACACCGACAATGTCTCACATGTCACCAGACAGAACATATGTGAATGTAATTAAGTGATTAAGTCACATCACTAGATGTATAATAATATGTGATTTACTGATTATGTCATATCACTAATGTATAATAATATGTGGTTTATTGATTAAGTCACAGCACTAAATGTATAATAATATGTGGTTTACTGATTAAGTCACAGCACTAAATGCACAGGAATATATCATTAACTCAGGGCACTAATTGCACAGGAGTATGTGATTATATGAAAGCACTAACTGTACAGGAATGTGTGATTCAGTGACAACACTAAATGTACAGGAATGTGTGATTCAGTGACAGCACTAAATGTACAGGAATAGGTGATTCAGTGATATAATTTAATGTACAGTAATATGTGATTCAGAACAGCACTAAGTGACAGGAACATGTGATTCATTGATACTGGACAAATATGGTGTAGTCATGTGACAAGGCTAACCGTAGGCAGCATACCTCAAACAGTATAGATATTTAAATACTAGATATAGCAGGAGACAGACCTGACACATATGGATGAGGCAGACCCTACAATTGGTGAATGTGCAGAGTAGTGGAGGCAGACCCTACAATTGGTGGATGTGCAGAGTAGTGGAGGCAGACCCTACAATTGGTGGATGTGCAGAGTAGTGGAGGCAGACCCTACAATTGGTGGATGTGCAGAGTAGTGGAGGCAGACCCTACAAGTGGTGGATGTGCAGAGTAGTGGAGGAAGACCCTACAAGTGGTGGATGTGCAGAGTAGTGGAGGAAGACCCTACAAGTGGTGGATGTGCAGAGTAGTGGAGGAAGACCCTACAAGTGGTGGATGTGCAGAGTAGTGGAGGCAGACCCTACAATTGGTGGATGTGCAGAGTAGTGGAGGCAGACCCTACAATTGGTGGATGTGCAGAGTAGTGGAGGCAGACCCTACAATTGGTGGATGTGCAGAGTAGTGGAGGCAGACCCTACAATTGGTGGATGTGCAGAGTAGTGGAGGCAGACCCTACAAGTGGTGGATGTGCAGAGTAGTGGAGGAAGACCCTACAAGTGGTGGATGTGCAGAGTAGTGGAGGAAGACCCTACAAGTGGTGGATGTGCAGAGTAGTGGAGGCAGACCCTACAAGTGGTGGATGAGCAGAGTAGTAGAGGCAAGGCAGGCCCTACAAGTGGTGGATGAGCAGAGTAGTGGAGGCAGACCCTACAAGTGGTGGATGTGCAGAGTAGTGGAGGCAGACCCTACAAGTGGTGGATGAGCAGAGTAGTAGAGGCAAGGCAGACCCCACAAGTGGTGGATGTGCAGAGTAGTTGAGGCAGGCCCTACAAGTGGTGGATGTGCAGAGTAGTGGAGGCAGACCCTACAAGTGGTGGATGTGCAGAGTAGTGGAGGCAGACCCTACAAGTGGTGGATGTGCAGAGTAGTAGAGGCAAGGCAGACCCTACAAGTGGTGGATGTGCAGAGTAGTGGAGGTAACAAACACTGCAGTTGACACAATCCACGCAGTAACCTTGTCCAGACAGGACTTCCTAGCCCGACTCTGAGAGCATCAACCAAAAGTTGTGGTCATAGTCACACATGTGACGGAGGAGGGTTCAGTGTTAGTCTATATATATATATATATATATATATATATATATATATATATATATATATATATATATATATATATATATATATATATATACACACACACACACACACACACACACACACACACACACAGCTTATGGCTGGTTTGTCTTCTTATCTTTCCTGCAACAGTCTGTTCTACTGAAAGCTTCTTATACTGACTATATGTTATGTCCCTTCAGTTCACCTTCCTTCCACCCAACAGATCAGTCATTTATCTCTCACCACTATGTCACTAATTTGCTGTTTATCTCTCCCCATATCATTAACTTGCCAGTCTGTCTTTCCCCATATCATTAATTTGTCTGTCTCTCCCTGTGTCATTAACTTGTCTGTCTGTCTCTCCCGCTACGTCTCATTGGTTCCTCTGTCTGCCAGCAGGTCGAACCTAGATGCCATGACCAGCGACTGTGTGTACTGACTGACTGTCTCATCAAACTGACAGGCCATGACAAGGCTGGAGGACTCAAGGTGATTCTCTCAGTGCTGACACACTTTACACAGGAGGCACACTTTACACAGGGTGGACACTTTACACAGGGCAGACAGTTGGCCTTTATGACAGTTTACACAAGCTGGACACTTAACATAAGGTGGACAATGTACACAGGGTGGGCAGTTTAAACAGGGTGCAGAGTTGGTTTGTGACAGTTTACACAGGGTTGAGAGTTGGTTTGTGACAGTTTACACAGGTTGGAGAGTTGGTTTGTGACAGTTTACACAGGGTGGAGAGTTGGTTTGCAACAGTTTACACAGGGTGGACACTTTACACAGGGTGGACACTTTACACAGGGTGGACAGTTTACACAGGATGGATAGTTGGTTTGTGACAGTTTACACAGGGTGGAGAATTGGGTTGTGTCAGTTTACACAGGGTGGAGAGTTGGGTTGTGTCAGTTTACACAGGGTGGACACTTTACACAGGGTGGACAGTTTACGCAGGATGGACAGTTTACACAGGGTGGGCAGTTTACACAGGGTGGGCAGTTTACACAGGGTGGAGAGTTGGGTTGTGTCAGTTTACACAGGGTGGGCAGTTTACACAGGGTGGACAATTTACACAGGGTGTATAGTTGGTTTGTGACAGTTTACACAGTGTGGAGAGTTGGTTTGTGACAGTTTACACAGGGTGGTGACCACATGCAAGGTTACCGTCCTCGTGAAATTCTCTACAAATTTTACATGGTGTGTCATTGGGGTCTGTCACTACATTAACTACATTAGTTTTCTCCTCCTTTGTCGCTACTCAACATAACATATGCCATGTTGACGTCACTGTTTAGTTGTCGTAGTTTACATGTCTTCATCAAGTGGCCGAAACTATTACAGATGGAACATTTTAGATTGTTTCTGTAACCTGAGTACCTTCTAAATCTTTTTAGTGATAGATTTTAATATAGGAGTCATAGTTAGGATTTCTGTCGCACATTTCTAATGACCCATGTTGGCATTTTGCAATATTTACATTCAATCATTATTCCACTTTTTACTAAGTGAGAGGATCTTTCTTTACTTGGTCTGTATTGATATGATTGTCGAAATTTACTTTGATGACCATATTGTTGGTATTTATTTGAGTTATTATTATATTTCTGGTTAGATAACCTGGCAGACGATACTATTAGTTCTGGTTGAGCCCCTTCTGAAAAGATATTTCTATGAGCATTATATTATACCATCTCGGATAATGTTGCACATTTATTTTCAATGAGAAAAGTTGCCATAGCATCTGGCACAGCTGAGATTAATTTATCCCTCAACATGAGGTCTCTCAGCCTGTTAAAGTCACTACCAACGTTTGCTGACTTTAGCCACTTGTGGAACAGTGACTGGGTTTTGGATGTGAAATCCAAGAAGGTCTGGTTTGCCTTCAGTGTCAACACCCTCTATGCTGTGAGTTGTCCCACCTGGTCTAAAGAAAAGTGTTCTAAGACTCTTTCCTTAATAAAATGGTAGTCTGTTCATAGATGTTCTGGTATACCTTCTACGTCCTTTAACGGTTCAAGGGCAAGGTGCTTGTGAAACAAAATTGCCCACTCCTCTGGTGGTACTTTGTAATGGTTCATGAGGACGTCAAAGTTGGTCACCCATGCTGATATTGAATCACCCTGTGAAAAGTTTCTGATGATTCCCTGGTATCTTCTGATGAGGTATAAAGTCTTGGCCGCTAGTTTGTTCTTTGCAATCTCTGCTTCTGTTTCCATCTCTAACATCTTCACTTTTATATTCCCTTCTACTTCCTTATCTTTCATAATTTGTTCAGCTGCCAGTTTATCTTTCTCGAATGCTAGTCCTTTTTCTTCAAGAGCTATTTCTAGAGACTTCTGTTTCTCTTGAGAGGCTATTTTTTCTTTCTCTAATTCTCTAGCTTTCCTAGCTGCAGCTTCCTGTGCTTCTCTAGCTTCCCTAGCTGCTGCTCTATCTTCTTGTTGTTGTGCCTGAAATTAAGTAACTTTCTTCTCGGCCCAGGTCATAAGTTCAGGACCTGTCAAGCCACACTTCTCACCCTAGGCTACAAAATCTGCTAGTGTAGACATGGTTTCCTCTCTATGCTTATCAATCTGTATGTATGTAAATATTGATATTAAATTAAATCAATATACCCTTGTTGTAATAATGGCACACTCTGTTTCTGGAACAATAGTACCTTTGCTGATGAGGGCTGGGATACTCTGTGACAGGAGGTGTTCTCTGTTTCTTGTCAATGTCGCTTCTGATCTAGTTAACTGCAAAGCTGTTGGCACGCCGGTCTTGCTGTCATGCTGTTCAACAATACTGATGCTACAGGACAAATGATAGCTCCTATCAAAAATTAACTAATTATGATGTAGACACCTGTGGACATAACAGTAATGATCAATAGAAACATCAACGAAGTGATAGAACAATGTACAGATGAATTAGTTTACCAAACAAAGCGAAGTTCTCATTAGCAGTCAAAAATCTACTGTAATTAATAAAGTCAATTTTGACTGCCAACCAAGCAGAATGCACCTTTGTATTAATAAGTTTCAGCACAAAAGTAGCCCACCAACCTCCCACTACAATGGAGCTGTAAAGGGCGATGGACGGGTGCCTGAAACTCCAGACCACTGGACAAGACACATACACAAGTCAAAAGGAAACAACTTGTGCGTATCCACTCCTTGTGTCACTGGTGACTCCTTCTGGATTGCTGGATCTACTGTTGAGGCTTCAGTACAGATCTTCAAGGCTGCCTGTGGCTGTGGTGCTCCCTCAATTGTGGATCGATTTGAACACTGCTCACTACTGCAGCTGGTGGATGCTGGATTTGGACTTTCTAGGATTGCCGCTTTGAACGTTGAAACGTTGTAAATAATTAATGTTTGTATGGACACTATAATGCCTTGAGCACATTGACACAGTCCTACAATGTTTGTAAGTTGTCCTGGCAAGTGACTGCCATCTGTTATGAAATACGTGGTTCTTGTATAAAATATGTCGAATACATGAAAAACACAAGAATCGTCATCGATGAGCTTCCTTTACTCTTTGTAATGCACTTTCTTGATGGACTATCGACTGTATTTTTCTTTCATCTTGATGTCCCCAATTTCATTATTTCTTTTATTAAATTTCAGCTCTTACACCACAATTTCTTTTGTCACTGTCATTCACTTCTGTGACACTGATTACTTTTGGACTTTGACTTTGTCCTTCACAAATGTCATTCACACATGTTATTCACAAATATTATTCACAATGTCCTTTACAGTTATGATGTTGACTGCAGTTGGTTGTGGTCGAAATTCATTCTTACTTTCATATTTAACAGACTTGGAAGTTTAAATGAATTGTCACTCGTACCCATTTCATATGCGTCAAATACAGTTCACTTCTCAAGCTGTCACCTCTTTTATTGTCGATCAGGCATAGTTTTCCGAGTTTCTGTTTCCGTGACGATAAATCCCCACTTCTGCCAGTGAGTTTCTTGGCTCGTTCTAAGAAACTTTACAACAACAATGTAAATCAGTGTACAACGCTTGCATCCTGAAGCTAAGCAACCATTTATTAGTGAACAGTACGTTCCGTGCAAGTCCCAAATGCCGAGGCTTCACTACAGCCATTCTCGCGTTCTTACGTATGGCCACTCACTCATTCTCTTGCATAGCAGTTATCATCATGTGTGCGTTACTTATCTGCTCAGTTGTGTGTAACTTCTACCGTCTAACTAATGGTCACTCTGCTTACACCACCGCTCGGCCTTGATCGGCCCGTCAACTGCTGAACACCCCGTAAACTTTGAATCCATCGTTGTTGTTGTCAGCAAGTGGAATGAGTGACTGAAGCCTTCTGATTCGCTTCCTTTCTTCTTTCGCTTAATGTGCGCTGGAGTTCTGATGTTGCCACTCCGAAACCCTCGACTCAACTTACCCAAAATGTCAGTCCTTCTTGTCATGTGGGGTGTGTCACCACGTGATCGGCTGTCCGCTTGCCGATTGGTTCTTATTTTTCTTTGTTGGCTATTCTACTCGTTTCTGTCTTTGTTAGTGAATTCTTCTCAATTTTCTTCTGAGTCTGGTGAGTTCTCCTCATCCTAGTATTCTCTCTGTTTGTGGCTCATGGCAGTGGACAGTTTACACAGGATGGACAGTTGGCTTTTGACAGTTTACACAGGATGGACAGTTGGCTTTTGATAGTTTACACAGCGTGGGCATTTGGCTTTTGGCAGTTTACACAGGGTGGGCGTTTAAACAAGGTGGATAGTTTACACAGGGTGGATAATTTAAACAGGGTGGATAGTTTATACTGGGTGGATAGTTTGAACAGGGTGGACAGTTTATACAGAGTGAATAGTTTATACAGAGTGAATAGTTTATACAGGGTGAACAGTTTACACAGGATGGAAAGTTTACACAGGGTGGATAGTTTATACGGGGTGGATAGTTTATAAGGGGTTGACAATTTATACACAGTGGGCAGTTTATACAGGGTGGATATTTATACAGGGTGGACAGTTTATACAGGTTGGACAGTTTATACTGGGTGGACAGTTTATACAGGGTGGAAAATTTACACAGAGTGGACAGTTTATACAGGGTGAACAGTTGGTTTGTAATAGTTTACACAGGGTGGACAGTTTATACAGGGTGGACAGTTGGTGTGTGATAGTTTACACATGTAGTAGAATTGCTGATAATGTTGTGTAGTAGAATCACTGATTGCATTGTGTAGTAGATTATACTGTGAAGTAGAATCACCAATTACATTGTATAGTAGAATCACAGATTACATTGTGTAGTAGAATCACATATTACATTGTGTAGTAGAATCACATATTACATTGTGTAGTAGAATCACATATTACATTGTGTAGTAGAATCACATATTACATTGTGTAGTAGAATCACAGATTACATTGTGTAGTAGAATCACATATTACATTGTGTAGTAGAATCACTGGTTACATTGTGTAATCTGGGGACTTGCTGTATTTGGGAGAAGTGCTTTAATCAGTAAGGTCTTTAATCTGATTGAGTGCTCAAATCTGGAGAAGTGCTGTAATCTTATAACAGGCTTTAATCTGGGAAAGTGCTTTAATCTGGGGAACTGATATAATCTAGGGAAGTGCTTTAATCTGGGGAACTGATATAATCTAGAAAACTAATATAATCTGAGGAACTGATATAATCTGGGGGAACTGATATAATCTGGGGAACTGATATAATCTGGGGAAGTGCTTTAATCTGGGAAACTGATATAATCTAGGGAAGTGATATAATGTGGGGAACTGCTTTTATCTGGGGAACTGATATATCACCATCAAGTGCCCTGCCAGCTGGCATAGGCATTCATGGTTCTCCACAGATTTTGGTCTTTGGTTTTCTGGATCTACTCTGCTGCTGATATTCCTCCATGCCAATCCATCCAGCATAATTTCTCTTGGTCTGCCTCTGCCTCTCTTCCCCTCGATCTTTCCAGTTGTCACGATGTTCTCCAATGCCTCTCTTCTCATCACATGACCGAAGAAAGATGTTTGTCTCTTTCTTATTGTTGTATATAATGTTCTAGTTCCATTAGCCTGTTTCAGGCAGTCGTCGTTAGTTACTCTGGCAGTCCAAGGAATTCGCAACGTTCGTCTCAGGAACCACATCTCTGTTGCTTCTAATTTCTTCTTAATTTGTTCATTTACATTCCAAGATTCACTGCCATACGGCAAAACTGGTTCTACATAGCATTTCAGCAGTCTCTTTCTTACATTCAGTGATGGTGACTTATTGCACAAGATACTCTTCAGTTTATGAAATGCGGCTTTCGCTTGCCCTATCCTGCTCTTAATCTGTTGTACATCTTCCATCTGATGTTATAAATGTCCCTAAGTATCTAAAATTATCCACTTGGTTGAGAATTTTTCCTTCTATTTCTACGTCACATTTTGGTGTCACCATTTTCTTTGATATCATCATTGTTACTGTTTTTTTTTAAATATTCAATGAGAGTCCTTTCCTTGCACTCTCTGTTACTACAGTGTCCAACAATTGTTGTAGGTCTGTTGATTTATCCGTCACCAATACTGTGTCATCTGCATAGTGTATATTATTTATATTATAACCTCCAACTAGTATTCCTGGCATCTCTTTGATCTCTCTCATTATTACTTCGCTACTACTTGTGAGACCAGGTGGAGAAGGCGGAGGAACAGATTGAGAACCCATGTGTGGAAAGAATGAGATTGCGGGGGATCGGCAGGGGATCTGGAAAAATCTCAAAACTGAGAGGGAAGACCAGGAGAACTTTTAATCAGATAGCGGTGGGAACGATTAGTAGTATGACTCTTTGCTGGCTGTAGAACGAGGGGACGGAGCACTTATGGGAATGTCCTGAGTGTAGTTATATCGGTTCTTAACTCAACTCATCTACTTCGCTACATAGGGAGAAGAGATCTGGTGATAAGACACACCCCTGTCGTACTCCTAGCTTTATATGTTCGTAACTACCCTCTTTATTTCCCATTTTAATTGCTGCTACTTGGTTCCAGTAAATATTCTTTATTATTCTTAAATCTTTCCCATCAATGTGGATATCTTCCAACATTTTAATCAGTTCATCGTGTTTTACATTATCAAATGCCTTAGTATAATCTATGAAGCACAAATCTATGTCTTTCTGTTTCTCTATTGACCTTTCTATTAGTGTCCGTAATGTATATATTGCATTGTTTGTGCCCTTTCCCTCCACAAATTCATATTGTTCTTCACTAATTTCCATTTTTATTTTCTTTCTGGTTCTTCTCATTATGATTCTGAGTAGAAGCTTAGTGATATGGTTTATGAGGTTAATTGTATGAAAATCTTCACATTCAATTGCTCCTGGTCTTTTTGGTATAGCTATAAATACAGATTTCAGCATATCACTGGGTAAATATCCACTGCTGTAAATATCATTCAACATTTTGGTTAATATATCTACTCCAAATTCTCCCAATACTTCTAATTCTTCTATTGTGATTTCAGCTGGCCCAGCTGTTTTTCCTTTCTTCATATGTTTCATAGCGTCAGCGACTTCTTCTTTTAGAATAGGTGGACCTTCTAAGTTACTTTCTTCTGTTAATTCTTCCCTTTCTCCATTATAAATTCTCTTATATACTTCCACCTCTTCATTGTAGCACCTTCCTCCAATAATATCATTCATGTTTTTGATTTCAAGCACCCTGTATTTATTCTTATTTTTCTTCCTGTGAGCTCACTGATTTGTCTGTGCATATTTTTTGTATCTTTAATGGCATTTAATTCAATTTTTTTGCGCTGCTCGTTTAACCAAACATTTATTCTTTATTTCTTTATTTATCTTAGCGTATTCTTGTTTGTCATTTTTACTCTGTTTTCTTTTGTCCATCAGCTTTAAAATTTCTTCATTCATCCATTTTTTCTTAGCTATTTAGCTTCTCTCCGGTAATATTTCTTTTCTAGTTTGATGAATGGAGTCCCTTAACATTTTCCATTGTTCATTTATATTCTGTATTTTAGCTATTGCATTGTACCTATTTTTCACAGTCACTCTGTATTGTTCTTGAATTTCTTTATCTACTTTCAGAACCTCTTTATTAAGTCTCATGTTCCTAATCATTTTTTTCCCTCTCTTTATCTTACTTTTATTTGTCCACATAGTGGTACATGATCACTATTACAGTCAGCACCAGGCATTGTCTTTACATTAATTAAAGCATTTCTAAATCTTTTATTAATTAGTATGTTGTCAATTTGGTTGCATATTTTCTTATCAGGGTGTATAGTCGTCTTTTATGGTGTTTAAACCATGTGTTTTCATTTATCATATCATTGATATTTGCCCATTCTATTAGCTTTTCCCCTCTTTCATTTCTTGTACCTAAACCATAATTCCCCACTACATCCTCCATTTTCCACTTTCCTACTTTTGCATTAAAATCTCCTAGTATTATTTTTATTTCCTCTGATCCAATTTGAGCCATTGCCATTTCTATTTTGTCGTAAAAGTGTTGCATTTCTTCATCACTACTGCTTGTTGTTGGTGCATATACTTGTATAATATTTATATCTATTGGTTTGCCTTTGATTTTAACCATAATAACTCTATCTGAAATACACCAGTATCCATTAAGTGACTTGGCTGTTTTTTCATCAAGTATTATTCCTACACTTTGTTCATGTGTATCCCCTCCAGAATAAATTATTGTGTGGTTTTCAGCTATAATTTTGCCTGATCCCTTCCATCTCATTTCACTAATGCCTAGTATATTCAATTTCATCTCTCTTAGAACATTGTTCAACTTTCCTAGCTCATTTAATGTCCTAACATTCCATGTTCCTACTCTAAATTTATTTATTGTATTTATGATTTTGCCATCAGTAGCTGGATGACGGTCTGGTGTCGCATGTGGCTCATGACTGTCCCTACCGGACGAGGATGTCCTAAGACAGCCATTAATGTCATTCACTAACTCTGATATATGTTTTGCCATGAAGTCTTGGGAAGATGGTTTGCCCTTGCCTTCCACATCCACATGGTGGTCTTTTACCTCTGCCTTTGACAGCCATTTCCAACTGTAAGGACAAGTGAGTGTCCTGCTCTGCTCAGCTGCAGAGTTGTCCACTTATTCCGGTGGATACTCTGTGAATATAATCTGAGGAAGTAATATAATCTGGAGAAGTGTTATAATGTGGGGAAGTGCTTTAATCTGGGGAAGTGCTTTAATCTGGGGAACTGATATAATCTAGGGAAGTGATATAATTTAGGGAACTTATATAATCTGGGGAATTGATATAGTGTGGGGAAGTGCTATAATCTGGGGAAGTGCTTTAATCTGGGGAACTGATATCAACAAGGGAAGTGATATAATTTGGAGAAGTGCTATAATCTAGGGAAGTGCTATATTCTGGAGAAGTGCTATAATCGGGGGTGTGGTTTAATGCCGGATTTCTTTAATCTGGGGAGGTGGTATAATCTTGGGAAGTGTTGTAATCTAGTGAAAGACTTATCTGGGAATGGGCTGTAATTTGTGAGTGCTTTAATCTGAGGAAGTGCCATAATGTAGGGAAATGCTATAATCTAAACAGGGCTATAATCTAGGGATGTTCTTTAATCTAGAGAAGGGTCATAATCTAGGGGAAGGACTTTTAAAGTTTAATAGAAGAGTTGGAAGATTTGACCAAATATTGCTTCATGTGATTCAAGGCTGTCATGTCAACTATTAAATGCTAGCATGTGTCACACTTTGTCATGTCAACTTGTTAATGCTAGTTAACAAATTTACGCCTGAAATTTCTTGTGTGTAACATTTTGCTAACAAATCTACTCCTGACAGTTTCTTGTATGTAACATTTTACTAACAAATCTACTCCTAACTGTTTCTTGTATGTAACATTTTGCTAACTCTATTTCCGTTTCTTGTATGTAACATGTTTGCTAACAAATCTACTCCTGGCCGTTTCAGAGTTTGGAATTAGAAGCTGCAAAGGACACCATTCTGCAGAACCGTGTAGACGTGTGGGCCAAGCAGCCAACCAGTGCGACAATAGATCAGCTAGAAGACACAGTGGTCAGGCTGCTGGACAAGCTGCACATCAACGGTTCGAGTCCTGCCACCACTGCTTCCAGTCGAAGTAGCCTGGCTGCCTACAATAAGGTGAATATACTTTCTGTCTCTCTTGCAGTCTGTCTTGTGTCTTCTAGTCTGTCTTGTGTCTTCTAGTCTGTCTTGTGTCTTCTAGTCTGTCTAGTAGTCTGTCTTGTGTCTTCCAGTCTGTCTAGTAGTCTGTTTTGTGTCTTCTAGTCTGTCTTGTGTCTTCCAGTATGTCTAGTAGTCTATCTTGTCTTCCAGTCTGTCTTGTAGTCTGTTTTGTGTCTTCCACTTTGTCTAGTAGTCTGACTTGTGTCTTCAAGTCTGTATAGTAGTCTGTTTTATGTCTTGTAGTCTGTCTTGTCTTGTAGTCTGTCTTGTGTCTTCCAGTCTGTCTAGTAGTCTGTCTTGTGTCTTCCAGTCTGTCTAGTAGTCTGTTTTGTGTCTTCCAGTCTGTCTTATAGTCTGTCGTGTGTCTTCTAGTCTGTCTTGTGTCTTCCAATCTGTCTAGTAGTCTGTCTTGTGTCTTCTAATTTGTCTAGTAGTCTGTCTTGTGTCTTCCAGTCTGTCTAGTATTCTGTCATGTGTCTTCTAGTCTGTCTAGTAGTCTCTTGTGTCTTCCAGTCTGTCTAGTAGTCTCTTGTGTCTTCCAGTCTGTCTAGTATTCTGTCATGTGTCTTCTAGTCTGTCTAGTAGTCTCTTGTGTCTTCCACTCTGTCTAGTAGTCTGTCTTGTGTCTTCTAGTCTGTCTAGTAGTCTTGTCTTTTGTCTTCTAACCTGTCTAGTAGTCTGTCTTGTGTCTTCCACTCTATCTAGTAGTCTGTCTTGTCTTCCAGTCTGTCTAGTAGTCTGTCTTGTGTCTTCTAGTATGTCTAGTAGTCTGTCTTGTGTCTTGTAGTCTGTCTATTAGTCTGCCTTGTGTCTTCCAGTCTATCTCATAGTCTGCCTTGTGTCTTCCAGTCTGTCTAGTAGTCTGTCTTGTGTCTTCTAGTCTGTCTAGTAGTCTGTCTTGTGTCTTCTAGTCTGTCTTGTGTCTTCTATTCTGTCTAGAGTCTGTCTTGTGAATTCTAGTCAAGTCTAGCAGTCTTATCTTATGTCTTCTAGTTTGGTTTATGTCTTCTAGTCAAGTCTAGCAGTCTTATCTTATGTCTTCTAGTGAGTCTAGTAATCTGTTTTATGTCTTTTGGTCTGTCTTGCATTCCGTCTTGTGGTCTGTCTTATCTTGTAGTCCTATCTTATATATTGTATTCTGTATTTTAGTATGTCTTACATAGTTAGTCTTATAGTCTATTTTGTAGTCTGTCTTATGCCTTGCCGGCTCCATGGCGAAGTGATTATGGAATCAGTTTGTAATCCCGCATACCGCGTTCGAAACACAGCTGTGGGCAACTTAGCAGCAGACCACCTGACTTTGGTTTTTATGAAATTGTATTTGTGCCGGTCGTTCAGAAGGCAATGGCAAACTACTGAACGTAAACTTGCCCAAGAATCACAAACAGCCAAAAAATACTGGGGTTGACTGCCACATCCTGTAAAGGATATGCAACTAACTTATGTCTTGTAGTTTGTATTGTCTTGTAGTCTATCATGTGTATTGTAGTCTGTCTTGTAGTCTGCCTTCTGTCTTGTTGTCTGCCTTGTGTCTTCTAGTTTGTTTTGTGTTTTCTAGTTTGTCTTGTCATGCAATCTGTCTTATGTCTAGCAGTATATCTAGTAGTATAGTCTGTCTTGTGTCTAATAGTATATCTAGTAGTATAGTCTGTCTTGTGTCTAATAGTATATCTAGTAGTATAGTCTGTCTTGTGTCTAATAGTATATCTAGTAGTATAGTCTGTCTTGTGTCTAGCAGTATATCTAGTAGTATAGTCTGTCTTGTGTCTAGCAGTATATCTAGTAGTATAGTCTGTCTTGTGTCTGGTAGTATAGTCTGTCTTGTGTCTAGCTGTATATCTAGTAGTATAGTATAGTCTGTCTTGTGTCTAACAGTGTATATATAGTAGTATAATCTGTCTTGTGTCTAACAGTATATCTAGTAGTAAAGTCTGTCTTGTGTCTAGCAGTATATCTAGTAGTAAAGTCTGTCATGTGTCTAGTAGTGTGTCTAGTAGTATAATCTATCTTGTGTCTAGTAGTGTGTCTAGTAGTAAAGTCTGTCCTGTGTCTAGCTGTATATGTGGTAGTAAAGTCTCTCTTGTGTCTTGCAGTATATCTAGTAGTAAATTCTGTCTTTTGTCTAGTAGTGTGTCTAGTAGTAAAGTCTATCTTTTGTCTAGGAGTATATCTAGTAGTATAGTCTGTCTTGTGTCTAGCAGTGTGTCGAGTAGTATAGTCTGTCTTGTGTCTAGCAGTGTGTCTAGTAGTAGTATAGTCAGTCTTGAGTCTAGTAGTAAAGTCTGTCTTGTGTCTAGTAGTGTGTCTAGTAGTACTATAATCAGTCTTGAGTCTAGTAGTAAAGTCTGTCTTGATTCTAGCAGTGTGTCTAGTAGTAGTATAGTCAGTCTTGAGTCTAGTAGTAAAGTCTGTCTTGTGTCTAGTAGTGTGTCTAGTAGTACTATAATCAGTCTTGAGTCTAGTAGTAAAGTCTGTCTTGATTCTAGCAGTGTGTCTAGTAGTAGTATAGTCAGTCTTGAGTCTAGTAGTAAAGTCTGTCTTGTGTCTAGCAGTGTGTCTAGTAGTATAGTCTGTCTTGTTTCTAGCAGTGTGTCTAGTAGTACTATAATCAGTCTTGAGTCTAGTAGTAAAGTCTGTCTTGATTCTAGCAGTGTGTCTAGTAGTAGTATAGTCAGTCTTGAGTCTAGTAGTAAAGTCTGTCTTGTGTCTAGCAGTGTGTCTAGTAGTATAGTCTGTCTTGTTTCTAGCAGTGTGTCTAGTAGTACTATAATCAGTCTTGAGTCTAGTAGTAAAGTCTGTCTTGATTCTAGCAGTGTGTCTAGTAGTAGTATAGTCAGTCTTGAGTCTAGTAGTAAAGTCTGTCTTGTGTCTAGCAGTGTGTCTAGTAGTAAAGTCTGTCTTGTTTCTAGCAGTGTGTCTAGTAGTAGTATAGTCAGTCTTGAGTCTAGTAGTAAAGTCTGTCTTGTGTCTAGCAGTGTGTCTAGTAGTATAGTCTGTCTTGTGTGTTGTATGTTATGTATTGTAACTCTGTATTCACATTGAAGTTGTCACCATCCATCATCTACATATTGACATAGACTGGAGTTGTAGCTCCACCTCCAAGTTACTAGTATTGTAATGCAGTGGATGACTGAATGCTTGTGCCCGCTGTCATCAACAACCTTCTGTTCCCAGAGTGTGACCACCCCTGCCAGACGCTCTATTACTGCCTCTCAAACATGGCGGTCACCAGCCAGCAGAGATACCCCTAAAGCTTCACCCAGGGGTCGAGTCCAGAGCTCCCCGTCAAGCTGTGTTTCTTCAGGGCGAGGATCTCTGAGGAATGTCTCTCAGGTAGGAACCATCTAATGTCAGAATACAAGAAGTTGACTGGGGGGAATAACTGGTGACTGGAAGCTGACTGGGGCAATAACTGGTGACTGGAAGCTGACTGGGGCAATAACTGCGGACTGGAAGCTGACAGCAGGATAACTGCGAACTGGGGGAATATCTGGTGACTGCAAGCTGATTGGGGAATAACTGGTAATTGGAAGCTGGCTGGTGGGGGGGGGGGGGGGGGAAGGAAAGATAACTGGTGACCGGAAGCTGACCGGGGGAGGGGGGGGGGAATAACGTGACTGGAAGCTGACTGGGGGAGGGGAGAATAACTGATGACTGGAAGCTTACTGGGGGGAGAATAACTGGTGACTTGAAGCTGACTGGAGGAAGGGAAAATAACTGGTGACTGGAAACTAACTGCGGGAATAACTGGTGACTGAAAGCTGACTCAGGGAATAACTGGTGATTGGAAGCTAACTGGAGGAATAACTGGTGACTGGAAGCTGACTCGTGAGGAATAACTGGTCACTGAATACTGGCTGAGGGAATAATCATATACTGAAAGCTGACCAAGGGAATAGTTGAGTATTGGTAGTTGACTAAAGGAATAACTGAGTACTGGTAACTGGCTGAGGGAATAACTGGGAACTAAAGTTGACTGAGGGAATAACTGGGAACTAAAGTTGACTGAGGGAATAACTGAGTACTGGTAACTGGTTGAGGGAATAACTGGGAACTAACGTTAACTGAGGAATAAAGAGGTAGAAGCTGACAGGTAATACCAGGACATTGGAAGAATGACATGCTGCCATCTATTTCAGAACACCCAGCAGAGTGTGAGTAGAGGACACCAGGGGTCAACTCGAGCCTCTCCGGCTGTGCATGTTGTTGCTAGAAGTGGTTCAGGTGTCAGCAAAGTGGCACGCTCCCAGATTCCCAGGCCTCAAGGTAGTTTGCCATGTTTGATATTTGACAAGTAACCGGGCCATTGTTGCATGCCTTGGCCATCTGAAGCTAGCACCACATTTGTGTGGGTACCTGATGGGTCAGTGGTTGTGTGGGTCTATAGCTACCTGAGGGGTCAGTGGTTGTGTGGGTCTATAGCTACCTGAGGGGTCAGTGGTTGTGTGGGTCTATAGCTACCTGAGGGGTCAGTGGTTGTATGGGTCTATACTTATCTGAGGGGTCAGTGGTTGTGTGGGTCAATACTTATCTGAGGGGTCAGTGGTTGTGTGGGTCTGTACTTATCTGAGGGGTCAGTGGTTGTATAGGTCTATAGCTACCTGAGGGGTCAGTGGTTGTATGGGTCTATAGCTACCTGAGGGGTCATTGTTATGTGGGTCTATAGCTACCTAAGGGGTCAGTGGTTGTGTGGGTCTATAGCTACCTAGGGGTCAGTGGTTGTGTGGGTCTATAGCTACCTGAGGGGAGAGTGGTTGTGTTGGTCTATAGCTACCTGAGGGGTCAGGGGGTGGATGATTGTGTGTCTACAGCTACCTGAGGTGTCAGTGGTTGTGTGAGTTTATAGCTACCTGAGGGGTCAGTGGTTGTGTGTCTACAGCTACCTGAGGGGTCAGTGGTTGTATGGGTCTATAGCTACCTTAGGGGTCAGCACTGCACCAGCCACCTGTATTTCCACAGACATGGGCGGATGGTTATGTGGATGGAAGGCTGGGTGGTTATGTGGGTGGGAGGATGTGTGATTATGTGGTTGGAAGGGTGTGTGGCTGGGTGGTTATGTGTGTGGAAGGGTGTGTGGTTGGGTGGTTATGTGGGTGGAAGGGTGTGTGGTTTGGTGGTTATGTGTGTGGAAGGGTGTGTGGTTGGGTGGTTATGTGTGCGGAAGGGCATGTGGTTGGGTGGTTATGTGTGTGGAAGGGTGTGTGGTTGGGTGGTTATGTGTGTGGAAGGGTGTGTGGCTGGGTGGTTATGTGGGTGGAAGGGTGTGTGGTTGGGTGGTAATATAGGTGGAAGGGTGTGTGGGTGGATGGTTATGTGGGTGGTAATGTGTATGGCTGGGTATTATGTGGAAGGGTCTGTGGGTGGATGGTTATGTGGGTGAAAGGGTGTGTGGCTGGGTGGTTATGTGGGTGGAAGGGTGTGTGACTGGGTGTTATGTGGGTAAAAGGGTGTGTGACTGGGTGTTATGTGGGTGAAAGGGTGTGTGACTGGGTGTTATGTGGGTGGAAGGGTGTGTGACTGGGTGTTATGTGGGTTAAAGGGTGTGTGACTGGGTGTTATGTGGGTGGAAGGGTGTGTGACTGGGTGTTATGTGGGTGGAAGGGTGTGTGACTAGGTGTTATGTGGGTGAAAGGGTGTGTGACTGGGTGTTATGTGGGTGGAAGGGTGTGTGACTGGGTATTATGTGGGTGAAAGGGTGTGTGACTGGGTGTTATGTGGGTGGAAGGGTGTGTGACTGGGTGTTATGTGGGTGAAAGGGTGGGTGAAAGGGTGTGTGACTGGGTGTTATGTGGGTAGAAGGGTGTTTTACTGGGTGTTATGTGGGTGGAAGGGTGTGTGACTGGGTGTTATGTGGGTGGAAGGGTGTGTGACTGGGTGTTATGTGGGTGGAAGGGTGTGTGACTGGGTGTTATGTGGGTGGAAGGGTGTGTGACTGGGTGTTATGTGGGTGGAAGGGTGTGTGACTGGGTGTTATGTGGGTGAAAGGGTGTGTGACTGGGTGTTATGTGGGTGGAAGGGTGTGTGACTGGGTGTTATGTGGGTGGAAGGGTGTGTGACTGGGTGTTATGTGGGTGGAAGGGTGTGTGACTGGGTGTTATGCGGGTGGAAGGGTGTGTGACTGGGTGTTATGCGGGTGGAAGGGTGTGTGACTGGGCGTTATGTGGGTGGAAGGATGTGTGACTGGGTGTTATGTGGGTGAAAGGGTCTGTGGCTGGGTGGTTATGCGGGTGGAAGGCTGAGTGGTTATGTGGGTGGAAGGGTGTGTGGCTGAGTGGATATGCGGGTGGAAGAGTGTGCCTGGGTTGTTATGTGGGTGGAAGAGTGTGTGCCTGGGTGGTTATGTGGGTGGAAGAGTATGTAGCTGGGAGGTTATGTGGGTGGAAGAGTATGTAGCTGGGTGGTTATGTGGGTGGAAGAGTATGTAGCTGGGTGGTTATGTGGGTGGAAGAGTGTGTGCCTGGGTGGTTATGTGGGTGGAAGAGTGTGTGCCTGGGTGGTTATGTGGGTGGAAGGGTGTGTGACTTTGTGTTATGTGGGTGGAAGAGTATGTAGCTGGGTGGTTATGTGGGTGGAAGGGTGTGTGACTGGGTGTTATGTGGGTGGAAGAGTATGTAGCTGGGTGGTTATGTGGGTGGAAGAGTATGTAGCTGGGTGGTTATGTGGGTGGAAGGGTGTGTTGGTACTCTTATTTGACGTGCAAACCTTTTCTTGTCTATGTGAAATGAAACGCCTTCAGTTTGATGTCACGCTGCTTGTGCCATCAGGTCCTTACATGTTGTTAGCAGTCTTTGAATTATGAGTATAAGATAATCTACATTTTAACATCATCAATATTTTTTGGCCAGTGTTATTGTTATTGTCATACTTGTCATTATTCTCATCAATTTGCCATTGGTATTGTCATTCATTTGCTCATTATTGTTATCATTTTATCATTATTATTACCTCCATATTGTCATTGGTACTACCATAATGCAATTGTTGGACATCACAGCTCAGAGACAGCTACTCATACAGTGATGGGAGATGTGCTATAGTCCTGTCTCCACATACAGTGACGGGAGATGTGCTGTAGACCTCCTGTCTCCACATACAGTGATGGGATATGTGCTATAGTCCTGTATCCACATACAGTGATGGGAGATGTGCTATAGTCATGTATCCACATACAGTGATGGGAGATGTGCTATAGCCCTGTATCCACATACAGTGATGGGAGATGTGCTATAGCCCTGTCTCCACATACAGTGATGGGAGATGTGCTATAGTCATGTATCCACATACAGTGATGGGAGATGTGCTATAGCCCTGTCTCCACATACAGTGATGGGAGATGTGCTATAGTCATGTATCCACATACGGTGATGGGAGATGTGCTATAGCCATGTATCCACATACAGTGATGGGAGATGTGCTATAATCATGTATCCACATACAGTGATGGGAGATGTGCTATAGTCCTGTCTCCACATACAGTGATGGGAGATTTGCTATAGTCCTGTATCCACATACAGTGATGGGAGATGTGCTATAGTCCTGTCTCCACATACAATGATGGGAGATGTGCTATAGCCCTGTCTCCACATACAGTGATGGGAGATATGCTATAGTCATGTATCCACATACAGTGATGGGAGATGTGCTATAGTCCTGTATCCACATACAGTGATGGGAGATGTGCTATAGTCCTGTATCCACATACAGTGATAGGAGATGTGCTATAGTCATGTATCCACATACAGTGATGGGAGATGTGCTATAGCCCTGTCTCCACATACAGTGATGGGAGATGTGCTATAGCCCTGTATCCACATACAGTGATGGGAGATGTGCTATAGCCATGTCTCCACATACAGTGATGGGAGATGTGCTATATTCCTGTATCCACATGCAGTGATGGGAGATGTGCTATAGTCCTGTATCCACATACAGTGATGGGAGATGTGCTATAGTCCTGTATCCACATACAGTGATGGGAGATGTGCTATAGTCCTGTATCCACATACAGTGATGGGAGATGTGCTATAGTCCTGTATCCACATACAGTGATGGGAGATGTGCTATAGTCATGTATCCACATACAATGATGGGAGATGTGCTATAGCCCTGTCTCCACATACAGTGATGGGAGATGTGCTATATTCCTGTATCCACATACAGTGATGGAAGATGTGCTATAGCCCTGTCTCCACATACAGTGATGGGAGATGTGCTGTATTCTTGTCTCCACATAGTGTTGGATGCTGATGATGAATGAGTGGCTTGATTTATGTTATTAATATGGAAGTCTGAGGGAAGACGGGAAGCTATGTTTGACCAGACAGACTATATGTGACCAGACAATCTATCTATGACCAGACAGACTATCTGTAACTAGACAATCTATTTTCAATATTGGTCTCATTAACAGTCATCATCATCTTCATCATGACCATCACTAACAACATAAGCTGAACTAGTTGTAACTAACCCAAACTTACAGGAGCTCGCAAATCCATCAGGTCCCCTCCAATCACCATTTCAGATGCCCAAACAAGTGTCCTGTACTATGTGGACCAGTCACAGAAGGCCCTGTCTTGTGTCATCAACAAACCGTGAGTGTCAATCTGTGATTCTCTGTGCCAGTGGTTCTCAACCTTTTTTGGCTCGTGCCCCCTTCACCATATTTTCAGAACGTCATTCCCCCCTTTCGTATTTCCTATCTAAAAATTTGGCCCGTGCCCCCCTTCACCATATTTTCAGAACGTCATTCCCCCCCCCCTTTTTTGTATTTCCTACCTAAAAATCCCCCCCCCCTTACACAGTATACGTAATAATGGAAGCTAAATTTAATAGCACATACTAAAACATGTCTAGACGTCCACATAAAATGTGATTTGTGGGTCTACTTACTTTATAAAATGAATTTTAGAAGGGTGAGACGTACAGAACCATGAAGTATGAAGGGAAAAATAATATCAAGTAATCGGTTCTTGTATTAACACGATCTTAAAATAATCTTAATTTCCACACCCCCCCCCCCCCCTTACCTGGAAACCCTAAAATTTCCCCCTGGTTGAGAACCACTGCTCTACGCAGTATAATCTGTGAATCTGCTATACAGTGTAATCAACTATACAATGTAACCTGTGATTCTACTACACAATGTAATCTACTACACATTGTAATCTACTACACATTGTAATCTACTACACATTATAATCTACTACACATTATAATCTACTACACATTATAATCTACTACACATTATAATCTACACAATGCAATCTACTGCACAATGCAATCTACTGCACAGTGTAATCTACTACACTATTCCCTCAATGAGTTGATTGTAATGTCACCTTTCACCAATGAATGGTTGGTCCTCCTAATAGTGTCAAGACCCTCTCTCTCTCACCCTCTTTCCCCCTCTCTCTCTCACCCTCTCACTCCCCCTCCTCTCTCTCTCTCAAAAACCCTTGTCAAATGAAAGTTTTAAACATAAACAGTGCATATTGCAATGTTGTGAGAGACATCCCCCATCCACCCACACATCCCCCACCCACAACGCCTCCCCCACCCACCCACACATACCTCCACGCACTCACACAGACCCAGGCAAACATACATGCCGCCACCCACCCACTGATCCCCCACCCACACACATTTCCTCACCCACACACACACCCCCCACCCATCCCATAACCGACATGCACACACAAACCCACATATTCTCCACCACCCACCCACATACCCGCAACCACCCAGTAATACACACATCACAAAACCACACACACATACCCCCGCCAACCCACACATCCCACACCTATCCACACACACATCCCGCACCCTCACAATTTTCCCCACCCACCCACACACACATCAGCCAACCTACACCCACTCACCCACCCAATACCCGCCACCTCTCAACTACACATTCCCCACCTATACACACATCCCCACCCATAAACACATCTCCCCACCCATAAACACATCTCCCCACCCATAAACACATCTCCCCACCTGCCCACACATATCCCCCACCCATAAACACCCAAAAAAACACACCTCCCACCCCCACCCACACACATCCGCCGCTCACACACATACCCCACCCATACACTCATCTCTCACACACATCCACCCACTCACGTACTCATCCATCAACCACTCACACCCACACATCACCCACCCGCCCATCAACACATGCATCTCTCATACCACTCACACCCACACATCACCCACCCGCCCATCAACACATGCATCTCTCATCTACGTGAGGGGATGTGTGGTGAGTGGGAGATGTGTATGTGGTGGGGAGATGTGTGTAGGTGGGTTGATGGGTGGGGGGCATGTATGTGTGCCTGGGGTATGTGTGTGGTTGCGTGGGGGATTGGTGGGTGGGTGGGAGATGTCTCATAACATGGTAATAAGCATTGTTTATGTTTACAACATTCTTTTGACAATGTTTTTTTCCAATGCGTATGTATTATGCACTGTTGATGAACGAAAGATGAATGATTGGAAGGGCCAAAGGTAAGACGGGCCTGCGTGCCCAATTTGTTACCCTTTGAAAATAAAGTCTGTTCGTTTGTTCTCTCTCTCTAACCCTCTCTCGCTCTCTCAACTGAGACTTCCCTCGAGGAGTTAGTTGTAATCTCCTCTCTCACCCATGAGTGGTCAATCTTCCAATGCAGCAGCCACCTCTCTCCCCCTCTCTCTCTCTCTCTCTCCCCCTCTCTCTCACCCTCTCTCTCTCTCCCCCTCTCTCTCACCCTCTCTCGACTGAGACTATTCCCTGGAAGAGTTTGTTGTAATGTCTCTTCTCTCGCACTCTCTCTCACCCTCCCTCTCTCACCCTCTTTCTCACCCATGAGTGGTCAATCCTCCCAATCTCTCTCCCTCCCCCTTTCTCTCTCACCTGTTCTCTCTCTCACCCGTTCTCTCTACCCCCCTCTCTCTCTCACCCATTCTCTCTCACCCTATCCCTCCCTCTCTCTTGACTGAGACTGGTCCCTCTGCAAGTAATGTCTCTTCTCTCACCCTCTCTCTCTCTCACACACTCAGTGTCATCTACTGCCATCATGTCATGTAATGCCATCACATTCAGTGTCATCTACTGCCATCATGTCGTGTAATGCCATCACCTTCAGTTTCATCTACTGCCATTGTGTCATCTACTGCCATCACATTCAGTGTCATATACTGTCATCTAATGCCATCACCTTCAGTTTCATCTACTGCCATTGTGTCATCTACTGCCATCACATTCAGTGTCATCTACTGCCATCATGTCATCTAATGCCATCACATTCAGTGTCATATACTGCCATCATGTCATCTAATGCCATCACATTCAGTGTCATCTATTGCCATTGTGTCATCTACTGCCGTCACATTCAGTGTCATCTACTGCCATCATGACATCTAATGCCATCACATTCAGTGTCATATACTGCCATCATGTCATCTAATGCCATCACATTCAGTGTCATATACTGCCATCATGTCATCTAATGCCATCACATTCAGTGTCATCTACTGCCATCATGTCATGTAATGCCATCACATTCAGTGTCATCTACTGCCATCATGTCATGTAATGCCATCACATTCAGTGTCATCTATTGCCATTGTGTCATCTACTGCCATAACATTCAGTGTCACTTACTGCCATCACCTGCAGTGTCATCTACTGCCATTGTGTCATCTACTGCCGTCACATTCAGTGTCACTTACTGCCATCACATTGAGTGTCATCTACTGCCATCATGTCAGCTAATGCCATCACATTCAGTGTTATCTATTGCCATTGTGTCATCTACTGCCATCACATTCAGTGTCATCTACTGCCATTGTGTCATCTACTGCCATTACATTCAGTGTCATCTACTGCCATTGTGTCATCTACTGCCATTGTGTCATCTACTGCCATCACATTCAGTGTCATCTACTGCTGTCACATTCCGTGTCATCTACTGCCATTGTGTCATCTACTGCCATTGTGTCATCTACTGCCATTGTCATCTACTGCCATCATGTCATCTACTGCCATTGTGTCATCTACTGTCATTGTGTCATCTACTGCCATTGTGTCATCTACTGCCATTGTGTCATCTACTGCCATTGTGTCATCTACTGCCATTACATTCAGTGTCATCTACTGCCATCATGTCATCTACTGCTATTGTGTCATCTACTGCCATCACATTCAGTGTCATCTACTGCCGTCACATTCCGTGTCATCTACTGCCATCACATTTAGTGATGCCAAGTCCCTGCTCTGATAATTACATTGTCCATGTGAAACTAGTCAGACCAGCATTTGTCCAAGGTGATGCTGAACTATTTCATTGTGGTCATTCTGTCATACACGTGCTTCAGTTCAGTACTGGATAGTTAAATTATAAGTTGTATATGTGCTTCTGGTCAGTACTGGATAGTTAAATTATAAGTTGTATATGTGCTTCAGTTCAGTACTGGATAGTTAAATTATAAGTTGTATACGTGCTTCTGTTCAGTACTGGATTGTTAAATTAGAAGTTGTATATGTGCTTCTGTTCAGTACTGGATAGTTAAATTATAAGTTGTGTATGTGCTTCAGTTCAGTACTGGATAGTTAAATTATAAGTTGTATATGTGCTTCTGTTCAGTACTGGATAGTTAAATTATAAATTGTATATGTGCTTCAGTTCAGTACTGGATAATTAAAGTGTAAGTTGTATATGTGCTTCTGTTCAGTACTGGATAGTTAAATTATAAGTTGTATATGTGTTTCAGTTCAGTACTCTGGATAGTTAAATTATAAGTTGTGTATGTGCTTCAGTTCAGTACTGGATAGTTAAATTATAAGTTGTATATGTGCTTCAGTTCAGTACTGGATAGTTAAATTATAAGTTGTATATGTGCTTCTGTTCAGTACTGGATAGTTAAATTATAAGTTGTACACGTGCTTCAGTTCAGTACTGGATAGTTAAATTATAAGTTGTATACGTGCTTCAGTTCAGTACTGGATAGTTAAATTATAAGTTGTATATGTGCTTCTGTTCAGTACTGGATAGTTAAATTATAAGTTGTACACGTGCTTCAGTTCAGTACTGGATAGTTAAATTATAAGTTGTATATGTGCTTCTAGATGGTTCAATCAAAAATGTGAAGAAGCAGTCATTAGGAAGAAGAATGCCAGACATGTATGGTTAAATGACATCAATAACATCCAAAAGGAAGAGCATTATAGAAATGAATGTAAAGAGGCTACAAAAATAGTCAGACAGCAGAAGCGAGAATATATGAGTAATATAATCAAAGATATGGAAACTAATCACCAGAAAAATGAATCCATAAAATTTTTTAATGAACTGAAGTCAATGAAACGAGGGCATCAACAAAACACATATGGTTTAAAAGACAAAAATGGGAATATGATAAATACCAATGAGGAAATGTGCAACACATGGAAAGAATATTTTATTGAATTACTAAATTGTGAAGCTCCAAGTAACATTTTCTCACAGGAAGAGGTTCTAACATGCGAACCTCAAATTGAAGAATCTACATTTGAAGAAATCCTATATGTAATCACACGACTTAAAAACAATAAGGCAACTGGGACTGATGGAATTGCTGCTGAATTTATAAAGGCAGGTGGCCATGCATTACATCTAAAGCTATACGAACTAATAATAAAAATCTGGGGGACAGAAGAATTACCCCATGACTGGAAAGAGTCATTATTGATACCTATCTTTAAGAAAGGAGACAAGTTCCAATGTGGAAATTATAGAGGAATATCACTACTGTCCACAAGCTATAAGATACTATCCGCAGTATTACTAAATAGACTAAAACCATATTCAGAATACATATTAGGTGACTACCAGGCGGGTTTTAGACAAAACAGATCAACAATAGATCAGATATTTATCTTACGACAAATAGCCGAGAAACATTGGGAATATAAAAGAGATCTCCATAACATTTTTGTGGATTTTAAAAAGGCTTATGATAGTGTCCATAGGAATAGTCTATGGAATGCTATGCAGGAATTTGGAATACCAAGGAAGTTAATCAACATGACCAGACTATGCATGGAAGATACTTATAATATAGTAACATATAAAGGCAGGAAATCAGACCCCTTCCAAATAACATCTGGCTTGAAACAGGGTGATGCACTATCGCCGCTACTCTTCAATCTGGCTCTAGAGAAAGTTGTAAGGAAGGTAAAAGAGGAATGTGATATTGGAGGAACATCCAAGCTGCTTGGTTATGCAGATGATATAGATATTATAGGGCAAAGTGAACAAAAGACATTGGAAATATTGACTCACTTAAAGGAAAAAGCCCAACAGATGGGGCTGGTTATCAACCAAGATAAGACAGAATATATGGTAATTTCAAGAGACGGAATGGCTAGAAACTCTGGCCACATACAAATAGATAATATGACCATTAAAAGAACGGAAACATACAAATACCTGGGTACGATCTTCAACTGCTCCAACATCATAAGGGAAGAAATACAAACTAGAATCAACTCTGGAAATAAGATATACTATACACTACAACATCTACTAAAATCAAAGGCGCTATCTCGTAACACCAAAATCACAATAAACAAAACACTGATCAGACCAGTTGTGCTGTATGGCTCTGAAACCTGGAGTACAACGAAAGGAGACGAAGCCTTGTTACAAACCTTTGAGAACAAAATTTTAAGACGCATCTTTGGACCCATTAGGGATACACAAAGTGGAGAGTGGAAAAGAAGAAGTAACAAAGACATTTATGATCTGTTTAAGTCCTCGCTAATCACTGGTATCATGAAGGCTAATAGACTACAATGGCTGGGGCATATAGAAAGAATGGAAGATAATAGGGAAACAAAACTCGCTTACACTCAGGAAATAAATGACCGTAGACCCCGAGGTAGACCAAGAAGACGGTGGAGAGATAATACATGTACAGACCTACAAGCACTTGGAATCAACGACTGGCAAGAGAAGGTCCACCAGAGAGACGAATGGAGACGGATTGTATTTGCAGCAAAGAACCTCAATGGCTCGGAATGCTGAAGAAGAAGAAGAAGAAGATATGTGCTTCTGTTCAGTACTGGATAGTTAAATTATAAGTTGTATATGTGCTTCTGTTCAGTACTGGATAGTTAAATTATAAGTTGTATATGTGCTTCTGTTCAGTACTGGATAGTTAAATTATAAGTTGTATATGTGCTTCTGTTCAGTACTGGATAGTTAAATTATAAGTTGTATATGTGCTTCTGTTCAGTACTGGATAGTTAAATTATAAGTTGTATATGTGCTTCTGTTCAGTACTGGATAGTTCAATTAGAAGTTGTGTATGTGCTTCAGTCAGGTCCTAGTCAGATATGACTGAGCTACCATATGACAGTAGACGGTACTACCTGCTTCTGTTAGCGTCGAATGTTAGGCGGAGCTTACCAAACCTGACACCCCACATTGTGCCAACGGCTTCGGGCGGAAGAGCGCAATTGGGAGGGTACAAGCCTTATCCTGGTGTGAGGAAATGCAACCTAAAGACTAAATGTCATGGCAGGGCAGATCAGGCCCTAAGCCTTGGTTGGTAACTGGTCTACGATTGAAGTTCTGACAGGCGGACAGTTAAAGCATTGCTTTGCTGATCCAGCCGCTCTTTAGCTTGTCTTGTTCTAGACATATTGGTGTCACCTTTCCTCTGGAGCAAACTAGACAGGCTGAGAGAGGGATCATGCTGCATGGGCAACACATGGTCTCTAAATTCAGCCCAGGCTATGTGTTATGGAGAAATAACCCCATTTTACAAACTATCATCTGTCAAGACGGCAAGGTGCCAGTCATGTGCTTCAGTTCAGTACTGGATAGTTTAATTATAAGTTGTGTATGTGCTTCAGTTCAGTACTGGATAGTTCAATTAGAAGTTGTATATGCGCTTCAGTTCAGTACTGGATAGTTTAATTAGAAGTTGTGTATGTGCTTCAGTTCAGTACTGGATAGTTCAATTAGAAGTTGTGTATGTGCTTCTGTTCAGTACTGGATAGTTAAATTATAAGTTGTATATGCGCTTCAGTTCAGTACTGGATAGTTAAATTATAAGATGTATATGTGCTTCAGTTTAATACTGGATAATTAAATTAGAAGTTGTATATGTGCTTCAGTTCAGTACTGGATAGTTAAATTATAAGTTGTATATGTGCTTCAGTTCAGTCCTGGATAGTTAAATTATAAGTTGTATATGTGCTTCAGTTCAGTATTGGATAGTTCAGTTATAAGTTGTATATGTGCTTCAGTTCAGTACTGGATAGTTTAATTATAAGTTATATGTGCTTCAGTTCAGTACTGGATAGTTAAATTGTAAGTTGTATATGTGCTTCAGTTCAGTACTGGATAGTTCAATTATAAGTTGTATATGTGCTTTAGTTCAGCTCTGGATAGTTCAATTATAAGTTGTATATGTGCTTCAGTTCAGCACTGGATAGTTAAATTATAAGTTGTATGTGTGCTTCAGTTCAGTACTGGATAAATTAGTTGTATATGTGCTTCAGTTCAGAACTGGATAGTTAAATTATAAGTTGTATACGTGCTTCAGTTCATTACTGAATAGTTAAATTATAAGTTGTATATGTGCTTCAGTTCAGTACTGGATAGTTAAATTATAAGTTGTATACGTGCTTCAGTTCAGTACTGGATAGTTCAATTGAAAACTGTATATGTGCTTCTGTTCAGTACTGGATAGTTAAATTATAAGTTGTATACGTGCTTCAGTTCATTACTTGATAGTTAAATTATAAGTTGTATATTTGTGTCAGTTCATTACTGGATAGTTCAATTGGAAGTTGTGTATATGTTTCATTTCAGTACTGGATAGTTCAATTAGAAGTTATATATGTCCTTCAGTTCAGTACTAGATATTTAAATTCGAAGTTATATATGTGTATCATCTTCAATTCAGTACTAGGCATTTAAATTATAAGCTGTATATGTGTGTCATATTCATTTCAGTACTGGACATTTAAATTAGAAGTTGTATATGTGTGTCATCTTCAGTTCAGTACTGGACATTTAAATTAGAAGTTGTATATGTGTGTCATCTTCAGTTCAATACTGGACATTTAAATTAGCAGTTGTATATGTGTATCATCTTCAATTCAGTACTAGGCATTTAAATTAGAAGCTGTATATGTGTGTCATATTCATTTCAGTACTGGACATTGTGACATATATGTCATCATCTCGCAGTCTTTTCCAGCAGACGTTGCTAGGATGCGCTACCTGCAGGCACGAGGCTATTAAAAATTCGACGGGAAAATTAACAAAACGAAATTTCGTTTCGTTTTAAGTTAAATGATTGGCCGCGCCCCGGAAACACAGGCTTAATCTAGACAAAGGCTTGGTAGACAAAGCGGTCTGGTCAATCGCCATGTTTCTCCAATGGTAGCAGGTGACCCATTGTTAATGGGTTAATTATTAGCTACGTATTCTCTGCGTTTTAGGTGAGCATTATATTATATACAACATATCATGTTAGGTATTAGGATACATGCTTTGAGGCAACTAATATCATGATTGAAGTTGTGTGTGTGAAAATTAGGAGAATCGCTTTCATTGAAATGTTGGTTTACGTCACGCAGCCTGGACATAGCCATTTTGTCCAGTCAGCCTTCATAAAGCTTACAATATAATCTTGCTATGAGTCATCTTCTGAGATGATTTTATGAACTTACTTTATTCCTAAATACTTATTTTTCACAACTGGTCTCTGTGTTATAAAGTGTTTTTTTCCTGAGTGCTTATTTTGTATTTCTGCTCTTATGATGGAGAAATATTACTATCTCACATTTGTGTACAACTTTAATATAGGTTGTTAGATAGAGAGAGAGAGAGAGAGATATATATTCTCGCTTGACTTTTTCATGCACTTAGGAGTTAATCTTTTGTTTACCTGGTTGTAAATACACAGAGATTGTCTTGTAGTCTTTTATTTTCATAAATGATGTTATGGGATTTTCATGTGGTATGATATACATAATCTCAAGTGTATGGGAAAAGATTCCCATGATTTCTCTTTTATGAGTATTTTACCTTTTATGCTCATGATTGTTACTGCTTGATGCTGTAATAAATGATGTTATAAGATTGTCATTTGGTATGATATATCTATATATCATCTCAAGGGAGTGGGAAATGACACCTGCTCTTGTGTTTTTACTTTGAGATGTTGTAATACCCACTAGAGAGTTCATACCATGTTTAGTAAAAGTCTAACAAGTTTTTCTGTTATTCATCATATATATCATATGTATATTCTATTCATGATGTTACTGCTGAAGTAGATCTTTTAACTTCACCCCCATTGGGGACAAACACATGATGATGATGATGATGATGATGATGATGAGGCAAGAGGAGATGACTGATTGGTATCTAGCCTTTTTGCCATTTGTCAGTGGTAGTCACATAATGCTGTTTGTAACTATGGAAAGGAGATTTATGAATTGTTTACATGAGGACAGTGTCTCATGAACTTTTTCCATGGTGTGACAGCGGTACTATCAAAATGTTTGGATGGATTAGGTGGTGCGTAACCCCTCAGGAAGCTCCAGTATCAGTCCAGAAGAAATGTACCTATTGAGTAGATATCTTACTCACTTTTGGAGTGGGTCAAAACTCTACAGTAGGCGATAAGTGCTAGGGAACTAGCTACACTTTTTTTTTTCTTCTTCCCTTTTGTTCCCTCTATTTTTAATTATGATACACTGTTATTCATCATATATATGTATAGTTTATTATGATACATTGTTATCCAAGTTTAGATTGTATAACTAATCTATATCAACCCTGTTCTTCTTCACTACATAGGCGCTAGAGATGGCGGTGGAGTATTGGCACTAGTCACCATGCTTCGCACTGGATTTATAGTCAACTTGTTTGGATTTAGAGGCAGGAAACTGGGATATCAGCCTCCTCTAATATTCTACAAAGAGTGCTGGTTACTGCTACTCACCCTGAACCTGAATGTCAATGCCTGGATACTTAACGGATTTTAAATATGCTGAAGTGGATTCCCTACCTCTGGGAACTTAAAGACGGTGTTAAGCTTTTCAATGTCTGCACAGACATGAGGCATGCCTGGCCTAGATGGATACAGAGTATAACCTCTTCTAAAAGTCACCGCCTAATTCCACATTCAACTGTCATATTCCAGAGGCTCATGGATAGTCTGGAATTCACCATCATTTACCAGTATGGATTTACCAACTGATTGTGTGAACTCCCAGCTTCCTTTGAATCTTCTCATCCATCATATCCCAGACATGGATAATCAAGCACATTACCAACTCCCGTCAATCAAGTCGTATATTCAGCTGAAGAAAGAATAACCTACATCTTAACCCAGAGAAAGGGGCTGGAATATTCATGCCCCATTCAAGTTAGTTCTGTCAGGAAATTCTAATGGATTATGTGATGTCACTCCTCATCCAAAGAGATACTGAAAGTGTTTGTGCCTGATCCTGATCGAATCAATCACATGGACTCCTGTGTGTCACGCCACGCCAGAATGCTTCAGACTTATTTATACCTGTCTGTTATATCACCCTGGAACGCTCCTAGCCCAGTGACTTAGCAACTGTGACTTGAGAGATTACAGTATATCCACATTGGATTCATATGGAGTACTCCTACATGTTTTTCGCGATGGATATATGATCCAGAAGTGAAAGTTCTGTGTGTGTGTGTGTGCAATCCCCAATTTTCTAAATAGGTGGATATATGCAAAGCAGCTGTTTTCCTGGATTATAGAGAGTGTGATTATGGCCAGACTTTTTCTAGTGGATAATGAAGGAGAGGAAGTCATCATCAGACCCATAAGATAGTTCTAGAGACAGATTAGATAGATTTTCTTTATCTATTTCTTTGTATGGATTATTTACTTTGTTTTGTGTTTGACACATGTATTTGATGTGAACCTTTTTTGGGGAAATATTTTTTGGGACTTCTGGTTTGGGTGTATACTTTGTGTGCATTGCCTGAATATGAATAATTTCTTTCATGTATATGTCATATTGTAGCCAACAGGGTTTTCCAGAACCCAAATGTTTTCCACAATACAATTGTTTGTTTGTTTGGTTTAACCAAGCCTTGCAGTTACTTCATTGTTAACCTGTTGTTCCAAAATTTATGTTTATAGTCCAGTTATTGTTACTGTTATGTGATACAGTGAGTTATTGTTACTGTTATGTGATACAGTGAGTCATTGTACTGTTTTTGTCTAACAGTGGCTGTTTTTCCTCTGTCAATGTAATCCAGTTGTTGCGTCTAACATGGGTTGTTGTCCCTCTGTTGTATAATACTGTGGATGTGCATGACAGTGGATACTTGTCATTGTTTATATATATATGTGGGAGATTAAATGTGGGGCGGGGCACTTACACATAGACACACCCTCTGGGTAGAGTGATTAGTACTCGGGTGTCTGTGGTAGAACTTCCCGGATCTCCCAGCCTTCTATGGGAAACATTTCTTTTATGTTAGTGTTGAACTTGCACCCTTTTCTGCCTTGTTCAATACTTGGGGGTTACGAGCCAATATATTAATTCCTATAGAGGGCGTGTTTGGGTTTTAGACCCCATTCATACTGAATACCCCTAGCGAAACCTGTCCTTATTCTAATTTATTATATTTACCACCTCACAGACATTTAAATTAGAAGTTGTATATGTGTGTCATCTTCAGTTCAGTACTGGACATTTAAATTAGAAGTTGTATATGTGTGTCATCTTCAGTTCAATACTGGACATTTAAATTAGCAGTTGTATATGTGCTTCAGTTCAGATCACCTTGAGTACAAAAGAATTGTGCATGAACATATATATGTAAGGCACATCAGCCTGAACACTCTAGCCTGAATACTGTTACTATCATCAGACTAGGTGATATCAAACTGCGTGACTTCAAGTCTGTGATTGAGGATTCCAATCTGTACCATTACTTCTTCAAAGTTCTAGACCCTGAGTATGGTACAGTGAAGGAAGAGGTAGGTGGTGATTGTGTTGATGTAGTTACATGTATTAAGTGATCTCATGTCTAGTTGCTGTAGTTACATGTATTAAGTGATCTCATGTTTAGTTGATGTAGTTACATGTATTAAGTGATCTCATGTTTAGTTGATGTAGTTACATGTATTAAGTGATCTCATGTTTAGTTGATGTAGTTACATGTATTAAGTGATCTCATGTTTAGTTGATGTAGTTACATGTATTAAGTGATCTCATGTTTAGTTGATGTGGTTACATGTATTAAGTGATCTCATGTCTTGTTGATGTAGTTACATGTATTAAGTGATCTCATGTTTAGTTGATGTAGTTACATGTATTAAGTGATCTCATGTTTAGTTGATGTGGTTACATGTATTAAGTGATCTCATGTTTAGTTGATGTGGTTACATGTATTAAGTGATCTCATGTTTAGTTGCTGTGGTTACATGTATTAAGTGATCTCATGTCTTGTTGATGTAGTTACATGTATTAAGTGATCTCATGTTTAGTTGATGTAGTTACATGTATTAAGTGATCTCATGTTTAGTTGATGTGGTTACATGTATTAAGTGATCTCATGTTTAGTTGATGTGGTTACATGTATTAAGTGATCTCATGTTTAGTTGATGTAGTTACATGTATTAAGTGATCTCATGTTTAGTTGATGTAGTTACATGTATTAAGTGATCTCATGTTTAGTTGATGTGGTTACATGTATTAAGTGATCTCATGTCTAGTTGCTGTGATTACATGTATTAACTGATCTCATGTCTTGTTGATATGGTTACATGTATTAAGTGATCTCGTGTCTAATTGCTGTGGTTACATGTATTAAGTGATCTCATGTCTTGTTGATGTGGTTACATGTATTAAGTGATTTTATGTCTAGTTGCTGTGGTTACACGTATTAAGTGGTCTCTGGTCTAGTTGATGTGGTTACTTGGTGGTGAAGGCTGTATCATTTAATAGATCACTGTATGTCCCATACAGCTGTCCTGTGATGATGATGTTTGTATCTCCCATAGAGCTGTCCTGTTATGATGTTTGTATCTCCCATACAGCTGTCTTGTGATGATGTTTGTTTCTCCCATACAGCTGTCCTGTGCTGTTTGTATCTCCCATACAGCTGTCCTGTTATGTTGTTTGTATCTCTCATACAGCTGTCCTGTTATGTTGTTTGTATCTCCCATATAGCTGTACTGTGATGTTTTTGTTGTTTGTATCTCCCATACAGCTGTCCTGAGATGTTGTTTGTATCTCCCATACAGCTGTCCTGTGATGTTGTTTGTTTCTCCCATACAGCTTTCCTGTTATGTTCTTTGTATCTCCCATACAGCTTTCCTGTTATGTTGTTTGTATCTCCCATACAACTGTTCTGTGATGTTCTTTGTATCTCTCATACAGCTGTCCTGTGATGATGATGTTGTATCTCCCACACAGCTGTCTTGTGATGATGATGTTGTATCTCACACACAGCTGTCCTGTGATGATGTTGTTTGTATTTCCCATACAGCTGCCCTGTGATGATGTTGTTTGTTTCTCCCATACAGATGTCTTGTGATGATGATATTTGTATCTCCCATACAGCTGTCCTGTGATGATGTTGTTTGTATCTCCCATACAGCTGTCCTGTGATGTTTGTATCTCCCATACAGCTGTTCTGTGATGATGTTTGTTTCTCCCATACAGCTGTCCTGTGATGATGTCTGTATCTCCCATACAGCTGTCCTGTGATGATGATGTTTGTATCTCCCATATAGCTGTCTGGTGATGATGTTTGTATCTCCCATACAGCTGTCTGGTGATGATGTTTGTATCTCCCAGACA
This sequence comes from Cepaea hortensis, assembly GCA_963921405.1. Classification (NCBI taxonomy): domain Eukaryota; kingdom Metazoa; phylum Mollusca; class Gastropoda; order Stylommatophora; family Helicidae; genus Cepaea; species Cepaea hortensis. Next base: position 432,888,299 of record OY992876.1, read on the forward strand.
GCTGTCCTGTGATGTTGTTTGCTTGTATCTCCCATACAGCTGTCCTGTGATGTTGTTGTTTGTATCTCCCATATAACTGTCCTGTGATGTTGTTGTTGTTTGTATCTCCCATACAGCTGTCCTCTGATGATGTTTGTATCTCCCATACAGCTGTACTGTTATGTTGTTTCTATCTCCATATAGCTGTCCTGTGATAATGTTGTTTGTATCTCCCATACAGCTGTCCTGTGATGATGATGTTGATGATTTTTGTATCTCCCATACAGCTGTCCTGTGATGATGATGTTTGTATCTCTCATACAGCTGTCTTGTGATGATGTTTGTATCTCCCATACAGCTGTCCTGTGATGATGATGTTTGTATCTCCCATACAGCTGTCCTGTGATGATGTTTGTATCTCCCATACAGCTGTCCTGTGATGATGTTTGTATCTCCCATACAGCTGTCTTGTGATGATGTTTGTTTCTCCCATACAGCTATCCTGTGATGATGTTTTTATCTCCTATGCAGCTGTCCTGTGATGATGTTTGTATCTCCCATACAGCTGTCTTGTGGTGATGTTTGTTTCTCCCATACAGCTGTCCTGTGATAATGGTGTTTGTATCTCCCATACAGCTGTCCTGTTATGTTGTTGTTTGTATCTCCCATACAGCTGTCCGGTGATGATGTTTGTATCTCCCATAAAGCTGTCCAGTGATGATGTTTGTATCTGCCATACAGCTGTCCTGTGAAGACGTTGTTTGTATCTCCCATACAGCTGTCTGGTGATGATGTTTGTATCTCCCATACAGCTGACCTGTGATGTGTGTATCTCCCATACAGCTTTCCTTTGATGATGATGTTTGTATCTCCCATACAGCTGTCCTGTGGTGTTGTTGTTGTTTGTATCTCCCATACAGCCGTCCTGTGATGTTATTGTTTGTATCTCCCATACAGCTGTCGAGTGATGATGTTTGTATCTCACTGACAGCTGTCCTGTGATGTTGTTTGTTTGTATCTCCCATATAACTGTCCTGTGATGATGATGTTTGTATCTCCCATACAGCTTTCCTCTGATGATGATGTTTGTATCTCCCATACAGCTGTCCTGTGATGTTGTTGTTTGTATCTCCCATATAACTATCCTGTGATGTTGTTGTTGTTTGTATCTCCCATACAGCTGTCCTCTGATGATGTTTGTATCTCCCATACAGCTGTCCTGTTATGTTGTTTCTATCTCCATACAGCTGTCATGTGATGGTGTTGTTTGTTTCTCCCATACAGCTGTCCGGTGATAATGTTGTTTGTATCTCCCATACAGCTGTCCTGTGATGATGTTTTTATCTCCCATACAGCTGTCCTGTGATGTTGTTTGTATCTCCCATACAGCTGTACGGTGATGATGTTGTATCTCCCATACAGCTGTCCTGTGATGATGTTGTATCTCCCATACAGCTGTCCTGTTATGTTGTTTCTATCTCCATACAGCTGTCATGTGATGGTGTTGTTTGTTTCTCCCATACAGCTGTCCGGTGATAATGTTGTTTGTATCTCCCATACAGCTGTCCTGTGATGATGATGTTTTTATCTCCCATACAGCTGTCCTGTGATGTTGTTTGTATCTCCCATACAGCTGTCCGGTGATGATGTTTGTATCTCCCATACAGCTGTCCTGTGATGATGATGTTTGTATCTCCCATACAGCTGTCCTGTGATGATGTTTGTATCTCCTATACAGCTGTCTTGTGATGATGTTTGTTTCTCCCATACAGCTGTCCTGTGGTGATGTTTTTATCTCCCATACAGCTGTCCTGTTATGTTGTTGTTTGTATCTTCCATACAGCTGTCCGGCGATGATGTTTGTATCTCCCATACAGCTGTCCTGTGATGATGATGTTTGTATCTCCCATACAGCTGTCTTGTGATGATGATGTTTCTATCTCCCGTATAGCTGTCCTGTGATGTTGTTGTTGTTTGTATCTCCCATATAGCTGTCCTGTGATGATGTTTGTATCTCCCAGACAGCTGTCCTATGATGTTGTTTGTTTGTATCTCGCATACAGCTGTCCTGTGATATTGTTGTTGTTTGTATCTCCCATATAACTGTCCTGTGATGTTGTTGTTTGTATTTCCCATACAGCTGTCCTCTGATGATGTTTGCATCTCCCATACAGCTGTCCTGTTATGTCGTTTCTATATCCATACAGCTGTCCTGTGATGATGTTTGTTTCTCCCATACAGCTGTCCGGTGATGATGATGTTTGTATCTGCCATACAGCTGTTCTGTGATGATGTTTGTTTCTCCCATACAGCTGTCCTGTGATGATGTTGTTTGTGTCTCCCATACAGCTGTCCTGTGATGATGACATTCTGCCGGGCTGGGAAGGGAAGATTGTAGCATGGCTGGAGCTGGAGGCTGGGACTTCCTGTTGATGGCAATGATGTTCTTCCACTGTGGGATCTGATATTGAATAGCATTTAAGTTTATCTCTGGGACAGATCTAACGTCATGTCTCTAGGACAGATTTAATGTCATGTCTCTGGGACAGATCTAATGTCATGTCTCTGGGACATCTGTCATGTCATGTCTCTGGGAAGGGTCTGAGGTCATGTATTTGGGACGGGTCTGAGGGTCTAAAATCATATTTCTTCTTCCAGTCAGTTTTACAGGAGATTTAATATCCTTATGTTGCCTGTCTGTCATGGCCACGTATGTATCTTCTCCCTGGAGGGGAGATACTGGAGGCCACACTGGTGCAATCTGGTGTTGTACATACATCTTCTGTACTTACTGTGAGCCATGGAACAGTGACATACACAATCTGGTGTTGTACATGTCTTCTGTACTTACTGTGAGCCATGGAACAGTTACATACACAATCTGGTGTTGTACATGTCTTCTGTACTTACTGTGAGCCATGTGACATACACAATCTGGTGTTGTACATAAATCTTCTGTACTTACTGTGAGCCATGGAACAGTGACATACACAATCTGGTGTTGTACATGTCTTCTGTACTTACTGTGAGCCATGTGACATACACAATCTGGTGTTGTACATACATCTTCTGTACTTACTGTGAGCCATGGAACAGTGACATACACAATCTGGTGTTGTACATGTCTTCTGTACTTACTGTGAGCCATGTGACATACACAATCTGGTGTTGTACATAAATCTTCTGTACTTACTGTGAGCCATGGAACAGTGACATACACAATCTGGTGTTGTACATGTCTTCTGTACTTACTGTGAGCCATGGAACAGTGACATACACAATCTGGTGTTGTACATGTCTTCTGTACTTACTGTGAGCCATGGAACAGTGACATACACAATCTGGTGTTGTACATAAATCTTCTGTACTTACTATGAGCCATGGAACAGTGACATACACAATCTGGTGTTGTACATATATCTTCTGTACTTACTGTGAGCCATGGAACAGTTACATATACAATCTGGTGTTGTACATGTCTTCTGTACTTACTGTGAGCCATGTGACATACACAATCTGGTGTTGTACATAAATCTTCTGTACTTACTGTGAGCCATGGAACAGTGACATACACAATCTGGTGTTGTACATGTCTTCTGTACTTACTGTGAGCCATGTGACATACACAATCTGGTGTTGTACATACATCTTCTGTACTTACTGTAAGCCATGTAACAGTTACATATACAATCTGGTGTTGTACATAAGTCTTCTGTACTTACTGTGATCCATGTAACAGTGACGTATATAATCTGGTGTTGTCTTCTTTACTTAACTGTGAGCCATGTAACAGTGACATACACAATCTGGTGTTGTACATAAATCTTCTGTACTTACTGTGAGCCATGTAACAGTGACATACACAATCTGGTGGTGTCTTCTTTACTTCCTGTGAGCCACGTAACAGTTACATATATAATCTGGTTTTGTTCAGTCTTTTGTAGATGCCGTGTGTTTGGCCTCTACAATTGTACAGTGACATTTCTGTAACATTGTTACAGCAGATTTTACGGTCTGTGTTTAAGCTGGATTTGTCAAATGTTTTAAATCCCCAAGATTTGTGACAATTTGTCTGACCATGCTGACAGTACTCTCATCAGCTGTGTAGGTTATTGAACAGAAATGGTAGATTGTCATGTGACATGGTAGATTGTCATATGACCCTCCTTGTAAAGTGGTAGATTGTCATGTGAAATATTGGATTGTTGAGGGGAGATCTGGTAAATGGGTACAAATATAGTAAAATGTTGACAGAAGTTGTAGTATATAGGTATAGAGTTGATTGTTGAGGGGATTTGTGGCATGGAGATACAGATAGTGGATTGTAGAGGGGAGATGTGGTACACAGGTACAAATATAGTAGATTGCTGAGTGAGATGTGATACACAGGTACAGATATAGTAAATTGTTGAGACATGTGACGTGGAGGTACAGCTATAGTAGATTGTTGAGGACATGTAACATGGAGGTACAGATATAGTAAATTGTTGAGACATGTGACGTGGAGGTACAGATATAGTAGATTGTTGAGACATGTGACGTGGAGGTACAGCTATAGTAGATTGTTGAGGACATGTGACATGGAGGTACAGATATAGTAGATTGTTGAGACATGTGACGTGGAGGTACAGCTATAGTAGATTGTTGAGACATGTGACGTGGAGGTACAGCTATAGTAGATTGTTGAGGACATGTGACATGGAGGTACAGATATAGTAGATTGTTGAGACATGTGACGTGGAGGTACAGCTATAGTAGATTGTTGAGACATGTGACGTGGAGGTACAGATATAGCAGATTGTTGAGGACATGTGACATGGAGATACAAATATAGAAAGTTGTTGAGGGGAGGTGTGGTATATAGGTACAGAAATAGTATATTGTTGAGGGGAGGTGTGGTTTATAGGTACAGATATAGTAAGATTATTGAGGGAGATGTGGCATGCTGGTACAAATACAGTAGATTGTTGGGGAGGGGGGGGGGGTGATATGGAGGTAAAAATATAGTATATTGTTGAGGGGAGATGTGGCATGGAGGTACAAATACAGTAGATTTTTTAGGGGAGATGTGGCATGGAGGTACAGATATAGTAGATTGTTGAGGGCAGATGATACAGCCTTGACTGCAGACAATGAACAGGACCTGCGACATTTAGTAGATGCGGTTGTTGCACACAGTGAGCAACTAGGGTTAGAATTGAATAGTAAGAAGACACAGATTATGGTCGTCACTGGGAAGAAGGAAATATCACAATGTAACATACAAGTAAATGAGCATATTCTTAAGCAAGTTAATCGGTACAGTTATCTCAGAACAGTTATAACATCTGACGGGAGATGCCTTGAAGAGATTAGAACAAGAATTGTCATTGCGAAGGTAGCCTTTTGCAAGATGAAAAACATACTGATAAATAAAAAGATATCAGTTGAAACAAGAAAAAGAGTGTTGAGGAGCTGCATAGAACCTGTACTTTTGTATAGATGTGAAGCGTAGACAATGAGTAGTAAAGCTGAAAAACATCTGATGACTGTGGAAATCTGGTTTCTGAGGAAAATGCAAAGAATACCATGGACAGACAGAAACACCAATGAACAAGTCCTTCAAGAAACAAATGAAAATCGTAAACTGATTAGAGTCATTAGATGTAGACAGTCAAAATTTTTAGGCATGTTATGAGAAGAAATGAACTGGAGAACTTGGTGACAACTGGCAAGATCGAAGAGAAAAGACAAAGGGGAAGACCGAGAAGTAAATACCTGGATGGCCTGGCCATGTGGCATGGTCGAGACAGGAAAACGAAGCTGATCCACAACTCTGGTGACCGCCCACATTTATTGGTATGGCCATGATGGATGGGGGGAGATGTGGCATGGAGGTACAAATATAGTAGATTGTTGAGGGGAGATGTGGCGTGGAGGTACAAATATAGTAGATTGTTGAGGGGAGATGTGGCGTGGAGGAACAGGTATAGTAGATTGTTGAGGGGAGATGGGGTACAGATATAATCAATTGAGAGGAGATGTGGTAAGGAGGTACAAATATAGCAGATTTTTTAGGGGAGATGTGGCATGGGGGTACATGTATGGTAGATTGTTGAGGGAAGATGGGGGTACAGATATAGTAGATTGTTGAGGGGAGATGTGGCATGGAAGTACAAATATAGTAGATAGTTGAGGGAAGTATGAACCTATGTGTGTATGTGAGAGAGAGAGAGAGAAGAATGTGTGGATATAACCAGCTTTGTGTCTGGACTGTAAGTGTGAAATTGGGATGCAAGAGAGGCCAGCGTGTAAATATGAGTTCTCAGGGTAAAACTGGGCATGTCAGAGATCCTGTCTGGCTTGTAGAGAATGTCACGTGGCTTCTTTATCTCTTCTTTCTGGTAGTGTCCTTGGTATGTCTGTGTGTCATAGTTTGTGTGTCATAGTTTGTGGCACCATTGACCTGTACACATTCACGTTGTTCATCATGAATTACTGGTTTGATCTTTTCTTTTACTGTGCTCATTGGAATGTGTATCAACTTGTCTAATTCTGTCATGTAGCTGATAGAGCAGGCAGAACCACGTTAGTTGTAGTTAGAGAATATTAGAGAATATATGTGGGTGCATGTAGTTAGAGAATATTAGAGAATATATGTGGGTGCATGTAGTTAGAGAATATTAGAGAATATATGTGGGTGCATGTAGTTAGAGAATATCACCTGTACTTGAAAAATATTAGATGTAGTCAGAGAATTGGAACACGTTAGTTGTAGTCAGAGAATATCACCTGTGGGTGATTCACGTTAGTTGTAGTTAGAGAATATCACCTGTGGGTGAAAGACAGGATAGTCTCACCAGACACATTGGAACATACAGCTGTGTCTCAGGACAGTCTCCTCCATGAACTGTCTCATCAGACACACTGGAACATAAGCTGTGTCTCAGGACAGTCTCATCAGACACATTGTCCTGAGACACAGCTGTATGTTGCAGTCTCCATGAATTGTCTCATCAGACACACTGGAACATAAGCTGTATCTCAGGACAGTCATCAGACACACTAAAACATACAGCTGTGTCTCAGGACAGTCTCCTCCATGAACTGTCTCATCAGACACACTGGAAGATACACTGTGTCTCAGGGACAGTCTCACCAGACACAATCGAACATACAGCTGTGTCTCAGGACAGTCTCCTCCATGAACTGTCTCATCAGACACACTGGAACATACAGCTTGTCCCAGGACAGTCTCCCATGTCACAGTACCTTTGTGCACCAGCCTTGTACCAGACATGTCACCCAGATGATGTCATCAACCAGTTTGGTCATTGTCACCACCATCAACATCATCGTCATTACCAGCACCGTATGGCTAACCCCTAATCTGTGACTGGGGCTACCGTGGACTGGTGATTAGTGTGTGACAATGTCATGCTCCATGTTGAACCAGCACCTCCGATTGGCTGTTTGCTGAAACCCGTGGTTTAGTTGTGAGCAGTGTATCTATAGGCTGAATGTGCTTTAGTGTAACCCACAGCTGATTGGTTTGAGGTCTGTCATGTGACATATTTATTTATATTATTTCTCTACAACACCTGTGTTGTGATTGGATGGTTGTTATAGTCATGTGGCTTAATCTTTTCACTCTTTAGAAATGTGCCAAAACCCTCTCGACTCTCTTTGCTTGATGACCAAAGTACTGATTGCAGTCTGTGCTATTCTACAATTAGTCACAGTATTGCTGGGATGTATTATTTCATTGATATTCTGTAATTACTGTGATGTGAAAATGGTAGTTATAATTTGTTCTTCAGATTCCATCGATGTGTACGTTTGCTACCGTACAGATGCTAGACGATACAGATGTTTTGTTCACATAGCAACTGTGAGACAGTCTTCAGTCATGTGTACATGACAACAGTGAAACAGTTTGTCAGTCATGTGTACATGACAACTGTGAGACAGTCTGTCAGCCATGTGTACATGGCATCTGTCAGCTTATTTGTGCTTGAGGCTGGGTTTGTGCTGTCAATAATGCTCTTGCTGTGTCCAGCTAATTGCTAGTCTCTTTACTGAGACATGTTTACCATTCCTGCCCAGTATGTGAAGAGGGCTAATCATCAGGTCATGTTTTGTTCACATTCCATTGTCATTTATTCCAGGTTTTCACGGACCAGGTGATCTCTTGCATGTATTGTCTGTGATACTTGTGTTGTATGTATTGTCATTTATACTTGTGGTATTTGCATTGTCTGTGATGCTTTGTGTTGTATGCATTGTCTGTGATACTTGTGTCTAAATGGATATAGTGTTGACAGTGAACTACAGGAACTGAGGGGTATAGTATTGACAGAGAACTACAGGAACTGAGGGGAGTGTTAATAGAGAACTACAGGAACTGAGGGGTAGTGTTGATAGAGAACGACAGGAACTGAGTTAGTGTTGACAGAGAACTACATGAACTGAGGGATATAGTGTTGACAGAGAACTACAGGATCTGAGGGATAGTGTTGATAGAGAACTACAGGAACTGAGGGATACAATGTTGACAGAGAACTACTGGAACAGGCTGAGGGATACAGTGTTGACAGAGAACTACAGGAACTGATGGATAGTGTTGACAGAGATCTACATGAACTGAGGGATATAGTGTTGATAGAGAACTACAGGAACTGAGGGATATAAAGTTGGTAGAGAACTACAGTAACTGAGTTATATAGTGTTGACAGAACTACATGAACTGAGGGATATAGTGTTGACAGAGAACTACAGGATCTGAGGGATAGTGTTGACAGATAACTACAGGAACTGAGGGATACACATGTTGACAGAGAACTACTGGAACAGGCTGAGGGATAGTGTTGACAGAGAACTACAGGAACTGATGGATAGTGTTGACAGTGAACTACAGGAATAGTCTTGACAGAGACAGGAACTGGAGGAATAGTCTTGACAGAGAATTACACGAAGGAGTTTTGACAGAGATCTACAGGAACTGATGGATATAAAGTTCTTATGTGTGGTACTTTTTGTATGTTGTTGCATACTAGAATATGTGATCGTTTGTGTGAGGGTATAGTATGCTAGCTGTATGTGAGTTTTGTCTTACTAGATGTATTGTTATAGCTGAGCCAATGGTCAAGAGTGTCTTATGTGGGTCTGCCCTCCAACCATCTAGTCTCTGCTGAATTGTGTTCACCGTTAATATATATTTATTTATTTATCATCAAGTTTGTTCATTTCTGTCTCTTTGATTGCTGCTCCCAGAAGTTTGTTTAATAAAAATATGTTTGATGTGTGTGTGTGTTATATTGTACATTTGATGTATGTATGTCTGTTATATTGTATGTTTACACATGAATACAATGTATGTCTGTGTTATATTGTATGTTTACACCCATCTTATTTCACCATCTGTACAGTTGCCGTTGTTGTGTATCACCATCTGTACAATTGCCCTGTTGTTGTGTATCACCAGCTGTACAATTGCCCTGTTGTTGTGTGTCACCATCTGCACAATTGCCCTGTTGTTGTGTATCACCATCTGTACAATTGCCCTGTTGTTGTGTGTCACCATCTGCACAATTGCCCTGTTGTTGTGTATCACCATCTGTACAATTGCCCTGTTGTTGTGTACCACCATCTGTACAATTGCCCTGTTGTTGTGTACCACCATCTGTACAATTGCCCTGTTGTTGTGTACCACCATCTGTACAATTGCCCTGTTGTTGTGTATCACCATCTGTACAATTGCCCTGTTGTGTATCACCATTTGTACAATTGCCCTGTTGTTGTGTATCACATGAAAGCAAGACAACTTGCTGGAGATCGACCGTATTCTGTCCATGGATAGAGGCAGCATAAAGTGACCACAGTATGTTGTATACTTCTGGTATGACAGCACTGGTCATCATCAGCACAAGACAGGGTAAGGCAGCACAGTATGTTGTATACTTCTGGTATGACAGCACTGGTCATCATCAGCACAAGACAGGGTAAGGCAGCACAGTATGTTGTATACTTCTGGTATGACAGCACTGGTCATCATCAGCACAAGACAGGGTAAGGCAGCACAGTATGTTGTATACTTCTGGTATGACAGCACTGGTCGTCATCATCTGCACAAGACAGGGTAAGGCAGCACAGTATGTTGTATACTTCTGGTATGACAGCACTGGTCATCGGCAGCACAGTATGTTGTATACTTCTGGTATGACAGCACTGGTCATCATCAGCACAAGACAGGGTAAGGCAGCACAGTATGTTGTATACTTCTGGTATGACAGCACTGGTCATCATCAGCACAAGACAGGGTAAGGCAGCACAGTATGTTGTATACTTCTGGTATGACAGCACTGGTCATCATCAGCACAAGACAGGGTAAGGCAGCACAGTATGTTGTATACTTCTGGTATGACAGCACTGGTCATCATCAGCACAAGACAAGGTAAGGCAGCACAGTATGTTGTATACTTCTGGTATGACAGCACTGGTCATCATCAGCACAAGACAGGGTAAGGCAGCACAGTATGTTGTATACTTCTGGTATGACAGCACTGGTCGTCATCATCAGCACAAGACAGGGTAAGGCAGCACAGTATGTTGTATACTTCTGGTATGACAGCACTGGTCATCATCAGCACAAGACAGGGTTCAAGTTGTTATAGAACAACTTCAACAACCAATCAGCACAAGACAGTTGTTATAGAACAACTTCAACAACCAATCAGCACAAGACAGTTGTTATAGAACAACTTCAACAACCAATCAGCACAAGACAGTTGTTATAGAACAACTTCAACAACCAATCAGCACAAGACAGTTGTTATAGAACTTCAACAACCAATCAGCACAAGACAGTTGTTATAGAACAACTTCAACAACCAATCAGCACAAGACAGTTGTTATAGAACATTTTCAACAACCAATCAGCACAAGACAGTTGTTATAGAACTTCAACAACCAATCAGCACAAGACAGTTGTTATAGAACAACTTCAACAACCAATCAGCACAAGACAGGGTTCAAGTTGTTATAGAACAACTTCAACAACAAATCAGCACAAGACAGGGTACAAGTTGTTATAGAACAACTTCAACAACCAATCAGCACAAGACAGGGTACAAGTTGTTATAGAAAACTTCAACAACCAATCAGCACAAGACAGTTGTTATAGAACAACTTCAACAACCAATCAGCACAAGACGTTATAGAACAACCAATCAGCACAAGACAGGGTTCAAGTTGTTATAGAACAACTTCAACAACAAATCAGCACAAGACAGGGTACAAGTTGTTATAGAACAACTTCAACAACCAATCAGCACAAGACAGGGTTCAAGTTGTTATAGAAAACTTCAACAACCAATCAGCACAAGACAGGGTACAAGTTGTTATAGAATGACTTCAACAACAAATCATGGTTTAATGTCTTCAGAGATCAACAAATGTTATATTACAACAAAATATGTCAGTTCAAGCCTGAGCCCAACACAGGATGTGAGAGAATGTGTGGTGTTGGATGGACATGTGAGAGAATTCAGTTATATCCTTGTTGGACAAGGACATGAGAGGCTGATAAAATATCCTCAGCCAGTCCTGTGTCATACAATCAACATAGACTGTCTCTGTATGGTTGTAGGGGCAATGAAAACATAAGCAGCTAAAACATCTCCCTGACAAATCAGCAGTCACTCCATCTAATCAGCAAAGTGATGTGACATAGAGGACCACAAAACATATCTGACCTCCCCACCTCAACAGTTTTGTATGTCATATATTAAGCTTTAGCCATGATAGTTGCATAGTAGCTGTCATTCCTGGGGATGTGGGTGGTTGTAGCTGTCATTCATTCCTGGGGGTGTGGGTGGCTTTAGCTGTCATTCCTGGGGTGTGGGTGGCTGTAGTTGTCATTCCTGGGGTGTGGGTGGCTGTAACTGTCATTCCTGGGGGTGTGGGTGGTTGTAGCTGTCATTCATTCCTGGGGGTGTGGGTGGCTGTAACTGTCATTCATTCCTGGGGTGTGGATGGCTGTAGCTGTCATTCATTCCTGGGGTGTGGGTGGCTGTAGTTGTCATTCCTGTGGTGTGGATGGCTGTAGCTGTCATTCCTGGGGTGTGGATGGCTGTAGCTGTCATTCCTGTGGTGTGGGTGGCTGTAGCTGTCATTCCTGGGGTGTGGGTGGTTGTAGCTGTCATTCATTCCTGGAGGTGTGGGTGGTTGTAGCTGACATTCATTCCTAGGGTGTGGGTGGCTGTAACTGTCATTCCTGGGGTGTGGGTGGCTGTAACTGTCATTCATTCCTGGGGTGTGGATGGTTGTAGCTGACATTCATTCCTAGGGTGTGGGTGGCTGTAGCTGTCATTCCTGGGGTGTGGGTGGTTGTAGCTGACATTCCTGGGGTGTGGGTGGTTGTAGCTGACATTCCTGGGGTGTGGGTGGCTGTAGCTGTCATTCCTAGGGTGTGGGTGGCTGTAACTGTCATTCATTCCTGGAGGTGTGGGTGGCTGTAGCTGTCATTCCTAGGGTGTGGGTGGCTGAAACTGTCATTCATTCCTGGAGGTGTGGGTGGCTGTAGCTGTCATTCCTGGAGGTGTGGGTGGTTGTAGCTGACATTCATTCCTAGGGTGTGGGTGGCTGTAGCTGTCATTCCTGGGGTGTGGGTGGCTGTAGCTGTCATTCCTGGGGTGTGGGTGGTTGTAGCTGTCATTCATTCCTGGAGGTGTGGGTGGTTGTAGCTGACATTCATTCCTAGGGTGTGGGTGGCTGTAACTGTCATTCCTGGGGTGTGGGTGGCTGTAACTGTCATTCATTCCTGGGGTGTGGGTGGTTGTAGCTGTCATTCATTCCTGGGGGTGTGGGTGGCTGTAGCTGTCATTCATTCCTGGGGTGTGGATGGCTGTAGTTGTCATTCATTCCTGGGGTGTGGGTGGCTGTAGCTGTCATTCATTCCTGGGGTGTGGGTGGCTGTAGCTATCATTCCTGGGGTGTGGGTGGTTGTAGCTGACATTCCTGGGGTGTGGGTGGTTGTAGCTGACATTCCTGGGGTGTGGGTGGCTGTAGCTGTCATTCCTAGGGTGTGGGTGGCTGTAACTCATTCATTCCTGGAGGTGTGGGTAGTTGTAGCTGACATTCATTCCTTGGGTGTGGGTGGCTGTAGCTGTCATTCCTGGGGTGTGGGTGGTTGTAGCTGTCATTCATTCCTGGAGGTGTGGGTGGCTGTAACTGTCATTCCTGGGGTGTGGGTGGTTGTAGCTGTCATTCATTCCTGGGGGTGTGGGTGGCTGTAGCTGTCATTCATTCCTGGGGTGGATGGCTGTAGCTGTCATTCATTCCTGGGGGTGTGGGTGGCTGTAGCTGTCATTCATTCCTGGGGGTGTGGGTGGCTGTAACTGTCATTCCTGGGGTGTGGGTGGCTGTAGCTGTCATTCATTCCTGGGGTGTGGGTGGCTGTAGCTGTCATTCATTCCTGGGGTGTGGGTGGCTGTAACTGTCACTCATTCCTGGGGGTGTGGGTGGCTGTAACTCATTCCTGGGGTGTGGGTGGCTGTAACTGTCATTCATTCCTGGGGGTGTGGGTGGTTGTAACTCATTCCTGGGGTGTGGATGGCTGTAGCTGTCATTCCTGGGGTGTGGATGGCTGTAGCTGTCATTCCTGGGGTGTGGGTGGCTGTAGCTGTAATTCCTGGGGTGTGGATGGCTGTAACTGTCATTCCTGGGGTGTGGGTAGCTGTAACTGTTATTTCTGGGGTGTGGATGGCTGTAACTGTCATTCATTCCTGGGGTGTGGGTGGCTGTAGTTGTCATTCATTCCTGGGGTGTGGGTGGCTATAGCTGTCATTCATTCCTGGGGGTGTGGGTGGCTGTAACTGTCATTCATTCCTGGGGTGTGGGTGGCTGTAGCTGTCATTCATTCCTGGGGGTGTGGGTGGCTGTAGCTGTCATTCATTCCTGGGGTGTGGATGGCTGTAACTGTCATTCCTGGGGGTGTGGGTGGCTGTAGCTGTCATTCATTCCTGGGGTGTGGGTGGCTGTAACTGTCATTCATTCCTGGGGGTGTGGGTGGCTGTAACTCATTCCTGGGGTGTGGATGGCTGTAGCTGTCATTCCTGGGGTGTGGATGGCTGTAGCTGTCATTCCTGGGGTGTGGGTGGCTGTAGCTGTCATTCCTGGGGTGTGGATGGCTGTAACTGTCATTCCTGGGGTGTGGATGGCTGTAACTGTCATTCCTGGGGGTGTGGGTGGCTGTAACTGTTATTTCTGGGGTGTGGATGGCTGTAACTGTCATTCCTGGGGTGTGGATGGCTGTAACTGTCATTCCTGTGGTGTGGGTGGCTGTAACTGTCATTCATTCCTGGGGTGTGGGTGGCTGTAACTGTCATTCATTCCTGGGGGTGTGGGTGGCTGTAGCTGTCATTCATTCCTGGGGTGTGGGTGGCTGTAACTGTCATTCATTCCTGGGGGTGTGGGTGGCTGTAACTCATTCCTGGGGTGTGGATGGCTGTAGCTGTCATTCCTGGGGTGTGGTTGGCTGTAGCTGTCATTCCTGGGGTGTGGGTGGCTGTAGCTGTCATTCCTGGGGTGTGGATGGCTGTAGCTGTCATTCCTGGGGTGTGGGTGGCTGTAGCTGTCATTCCTGGGGTGTGGGTGGCTGTAGCTGTCATTCATTCCTGGGGTGTGCGTGGCTGTAGTTGTCATTCATTCCTGGGGGTGTGGGTGGTTGTAGCTGTCATTCATTCCTGGGGGTGTGGGTGGCTAGTGTCAAATCATCTCCACCCTCACATACACAACCCCTCACATTCACCAGGCTGGAGCTGTCTGTTCCTGCCTCCTACCCTCACACACAACCCTGGAATTGTCCTCCCTCCCAGACATCTGCAGCAGTGTGGCAGATCCTCATCCCCCCATGTTCCGGCAATATCTTCTACCACTAGCCACCAGGTGCAACACATGTGTAAATGTTTCTGCGCTAGTTCTTCTACACACACACACACACATAGACAACACATGTGTAAATGTTTCTGCGCTAGTTCTTCTACACACACACACACACACACACACAGACAACACGTGTAAATGTTTCCACACAGACAACACATGTGTAAATGTTTCTACACACACACAGAGACAACACATGTGTAAATGTTTCTCACACACACAAAGACAACACGTGTTAATGTTTCCACACACACAGACAACACATGTGTAAATGTTTCCACACACACAGACAACACGTGTAAATGTTTCTACACACACAGGCAACACATGTGTAAATGTTTCTACACACACAGGCAACACATGTGTAAATGTTTCTACACACACAGACAACACATGTGTAAATGTTTCTACACACACACAGGCAACACATGTGTAAATGTTTCTACACACACAGACAACACATGTGTAAATGTTTCTACACACACAGAGACAACACATGTAAATGTTTCTACACACACAGACAACACATGTGTAAATGTTTCCACACACACACAGACAACACATGTGTAAATGTTTCTACACACACAGACAACACATGTGTAAATGTTTCTACACACACAGGCAACACATGTGTAAATGTTTCTACACACACAGACAACACGTGTAAATGTTTCTACACACATAGACAACACATGTGTAAATGTTTCCACACACATAGAGAGACAACACATGTGTAAATGTTTCTACACACACAGGCAACACATGTGTAAATGTTTCTACACACACAGACAACACGTGTAAATGTTTCTACACACACAGACAACACATGTGTAAATGTTTCCACACACATAGAGAGACAACACATGTGTAAATGTTTCTACACACACACACAGACAACACGTGTAAATGTTTCCACACACACACAGACAACACATGTGTAAATGTTTCTACACACACAGAGACAACACGTGTAAATGTTTCTACACACACAGACAACACATGTGTAAATGTTTCCACACACACACAGACAACACATGTGTAAATGTTTCTACACACACAGACAACACATGTGTAAATGTTTCTACACACACACAGGCAACACATGTGTAAATGTTTCTACACACACAGACAACACATGTGTAAATGTTTCTATACACACACAGGCAACACATGTGTAAATGTTTCTACACACACAGACAACACATGTGTAAATGTTTCTACACAGGCAACACATGTGTAAATGTTTCTACACAGGCAACACATGTGTAAATGTTTCTACACACACAGGCAACACATGTGTAAATGTTTCTACACACACAGACAACACATGTGTAAATGTTTCTACACACACACAGACAACACATGTGTAAATGTTTCTACACACACACAGGCAACACATGTGTAAATGTTTCTGTGCTAGTTCTTCTACACACACAGGCAACACATGTGTAAATGTTTCTACACACACACAGGCAACACATGTGTAAATGTTTCTGTGCTAGTTCTTCTACACACACAGGCAACACATGTGTAAATGTTTCTGTGCTAGTTCTTCTACACACACAGACAACACATGTGTAAATGTTTCTACACACACAGGCAACACATGTGTAAATGTTTCCACACACAGGCAACATGTGTAAATGTTTCCACACACACAGACAACACGTGTAAATGTTTCCACACACACACAGACTGCTGCATGACTCATACACTGTGTACACAACAGAACAGGTGGCCTTACAGCCAGCCATCTATGAACACCCCATTCTCAGAAAGCCTCAAATGGCTGTCATGAGGCCACACAAAACTACAGCCCATTCTCAGAAAGCCTTAAGTGGCTGTCATGAGGCCACACACAACTACAGCCCATTCTCAGAAAGCCTCAAGTGGCTGTCATGAGGCCACACACAACTACAGCCCATTCTCAGAAAGCCTCAAGTGGCTGTCATGAGGCCACACACAACTACACAAGGGTAGCCTTTAGTTCTGCTGCATAGAGTTGTGCTGAAACATTCTCCTGGAGAATGCACTGTTGAGTCCAAGCCAGGTTAGGGTGTGTATGATGTCACATTAACCCTGATTGTGTGGACAGGAGATTAGTGCGTAACAAAACCCTGATTGTTAGAGAGGAGATTAGTGCAATTCATAATCTTGATTGTGTGGAAGGGAGTGTAATCCTTGACACTATGTAGGGGGTCCATGCCTAGTGTAAGATAACCCTCATCACAGAGAGGACAGACATGTCCCAGTAGCTCCTCGTTGTGACGACACACAACGCTATCAGATATCAGAGTTAGTGATGACCTCAAGCATCGCCGTTAGAGGAGAGCTGAGAGAAGAGTTGCAACGATGGCCCATTGGACGAAGCTGACTCACTTTTCAACAAAGCGGAGGCTGTCACTGGGTATAATGTCAGCTGGTGGGAGGAAGGCAGAGACTTGAAGGAGAGGATGCCTGCAGTCTGAGACTGTGTGCTGGCTGATGGCAGGATGCAGGGCTTCTGGTCCAGGGCGGCCTCGGTGCTGACAACCATGGTGTGGTCAGAGAGCACAGCGGGTGAAAATAGCACACTTCCGTTGGAAATGGAGGACTGCATGGTGGAGGAGAATGTACTGTTGCTGGAAGACTGAGTGCTGTCACTGCTGGCAGTAGTGCCAGTGCTGGTGATGAGGATGGTGTTGTCAGAAAACTGTTGGGCTAGCGGTGATGTTGGCGATGTGGCTTCTGCCAGCTCAGCTACAAAATGCTGCTGCAGTCGCTGTTTCTGCTGTGTCATCAAGTGGCTGAGCTGCTGGTGCTGGCCCTGGGTTAGCTCATCTCCGTTAGTCTTACAGCTCCCGGTGGAGCCGGGCTCCATGGTTGCACTCAGCTGAATCCTCTGGCTGTGCATAAAACTGGAACTGGGTGGATTGATGCGCTTCTCTTTCTGACGCCGGTTACAGAACCACACCCTGATCACCTGGGGTAAGAGAGGAGGGGAAACAATCAATTGCCATCATTTGACACAAAATACAACACTTCATAGATCTAGAGGGGGAGAGAGAAGATACAACACTTCATAGATCTAGAGGGGGAGAGAGAAGATACAACACTTCATAGATCTAGAGGGAGAGAGAGAAGATACAACACTTCATAGATCTAGAGGGGGAGAGAGAAGATACAACACTTCATAGATCTAGAGGGGGAGAGAGAAGATACAACACTTCATAGATCTAGAGGGGGAGAGAGAAGATACAACACTTCATAGATCTAGAGGGGGAGAGAGAAGATACAACACTTCATAGATCTAGAGGGGGAGAGAGAAGATACAACACTTCATAGATCTAGAGGGGGAGAGAGAAGATACACTTCATAGATCTAGAGGGGGAGAGAGAAGATAAAACATGTCACAGATCTAGAGGGGAAAGAGAAGATACGATACTTCACAGATCTATGGGAGATACTTCACAGATCTATGGGAGGTTGAGGGGAAAGAGAGAAAATACAACACTTCACAGATCTAGGGGAAAGAGAGAATATACAACACTTCACAGACCTACTAGGGAAGAGGCAGAGAGAGAAGATACAACACTTCACAGACCTAGGGAATAGACAGAGAGAGAAGATACAACACTTCACAGACCTAGGGGAGAGACAGAGAGAAGATACAACACTTCACAGATCTAGGGGAGGGAGAGAAGATACAACACTTGACAGATCTGGCTCATGAGTGGGGAGGACAACACACAAGCAGACATGGGGTAGGATGGTGAGATCAGTGGTGGTAGACACACATGGGGTAGGACGGTGAGATCAGTGGTGGTAGACACACATGGGGTAGGATGATGAGATCAGTGGTGGTAGACACATATGGGGTAGGATGATGAGATCAGTGGTGGTAGACACACATGGGGTAGGATGATGAGATCAGTGGTGGTAGACACACATGGGGTAGGATGATGAGATCAGTGGTGGTAGACACACATGGGGTAGGATGATGAGATCAGTGGTGGTAGACACACATGGGGTAGGATGATGAGATCAGTGGTGGTAGACACACATGGGGTAGGATGGTGAGATCAGTGGTGGTAGACACATATGGGGTAGGATGATGAGATCAGTGGTGGTAGACACACATGGGGTAGGATGATGAGATCAGTGGTGGTAGACACACATGGGGTAGGATGATGAGATCAGTGGTGGTAGACACACATGGGGTAGGATGATGAGATCAGTGGTGGTAGACACACATGGGGTAGGATGATGAGATCAGTGGTGGTAGACACACATGGGGTAGGACGGTGAGATCAGTGGTGGTAGACACACATGGGGTAGGACGGTGAGATCAGTGGTGGTAGACACACATGGGGTAGGACGATGAGATCAGTGGTGGTAGACACACATGGGGTAGGATGATGAGATCAGTGGTGGTAGACACACATGGGGTAGGACGGTGAGATCAGTGGTGGTAGACACACATGGGGTAGGATGATGAGATCAGTGGTGGTAGACACACATGGGGTAGGATGATGAGATCAGTGGTGGTAGACACACATGGGGTAGGATGATGAGATCAGTGGTGGTAGACACACATGGGGTAGGATGATGAGATCAGTGGCGGTAGACACACATGGGGTAGGATGATGAGATCAGTGGTGGTAGACACACATGGGGTAGGATGATGAGATCAGTGGTGGTAGACACACATGGGGTAGGATGGTGAGATCAGTGGTGGTAGACACACATGGGGTAGGATGATGAGATCAGTGGTGGTAGACACACATGGGGTAGGATGATGAGATCAGTGGTGGTAGACACACATGGGGTAGGATGATGAGATCAGTGGTGGTAGACACACATGGGGTAGGATGGTGAGATCAGTGGTGGTAGACACACATGGGGTAGGATGGTGAGATCAGTGGTGGTAGACACACATGGGGTAGGACGGTGAGATCAGTGGTGGTAGACACACATGGGGTAGGACGATGAGATCAGTGGTGGTAGACACACATGGGGTAGGACGGTGAGATCAGTGGTGGTAGACACACATGGGGTAGGACGATGAGATCAGTGGTGGTAGACACACGTGGGGTAGGACGGTGAGATCAGTGGTGGTAGACACACATGGGGTAGGACGATGAGATCAGTGGTGGTAGACACACATGGGGTAGGACGATGAGATCAGTGGTGGTAGACACACATGGGGTAGGACGATGAGATCAGTGGTGGTAGACACACATGGGGTAGGATGATGAGATCAGTGGTGGTAGACACACATGGGGTAGGATGATGAGATCAGTGGTGGTAGACACACATGGGGTAGGATGATGAGATCAGTGGTGGTAGACACACATGGGGTAGGATGATGAGATCAGTGGTGGTAGACACACATGGGGTAGGATGATGAGATCAGTGGTGGTAGACACACATGGGGTAGGATGATGAGATCAGTGGTGGTAGACACACATGGGGTAGGACGATGAGATCAGTGGTGGTAGACACACATGGGGTAGGACGATAAGATCAGTGGTGGTAGACACACATGGGGTAGGACGGTGAGATCAGTGGTGGTAGACACACATGGGGTAGGATGATGAGATCAGTGGTGGTAGACACACATGGGGTAGGATGATGAGATCAGTGGTGGTAGACACACATGGGGTAGGATGGTGAGATCAGTGGTGGTAGACACACATGGGGTAGGATGATGAGATCAGTGGTGGTAGACACACATGGGGTAGGATGATGAGATCAGTGGTGGTAGACACACATGGGGTAGGATGATGAGATCAGTGGTGGTAGACACACATGGGGTAGGACGGTGAGATCAGTGGTGGTAGACACACATGGGGTAGGACGGTGAGATCAGTGGTGGTAGACACACATGGGGTAGGACGGTGAGATCAGTGGTGGTAGACACACATGGGGTAGGATGATGAGATCAGTGGTGGTAGACACACATGGGGTAGGATGATGAGATCAGTGGTGGTAGACACACATGGGGTAGAACGGTGAGATCAGTGGTGGTAGACACACATGGGGTAGGACGGTGAGATCAGTGGTGGTAGACACACATGGGGTAGAACGGTGAGATCAGTGGTGGTAGACACACATGGGGTAGGACGGTGAGATCAGTGGTGGTAGACACACATGGGGTAGGACGGTGAGATCAGTGGTGGTAGACACACATGGGGTAGGACGGTGAGATCAGTGGTGGTAGACACACATGGGGTAGGATGATGAGATCAGTGGTGGTAGACACACATGGGGTAGGACGGTGAGATCAGTGGTGGTAGACACATATGGGGTAGGATGATGAGATCAGTGGTGGTAGACACATATGGGGTAGGATGATGAGATCAGTGGTGGTAGACACACATGGGGTAGGACGGTGAGATCAGTGGTGGTAGACACACATGGGGTAGGACGGTGAGATCAGTGGTGGTAGACACACATGGGGTAGGACGGTGAGATCAGTGGTGGTAGACACACATGGGGTAGGACGATGAGATCAGTGGTGGTAGACACACATGGGGTAGGATGATGAGATCAGTGGTGGTAGACACACATGGGGTAGGATGATGAGATCAGTGGTGGTAGACACACATGGGGTAGGACGATGAGATCAGTGGTGGTAGACACACATGGGGTAGGATGATGAGATCAGTGGTGGTAGACACACATGGGGTAGGATGATGAGATCAGTGGTGGTAGACACGTGGGGTAGGACGGTGAGATCAGTGGTGGTAGACACACGTGGGGTAGGACGGTGAGATCAGTGGTGGTAGACACATATGGGGTAGGATGATGAGATCAGTGGTGGTAGACACACATGGGGTAGGACGGTGAGATCAGTGGTGGTAGACACACATGGGGTAGGATGATGAGATCAGTGGTGGTAGACACACATGGGGTAGGACGATGAGATCAGTGGTGGTAGACACACGTGGGGTAGGACGGTGAGATCAGTGGTGGTAGACACACATGGGGTAGGATGATGAGATCAGTGGTGGTAGACACACATGGGGTAGGATGATGAGATCAGTGGTGGTAGACACACATGGGGTAGGATGATGAGATCAGTGGTGGTAGACACACATGGGGTAGGATGGTGAGATCAGTGGTGGTAGACACACATGGGGTAGGACGGTGAGATCAGTGGTGGTAGACACACATGGGGTAGGATGATGAGATCAGTGGTGGTAGACACACATGGGGTAGGATGGTGAGATCAGTGGTGGTAGACACACATGGGGTAGGATGGTGAGATCAGTGGTGGTAGACACACATGGGGTAGGATGATGAGATCAGTGGTGGTAGACACACATGGGGTAGGATGATGAGATCAGTGGTGGTAGACACACATGGGGTAGGATGATGAGATCAGTGGTGGTAGACACACATGGGGTAGGACGGTGAGATCAGTGGTGGTAGACACACATGGGGTAGGACGGTGAGATCAGTGGTGGTAGACACACATGGGGTAGGATGATGAGATCAGTGGTGGTAGACACACATGGGGTAGGATGATGAGATCAGTGGTGGTAGACACACATGGGGTAGGATGATGAGATCAGTGGTGGTAGACACACATGGGGTAGGACGGTGAGATCAGTGGTGGTAGACACACATGGGGTAGGACGGTGAGATCAGTGGTGGTAGACACACATGGGGTAGGATGGTGAGATCAGTGGTGGTAGACACACATGGGGTAGGATGGTGAGATCAGTGGTGGTAGACACACATGGGGTAGGATGATGAGATCAGTGGTGGTAGACACACATGGGGTAGGATGATGAGATCAGTGGTGGTAGACACACATGGGGTAGGACGGTGAGATCAGTGGTGGTAGACACACATGGGGTAGGATGATGAGATCAGTGGTGGTAGACACACATGGGGTAGGATGATGAGATCAGTGGTGGTAGACACACATGGGGTAGGACGGTGAGATCAGTTGTGGTAGACACACATGGGGTAGGATGATGAGATCAGTGGTGGTAGACACACATGGGGTAGGATGATGAGATCAGTGGTGGTAGACACACATGGGGTAGGATGATGAGATCAGTGGCGGTAGACACACATGGGGTAGGATGATGAGATCAGTGGCGGTAGACACACATGGGGTAGGATGATGAGATCAGTGGTGGTAGACACACATGGGGTAGGATGGTGAGATCAGTGGTGGTAGACACACATGGGGTAGGATGATGAGATCAGTGGTGGTAGACACACATGGGGTAGGATGATGAGATCAGTGGTGGTAGACACACATGGGGTAGGATGATGAGATCAGTGGTGGTAGACACACATGGGGTAGGATGGTGAGATCAGTGGTGGTAGACACACATGGGGTAGGATGGTGAGATCAGTGGTGGTAGACACACATGGGGTAGGACGGTGAGATCAGTGGTGGTAGACACACATGGGGTAGGACGATGAGATCAGTGGTGGTAGACACACATGGGGTAGGACGGTGAGATCAGTGGTGGTAGACACACATGGGGTAGGACGATGAGATCAGTGGTGGTAGACACACGTGGGGTAGGACGGTGAGATCAGTGGTGGTAGACACACATGGGGTAGGACGATGAGATCAGTGGTGGTAGACACACATGGGGTAGGACGATGAGATCAGTGGTGGTAGACACACATGGGGTAGGACGATGAGATCAGTGGTGGTAGACACACATGGGGTAGGACGATGAGATCAGTGGTGGTAGACACACATGGGGTAGGATGATGAGATCAGTGGTGGTAGACACACATGGGGTAGGATGATGAGATCAGTGGTGGTAGACACACATGGGGTAGGATGATGAGATCAGTGGTGGTAGACACACATGGGGTAGGATGATGAGATCAGTGGTGGTAGACACACATGGGGTAGGATGATGAGATCAGTGGTGGTAGACACACATGGGGTAGGACGATGAGATCAGTGGTGGTAGACACACATGGGGTAGGACGATAAGATCAGTGGTGGTAGACACACATGGGGTAGGACGGTGAGATCAGTGGTGGTAGACACACATGGGGTAGGATGATGAGATCAGTGGTGGTAGACACACATGGGGTAGGATGATGAGATCAGTGGTGGTAGACACACATGGGGTAGGATGGTGAGATCAGTGGTGGTAGACACACATGGGGTAGGATGATGAGATCAGTGGTGGTAGACACACATGGGGTAGGATGATGAGATCAGTGGTGGTAGACACACATGGGGTAGGATGATGAGATCAGTGGTGGTAGACACACATGGGGTAGGACGGTGAGATCAGTGGTGGTAGACACACATGGGGTAGGACGGTGAGATCAGTGGTGGTAGACACACATGGGGTAGGACGGTGAGATCAGTGGTGGTAGACACACATGGGGTAGGATGATGAGATCAGTGGTGGTAGACACACATGGGGTAGGATGATGAGATCAGTGGTGGTAGACACACATGGGGTAGGATGATGAGATCAGTGGTGGTAGACACACATGGGGTAGGACGGTGAGATCAGTGGTGGTAGACACACATGGGGTAGAACGGTGAGATCAGTGGTGGTAGACACACATGGGGTAGGACGGTGAGATCAGTGGTGGTAGACACACATGGGGTAGGACGGTGAGATCAGTGGTGGTAGACACACATGGGGTAGGACGATGAGATCAGTGGTGGTAGACACACATGGGGTAGGATGATGAGATCAGTGGTGGTAGACACACATGGGGTAGGACGGTGAGATCAGTGGTGGTAGACACATATGGGGTAGGATGATGAGATCAGTGGTGGTAGACACATATGGGGTAGGATGATGAGATCAGTGGTGGTAGACACACATGGGGTAGGACGGTGAGATCAGTGGTGGTAGACACACATGGGGTAGGACGGTGAGATCAGTGGTGGTAGACACACATGGGGTAGGACGGTGAGATCAGTGGTGGTAGACACACATGGGGTAGGACGATGAGATCAGTGGTGGTAGACACACATGGGGTAGGATGATGAGATCAGTGGTGGTAGACACACATGGGGTAGGATGATGAGATCAGTGGTGGTAGACACACATGGGGTAGGACGATGAGATCAGTGGTGGTAGACACACATGGGGTAGGATGATGAGATCAGTGGTGGTAGACACACATGGGGTAGGATGATGAGATCAGTGGTGGTAGACACGTGGGGTAGGACGGTGAGATCAGTGGTGGTAGACACACGTGGGGTAGGATGGTGAGATCAGTGGTGGTAGACACATATGGGGTAGGATGATGAGATCAGTGGTGGTAGACACACATGGGGTAGGACGGTGAGATCAGTGGTGGTAGACACACATGGGGTAGGATGATGAGATCAGTGGTGGTAGACACACATGGGGTAGGACGATGAGATCAGTGGTGGTAGACACACGTGGGGTAGGACGGTGAGATCAGTGGTGGTAGACACACATGGGGTAGGATGATGAGATCAGTGGTGGTAGACACACATGGGGTAGGATGATGAGATCAGTGGTGGTAGACACACATGGGGTAGGATGATGAGATCAGTGGTGGTAGACACACATGGGGTAGGATGGTGAGATCAGTGGTGGTAGACACACATGGGGTAGGACGGTGAGATCAGTGGTGGTAGACACACATGGGGTAGGATGATGAGATCAGTGGTGGTAGACACACATGGGGTAGGATGGTGAGATCAGTGGTGGTAGACACACATGGGGTAGGATGGTGAGATCAGTGGTGGTAGACACACATGGGGTAGGATGATGAGATCAGTGGTGGTAGACATACATGGGGTAGGATGATGAGATCAGTGGTGGTAGACACACATGGGGTAGGATGATGAGATCAGTGGTGGTAGACACACATGGGGTAGGACGGTGAGATCAGTGGTGGTAGACACACATGGGGTAGGATGATGAGATCAGTGGTGGTAGACACACATGGGGTAGGATGATGAGATCAGTGGTGGTAGACACACATGGGGTAGGATGATGAGATCAGTGGTGGTAGACACACATGGGGTAGGATGATGAGATCAGTGGTGGTAGACACACATGGGGTAGGACGGTGAGATCAGTGGTGGTAGACACACATGGGGTAGGACGGTGAGATCAGTGGTGGTAGACACACATGGGGTAGGATGGTGAGATCAGTGGTGGTAGACACACATGGGGTAGGATGATGAGATCAGTGGTGGTAGACACACATGGGGTAGGATGGTGAGATCAGTGGTGGTAGACACACATGGGGTAGGATGGTGAGATCAGTGGTGGTAGACACACATGGGGTAGGATGATGAGATCAGTGGTGGTAGACACACATGGGGTAGGATGATGAGATCAGTGGTGGTAGACACACATGGGGTAGGATGATGAGATCAGTGGTGGTAGACACACATGGGGTAGGATGATGAGATCAGTGGTGGTAGACACACATGGGGTAGGACGGTGAGATCAGTGGTGGTAGACACACATGGGGTAGGACGGTGAGATCAGTGGTGGTAGACACACATGGGGTAGGACGGTGAGATCAGTGGTGGTAGACACACATGGGGTAGGATGATGAGATCAGTGGTGGTAGACACACATGGGGTAGGATGATGAGATCAGTGGTGGTAGACACACATGGGGTAGGACGGTGAGATCAGTGGTGGTAGACACACATGGGGTAGGATGATGAGATCAGTGGTGGTAGACACACATGGGGTAGGATGGTGAGATCAGTGGTGGTAGACACACATGGGGTAGGATGATGAGATCAGTGGTGGTAGACACACATGGGGTAGGATGATGAGATCAGTGGTGGTAGACACACATGGGGTAGGATGATGAGATCAGTGGTGGTAGACACACATGGGGTAGGATGATGAGATCAGTGGTGGTAGACACACATGGGGTAGGATGATGAGATCAGTGGTGGTAGACACACATGGGGTAGGATGATGAGATCAGTGGTGGTAGACACACATGGGGTAGGATGATGAGATCAGTGGTGGTAGACACACATGGGGTAGGATGATGAGATCAGTGGTGGTAGACACACATGGGGTAGGATGATGAGATCAGTGGTGGTAGACACACATGGGGTAGGATGATGAGATCAGTGGTGGTAGACACACATGGGGTAGGATGATGAGATCAGTGGTGGTAGACACACATGGGGTAGGACGGTGAGATCAGTGGTGGTAGACACATATGGAAGAGGAACGTTAAAAGTGGGTGTAACTGCAACTCTACAATGTGGTAACTTCAATGTGTACGGTAGTCATAGCTTAACTTTAGGGCATACAGCAGAAACAGCTGTTAACTTCATAATGTAATGGTTGTAACTTTATAACCATCAGCAGTAAGGGCTGTAGCTTTAGAACATGCGCAATGAATGTCTGTAACTTTACAACAGGATATAACTTTACTGTGTGTGGCCAGTAACGGTTGCACAGAGAACATGCAGCAATGAATGTCTGTAACTGTACAACATATAGATGTAACTTTACTGTGAGTGGCCAGTAACAGCTGCACAGAGAACATGCAGCAATGAATGTCTGTAACTGTACAACATATAGATATAACTTTACTGTGTGTGGCCAGTAACGGTTGCACAGAGAACATGCAGCAATGAATGTCGGTAACTGTACAACATATAGATGTAACTTTACTGTGAGTGGCCAGTAACAGTTGCACAGAGAACATGCAGCAATGAATGTCTGTAACAATACAACATATAGAAGTAACTTTACTGTGAGTGGCCAGTAACAGTTGCACAGAGAACATGCAGCAATGAATGTCTGTAACTATACAACATATAGCATTACAGGATGTAACTTTACTGTGAGTGGCCAGTAACAGCTGCACAGAGAACATGCAGCAATGAATGTCTGTAACTGTACAACATATAGATGTAACTTTACTGTGAGTGGCCAGTAACAGCTGCACAGAGAACATGCAGCAATGAATGTCTGTAACTGTACAACATATAGATGTAACTTTACTGTGAGTGGCCAGTAACAGTTGCACAGAGAACATGCAGCAATGAATGTCTGTAACTGTACAACATATAGATGTAACTTTACTGTGAGTGGCCAGTAACAGCTGCACAGAGAACATGCAGCAATGAATGTCTGTAACTGTACAACATATAGATGTAACTTTACTGTGAGTGGCCAGTAACAGCTGCACAGAGAACATGCAGCAATGAATGTCTGTAACTGTACAACATATAGATGTAACTTTACTGTGTGTGGCCAGTAACAGTTGCACAGAGAACATGCAGCAATGAATGTCTGTAACTGTACAACATATAGATGTAACTTTACTGTGAGTGGCCAGTAACAGCTGCACAGAGAACATGCAGCAATGAATGTCTGTAACTGTACAACATATAGATGTAACTTTACTGTGAGTGGCCAGTAACAGCTGCACAGAGAACATGCAGCAATGAATGTCTGTAACTGTACAACATATAGATGTAACTTTACTGTGAGTGGCCAGTAACAGCTGCACAGAGAACATGCAGCAATGAATGTCTGTAACTGTACAACATATAGATGTAACTTTACTGTGAGTGGCCAGTAACAGCTGCACAGAGAACATGCAGCAATGAATGTCTGTAACTGTACAACATATAGATGTAACTTTACTGTGTGTAGCCAGTAACAGTTGCACAGAGAACATGCAGCAATGAATGTCTGTAACTATACAACATATAGATGTAACTTTACTGTGAGTGGCCAGTAACAGTAGCACAGAGAACATGCAGCAATGAATGTCTGTAACTATACAACATATAGTTGTAACTTTACTGTGAGTGGCCAGTAACAGTTGCACAGAGAACATGGGGGTCTAGATTTCGTGTAATGTGGTCAAATGGTAAGATCACCTGTACCCTCACCTCTTTCTCCATGTTCAAGGAGTCAGCAATCAGGCTGATATCCTCAGAGGTAGGCTTGGGATTGGCTTGAAAGCTTTTCTCTAGAGCCACGCGTATGGCGGTGTCGATGCTGGTCCGCTTCTTCCTGCGCCGGCCTACACTTTCCCCAGCCACACTGCCGGGGGACAGGGGGGTGGGGTTTCGAGCCATCAGGTCAGCATCCTGAGACAACAAATGAAATATCTGACACCACATATTTCATTTCTATCACACAATGTACAGATGTCTCACACCACATATGTCATATCTACCACACATCCATCCATCCACCCATCATGTGACATGCCAGAAATCATGGGCGGTCATGACTCGCCATTGCACTCGATCACCAGTGTCGTGAATCAGCTCAGTGTTCCTGTCTCAACCATGGCATGTGGCCAAGCCATCCAGGTATTTCCTTCTTGGTCTTCCCCTTGGTCTGTTCCCCTCGATCTTGCCATTTGTCACCAAGTTCTCCAATTCATTTCTTCTCATAACATGTCCAAAAAATTTTGACTGTCTACGTCTAATTTCTCTAATCAATTTACGATTTTCATTTGTTTCCTGTAGTACTTGGTCATCTGTTTTTCTGTCTGTCCATGGAATTCTTTGCATTCTCCTTAGAAACCACATTTTTACAGCCATCAGATGTTTTTCAGCTTGACTGCTCGTTGTCAAAGTTTCACATCCATACAAATGTACAGGCTCTATGTAGCACGTCAACACTCTTTTTTTCATTTCAATTGACATCTTTTTATTGGTCAGTATGTTTTTCATCTTGCGAAAGGCTACTTTCGCCATAGCGATTCTTGTTCTAATCTCTTCAAGGCATCTCCCATCAGATGTTATGACTGTTCCGAGATAACTGTATCGATTCACTTGTTGAAGAATATTCCCATTTACTTGTATATTACATTGCGGTGCTTCTTTCTTCCAAGTGACGACCATAATCTGTGTCTTTTTACAATTTAATTCTAACCCCAGTTGTTCACTGTGTGCAACAACCGCATCTACTAATTGTTGCAGATCCTGCTCATTGTCTGTAATCAATACTGTATCATCTGCATATCTAATGTTCTTGATGTTGATATTGATTCTTAACCCTTTGAAAATAAAGATTTTTGTTCATTCGTTCGGTTGTTCGATGTTTTGTCCTCCAATGATGATTCCATTTATATCTTCTACATTTCTGAAAATATTTTCACTGTATAGGGAAAAAAGATCTGGAGACATTACACATCCCTGCCTAACACCTCTCTTAATAGGCTGATATTGCCCAACTTCATTAGCAATCCTTATGCAGCTTGTTGTTTCCAATATATGTTTTTAATAAGTCTAATGTCTTTTCCATCAATTTGTAGGTCTGCAAGCATATCTACCATGTTGACATGTCTAACTCTATCAAAAGCCTTTGTATAGTCAATAAAGCAAAGATGTATATCCTTGTTTACTTCTATAGCACGTTCAATAACTGTTCGCAGCATATACACAGCATTTACTGTACCCTTTCCTTCTACAACCCCACATTCTTCTTCCCTTACTTCAGGTTGTATTTTCTTCCTAACTCTTTGCATGATAATTCTTAGCAAAATCTTTGTGATGTGACTCATTATACTAATTGTTCTATGTTGATCACATTCCAAGGCTCCTGATTTCTTTGGGATTGCAATAAATATAGAATTACATAATTCAGAAGGTATTTATCCGGTATCATATAATGTGTTCAGCAGTCTGGTAACTTTATCTATTCTATATTTGTCCAAAACTTTAATCATTTCTGTTGTGATGTTATCTGAACTGGGAGTCTTGCCAGCTTTCATATGTTTAAGAACATTCCGAACCTC
Source organism: Cepaea hortensis (assembly GCA_963921405.1). Lineage (NCBI taxonomy): Eukaryota > Metazoa > Mollusca > Gastropoda > Stylommatophora > Helicidae > Cepaea > Cepaea hortensis. Next base: position 432,918,925 of record OY992876.1, read on the forward strand.
CATCTTCAAAATTGGCGGTCCTTCATTATTAAATCGAATATCGTACTGTTCATCTCTGTTATCATCATAAAGGTTTATGTGACCATTCATGTATAATCTGATCTTTTTCTATTATGATTTTGTACGCCACAAACAATTGTATTTACCAATTCACATGTAGATGCCAGGCCGTTTACATTGGTCGAACGGAGAGACAGCTTAACAAACGGGTGTCAGAACACATACCTCAATGGGTCAACAAGATACAACACACAGGAGTGGCTAGCCGCGAGGAGCCGACACACCGGAAGCTCCCGGCGTCTTCAATCGGCAGACACATTGTCGCCAGTGGTCACGTTGTGTCCAGAGACACTGCATTTCGCATGTTGTTTAGAACACAAAATACTCGCTTGTTAAAATTTGCAGAAGCAATTATGATCTATCAACGCAAGCCAGAATTGTGTAAACAGAAAGACATGTTAGTCAGCTTAAAATTACCGTGGTAGATAAGTGACATTACTGTGCGAAATTGTGTATATTTCAACTTGAAGGATTTATCTAGTTAATTTCACGTAAGTTGTGTGATTTCTGCAGTATGTACCTGACGAGATGCAGCGAAATATGCCAGGAAATAAATCGTGCAATCTATTGTTTGTGTCTTCGTTATTCAAATATTATGATTTTGCCATCTTTAGTTTTTACACAGCCTGCTGATGTTCTTGTTCTTTTATTAGTAAGATCCTGAATTCTTTTGTGCACTAATTTGGTATTTTGACTGTTGTGTTGTTTTTCAATTTCTATGCAATTTTCCTCAAGCCATGCTTCTTTTGCCTCCTTACATAATATTCTGACTTGTCTGTGAATTTCTTCATATTTGGCAGGATTATTTTTGTTGAGCCTGTCTCCATTAAATTTCTTCAGTCATCCATTTCTTACGACCCATCTTCTTTAATTTTGGAATCGTTGTTTCTGCTGCCAAACTGATTGAATTCTTCAACATATCCCATTGATCATCCACACCCTGAAATTGGATCTCTAGATCAGACAATACATAAAATCTGTTCTGTACTTCTATGTTGAATTTGTTTTGTATTTCCTTGTCATTTCTCAATGTACACAGATCATATTTAGTGTTTCCTGTTATATACTTGACTTTCTTTAACTTTACCCTCAATGTACTTGCAAGTAATCTGTGGTCACTATAACAATCAGCACTGGGAACTGTTTTTGCAATTGTTAACGCATTTCGAAACCTTCTGCTAATCAAAATGTAGTCAATCTGGTTTCTGATCCTGCTATCAGGACTTCTCCATGTCCATAATCTTCTAGGGTGTTGTTTAAACCAGGTGTTTCCTACAATTATTTCCTGCTCTTCTGCCCAATCTACAAGTCTGTATCCTCTTTCGTTTCTCTCTCCCAAACCATGGTTTCCTACAGTGCTTCACACAGTCACAATCTATCACCTTGATTTCCTCCTTTTGCACTGAAGTCCCCTATTATGATGTTTATTTTTGAATTTTTTACATTTCTTTAAAGCGGACTGAATGTCTACTTTATGATTTATGACATTTATGATCTGTTTAAGTCCCAGCTAATCACTGGTATCATGAAGGCTAATAGACTACAATGGCTGGGGCATATAGAAAGAATGGAAGATAGTAGGGAAACAAAACTCGCTTACACTCAGGAAATAAATTACCATAGACCCCGAGGTAGACCAAGAAGACGGTGGAGAGATAATATATATACAGACCTACAAGCACTTGGAATCAACGACTGGCAAGAAAAGGTCAACCAGAGAGGCGAATGGAGACGGATTGTATCTGCAGCAAAGAACCTCAATGGCTCGGAACGCTGAAGAAGAAGAGAAGACTTTGTCATTATAAAATTCCTCTACACTATCTTCACTGGATTCTCCTGTTGGGGCATATATTTGAATAACGTTTATGCTAAAAGGTCTGCCGCTTAATTTAACTAGTAGAACTCTGTCTGACACCGTCCAATATCCTTGAACAGATTTTGATGTCTGCCGATCCAAGATAATTGCCACCCCTCTCCGAATAAATAATACAGAATAAATAATCTTAAAATCTTCTTCAAACGACAACTAGCCAAAAAAAAAAAAAAAAGATTATGGGTGGCACGTTACACCCACCTTGGGTATTTATGATGCCCATGTTAAACATTGCCTCAACGAGTTATGTATTATTGATTATTTTTCATGCGTTTTAATGCTTATTGTTCTTTTGCTGTTAAAGAATCGCTTCATAAGAGATGTTGAATGAAAGAATGTATGAGGAAATAGAGAAGAAGGGCAGAATGTCAGACTGGCCTGCGTGCCCAATTCTTAACCCTTTGAAAATAAAGATTTTCGTTCGTTCGTTCATCTATCTTAATGCTTGCTCCCGTCCATCTCGTTTCGCACATCCCTAAAATATTAATTTTCTCTCTTTCTATTTCTTGTTTGTTGTTATCTGTTATCTAGACAAAACATAATGAACTAGGCACTATTAAAGAAGGTAGTTTGCTGTTGCTTTCCTTCTTTGGCAGTGACCATACTAGCCAGCAATTGTCTCGTGAAAGAGATCTTCTGCTTACCGTCGCGAAACTTGAGACTATAACCAACAACTATCTGTCGGCTGCCCTCAAAGTTTCATCCACCACCTGCCATCCGTGGCTTCTTGTGAGCACTTCCTATAAACGAATACGAAATAACACCACATAATCCACAGGAAAACACTAAAAACAGTGTCTCCCGAAGCATTAACGTTATGTCATCGCCATTTTACCGGAACGTGTCTACCACACAACACAGAGATATGTGACACCACATATTTCCTGTCTATCACACATTGTACAGATGTCTCACACCACATACATCATATCTACCACACAACATACGGATATCTGACACCACATATGTCCTTTCTATTACACAATGTACAGATATCCCAAATCACATATATCATATCTACCACACAACATACAGATATCTGATACCATATATTTCCTGTCAATCACACACTGTACAGATATCTGACACCACATATGAATACCACACAACATACAGATATCTAACACCACATATGTCATATCTACCACACCACATGTGTCATATCTACCACATCACATATGTCATACCTACCACGCCACATATGTCATATCTACCACACACAGATATCTAACACCACATATGTCATATCTACCACACCACATATGTCATATCTACCACACCACATGTGTCATATCTACCACATCACATATGTCATACCTACCACACCACATATGTCATATCTACCACACCACATGTGTCATATCTACCACATCACATATGTCATACCTACCACGCCACATATGTCATCTACCACATACAGATATCTAACACCACTTATATCATATCTACTACACCACATATGTCATATCTACCACACTACAGTACAAGAACACAGAAGGTATAACACACATGGTACAACAACACAGAAGGTATAACACACATGGTACAACAACACAGAAGGTATAACACACATGGTACAACAACACAGAAGGTATAACACATATGGTACAACAACACAGAAGGTATAACACACATGGTACAACAACACAGAAGGTACAACATACATGGTACAACAACACAGAAGGTATAACACATATGGTACAACAACACAGAAGGTATAACACATATGGTACAACAACACAGAAGGTATAACAACACAACACAGAAGGTACAACACAACACACATGCTGGGTACCTGTAACCACTTATGCAGGAGAGGCTTCAGCTTACACATATTCTTAAAACTCAGGTTCAAGGCCTCAAATCTGGAGATGGTTGTCTGGCTGAAGTCGTTGCCATAGAGCTTGCCCATGGCCAGGCCCACGTCGCCCTGTGTGAACCCTGCAGAGCAGGAGCACAAGCATCATGTCAGTGCCAACTATTACAGCAACTCAGTCGTGTCACACACATGCAGCTTGATAGATCTCTCTCACACTCTCTCCCTTGCACCATTAAGTACAATTCATCTCCCTCCTCTCTATTGTGTCACATTATACAAGGACAAAAACCAACCCACCCACCCACACATAACTGTAGCACATACTCAACATTCCACACACACACACACACCCACCCACACACACACTACTGTAGCACATACCAAATATTCCACACACACACACAACTGTAGCACTACCCAACATTCCATACACATACTAATGTAGCACATACCCGACATTACACACAAACATACAACTGTAGCACATACCCAACATTCCACACACACAACTGTAGCACATACCCAACATTCCACACACATACTAATGTAGCACATACCCAACATTACACACAAACATACAACTGTAGCATATACCCAACATTCCACACACACAACTGTAGCACATACCCAACATTCCACACACATACTAATGTAGCACATACCCAACATTACACACAAACATACAACTGTAGCACATACCCAACATTCCACACACACAACTGTAGCACATACCCAACATTTCACACACACACACACAACTGTAGCACATACCTGACATTCCACACACACACACAACTGTAGCACATACCTGACATTCCACACACACATACAAATGTAGCACATACCTGACATTCCACACACACATACAAATGTAGCACATACCTGACATTCCACACACACATACAAATGTAGCACATACCCGTCATTACACACACACACACAACTGTAGCACATACCCAACACACGCACAACTGTAACACTACCCAACATTCCACACACACACAACTGTAGCACATACCCAACACACGCACAACTGTAACACTACCCAACATTCCAAACACACACAACTGTAGCACATACCCAACATTCCACCACATGCACACAACTGTAGCACTACCCAACATTCCACCACCACACGCACACAACTGTAGCACTACCCAACATTCCACCACCACATGCACACAACTGTAGCACTACCCAACATTCCACCACCACACGCACACAACTGTAGCACTACCCAACATTCCACACACACACAACTATAGCACATACTCAACATTCCACACACACACACACACAACTGTAGCACATACCCAACATTTCCCCCACCCACCCACAATTGTAGCACATACCCAAAATTCCAAACAAGCATATATATCTCTCTCTCTCTCTCTCTCTCACACACACACACACACAAATGTACCACATACCCAACATTACACACACACACACACAACTGTACCACATACCCAACATTCCACACACACACGCGCATACACAATATTACACACACACACAAACGCATACACAAACACATGCACACGCACAAACCCATGCGTACACACACACACATGAACGCATATGCATACACACACACAAATACACAACTGTAACACTACCCAACATCCCACACACGCACACTGCCATGGACCTAGGTCAGGTCAGGGGCCACCCAGTACAGACAGCCTACAGTTTCATGCAGTCCGACGTGAAGATGAGAAGTTTGTGAATCACGCCTGACAGGCGAATCACTGATCAGGGAATAATACCTCCTTGAAGAGTCATCCACTTCTAGACCGAGTTCGGGGTCGGACTGATGATGGCGGATGGCAGAGTTTTATCTGGCCGCCAAGTTGTGTATATGCCAAGCTGGCGAAACAACACAGTTTGAATGCTGATGTCGTCTGAGAGTTTTGTCGATCGAGGTGATTGTAGTGTGCAAGTATGATCTGTTGGCAGTTTTAATAACAGTGTTTAATGACCGTGATGAGGTAATTTGTGACTTGTTTTAAAGAGACGATAATACACTGCGTTGAAATAATGCCTCTGTTGTGTCGTGAAGAGTCATCGTAGAAGTGATGTTCATATTTACATCATGTGTGTGTAAAGATGTCATATTCACAGAGGAAGTAAGAAGTCTAGTTGCTGGTTCACATAAAGTCGAGATACCAGCACACCACAATCAGCATGGTGGAATGTGTGCAGTCAGATGCGAGATACCAGTGCATCAGTCAGCATGGTGGCATGTGTGCAGTCAGATGCGAGATACCAGTGCATCAGTCAGCATGGTGGCATGTGTGCAGTCAGATGCGAGATACCAGTGCATCAGTCAGCATGGTGGCATGTGTGCAGTCAGATGCGAGATACCAGTGCATCAGTCAGCATGGTGGCATGTGTGCAGTCAGATGCGAGATACCAGTGCATCAGTCAGCATGGTGGCATGTGTGCAGTCAGATGCGAGATACCAGTGCATCAGTCAGCATGGTGGCATGTGTGCAGTCAGATGCGAGATACCAGTGCATCAGTCACCATGGTGGCATGTGTGCAGTCAGATGCGAGATACCAGTGCATCAGTCAGCATGGTGGCATGTGTGCAGTCAGATGCGAGATACCAGTGCATCAGTCACCATGGTGGCATGTGTGCAGTCAGATGCGAGATACCCCTGGAGAACAATAGGACGCTCAGCACCAGCCTGACCTACATGAAAGTATTGCAGTGTTCCACATACCACTGACATACACCCAATGAGCATTGTTGCCAATGGGCCAGTACGACTGATTAAGAACACACACTAATGCATGTGCGCACACACATGCACACAACTGTAGCACTACCCAACATTCCACACACAACTGTAGCACATATCCAACATACACCACACACAACTGTAGCACATATCCAACATACACCACACACAACTGTAGCACATATCCAACATACACCACACACAACTGTAGCACATATCCAACATACACCACACACAACTGTAGCACATATCCAACATACACCACACACAACTGTAGCACATATCCAACATACACCACACACAACTGTAACACATACCCAACATACACCACACACAACTGTAGCTCATACCCAACATATCATACACATAATTGTAGCACACACCACACACACAACTGTAACACATACCCAACATACACCACACACAACTGTAGCTCATACCCAACATATCATACACATAATTGTAGCACACACCACACACACAACTGTAACACATACCCAACATACACCACACACAACTGTAGCTCATACCCAACATATCATACACATAATTGTAGCACACACCACACACACAACTGTAACACATACCCAACATACACCACACACAACTGTAGCTCATACCCAACATATCATACACATAATTGTAGCACACACCACACACACAACTGTAACATATACCCAACATACACAACTGTCGCACATACCCAACACACACCACACACAACTGTAACATATACCCAACATACACAACTGTCGCACATACCCAACACACACCACACACACAACTGTAACATATACCCAACATACACAACTGTCGCACATACCCAACACACAACTGTAACATATACCCAACATACACCACACACAACTGTAACATATACCCAACACACAACTGTAACACATACCCAACACACACCACACACAACTGTAACATATACCCAACACACACCACACACAACTGTAACATATACCCAACATACACAACTGTCGCACATACCCAACACACACCACACACAACTGTAACATATACCCAACATACACAACTGTCGCACATACCCAACACACACCACACACACAACTGTAACATATACCCAACATACACAACTGTCGCATATACCCAACACACACCACACACAACTGTAACACATACCCAACATACACCACACACAACTGTAACACATACCCAATTCAATTCTCCTCCGTTTAAATGTCTTTGCAAACAACTCCAGCTCCTCCAGGTCTATGGTCATGGACTCCTCCTGTAATGATGACAGCGAGCACAGTCAGCCAATCACAGCCTGAGGTTCAACATCAGCCACAACACAGACATCATTACATCACACTGGTTAAGGTTTAACATCAGTCACAACACAGACATCATTACATCACACTGGTAGAGGTTTAACATCAGCCACAACACAGACATTACATCACACTGGTAGAGGTTCAACATCAGCCACAACACAGACATCATTACATCAGCCACAACACAGACATCATTACATCACACTGGTAGAGGTTCAACATCAGTCACAACACAGACATCATTACATCACACTGGTAGAGGTTTAACATCAGCCACAACACAGACATTACATCACACTGGTAGAGGTTCAACATCAGCCACAACACAGACATCATTACATCAGCCACAACACAGACATCATTACATCACACTGGTAGAGGTTCAACATCAGTCACAACACAGACATCATTACATCACACTGGTAGAGGTTCAACATCAGCCACAACACAGACATCATTACATCACACTGGTAGAGGTTCAAATCAGCCACAACACAGACATTACATCACACTGGTAAAGGTTCAACATCAGCCACAACACAGACATCATTACATCAGCCACAACACAGACATCATTACATCACACTGGTAGAGGTTCAACATCAGTCACAACACAGAAATCATTACATCACACTGGTAGAGGTTTAACATCAGTCACAACACAGACATCATTACACACTGGTAGAAGAGGTTTAACATCAGTCACAACACAGACATTACATCACACTGGAAGAGGTTTAACATCAGTCACAACACAGACATCATTACACACTGGTAGAAGAGGTTTAACATCAGTCACAACACAGACATCATTACATCACACTGGTAGAGGTTTAACATCAGCCACAACACAGACATTACATCACACTGGTAGAGGTTCAACATCAGCCACAACACAGACATCATTACATCAGCCACAACACAGACATCATTACATCACACTGGTAGAGGTTCAACATCAGTCACAACACAGAAATCATTACATCACACTGGTAGAGGTTTAACATCAGTAACAACACAGACATCATTACACACTGGTAGAGGTTCAACATCAGTCACAACACAGACATCATTACACACTGGTAGAAGAGGTTCAACATCAGCCACAACACAGACATCATTACATCACACTGGTAGAGGTTCAACATCAGTCACAACACAGAAATCATTACATCACACTGGTAGAGGTTTAACATCAGTCACAACACAGACATCATTACACACTGGTAGAAGAGGTTTAACATCAGTCACAACACAGACATCATTACATCACACTGGTATAGGTTTAACATCAGCCACAACACAGACATTACATCACACTGGTAGAGGTTCAACATCAGCCACAACACAGACATCATTACATCACACTGGTAGAAGAGGTTTAACATCAGTCACAACACAGACATCATTACATCACACTGGTATAGGTTTAACATCAGCCACAACACAGACATTACATCACACTGGTAGAGGTTCAACATCAGCCACAACACAGACATCATTACATCAGCCACAACACAGACATCATTACATCACACTGGTAGAGGTTCAACATCAGTCACAACACAGACATTACATCACACTGGTAAAGGTTCAACATCAGCCACAACACAGACATCATTACATCAGCCACAACACAGACATCATTACATCACACTGGTAGAGGTTCAACATCAGTCACAACACAGAAATCATTACATCACACTGGTAGAGGTTTAACATCAGTAACAACACAGACATCATTACACACTGGTAGAGGTTCAACATCAGTCACAACACAGACATCATTACACACTGGTAGAAGAGGTTCAACATCAGTCACAACACAGACATCATTACACACTGGTAGAAGAGGTTCAACATCAGCCACAACACAGACATCATTACATCACACTGGTAGAGGTTCAACATCAGTCACAACACAGAAATCATTACATCACACTGGTAGAGGTTTAACATCAGTCACAACACAGACATCATTACACACTGGTAGAAGAGGTTTAACATCAGTCACAACACAGACATCATTACATCACACTGGTAGAGGTTTAACATCAGCCACAACACAGACATTACATCACACTGGTAGAGGTTCAACATCAGCCACAACACAGACATCATTACATCAGCCACAACACAGACATCATTACATCACACTGGTAGAGGTTCAACATCAGCCACAACACAGACATTACATCACACTGGTAGAGGTTCAACATCAGTCACAACACAGACATCATTACACACTGGTAGAAGAGGTTTAACATCAGTCACAACACAGACATTACATCACACTGGAAGAGGTTTAACATCAGTCACAACACAGACATCATTACACACTGGTAGAAGAGGTTTAACATCAGTCACAACACAGACATCATTACATCACACTGGTAGAGGTTTAACATCAGCCACAACACAGACATTACATCACACTGGTAGAGGTTCAACATCAGCCACAACACAGACATCATTACATCAGCCACAACACAGACATCATTACATCACACTGGTAGAGGTTCAACATCAGCCACAACACAGACATTACATCACACTGGTAAAGGTTCAACATCAGCCACAACACAGACATCATTACATCAGCCACAACACAGACATCATTACATCACACTGGTAGAGGTTCAACATCAGTCACAACACAGAAATCATTACATCACACTGGTAGAGGTTTAACATCAGTAACAACACAGACATCATTACACACTGGTAGAGGTTCAACATCAGTCACAACACAGACATCATTACACACTGGTAGAAGAGGTTCAACATCAGCCACAACACAGACATCATTACATCACACTGGTAGAAGAAGTTCAACATCAGCCACAACACAGACATCATTACATCACACTGGTAAAGGTTCAACATCAGCCACAACACAAACATTACATCACACTGGTAGAGGTTCAACATCAGCCACAACACAGACATCATTACATCACACTGGTAGAGGTTCAACATCAGTCACAACACAGAAATCATTACATCACACTGGTAGAGGTTTAACATCAGTCACAACACAGACATCATTACACACTGGTAGAAGAGGTTCAACATCAGCCACAACACAGACATCATTACATCACACTGGTAGAGGTTTACATCAGCCACAACACAGACATCATTACATCACACTGGTAGAGGTTTAACATCAGTCACAACACAGACATCATTACACACTGGTTGAAGAGGTTCAACATCAGCCACAACACAGACATCATTACATCACACTGGTAGAAGAGGTTCAATATCATGAGCAGATCACAAAAGTTAACAAACAATGGAGACATCAACAGATTACAGAAGTTAACAAACAATGGAGACATCAACATATCACACAGGTTAACAACCAAAGAAGACACCAACATATCACATAAGTTAACAAATAATTATGACATCAACAGATCATATAAGTTAACAAACATGGGAGACATAAACATCACATAAGTTAACAAACAATGAAGACATCAACATATCACATAAGTTAAACAATGAAGACATCAACATATCACATAAGTTAACAAACAATGGAGACATCAACAGATCTCAAAAGTTAACAAACAATGAAGACATGAACATATGATTAATGTTAACAAACAATGAAGATATCAACATACCACATGTTAACAAACATGAGAGATATGAACAGATCACATTAGTTAACAAACAATTAAGACATTAACATATCACATAAATTAACAAAAATGGGAGACACGAACATATCACATAAGTTAACAAACATGGGAGACATTAACATATCACAAAAGATGCCAAAAAATGGAGACATCAACATATCACATAAGTTAACAAACTTGGTAGACATCAACATATCACATAAGTTAACAAACAATGAATATATCAACATATCACATAAGTTAACAAACAATGAGACATCAACAGATCACATAAGTTAACAAACAACAGATCACATAAGTTAACAAACAATGGAGACATCATGCATTGACATATCAACAAAGAAACAATGGAGACACAACATGATCAACAGTAATGCCATAAGCTCCGCTGCAGTCAAGTAATGGGTTCGATCCTTGCAGGCTCCAGCGCACAGCTAGACAATTAATGGTTGTGTTGTGATCATGAAATGATGAGAGATAGAAGTTCTCTATAAGACAGTGGACAGTCACTGCCATTACTGAAATAATCAGAACACAAGTGAGACGACAAGTGATTGCAGTATTGAAACGAGCAACACAATGAAACACAGTGAACCACTGAAACAGGCAGCACAAGGAAACACACGGCACAAATAAGTGGACAACACACCAAGAGATCACTGGAATTCATGAGCAATACCAGGAAATACACGGCACAAACAAATGGACAACACACCAAGAGATCACTGGAATGCATGAGAACTGGTGAGTTCTCTCGTGGGCTGTCTTGAGCAGAGGAAGGACTCTGTTCTGGCAGCCTCCCTGGTGATGGTGGCTGCTGCTGTTGCTGTTGCTGCTCCTGTAGTTGTTGTTGTTGCTGTTGTGATGTGGTGGTGGTGGTCACTGGCTGTGTTAGCATGGCCAGGTTACCGGCTGATAACAGCGGCATTGTACCCTGTCAGAACAGAAGCAACCACTGATTAGTGACAAACACACACAGAATCATTTCATTCCATGCTCATTATCAGTAACTAATACATCACACCTCCTACACAATCTAACCTAGTATAGTTAACAGTTGTCCTAGACTACACAATCTAACCTAGCATAGTTAACAGTTGTCCTAGACTACACAATCTAGCTTAGCATAGTTAACAGCTGTCCTAGACTACACAATCTAACTTAGCATAGTTAACAGCTGTCCTAGACTACACAATCTAGCTTAGCATAGTTAACAGTTGTCCTGGACTACACAATCTAACTTAGCATAGTTAACAGCTGTCTTAAAGTACACAACCTAACCTAGCATAGTTAACAGTTGTCCTAGACTACACAATCTAACTTAGCATAGTTAACAGCTGTCCCATACTATACAATCTAACCTAGCATAGTTAACAGCTGTCCCATACTATACAATCTAACCTAGTATAGTTAACAGCTGTCCTAGACTACACAATCTAACTTAGCATAGTTAACAGTAGTCCTAGACTACACAATCTAACTTAGCATAGTTAACAGCTGTCCCATACTATACAATCTAACCTAGTATAGTTAACAGCTGTCCCATTCTATACAATCTAACCTAGTATAGTTAACAGCTGTCCCATACTATACAATCTAACCTAGCATAGTTAACAGCTGTCTTAAAGTACACAATCTACCCTAGCATAGTTAACAGCTGTCCTAGACTACACAATCTAACCTAGCATAGTTAACAGCTGTCCCATACTATACAATCTAACCTAGTATAGTTAACAGCTGTCCTAGACTACACAATCTAACCTAGCATAGTTAACAGCTGTCCTAGACTACACAATCTAACTTAGCATAGTTAACAGCTGTCCTAGACTACACAATCTAACCTAGCATAGTTAACAGTTGTCCTAGACTACACAATCTAACTTAGCATAGTTAACAGCTGTCCTAGACTACACAATCTAACCTAGCATAGTTAACAGCTGTCCCATACTATACAATCTAACCTAGTATAGTTAACAGCTGTCCTAGACTACACAATCTAACCTAGCATAGTTAACAGCTGTCCTAGACTACACAATCTAACAGCATAGTTAACAGCTGTCCTAGACTACACAATCTAACCTAGCATAGTTAACAGCTGTCCCATACTATACAATCTAACCTAGCATAGTTAACCCTTTACAAGGCATAGCGGCCAATTCCGGCCGATGCCATAAAACGGTCATAGCGTCTGATTCCGGCTTTGAATACTAGTCATTTTAAAAATGCGATCTCACGAATTTCCGAAACTTCCTGTTCCTTTCTACCAGTCTTGCTGATAGAGTGAAAGCATGGGTAACGTTTGCAAGTGTTTTAATTAAATTTGATCAGATTGTTCATTAGTTTTCGGGATTTTAGTGCGTTGTTACTGAAAATGGATTTCCTCAATTCTTCAAGCGATAGCGGCGATTTCGATGGGTTCAATTTAAGTGACATTGAAACGCACGAAAGTGACGATGAATCAGAGTTTGATCTCAGTGATATCAGCGTGTGCAGCGTGCACACTTCAGATCTTTCGGACTTTGAAGAAAGTGAATCTGATTCAGAAAATGTTGCTGAAGAAAGTCGGGCGGGGCCGTCTCGCGGCGCAAACGGTTGGAGCAACACAACAACAACACTGAATATCGAAGAATTTAGTGAAGAAACGCGTCAACTTATCAATAACAACTGACGATCGTTCTCAGCGTGCATTCTTTCTTCAACTCTTCGAGGAACAAACGTTTCAAATGATCGCCGATCAAACAAATACGTATGCTAGGCAAAAGATCGAGCGAGTAGATGATCGAGGCTGGGTTCCAACCAACGCAACCGAAATGCAGGCCTACTTTGGTCTGCTCATTTTATTGGGGATCTACAAACTTCCTCGTTTGGAATTGTACTGGTCAACAGATGTTTTGTTGGGAATGCCAGGTGTGAAGAATGTGATGCCGCTCAAGAGATTCAAGAAGCTGAAGCAGTATTTACATGTGGCTGATAACAACACAGCTGACGGCAGTGACTGCCTCCACAAAATTCAGCCTCTCATTGACATGGCTAATAACACTTTCTTACAACATTACAAACCTAAGAAAGAAATTGCCATTGATGAGGCAATGGTGCCATTCAAAGGCAGGAATGCACTAAAACAGTATCTACCAGCCAAGCCAACAAAATGGGGAATGAAAGTTTGGTGTGCTTGCGAGTCAGCAACTGGTTACCTCCTCCAGTTTTCTGTTTACCGTGGCAAAATAGATGGTGCCATTCAGCATGGACTGGGCCATCATGTAGTGATGCAGCTTGCTGCCCCCTTTTTGGGGAAGTATCATCACCTCTATTTTGATAACTTTTTTTCGTCAGTTGCGCTTTTTACTAACCTTCTCCAAGAGAAAACTTATGCGGCAGCAACAGTAAGAAAGAACCGGAAAGATCTGCCTCTGGCATTCAGAGAAAAAAGAAAAATGAAGCAAGGGGACCATCAAGTCTTCCAGAAAGAGGATCTGCTTGCTACTGTGTGGCATGATAAAAGGGATGTCTTCATGCTCTCCAACAATACCTCACACACACTGACCACTGTTGAGCGATGGGACCGGCACACTCGCACCAGAAAGCCTGTGTCCTGCCCTGCTGTCATCAAACTCTACAACCAATGCATGGGAGGGGTGGACAAGGCAGATCAAATGAGGGGGTATTACTCTACACTGAAGAAGTGCAGAAAATACTGGCGCTACCTCCTCAGTTTTGTCGTCGATTCATGCATAAACAATGCATTCATCCTGTTCGAGCAGTCCACAGCAAAGCTCAGTGAACGCTACGCCCTTCTGGACTTCCGTCTGGATTTATGTAAGCAACTAATCGCAGGATTCTCCAGCAGGAAGAGGGCTGCAGCAAAGAGGAAAGGCCAAGCAGTAGCTCCAGAAAGTGTCCACAACCACAAGCTCATGAGGTTTCTTCTTCTTCTTCTTCGTTCATCCGGAGTTTTTTTTCGGACGTGATTGCGTTGTGCCTGTTTACAGCAGAGCTGCGTTCTTGCGCCGTTAGGCCGACACATCCGACTTCTGCGGGCATTTGTTGACCGGGTTAACCTTCCCGGGGGTTTCTTAGGACGTTTGGCTCTCACTGTTGTGGTGTTATCCCCCATCCCAGCTGGCCCATATAGAACAGCCAAAGACATCCTGGTCAGCCCTCAAGGGAAGGCAGGGGCAGACCATGGGCATTCCCCGCCATCCAAGGAGGCTTCCATACTTGCAGAGCCGACACACAGCGCTCTGGTACTGGGCTCACCCAAGGAATCGTCCTGCACATGGCTGCTTAGCCTCACTTCCGTATATTGGGCCTTCCATTCACCATAGGCTGTTCTTCCGGAAACCAGAAGTATGCAGTCTGCAGATGACATCCACACAGTGAGCTTTCGATTCGGACTTTCCGCATAATGGATTTGCTATCCAAGCAATATTCCATTTCGTGCCAATAGACAATTTTTCCACCTTTTATGAAGCCTACACAGTGAGCTTTTGGTTCGGACTTTCCACGTAATGGATTTGCTATCCAAGCAATATTCCATTTCATGCCTCTGGGGCGCTTTTGTAACCGACATACCTGTGGTATGAAGTGCGGCAGTCTAAATACTTCTTCATGCACCTTTAAATGTCAACCTGAATGTAATTAAGGTAAGCTGCAGTCAACTTGAGCTTGTTGATATCACTTCCGTATATTGGGCCTTCCATTCACCATAGGCTGTTCTTCCGGAAACCAGAAGTATGCAGTCTGCAGATGACATCCACACAGTGAGCTTTCGATTCGGACTTTCCGCATAATGGATTTGCTATCCAAGCAATATTCCATTTCGTGCCACTAGACAATTTTTCCACCTTTTATGAAGCCCACACAGTGTGCTTTCGATTCGGACTTTCCACGTAATGGATTTGCTATCCAAGCAATATTCCATTTCATGCCTCTGGGGCGCTTTTGTAACCGACATACCTGTGGTATGAAGTGCGGCAGTCTAAATACTTCTTCATGCACCATTAAATGTCAACCTGTATGTAGTTAAGGTAAGCTGCAGTCAACTTGAGCTTGTTGATATCTCCATAGAGCTTGTCCTCAAATGAAGCAGGTGTGGGCCAAAATATCTTTCTCTGTTCTGCATATATTGGGCACTCCTGCAGCAAATGTTTAGCTGTCATTTTACCAGTTCCACAATTGCATTCATCGGTATCTCCTATCTTTAGTTTATTGAACAAGTGGTATTTCAGCCTGTTATGTCCTGTGCGGAGTCTGAAGATTGCTACTTGTTCTCTTCGGTCGAGTTTGTAATATGCATCATCCTTCTGGTGACCTGGATGCTCTGATTCCCATTTGGTTCTATAGGTGCTTTTTATCAACCTCTTTGCCTCGTTATAGGTTATGTCTATGTCAGGCTGTGGTAGTCGTCCGCCCTCTTTTGCCAGTCTGTCAGCCTCTTCATTTCCAGGTATACTGCAATGTGATGGGATCCACTGTATTACAACTTTTTTGGATTTCTGGCATAGACCATGGAGTGCTGCTCTTAGGTCAGTTATTTCTGTGCTATTATTGCTCTTCAGTATTGAGACAGCTGACTTTGCATCTGTGAAGATAGCTATTTGCTTCTCTTTATTTTCCTCCATCAAGAGCATTTCTGCTGCAGTTTTCAGAGCCTCTACCTCCGCTTTGAAGTTACTTGAAAACTTTCCAGTTGCCATTGAATGTGTTTTTTTCACTCCATTTTTTAAATTTAGGAGAATTCCTCCTCCTCCATTCTCTATTGAATTTTTGGCTGATCCATCTGTATATGCATGGGTCCAATTGCTGCTTGGGTAATGTTCTTTTATGTAGTTTAGGGTTATTTCTCTTCTTTCGGTTTCATGCTGAGTGTTCTTTTTCTCAATACCAGGAATGTTTTCTATCATCTCAGGCAGTTGCTGCTGTCTCCAAGCTGGGAACTTGTGTGCATTGTAAATGGGTTTGATTGTTGATATGTTAAGTATGGGATCTGCCCTAATCTTTCGTTTTGCAGTTTCTACAAAGTTGCTACGCTTCAGTCTTCCCTTTCCAAAACCACTAAACCTTTTATACATAGGGTGGTCTGTCAATCTTCTAAATTTTTCTGCTTGTTGCTGGGCTCTGCTATCTCTTCTATCCTGCATTGGTTGTAAACAAGTGATCTTTTCTAGTTCATTAATAGGCGTTGTCTTCAGGCTTCCAGTTATGATTCGCATTCCTTGGTTTTGGACTCTACTTATTTTGTTAAAGTTTGACTTAGCTGCTGTTGCCCAAGCTGCAATGCCATATTCCAGTACTGGCCTCACCTGTCCAGTATATAACTTCTTGAGAACTTTCTCATCTGCTCCCCACGTTGTACCAGCAAGCTTTTTCATGATTGCCATTCTCTACCTTGCTCTTGTTCGATTCTCAACCTGTGTCTTCCATGTCAGGCGACGATCAAAGGTGACTCCTAGATAGTTTGGATTTTCTTCATGGCGCAATATTTTTCCATTCAATGCCAGCTTAGGTTGCTGAGTTTTATTTGAGAGGGAGAACACTGTGCATGTTGTTTTCTCCTCACTTATCTTCACTAGCCATGATTTTGACCAGTCCTCTAGCGCTAATAAGGCTTGCTGTATTCTGCTGTTAGCTGTACTAATATATTCTTCAGATGTACATATGGCTAGGTCATCTGCAAAGGAGGATGTGTGTACTCTGGCTGGAAAATTTTCCGTGATGTCATTTATATATGCTAGGAATAATGTTGGTGAAAGAACTCCTCCTTGGGGGACACCTTGCTCCAACAGCATCATTTTGCTTGTTTGTCCTTGTACTTTTGTCCTGGCAGTTCTGTTCTCAAGGTAGTGGCTGATCCATTTATACATTTTTCCACAAACATGCATTTTTTGCAGTTTTACTTTCAGTCCTTCCTTCCATACTTTATCAAATGCTTTTTCTAAATCTATCCAGACTGCTAGTGTGTGCTTTTTCTCTTGGAAGGCATCCTCTATTTCCTGAGCTATATAGGTTATTTGATCTTCAGTGGATCTGTACTTTCTGAATCCTGCTTGGTGTGGTGTTAAGAGTTTGTTTTCTTCCAGATGCCATGTTAGCCTGCCATTGATAATGCGTTCCATTAATTTTCCTACACAGCTAAGTAGACTGATAGGTCGATAGCCATTTGGTTCTTCCAGGTCTTTTCCTTTCTTTGGGACTGGTATTAGTATAGCTTCCATCCATGCCTGTGGGACTATTCCTCTCTTCCAGCTGTTATTTAGGACTGCTAGTAGTTTCTTCTTTGCCTTGGTGCCTAGTCGTATTAGCATTTCATTTGTGATTCCATCCTTTCCTTGTGATTTCTTCTTTTTTAGGGTATTCATTGCCTGTTCCATTTCTTCCATTGTTAGATTTGCCATCATATATTCTGCTGCTGTCTCTGTATTTCTATGATGTATCTGTTTGTCTTTGATTGCTTTCTTCTGTTCGGTTGTAATATCAATGTGGTTTGCATTTGCATAGTGTTCCATTAGTGCATTTACAGCCTTTTTTCCTGTAAGCAAGGCATTTCCTAGTTTAATTGTTATTTGTTTGTTTCTAGGTCCTTCATTGTTCATGGCTTTCACTAGTTTCCATAGTTTGTTTCCATCCCTGTCAAAATTCAGGTTTTCTGTTTTTTCCCTCCAACAATCTCTTGTTGTTTGATTTACTGTTTTTTTATATTTTGCTGAGATGGCTTTGAGAGAGATGTTCGCTTAAATTGTTTGTTCTCTCTCTGCTGTCTTCCTGGCATCTTCAACTTTGTCCTCCAAATTTTGTAGTTCTTCAGTCCAGTATGGTTTGTAATTTTTCCTCGCTCCTCTTGGAATGGACTCAGTGGCTGCCTGTATTATCGCTCTGTTTAGACTTTCCACCATTTGCTTTATGTTGCCATATCGTGTATGTATGTTTTCACAATATTTGTCTGTTAGTATGGCAAATCTGTCCCAGTCTGCTCGTTTGTAATTCCAGCGGGGCAAGGGCTTTTGCTCCTGTGGAACATACTCCATATTCATTACAAGCTTGATTGGTCTGTGGTCACTACCTGCTAATTGGTCCAGCACATGGCGATCGATTTTGTGGAGGATGTCTCCTGTGCAGAAAGCTAAGTCTGGAGTAGAAGTGGTAAGCCATCTTCTGGAGTAGAAGCTCGGTGTGTCATCCGCTTTGTTGAGTAGATGGAGATTTGAGTCTATTTCCCAGTCCTCCAATTCATCTCCTCTTTTGTCAGTATCTGGGTATCCCCATCTATCTGAACGGCTATTAAACTCTCCGACAATAATGCAGTTTGTGTCAGTTATTTTCATGTTTGAGAGTGTAAGGTCCTTATCTGCTGGGCTATACAGATTGTAGATTCTTATTTTCACGTCCTTTATCATTATATCAACACCTATAATTTCCGTTTGGTTGTCAGAGATCACAGATACTTCGCTGCAAGGTATTGTATTTCGTGTAAGTATTAGAACTCCTCCTTTGTGTCCTTCGCGGTCGAAACGTGTGGCCTGATATCCTCTGACTGAGAATTTGCGATTGGCGTTGAGGTGTGTCTCTTGAATGCATGCCACATCTATTTTATCTTTATGAAGACGCTGTGTTAGGGACTCTTTCTTCTTGTAAACTCCTTCGGCATTCCACTGTAGTATGTTGAGTGTCCGGGGTATTTGGTCAATAGCTCTTAACCTACTCCTCTGTGCCTTGACTCCACAGCACAGGGGAAGGTGACCACCAGTAGTCATGGGTGGACCCCCTCGAGGCAGGGGGCCCGGCACTATCGCCGCCTGATGGGACTTCGCGGGATTAGCACCATAACAATTAATTTGGATTTGTGACATCATGAATTAAGTTACGTTGCACTGCTTTGTCAAGCCTGTGGCTCAGTACATCCGATTTCGACAAGCATTTATTCGGGATGCTTTCCCTAGCCTTTGACTGTCCCCAGTCTACCTACAAGGCAGCAGGTTTTACGTTGCACTGCTTTGTCAAGCCTGTGGCTCAGTACATCCGATTTCGACAAGCATTTATTCGGGGTGCTTTCCCTAGCCTTTGACTGTCCCCAGTCTACCTACAAGGCAGCAGGTTTGTGTGTCTCTTCGTCTGGTCCCTCTCCCTTGACCTGTCCGACATGGGTGGCCCTACCAGTAGCTGTGCTACCGTCGGCATAGCTCTTGGGGTCATTGGGACGATCAAGCCCCTCTACCTCGTCACGGTGGACACACAGCAGAGGGGGCTCGTGAGGTTTGAGGGCAGGAAGAAAGCCTGTGTGGCGTGCAGTCAAGCCAAACGTCGTACCCCTGCAGGACGAACCATTGAAAGTTCGTATGGCTGTGATGTGTGCCAAGTGAACTATTGTAAGGACACTTGTTTTCCCCAGCATCTTGGAGGTCAGTGAGCAGTTGGCAGTGTTTGTACATAGTGTATATATGACTGGACTGACACTCACACAAAATGTGTAATATTTTGTAAATATTTGTGTTCATATGTGGATTATACCAACAAGACTGGATTATTCATATGACATGTGAGTACAATTATTAATCTGCATGCATTTCTCTTCATTTTGCTCTTTATTTCACTAAAATCCATTCACTAACAACTTAGTTATGATGTTTTTACTAACGTTACCCAAAATCTGACTAAAACCCTAAAAAATCTTTCCCGTTTAGAGTTAGAAATAGGAAAAACCTGTGCCCTGTAAAGGGTTAACAGCTGTCTTAAAGTACACAATCTAACCTAGCATAGTTAACAGTTGTCCTAGACTACACAATCTAACTTAGCATAGTTAACAGTTGTCCTAGACTACACAATCTAACCTAGCATAGTTAACAGCTGTCTTAAAGTACACAACCTAACCTAGCATAGTTAACAGTTGTCCTAGGCTACACAATCTAACATAGCATAGTTAACAGTAGTCCTAGACTACACAATCTAACTTAGCATAGTTAACAGTTGTCCTAGACTACACAATCTAACTTAGCATAGTTAACAGTTGTCCTAGACTACACAATCTAACTTAGCATAGTTAACAGTTGCCCTAGACTAGACAATCTAACCTAGCATGGTTAACAGCTGTCTTAACCCTTTACAAGGCATAGCGTCTGATTCCGGCCGATGCGAGAAAACGATCGTAGCGTCCGATTCCGGCCGATACTATTATGCATTGTAAAATCGCGATCTCTCGGCTTTCCGACACTTCCGACGGCTACTTTCGCTTACGCCTACAGCTTGACAACGTGGCCGCCATTTGTAAACGCGATAGTATCAATTTAAACGGACTTTTAAGGACAATTTTTGATAGTTTTCGGGATTTTTACGCTGTTTTTCAAAATGGATTTCGGCGATTCTTCAAGTGATAGCCGAGATTTCGCTAGGTTCATTTTAAATGACATTAAAGGGCACGAAGTTGACTATTAATCGGAGCTAGATATCAGTGCAAAGCGTTACTTTGCATTAGCAGTCGTGAGTCGGACTTTAAAGAAAGTGATTATGATTCTGAAAATGTGTTTGTATATTGCCGTATAGATGACGGAAAATCACAAACAACATGCCGTATTTCGTAAATATTTGTGTTCATGTATGGATTACCGGCAACAATCACGTGAGTAACATATTCTGCATGCTTTTCCCTTCATTGTGTTGTTTATTTAACTAAAATCGGTTGACTAACACCTTATTTGTGATGTTTTTACTAACGCGACCCGAACTTTTTCCAAACCTGAAAAAATCTTGCCCGTTCAGGGCTACAAAATGGACAAGCGTCTGCCCTGTAAAGGGTTAAAGTACACAACCTAACCTAGCATAGTTACCAGCTGTCTTAAAGTACACAACCTAACCTAGCATAGTTAACAGTTGTCCTAGACTACACAATCTAACATAGCATAGTTAACAGTAGTCCTAGACTACACAATCTAACTTAGCATAGTTAACAGTTGTCCTAGACTACACAATCTAACTTAGCATAGTTAACAGTTGTCCTAGACTACACAATCTAACTTAGCATAGTTAACAGTTGCCCTAGACTAGACAATCTAACCTAGCATGGTTAACAGCTGTCTTAAAGTACACAACCTAACCTAGCATAGTTAACAGCTGTCTTAAAGTACACAACCTAACCTAGCATGGTTAACAGCTGTCTTAAAGTACACAATCTAACCTAGCATAGTTAACAGCTGTCTTAAAGTACACAACCTAACCTAGCATAGTTAACAGCTGTCTTAAAGTACACAACCTAACCTAGCATAGTTAACAGCTGTCTTAAAGTACACAACCTAACCTAGCATGGTTAACAGCTGTCTTAAAGTACACAACCTAACCTAGCATAGTTAACAGTTGTCCTAGACTACACAATCTAACTTAGCATAGTTAACAGCTGTCCCATACTATACAATCTAACCTAGCATAGTTAACAGCTGTCCCATACTATACAATCTAACCTAGCTTGGTTAACAGCTGTCTTAAAGTACACAACCTAACCTAGCATAGTTAACAGTTGTCCTAGACTACACAATCTAACTTAGCATAGTTAACAGTTGTCCTAGACTACACAATCTAACTTAGCATAGTTAACAGTTGTCCTAGACTACACAATCTAACTTAGCATAGTTAACAGCTGTCCCATACTATACAATCTAACCTCGCATAGTTAACAGCTGTCCCATACTATACAATCTAACCTAGCATAGTTACCAGCTGTCCTAAAGTCACAATCTAACCTAGCATAGTTAACAGTTGTCCTAGACTCTCACTTGGTATTAAGAGTTGTCCTATAGCTCTCACTTTGTACTAACAGTTGTCCTAAGAGACCTAGCAGCTTTCCCACGGCTCTCACTTTGTACTAGCAGTTGTCCTAAGAGATCTAGCTTGGTTCTAGCAGCTCTCCTAGAAAATCTTACCTGACTTGGGACTAACAGCTGTGACTGCATGGCCAGCTGCCCCAGCTGTGAGGGACTGACCAAGAGGAACTGCTGTAGCTGACCGCCGTGTATCATGGAGACAGTCTGTGCCCCTTGCAGCAGCTGGCCGAGGGCATGCGATGTCTGCAGGGACTGCAGCTGGCTGCTGTTTGAGTATGTGGAGGCTGAGGTAGCACTGGGTCGCAGAGATGGTGAGCTGACTGGTGGAGCGCTGGACACCTGAACAGACAGATAATCAACTCAATCACAGGACTGATATTTCTGCCAGTGCCTATACTACACACCATCACATAAACATACAAGTCAGAGAAACGACATCACATAAACATACAACAGTCAATGAAACAACATCACATAAACATACAACAGTCAGAGAAATGACATGACATAAACATACATCAGTCAGTGAAATGACATGACATAAACATACAACAGTCAGTGAAACGACATCACATAAACATACAACAGTCAGTGAAACGACATCACATAAACATACAACAGTCAGTGAAATGACATGACATAAACATACAACAGTCAGTGAAACGACATCACATAAACATACAACAGTCAGTGAAACGACATCACATAAACATACAACAGTCAGTGAAACAAAGACCCATGTCCACACCGAGTCACCACATAGTTGTCAGTACAAGCACCCAACAAGGTCATCCCATGAACCCACAATGTCAGTGAAACAACAAGGTCATCACATGAACCCACAAGCCCACAATGTCAGTGAAACAACAAGGTCATCACATGAACCCACAAGCCCACAATGTCAGTGAAACAACAAGGTCATCACATGAACCCACAAGCCCACAATGTCAGTGAAACAACAAGGTCATCACATGAACCCACAAACCCACAATGTCAGTGAAACAACGAGGTCATCACATGAACCCACAAGCCCACAATGTCAGTGAAACAACAAGGTCATCACATGAACCCACAGGCCCACAATGTCAGTGAAACAACAAGGTCATCACATGAACCCACAATGTCAGTAAAACAACAAGGTCATCACATGAACCCACAATGTCAGTGAAACAACAAGGTCATCACATGAACCCACAATGTCAGTGAAACAACAAGGACGTCACATGAACCCACAAGCCCACAATGTCAGTGAAACAACAAGGTCATCACATGAACCCACAAGCCCACAATGTCAGTGAAACAACAAGGTCATCACATGAATACACAAGCCCACAATGTCAGTGAAACAACAAGGACGTCATATGAACCCACAATGTCAGTGAAACAACAAGGTCATCACATGAACCCACAAGCCCACAATGTCAGTGAAACAACAAGGACGTCACATGAACCCACAAGCCCACAATGTCAGTGAAACAACAAGGTCATCACATGAACCCACAAGCCCACAATGTCAGTGAAACAACAAGGTTATCACATGAACCCACAGGCCCACAATGTCAGTGAAACAACAAGGATGTCACATGAACACACAATCCCACAATGTCAGTGAAACAACAAGGTCATCACATGAACCCACAAGCCCACAATGTCAGTGAAACAACAAGGATGTCACATGAACCCACAAGCCCACAATGTCAGTGAAACAACAAGGACATCACATGAACCCACAAGCCCACAATGTCAGTGAAACAACAAGGTCATCACATGAACCCACAATGTCAGTGAAACAACAAGGACGTCACATGAACCCACAAGCCCACAATGTCAGTGAAACAACAAGGACGTCACATGAACCCACAATGTCAGTGAAACAACAAGGTCATCACATAAACCCACAATCCCACAATGTCAGTGAAACAACAAGGACGTCACATGAACCAACAAGCCCACAATGTCAGTGAAAAAACAAGGTCATCACATGAACACACAATCCCACAATGTCAGTGAAACAACAAGGTCATCACATGAACACACAATGTCAGTGAAACAAGGTCATCACATGAACACACAATGTCAGTGAAACAACAAGGTCATCACATGAACACACAATCCCACAATGTCAGTGAAACAACAAGGTCATCACATGAACACACAATCCCACAATGTCAGTGAAACAACAAGGTCATCACATGAACACACAATCCCACAATGTCAGTGAATCAACAAGGTCATCACATGAACCCACAATCCCACAATGTCAGTGAAACAACAAGGTCATCACATGAACCCACGTCAGTGAAACAACAAGGTCATCACATGAACACACAATGTCAGTGAAACAACAAGGTCATCACATGAACCCACGTCAGTGAAACAACAAGGTCATCACATGAACACACAATGTCAGTGAAACAACAAGGTCATCACATGAACACACAATGTCAGTGAAACAACAGGGTCATCACATGAACACACAATGTCAGTGAAACAACAAGGTCATCACATGAACCCACAATGTCAGTAAAACAACAAGGTCATCACATGAACACACAATGTCAGTGAAACAACAAGGTCATCACATGAACCCACAATGTCAGTAAAACAACAAGGTCATCACATGAACCCACAATGTCAGTGAAACAACAAGGTCATCACATGAACACACAATGTCAGTGAAACAACAAGGTCATCACATGAACACACAATGTCAGTGAAACAACAAGGTCATCACATGAACCCACAATCCCACAATGTCAGTGAAACAACAAGGTCATCACATGAACCCACAATGTCAGTGAAACAACAAGGTCATCACATGAACCCACAATCCCACAATGTCAGTGAAACAACAAGGTCATCAAATGAACCCACAATGTCAGTGAAACAACAAGGTCATCACATGAACACACAATCCCACAATGTCAGTGAAACAACAAGGTCATCCCATGAACACACAATGTCAGTGAAACAACAAGGTCATCACATGAACCCACAATGTCAGTGAAACAACAAGGTCATCACATGAACCCACAATCCCACAATGTCAGTGAAACAACAAGGTCATCACATCAACCCACAATCCCACAATGTCAGTGAAACAACAAGGTCATCACATGAACACACAATGTCAGTGAAACAACAAGGTCATCACATGAACACACAATGTCAGTGAAACAACAAGGTCATCACATCAACCCACAATGTCAGTGAAACAACAAGGTCATCACATGAACCCACAATCCCACAATGTCAGTGAAACAACAAGGTCATCACATGAACACACAATCCCACAATGTCAGTGAAACAACAAGGTCATCACATGAACCCACAATCCCACAATGTCAGTAAAACAACAAGGTCATCACATGAACCCACAATGTCAGTGAAACAACAAGGTCATCACATGAACCCACAATGTCAGTGAAACAACAAGGTCATCACATGAACCCACAATGTCAGTGAAACAACAAGGTCATCACATGAATCCACAATGTCAGTGAAACAACAAGGTCATCACATGAACCCACAAGCCCACAATGTCAGTGAAACAACAAGGTCATCACATGAACCCACAATGTCAGTGAAACAACAAGGTCATCACATGAACACACAATGTCAGTGAAACAACAAGGTCATCACATGAACACACAATCCCACAATGTCAGTGAAACAAGGAGATCACATGAACACTCAAGCCACAATGAGGTCAGAAGTCTCCAACAACTTACAGCGGTGTCCGTCAGGTACAAAGATTTTGTGTCCCGAGCATCAGAGCTGAGGTTTAAAATGTGTGCAATCTGTGGCTGCTGGCCGCTGGAAGGAGACCCCAGCCCTTTTAACTGCTGGCTCTGGAGAAGAAGGTGCTGCAGTTCTTGGGTAGACAATGCCAGGCCAGCATTAGGTATAGCCGAGGAGACTGGAATCTGGTGGACAAATGTTGCAATATTGGCTCAAGTCTGTACTGACAGTCCGGGGGATTGAACAAACATGGTCAATGGAAACCACCCCAGGGAATCAACAGGGACATTTTCATACATGCCTTCCACCCCCCCCCCCCCCCCACCCTCTCTCTCTCTTGTGTGTGTGTGTAATGGTGTGCGTGTGTGTGTAATGGTGTGCGTGTGTGTATGCATGCATGCGTGTGTGTGTGCATGCATGCATGCGAAACACTCATCTTTTTTTCATCAATTATCTATTGTGCCCGCTACATTCACAAAGGAAAAACACATTGCCAAATGAATGTTGTAAACATAAACAATGCACATTACCATGTTATGAGACAGGCAAACACACGCACACAAGCGTCCAATTTGTGACCCTTTGAAATAAAGTTTGTTTGTTGGAAATTCTCTGTATCCCTAAATTCATGTCTCCACACCTTTCAGTTTCTGTGTTGTTGTCCAAGATTAGCTCTATAAGTAATGTATGACTGACATCATGTATGAGAGCAGACAGATCAGAAGGGCAGGATGACAGACTGGCCTGTGTGCACAATGTGTGACCCTATGAAAATCAAGTTTGTTCATTCATTTGATCCGTCCCTATGTCTAATCTGTCACTGTCTATCTGTCTCCATACTTCTCTATGTATCTACCTGTCTCTATGTGTAATCTGTCACTGTCTATCTGTCTCTATACTTTTCTAAGGTATCTATCTGTCCCTATGTGTAATCTGTCACTGTCTATCTGCCTCTATACTTCTCTATGTATCTATCTGTCCCTATGTCTAATCTGTCACTGTCTGTCTCTGTCTCTATACTTCTCTATGTATCTATCTGTCCCTATGTGTAATCTATCTGCCTCTATACTTCTCTACGTATCTATCTGTCCCTATGTGTAATCTGTCACTGTCTATCTGTCTCTATACTTCTCTACATATCTATCTGTCCCTATGTGCAATCTGTCACTGTCTATCTGTCTATACTTCTCTATCTGTCCCTATGTGTAATCTGTCACTGCCCATCTCTGTCTCAATTCTTCTCTACGTATCTAGTTAGTTAGTCTAGGTTCCAACTTCATGGCAACGGGTCGTCCCCATTATCCTCCAATCCTGTGCCAGTGAATATCACACAAAGTGCTCCCCACTGTCCAATGTGAAAAGTAGAATAGTCTCGGCAATCCAACAGCCCGCGCAGGTACACTGTGCATAATGCCGCCGCCAGAATACCAACATAAAAGTCATCCATGAAAACCACAGTTCATCGTCGATGGACTCAGCAGTCACCAGAAAGACCTCATTGACCCGGATTTTCTCAAATGGCTCGACCTTTCTCCGCAGGGCGACCCGCCGAAAGTGTCGAACAAAGCACAAACTCTGCAGCTTCAACGCCAGCTCCCAGGAGTCTCCTGAAAAATGCACTCGTGAACCGAAAAGGCAAATCAGTCAATTCAGCAACAGCCGGTAGCCATTATTCCGAACATGCAGGTCACTGTACAGGATAGATGTAAAAGCATTCCACGCGAATTTCACAGCTCACAGTGTCGCCCACGCACTCACTCAGTAGCAGGGCGATGGAACCATGTACTACCAGTCCAACATGAGGAAAATGTGATTGCAAACTGTATCTATCAGTCCCTATGTGTAATCTGTCACTGTCTTCTCTGTCTCTATACTTCTCTACATATCTGTCGCAATGTGTAATCTGTCACTGTCCATCTCTGCCTCTATACTTCTCTACATCTATCTGTCCCTATGTGTAATCTGTCACTGTCCATCTCTGTCTCAATACTTCTCTACGTATATATCTGTGTTCTTGTTGTATGTAATAACTTAGAGAAATCCAACATTATTCAAGCAATGTGAGTGTTTGGCCTATTTATGTACAGGATAGACATGGAGATTCATCCTGTATGAGGCCGACACACATTGGAGACAGACTACTCAAATTCCTGAGGGTGAGCAGTCTATTGATAGCGTCCAAAATAACATTGTTTATTTGTACAGGATAGACATTTAGATTAATCCTGTATGAAGTTGACACACACTGGAGACTGACTACTCAGGAGAAATTCCTGAGGGTAAGCACTCTATTGATAGCATCCAAAATAACATTGATTATTTGAACCATCACTTTGATTGCCTACCAAGACTGGTATGAAACCACTTGGAGGGAGAAATGTCACCAGTTCACCTTGTATGTATGATGATGTCTGCATGAGGACAGACCGAGGACTTAGGAGACACATTTTTCAGGACAGGTGCAGTAAAGGCCTTTGATGTTCAACAGGAATGTGCGACTAAAGCCTTTCAGACAGACAGTGTGAGAGAAAGAGAGGGAGAGAGTAAATGAGGTGAACTTAGGTGAGAAACACTCATCTATACTGAGTTGTGTGAATATATATATATATATATATATATATATATATATATATATATATATATATATATATATATATATATATATATATATATGTCCTGAATTATATCTGTTTAGGTGAATTTATAGATATGCTCTGAAGTAGATATGTGCAGGGGGGGGGGGGGGGTGCGTGCCTACATCTACCTATCTCTGTTGTTTCATTACAGCTCTCAAAGGAGCCATGGACAGTCAGCAATCCACTCACATAAAAGAGTGGTTGATCCTCATGTAAGAACCCAATGGGAAACCTGCAGGCTGAATGTGCACCGCATCTCACTGTGGAGCCTGCTGTTGTTGATGTGATTCTTCGTCAGAATTGAAAACCAATTTACTTCTAGAACAATCATCATCACCCTAGTAACCTCATGAAAAGTTAACAAACCCTGTAGTAGTTTGTTTTAACTTATAGTTCTATTCTTATTTTCCAAGTGTACGTAATTGTGTATGTGAACCTTTTAGTACTAGACTTGGTGGGAGAGTCATTTTAACTAGGGAGGGGACATTGTCAGGAAGGACACATGCCTTGCCCAGTAGTCCATTAAGAGATATCAATCTTGGCATCTAACCTTCTCCTTGGGGATACCAAAACTAGTTACTTTTAACTTTTTTAACGAGCCATTTCCAGCCGTGAACTTGAGTATCCAGGGACTTGGTCTTTTTTCTCTCTGGGATCTGGAGTGTAAGGTAACTGAACCTGCACCCAGAACAAAACACCAGTATGGGAAACAGTGACATAGGACATATTGGACGGCTCGTCCGGAATATAATTAGTCAACTGACATACTGGACGGCATATCAGGAATATAAATAAGTCAAACTATGACAGTCAGGGTAAGCTAGATGTGTGGTGGTAAGGATAGCTAGATGTGTGGTGGTAAGGGTAGCTAGATGTGTGGTGGTAAGGGTAGCTAGATTTGTGGTGGTAAGGGTAGCTAGATGTGTGGGGGTCAGGGTAGCTAGATGTGTGGAGGTCAGGGTAGCTAGATGTGTGTGGGTCAGGGTAGCTAGATGTGTGGGGGTCGGGGTAGCTAGATGTGCAGGGGTCAGGGTAACTAGATGTGTGGGGGTCAGGGTAACTAGATGTGTGGGGGTCAGGGTAGCTAGATGTGTGGGGGTCGGGGTAGCTAGATGTGCAGGGGTCAGGGTAACTAGATGTGTGGGGGTCAGGGTAACTAGATGTGTGGAGGTCAGGGTAGCTAGATGTGTGGGTGTCGGGGTAGCTAGATGTGTGGGGGTCATGGTAAGTTAGATTGTGGGGGTCAGGGTAAGCTATATGTGTGGGGGTCAGGGTAAGCTAGATGAGTGGGGGTCAAGGTAAGCTAAATGTGTGGGGGTCAGGGTAAGTTAAATGTGTGGGGGTCAGGGTAAGCTAGATGTGTGGGGGTCAGGGTAAGCTAGATGTGAGGGGGTCAGGGTACCTAGATGTGTGGGGATCAGGGTAAGCTAAATGTGTGGGGGTCAGGGTAAGCTAGATGTGTGGGGTCAGGGTAAGCTAGTTGTGTGGGGTCAGGGTGAGCGAGATGTGTGGGGGTTAGGGTAAGCTAAACGTGTGGGGGTCAGGGTAAACTAGATGTGTGGGGGTCAGGGTAAGCTAAATGTGCTAGATAAAGTGGATGTGAGGTATTTGGGTGGGCTACACTAAGCTAGACATATGTATTCCAATACACCAGGGCAAGCTCATATATAATGTGTGTGTAGATAAAGGCAGTTACTCAGTAATCCTGTATTCTCTTGTGAGTAACGTGACGTGTGTGAGAATTGATAGCGGTTCTCTCCGCGTCTGTAACTTATGAGGTATGTGAGCCGGTCGCTCAGAAAGCAATGGCAAACTACTGAGCATAATCTTGCCAAGAAATCAACAATCAACTGAAAGATG
The DNA here is from genome assembly GCA_963921405.1 of Cepaea hortensis. NCBI lineage: Eukaryota > Metazoa > Mollusca > Gastropoda > Stylommatophora > Helicidae > Cepaea > Cepaea hortensis. The sequence goes on from OY992876.1 coordinate 432,950,422, forward strand.
CTGGCTGATGTTGACAGTGATATCCTGTAAAGGATATGCGAACAAAACAAACAAACAAAAAAAGATAAAGGCAGGGAAGATGTGTGGGTACCAGGATAAACTATATGTATGACGTATGTATGTGTGGAGATGAGGATGAGCTAGATATGTGGTGCGTATGTGTGTGTGAACAACACAGTGTACAGCACTAGCTGAGGAAAAGCACTGTAACACTGACACACTAACATGAGCTGACACACTAACATGAGCTGACACACTAACATGAGCTGACACACTAACATGAGCTGACACACTAACATGAGCTGACACACTAACATGAGCTGACACACTAACATGAGCTGACACACTAACACGAGCTGACACACTAACACGAGCTGACACACTAACACGAGCTGGCACACTAACACGAGCTGGCACACTAACACGAGCTGGCACACTAACACGAGCTGGCACACTAACACGAGCTGGCACACTAACATGAGCTGGCACACTAACATGAGCTGGCACACTAACATGAGCTGGCACACTAACACGAGCTGGCACACTAACACGAGCTGACACACTAACACGAGCTGGCACACTAACATGAGCTGACACACTAACATGAGCTGGCACACTAACACGAGCTGACACACTAACATGAGCTGGCACAGAAACAAGTATGACACTGACCACTGCTTGTTGTCCAAATTGATTCTGTACTATGAGGCCAGTGCCCCCGGCTGGGGTCAGACCCAGGGCTATCTGCTGCAGGGGTGGCAGTGGCTGGATCAGCGAGTTAGCACTTGTGTGGGTGTCCATCGTCTGTTGAACAAGCAGACAGACATCCAGTCATCCACATTTCATAGTCTATTTTAATTAATGTATTTCCTCTCCTACCCTGGACTGTAGACACTCTACAGCCATAGCCTTTCCTCGCCTATCCTGGCCTGTAGATATACTTTACAGTCATATTTAGTCTCTCTCTCTCTCTCTCTCTCTCTCTCTCTCTCTCTGTGACAGAGAGAGAGAGAGAGAGAGAGAGAGAGAGAGAGAGAGAGAGAGAGAGACCCAGGGCTATCTACTGCAGGGGTGGCAGTGGCTGGATCAGTAGCACTTGTGTAGGTGGTACATTCGAGGCATATGGCCCTGGTACTGCACCTGCCTGGGGGTCTATAGCAGGGAGAGCACCATAATGTTTTGCAGTGATCGATATATTTCATTGCATAATTGCTTGGTATGCTGATTTCTGTGGTGCACCTCCTGGCTGGTTGCCTCCATCTTCATCACCATTCCTTTACTAGAGCAGACTGTGGTCTTACTCGAGTTTAGATTTATGCATGTACACACATGTCAACGAATGTATGTACTTGCATATATATCTTATTTTTACGGTGCCAGAGACTCCCCGCCGCCCCTTCTCCTGTTAGTTAATAACAGTTCCGCCATGTGAAGGCCAGGAGTTGAACTGTTGCTGCCAGAAGTGGTGAATGCACAAGCCATGGGGTATTTTACCAAGTCGGGCGCTCACCCCAACTCTGCGCCCCTGGATACATAACAGCAATGTAGAACAACTGTCGAGATTAACAATGGATGAACAGATCTAAGGAGACCCACGACTGCCGATATAAACAATGGATCAGCGAATCTAGGCAAATACACACATGTCGAGATAAACAATGGATGAACAGATCTAGGCAAAAACACACGTGTCGAGATAAACAATGGATGAACAGATCTAGGCAAATACACACGTGTCGAGATAAACAATGGATCAACAGATCTAGGCAAATACACACATGTCGAGATAAACAACAGATTTAGGGAGAAACACAGATGTCGAGACAGGAAAGACAAAAGAACAGATGAAAACACCCATGGAAGTCAAACAGGCGAACGGACAGATAGACGAATATACACACCTGCACAGGCTGATTAACCTCATGCACGGACAGACAGACAGACAGACAATGAATATATGCTGAGCAGACACGGAGAGCTGGAAGGTTATTCCTGGACACACCAATCACCGGGCCGGCTGAAGAGAATAAACTTGAATGCTAAACAGGCAGGCACGTGATATGAATATTGATGAGATGTTATTTACATAGTCAATGAGGCTGTATAATCGGCAATATCATGAAAGTTTAATACAACAATGGAGTCTGGTAGTGAGCAATCGTAGGAGGTAGCCACTACTTTCTACCGGAGGGAGGGATGGATAAGGGATAAAGACAGAGGGGAGAGGGCTGGGATAAAGAGACATGGAGAGAGACAGATGGAAGGAGAGAAATGTGGTAAGAGAGAGGGGGAGAGATGGAGAGATCGGGGGAGGGGGTGGGTGGGAGAAAAGGGGTAGAAGAGTGCGGGGAATAGAAAGCAGGGAGAAAGAGGGAGTGCGCGGGGAGAGAGATGGAGTGCGCAGGGAGAGAGAGGGAGTGCGCGGGGAGAGAGAGAAACACACACACACACATAGAGACAAGCCGGCAGAATGAGGTAGGAAACGATGACAACATCACAACTGTGTTGACTGTGGCAGGAAATGTCTGCACAGACTGGAGACAAACAACATCACAACTGTGTTGACTGTGGCAGGAAATGTCTGCACAGACTGGAGACAAACAACATCACAACTGTGTTGACTGTGGCAGGAAATGTCTGCACAGACTGGAGACAAACAACATCACAACTGTGTTGACTGTGGCAGGAAATGTCTGCACAGACAGGAGACAACATCACAACTGTGTTGACTGTGGCAGGAAATGTCTGCACAGACTGGAGACAAACAACATCACAACTGTGTTGACTGTGGCAGGAAATGTCTGCACAGACTGGAGACAAACAACATCACAACTGTGTTGACTGTGGCAGGAAATGTCTGCACAGACTGGAGACAAACAACATCACAACTGTGTTGACTGTGGCAGGAAATGTCTGCACAGACTGGAGACAAACAACATCACAACTGTGTTGACTGTGGCAGGAAATGTCTGCACAGACTGGAGACAAACAACATCACAACTGTGTTGACTGTGGCAGGAAATGTCTGCACAGACTGGAGACAAACAACATCACAACTGTGTTGACTGTGGCAGGAAATGTCTGCACAGACTGGAGACAAACAACATCACAACTGTGTTGACTGTGGCAGGAAATGTCTGCACAGACTGGAGACAAACAACATCACAACTGTGTTGACTGTGGCAGGAAATGTCTGCACAGACTGGAGACAAACAACATCACAACTGTGCTGACTGTGGCAGGAAATGTCTGCACAAATTGGAGATAACACTGTTAGGTTGGGATCCACAAATCTGCTTCTGCCTGCTGTCCTTCCAATGGAACATAGACAGCCCCTCAGCCCACTGACTCCCAGCCCTCGTGTCTGCTACCATCTGTAACTCCTCCCATGCCCCCTCCATGTTGCTCCTCTGTCTCTCTCTCTCTAACGGGTGTGCTGTAGGCCTGCCTCTATGTATTTTGTCAGGTGGGAACAGACAAAGGACTGTCCATGTATACTATGACAGTTGTTCTCCGCGTGTGCTCGCTCTGTGGCACGCCAGCGTCTTCTCCTCGACTGTCGGTGCAATCTGTCTGGTTTAGAAGAATCACCAGGACAACAGGCATTGATAGGATACGTATCTGGTAGTGTCTATCTTGGAGAACCCCCATCTCGTGTTGATATATGTTGCCTTTATAAAGTGCATGATCTTCTGTGGATCCCAAAGTGCCGCATCCATTCCCATTCCTTATGTTGTCAACGGTCTTTTCATAGACCAATGCCAAGTTCTATATAAAGTGGTGTATTAATGTGAAGGTTTTGCTCTATCACTATGTGTGATTCTCACTACTCTGTGTGCATGTGTGCGTGAGTGAGAGTGTGTTAGTGCAAAATATGTTTGGTCACCCTATGTCTGTGTCATTTGTTACTCTCTTCAGAACGATCCCGCTTAATGTTTTCCCAGGAACTGACATTAACAATATACCTACATAATAGTCCCAGACAGCTAGCTACATAATGTGCCGTAATTCAACTGAAGTGTTTATGCTGAGTTAATAGCTTTTGCTGGGATACTGCCTGGACCAGCAGCTGTCCTATCCTTCATGCGTCTGATAGTTGTTCTGATGTCTTCACTGGATGATTTTTTACTTCTAAAGTTAGTTGCATGTCCTTCACAGGACTTGTCACTTCTACCGGCTGTATACCTCGAGGGGAGCGGGCTCTGTATGTGTCTTTAGGAATTACTAATGCTGGTGTTGCTACTACTGCTACTACCTCTAATACTACTACTGCACACAAGGTAAACGCAAGGCCAGCAGACAAGGTGTAAAGACAAACATGGCACTATTAATACAAATACAGATACACAAACGCACGTGCGCGCGCGCACAGAGAGAGAGAGAGAGAGAGAGAGAGAGAGAGAGAGGGGGGGGGGGGGGGGGACACGTACAATCCTATTGATGACTATTATAACCATGAATATTGGAAATCACAGTGGAGAGAGAGACAGACAGAGACCGGCTCATCAATAAAACATGGTCACAAACAGAAACGGATACTGCCCGCGAGGCAGGCCTTGTTGCATTAAAATGGGAAGCCATAACCTATCGGTGCATTTCACGTCTCACAATCAAGAGATTTCAGGTCTCACAATCAACAGTGCATATCAAGTCTCACAATCAACAGTGCATTTCAAGTCTCACAATCAACAGTGCATTTCAAGTCTCACAATCAACAGTGCATTTCAAGTCTCACAATCAACAGTGCTTGTAAAGTCTCACAATCAACAGTGCATTTCAAGTCTCACAATCAACAGTGCATTTCAAGTCTCACAATCAACAGTGCATTTCAAGTCTCACAATCAACAGTACATTTCAAGTCTCACAATCAACAGTGCATTTCAAGTCTCACAATCAACAGTGCATTTCAAGTCTCACAATCAAGAGATTTCAGGTCTCACAATCAACAGTGCATTTCAAGTCTCACAATCAATATAAGATTTCACAAATGCCCAGGGAACTGTGGATAACCCGATCGCCTCTCACACATGCACACAGGAGGAAGACAAGTGAGGATCACACAAAACACAGGGAGACGACAAGTGAGGCGTAGATGTAAGACATAGAGGCAGGATAGACGGACAGGAAGGAAGACAAGTGAGGATCACACAAACCACAGGGAGTCAACAAGTGAGGCGTAGATGTAAGACATGGAGGCAGGATAGACGGACAGGAAGGAAGAAACATGCACTGACCTGGTGTATCAGGACCGGGTCCAACCAGCCACTCTAGCGGACTCTTAAATGTCGCGAGAACCGACTTTATTGCACCGGAATTTATCCCACATGGCTCGGTCTCTTTCGGTCAGGCGGTCTGCCGAAAGCGTCGCACAAAGCACAAACTCCGCAGCCCCAGCAAAGACCCCCAAATGCACTCGTGAACAGAAACCGGAATTGAACCCACAACAATCAGAGCGCGAGGCAGACGACTTGACCACTTGACCAGGGAGAATTCCTCTAGCGAACTCTACTGACAGGCTAGACAGCCCAGAATGGTGCCTGCTGTGGCTACAGGTTCACTTGTCACTTACTCCAGTCATTAGCCAGGAGAACCGACTCACGGCCACAGTGCTGCACACAGCCAGCATAAGCAGGCCGTCTGTTCAGACCTCACTAACGGAATACAACCACCATTGCAGCGCACCACTCCACACAAACAAGTGAAGACGTTGAGCGCGGCCACTCCATCTCATGATGTCACTAGCACGTGAGCCAGGGAGCATAACTGTTGCCTGCACGGCTGTCGGGCCCAGACTGAGGCAACTGTAGCGGTGCTGGGATCAACGTGGCCCAGAGAAGGCAGATCCTCGCTGCCAGAGGTCAGGGGTTCAATAAGCGATCCGTGTACCGTGGGATTGCGTTGCCAGAGGTCACGGGCTCAATTGGCGATCTTGTACCGCGGGTATACGTTGCTAATAACAGCACTCATACGCCTGGGTGACAGTATGCACTCCATGTGACAACTTATTCAGACCAAGTGTCACACAAACCGCGAATGTGAATCTTGAATGACACTACTGACTCCGGGAGACACACAAACCATGGATGTGAATACCAAATGACACTACTGACTCCGGGAGACACACAAACTATGGGTGTGAATCTTGAATGACACTACTGACTCCGGGAGACAAACAAACCATGGATGTGAATACCAAATGACACTACTGACTCCGGGAGACACACAAACTATGGGTGTGAATCTTGAATGACACTACTGACTCCGGGAGACAAACAAACCATGGATGTGAATACCAAATGACACTACTGACTCCGGGAGACACACAAACTATGGGTGTGAATCTTGAATGACACTACCGACTCCGGGAGACACACAAACCATGGATGTGAATACCAAATGACACTACTGACTCCGGGAGACTGCAAACTTGAGTGACACTAACTCTGAGGGTGAGGCTTTAGGAGTGACGCTGACTCCAGGAGTGAGGCTGACTCCGGGAGTGAGGCTGACTCCGGGAGTGAGGCTGACTCCGGGAGTGAGGCTGAATCTGGGAGTGAGGCTGACTCCAGGAGTGACACTGACTCCAGAAGTTACGCTGACTACAGGAGTGAGGCTGACTCCAGGATTGACACTGGCTCTGAGAGTGAGGCTGACTCCGGGAGTGAGGCTCTAGGAGTGACACTGACTCCGGGAGTGACACTGACTCCAAGATTTACACTGACTCCAAGATTTACGCTGACTCCGGGAGTTAGGCTGATTCCAGTATTGACGGTGGCTCCAGAAGTGAGACTGACTCCATGTGACACTGACTCCAGGAGTGACGCTGACTCCAGGAGTGACGCTGACTCCAGGAGTGACACTGACTCAAGGAGTGAGGATCTAGGAGTGACGCTGACTCCAGGAGTGAGGATCTAGGAGTGACGCTGACTCTAGGAGTGACCTTGACTCCAGGAGTGACACTGACTCAAGGAGTGACGCTGACTCCAGGAGTGAGGATCTAGGAGTGACGCTGACTCCAGGAGTGAGGATCTAGGAGTGACGCTGACTCTAGGAGTGACCTTGACTCCAGGAGTGACACTGACTCAAGGAGTGACGCTGACTCCAGGAGTGACACTGACTCCAGGAGTGACACTGACTCCGGGAGTGAGGTTGACTCCAGGAGTGATGCTGACTGTGTCGTGCAGAACTGGTGAGAGACAAGGGGCGGGGCTCTGCCAGCACTGTGGCCGTTGATACTGCTCAACCAGCCCGCGCGTGTAGACAGCACTACACAGAAGTTCACGTCCGTATGTGTGTGTATGTATGTGTGTGTGTACATGTGTGCGCATGTTTGCATGCACATATGCATATCCTTACACGCATCCCGCGTTCATACAATTACAGACAGGTTGAGACAAGCAGCGCCCCCTGCCTACAGCAGGCCTATGTTACGGACACAGGCGGGAGACCGCTGCCCTTCCCGGCCACTGTATGACAATGCCAATGCAAGCAGACCTGGGCGCTTCTGTCCCGCAGCGGCCGTTATGCAAATAGGGCTGTTTTATTCACACACGGGCTCCCATACAACATTCATGAAGAGGGCTGCAGTCATAAATATTCATACAGGAATCAGCAGCGTCCTGTTGCCACACAGCACGTACACAAGATGGCCACGCTGGCAGCCTGGTCACAACGGGTTTCTCTCCGCGTTCGGAGAGGGGAACCGGTCGTCCCTCGCCAGATCCTGGTATATCCATACTGTTTGTACCAGTGTCTATGTGATAACCCCCGGTCGTAGTGTAGACCTGACCACAACAAACTAACACAGCACCAATAAATAGAAGATGTCTTTGTGATAGTTTCACATCAAAGTGTAGACCTGACCACAACAAACACAGCACCAATAAATAGAAGATGTCTTTGTGATAGTTTCACGTCAAAGTGTAGACCCGACCACAACAAACTAACGTAGCACCAATAAATAGAAGATGACTTTGTGATAGTTTCACATCAAAGTGTAGACCCGACCACAACAAACTAACGTAGCACCAATAAATAGAAGATGTCTTTGTGATAGTTTCACGTGAAAGTGTAGACCTGACTACAACAAATTAACATAGCACCAGTAAATAGAACAGTGGTTCTCAACCGGTAGGGAATCACCCCCCCCCCCTCCCCCCGGGATTTTAAGGTTTCTAGGGGGGAATAAAGATTATTTCAAGATCGCGTTAATACAAGAACCGATTACTTGATATTGTTTTTCCCTTCATACTTTACGGTTCTGTACGTCTCACCCTTCTAAAATTCATTTTATAAAGTAAGTAGACTTTGCAGAAACCTCGCTCCCATAACAACCTTCCGGAAAACATTCTCGATCACAAGCAAGATGACCCGCGTCAGATACACAGATCTGGAAATCATCCACCATATCCTGCACCCATCTTCTCTTTGGCCTTCTTCTTCATCTCTTCCCAGGCATATACCCCTCCATTATTGTTCTCTCCAAACTTTCATGACGTTTCAAGTGACCGAAATATTTCAATTTTCTTTTTTTTTATCAGCTTTAACAGCCAGCCTACTTCAATATTCAGCTCTTGGAGAATGGATGCATTTGTTCTTTTCTTTATCCAAGATATTCTTAGATCCCGTCTATAACATTTATACATTGGCACCTATCCGTCTTGATAGACAATAGTTTGGTACATTGTGCATCAAAAAGGCTTAATAACTGCGAGCCACGGTGGTGGCGAGTGTGGCTGGTAAGGCAAATTCGCACTGCAAATGTTTGTCCACAGTGGATGCATGTGAAAACATGGTCATTTCCACCATCATGCACCATCTTATGTCTCTCACGCTCTGTGTGTGCTTTATCTGCAATCATTTTCTCCTTTGTCTTTATTCCATTTCTGATAGTTGCCCTCTATGCAACACGTTCAGCGGCGACTGCTCCCAATGTGCATTATCAATGCCTGTATCAATCATGTCCCGCTTACACACATCTTTGTATCGTAGTAGAGGCCAACCCTGAGATCTCCTACCCATCTGTAATTCACCAAAAAAGATGTCCTTTGGTATTCTACCATCATCCATCCTCCTAACATGTCTACAAAGACTGAGCATGGAACACACTGTCACACAACCTGATCTTTCCAATACTTCAGTATTTGTGATTTTGTCTTGCCACTTAATACCAAGAATTCTTCGTAGACACCGCATATTAAAGCTGTTTAAACGTTTCTCTTGGTGTGAGTAAGTTGTCCAGGTTTCACTGCCATAAAGAAGAGTTCTAATGACACAGGCTTGGTAGACGAGGACTTTTGTTGTGGCAGTAAGTTGTAAGTTTAATGTTCTCCCAGACTCTTTTTGCTAACATGTTCATTGCTGTTGCTGCCTTACCAATCCTGATGTTGATTTCCTGATTTGCTATTTACCTCTGATCCTAGATATGTAAAATGGTCTACTATCTCCAGTTCGGCATCGTCAATAAAGATTGATGGTACCCCATGTGCACCTTGTGATATAATCTGTCTTCTTTTTTTTAATTGTTAAACCAAATTCAGAACAAGCATTGGAGAATGCATTTAGTAGATGTTGTAATTCTTCCTCAGAATGGGTCGTAATTGCAGCATCATCCGCAAAAAGCAACTCTCTGATTAGTACCCTCCTAATTTTGGTCTTGGCCTTCAATCCCTGAGCATTATAGAGGCCGCCATCTGAGCAAGAGTGAATGTATATACCGTCATCCTGATCACGAAAGGCATATTTCAGTAGAAGTGAAAAGTATACCCCAAAGAGGGTGGGGGGCTTGTACACAACCTTGCTTAACACCACTCTTGATTTCAAACACTTCTAAAGTTGCACCATCAAGCTTGATTATACCCTTCCAACGTGGAACGATTCCACAATGGACAGAAGAGTTGGTGGGCAGCCAATCTTCTTTAGTGCTTTGAACAGACTCTCACGACTGACCAGATCAAATGCCTTTGTGAGGTCGATGAAGGCAATAAACAGTGGTTGATTTTGTTCACAGCATTTTTCTTGCATTTGTCGCAATGAGAATATCATATCAATGGTAGACCGGTTCTGTCAAAAGCCGCACTGTGATTCGGGGTAGACTTGATCTCCTAGGACTTGAAGCCTGCGCAGAACAATTCTGGCAAATACTTTTCCAACAATACACAGAAGTGAGATACCCCTATAGTTGTTACAGTCACTCCGATCGCCCTTGTACTTGTACAGCGTTATGATACTTGAATCTTTGAAATCCTGTGGGACTTGTCCTTCTCGCCAGCATAGATCTATTAGCTGATGGATCTGTAGAGTGAGTGTGTCTTGCCCACTCCTGATTACCTCTAGTGGAATCCATCCTTACCTGGAGCCTTGCTCGATGCAAGTTCATTCACAGCACACTTAAACTTCTGTTATGGTGGGAAGTGTGTCCAGGTGGTCAAGAGTTGGCAGGGCCTCTATGGCATCATTCGCTAGCTTGGTCTCACTTGAGTAAAGCTCTAAATAGTGCTCTACCCATCTATCCATCTGCTGTTTCTTATCAGTGATGATTTCTCCAGTCAAGGTTTTCATTGGTGCACTTCTTTTGATCATTGGACCACAGGCTTTCTTTATCCCTTCATACATGCTTCTGATGTTTCCCTTATCACTTGCGATTTGAATGGACTCACATAACTTGATCCAATAGTCATTCGCACACTGCCTGGCAGCCTTTTGCACATCCTTCCTAGCTTGCTTAAGCTCACTCAGAGTGTTACGCGTTGTTCTTTCCTTGTTTCTTAAGAGAGCTATCTTCTTTTTATCAATCAAGGGCTGCAGTATCTGGCTGTTTGCTGCAAACCAGTCCTGCCTCTTATGATCCACAGTGCCACGCTATTTTATAAATAGTTTTCTTAAGTTTACTCCACTTTTCACTTACTGTACAATTGTCTGATGTATCAGTGAAAGCGTCTTCAAGTTGCTATTGAAACACAAAGCACTTTCCAGGATCATGAGTGTTAATAATATTAATCCTGGAGCTAGATTTGTTTAGCTGTGTAGATTCTCTTTGGTCTCAGTTTAACCCTTGCAACAACCAAAAAATGATCCATATCACAGTCAGCACTGTGGTAACTTCGAGTCAATGATATATGGTTCAGATGTTGTCTCCGTGAGATAATGAAGTCCAGCTGATGCCAATGGCCGGATCTTGGATATTTCCATGTGACCTTATGCAGCTCTTTAGTTTTAAAAAAGGAGTTTGTAATACCTAGGTCATTTCTGGTGCAATGCTCCAACAGCCCTTGCCCATTTTTATTCATGCAACCGATGTTGTATTTTCCAAGGCACACTGGCCATGAACTCGAGTCCTTGCCCACACAAGCATTGAAATCACCAAGCATATAAATGTAGTCGGATTTTGGAACTGCCTTGATCATAGAGTCTAGCTCCTCATGGAACGTATCCTTCACATCATCAGAGCTTCCTCTGATAACATTTATATTCAAAGGCATTTATGCGCTGTTCAGCTTGTTTAGTAAGTGTCCAGGTCTCACAGTCGTATGTTGCAATGGGAAAGATGCATGCTCTTAAAAATCTAATTTTTGTAGTTCTGTCTGTCCCATTCCATAATTTATTCAGCTGTTTTAGTCTTTGAAGGGCAATAGATAGTCGCCGTTTCATTTCTTTCATTGTATCACCATTGTTGGTAATCAATGACCCAACGTATTTGAAATTTTCCACTACCTCCAATTTTTCCTCATTAACATATATTACAAACCAACATAGCACCAATAAATAGAAGATGTTATAGTTTCACGATAGTTTAAGGTCGGAGTGTAGACCCGACCACAACAAATACAGCACCAATAAATTTTTGATAGTTTCACGTTGGAGTGTAGACACGACCACAACAAACCAACATAGCATCAATAAATAGAAGTCTTTGTGAAAGTTTCACATCGGAGTGTAGATCCCATCACAATAAACCAACATAGCACCAATAAATAGAAAATGTCTTTGTGATAGTTTAACGTTGGAGTGCTGACCCAAGCACAGCAAACACAGCACAAACCAATCTATACCTTTGTGACCTGACGCCTGAAGTATGAGTCGTGTAAACACTATAGTCTATGACATATCTTTGTGATACATCGCGACTAGAGTCTTGTCCCCCAAGAAAACAAACCATACAGCACTAGCTATAGCCCATGAGAGGTCAGTGTAATAGTTCGCGGTCAGAGATTACAACTGAGACTAACACTTCTTCTTCTTCTTCTTCTGCGTTCACCCGGAGTTTTTTTTTTTCGGACGTGATTGCGTTGTGCCTGTTTACAGCAGAGCTGCGTTCTTGCGCCATTAGGCCGACACATCCGACTTCTGCGGGCATTTGTTGACCAGGTTAACCTTCCCGGGGGAGACTAACACAATATCCAACATCAACTATAGCCCGTGAAAGGTCAGTGAAATAGCTCGCGGTCAGATATTACAACTGAGAAACACAATATCCAACATCAACTATAGCCCATGAAAGGTCAGTGAAATAGCTCACGGTCAGAGATTACAACTTAACACAATATCCAACATCAACTATAGCCCATGAAAGGTCAGTGTAATAGCTTGCGGTCAGAGATTACAACTTAACACAATATCCAACATCAACTATAGCCCATGAGAGGTCAGTGTAATAGCTCGTGGTCATAGATTACAACTGAGACTAACACAACATCCAACATCAGCTATAGCCAATGAGAGGTCAGTATAATAGCTCGCAGTCAGAGATTACAACTGAGACTAACAGTTTACAACATCAACTATAGCCCATGAGAGGTCAGTGTAACAGCTCGCAGTCAGAGATTACAACTGAGACTAACAGTTTACAACATCAACTATAGCCCATGAGAGGTCAGTGTAACAGCTCGCAGTCAGAGATTACAACTGAGACTAACGCAATATCCAACATCAACTATAGCCCATGAGAGGCCAGTGTAACAGCTCGCAGTCAGAGATTACAACTGAGACTAACGCAATATCCAACATCAACTATAGCCCATGAGAGGTCAGTGTAACAGCTCGCAGTCAGAGATTACAACTGAGACTAATCCAATATCCAACATCAACTATAGCCCATGAGAGGTCAGTGTAACAGCTCGCAGTCAGAGTTTACAACATCAACTATAACCCATGAGAGGTCAGTGTAACAGCTCGCAGTCAGAGATTACAACTGAGACTAACAGTTTACAACATCAACTATAGCCCATGAGAGGTCAGTGTAACAGCTCGCAGTCAGAGATTACAACTGAGACTAACACAATATCCAACATCAACTATAGCCCATGAGAGGTCAGTGTAACAGCTCGCAGTCAGAGATTACAACTGAGACTAACCCAACATCCAACATCAACTATAGCCCATGAGAGGCCAGTGTAACAGCTCGCAGTCAGAGATTACAACTGAGACTAACGCAACATCCAACATCAACTATAGCCCATGAGAGGCCAGTGTAACAGCTCGCAGTCAGAGATTACAACTGAGACTAACGCAATATCCAACATCAACTATAGCCCATGAGAGGTTAGTGTAACAGCTCGCAGTCAGAGATTACAACTGAGACTAACGCAACATCCAACATCAACTATAGCCCATGAGAGGCCAGTGTAACAGCTCGCAGTCAGAGATTACAACTGAGACTAACGCAATATCCAACATCAACTATAGCCCATGAGAGGTCAGTGTAACAGCTCGCAGTCAGAGATTACAACTGAGACTAACACAATATCCAACATCAACTATAGCCCATGAGAGGTCAGTGTAACAGCTCGCAGTCAGAGATTACAACTGAGACTAACCCAACATCCAACATCAACTATAGCCCATGAGAGGCCAGTGTAACAGCTCGCAGTCAGAGATTACAACTGAGACTAACGCAACATCCAACATCAACTATAGCCCATGAGAGGCCAGTGTAACAGCTCGCAGTCAGAGATTACAACTGAGACTAACGCAATATCCAACATCAACTATAGCCCATGAGAGGCCAGTGTAACAGCTCGCAGTCAGAGATTACAACTGAGACTAACGCAATATCCAACATCAACTATAGCCCATGAGAGGTCAGTGTAATAGCTCGCAGTCAGAGATTACAACTGAGACTAACACAATATCCAACATCAACTATAGCCCATGAGAGGCCAGTGTAACAGCTCGCAGTCAGAGATTACAACTGAGACTAACGCAAAATCCAACATCAACTATAGCCCATGAGAGGTCAGTGTAATAGCTCGCAGTCAGAGATTACAACTGAGACTAACACAATATCCAACATCAACTATAGCCCATGAGAGGTCAGTGTAACAGCTCGCAGTCAGAGATTACAACTGAGACTAACACAATATCCAACATCAACTATAGCCCATGAGAGGCCAGTGTAACAGCTCGCAGTCAGAGATTACAACTGAGACTAACGCAATATCCAACATCAACTATAGCCCATGAGAGGTCAGTGTAACAGCTCGCAGTCAGAGATTACAACTGAGACTAACGCAATATCCAACATCAACTATAGCCCATGAGAGGTCAGTGTAACAGCTCGCAGTCAGAGATTACAACTGAGACTAACGCAATATCCAACATCAACTATAGCCCATGAGAGGTCAGTGTAACAGCTCGCAGTCAGAGATTACAACTGAGACTAACGCAATATCCAACATCAACTATAGCCCATGAGAGGTCAGTGTAACAGCTCGCAGTCAGAGATTACAACTGAGACTAATGCAATATCCAACATCAACTATAGCCCATGAGAGGTCAGTGTAACAGCTCGCAGTCAGAGATTACAACTGAGACTAACAGTTTACAACATCAACTATAGCCCATGAGAGGTCAGTGTAACAGCTCGCAGTCAGAGATTACAACTGAGACTAAACGCAATATCCAACATCAACTATAGCCCATGAGAGGTCAGTGTAACAGCTCGCAGTCAGAGATTACAACTGAGACTAACCCAATATCCAACATCAACTATAGCCCATGAGAGGTCAGTGTAACAGCTCGCAGTCAGAGATTACAACTGAGACTAACAGTTTACAACATCAACTATAACCCATGAGAGGTCAGTGTAACAGCTCGCAGTCAGAGATTACAACTGAGACTAACAGTTTACAACATCAACTATAGCCCATGAGAGGTCAGTGTAACAGCTCGCAGTCAGAGATTACAACTGAGACTAACACAATATCCAACATCAACTATAGCCCATGAGAGGTCAGTGTAACAGCTCGCAGTCAGAGATTACAACTGAGACTAACCCAACATCCAACATCAACTATAGCCCATGAGAGGCCAGTGTAACAGCTCGCAGTCAGAGATTACAACTGAGACTAACGCAACATCCAACATCAACTATAGCCCATGAGAGGCCAGTGTAACAGCTCGCAGTCAGAGATTACAACTGAGACTAACGCAATATCCAACATCAACTATAGCCCATGAGAGGTTAGTGTAACAGCTCGCAGTCAGAGATTACAACTGAGACTAACGCAACATCCAACATCAACTATAGCCCATGAGAGGCCAGTGTAACAGCTCGCAGTCAGAGATTACAACTGAGACTAACACAATATCCAACATCAACTATAGCCCATGAGAGGTCAGTGTAACAGCTCGCAGTCAGAGATTACAACTGAGACTAACGCAACATCCAACATCAACTATAGCCCATGAGAGGCCAGTGTAACAGCTCGCAGTCAGAGATTACAACTGAGACTAACCCAACATCCAACATCAACTATAGCCCATGAGAGGCCAGTGTAACAGCTCGCAGTCAGAGATTACAACTGAGACTAACGCAACATCCAACATCAACTATAGCCCATGAGAGGCCAGTGTAACAGCTCGCAGTCAGAGATTACAACTGAGACTAACGCAATATCCAACATCAACTATAGCCCATGAGAGGCCAGTGTAACAGCTCGCAGTCAGAGATTACAACTGAGACTAACGCAATATCCAACATCAACTATAGCCCATGAGAGGTCAGTGTAATAGCTCGCAGTCAGAGATTACAACTGAGACTAACACAATATCCAACATCAACTATAGCCCATGAGAGGCCAGTGTAACAGCTCGCAGTCAGAGATTACAACTGAGACTAACGCAATATCCAACATCAACTATAGCCCATGAGAGGTCAGTGTAATAGCTCGCAGTCAGAGATTACAACTGAGACTAACGCAATATCCAACATCAACTATAGCCCATGAGAGGTCAGTGTAACAGCTCGCAGTCAGAGATTACAACTGAGACTAACACAATATCCAACATCAACTATAGCCCATGAGAGGCCAGTGTAACAGCTCGCAGTCAGAGATTACAACTGAGACTAACACAATATCCAACATCAACTATAGCCCATGAGAGGTCAGTGTAATAGCTCGCAGTCAGAGATTACAACTGAGACTAACACAATATCCAACATCAACTATAGCCCATGAGAGGCCAGTGTAATAGCTCGCAGTCAGAGATTACAACTGAGACTAACACAATATCCAACATCAACTATAGCCCATGAGAGGCCAGTGGAACAGCTCGCAGTCAGAGATTACAACTGAGACTAACGCAATATCCAACATCAACTATAGCCCATGAGAGGTCAGTGTAACAGCTCGCAGTCAGAGATTACAACTGAGACTAACACAATATCCAACATCAACTATAGCCCATGAGAGGTCAGTGTAACAGCTCGCAGTCAGAGATTACAACTGAGACTAACACAATATCCAACATCAACTATAGCCCATGAGAGGTCAGTGTAACAGCTCGCAGTCAGAGATTACAACTGAGACTAACACAATATCCAACATCAACTATAGCCCATGAGAGGTCAGTGTAACAGCTCGCAGTCAGAGATTACAACTGAGACTAACACAATATCCAACATCAACTATAGCCCATGAGAGGTCAGTGTAACAGCTCGCAGTCAGAGATTACAACTGAGACTAACACAATATCCAACATCAACTATAGCCCATGAGAGGTCAGTGTAACAGCTCGCAGTCAGAGATTACAACTGAGACTAACGCAATATCCAACATCAACTATAGCCCATGAGAGGTCAGTGTAACAGCTCGCAGTCAGAGATTACAACTGAGACTAACGCAATATCCAACATCAACTATAGCCCATGAGAGGTCAGTGTAACAGCTCGCAGTCAGAGATTACAACTGAGACTAACGCAATATCCAACATCAACTATAGCCCATGAGAGGTCAGTGTAACAGCTCGCAGTCAGAGATTACAACTGAGACTAACGCAATATCCAACATCAACTATAGCCCATGAGAGGTCAGTGTAACAGCTCGCAGTCAGAGATTACAACTGAGACTAACGCAATATCCAACATCAACTATAGCCCATGAGAGGTCAGTGTAACAGCTCGCAGTCAGAGATTACAACTGAGACTAACGCAATATCCAACATCAACTATAGCCCATGAGAGGTCAGTGTAACAGCTCGCAGTCAGAGATTACAACTGAGACTAACAGTTTACAACATCAACTATAGCCCATGAGAGGTCAGTGTAACAGCTCGCAGTCAGAGATTACAACTGAGACTAACGCAATATCCAACATCAACTATAGCCCATGAGAAGTCAGTGTAACAGCTCGCAGTCAGAGATTACAACTGAGACTAACGCAATATCCAACATCAACTATAGCCCATGAGAGGTCAGTGTAACAGCTCGCAGTCAGAGATTACAACTGAGACTAACACAATATCCAACATCAACTATAGCCCATGAGAGGTCAGTGTAACAGCTCGCAGTCAGAGATTACAACTGAGACTAACGCAACATCCAACATCAACTATAGCCCATGAGAGGTCAGTGTAACAGCTCGCAGTCAGAGATTACAACTGAGACTAACGCAATATCCAACATCAACTATAGCCCATGAGAGGTCAGTGTAACAGCTCGCAGTCAGAGATTACAACTGAGACTAACACAATATCCAACATCAACTATAGCCCATGAGAGGTCAGTGTAACAGCTCACCTGCAGCGGCTGCCCTGACCCAGCCTATAACAAGACCAGTAAAGTGCCATGCCAGACCCACCTGTGTCCCATGCCAGACCCACCTGTGTCCCATGCCAGACCCACCTGTGTCCCTGAAATAACTGGTAAGTGTCTACCTCGGCAGGCCAAGATTAGAGTGACTCTTCACATTCTGTAAGCATACCTACACACAGACCCAACACATGTACCCAACACACTCACAGAACATGCGCACTCAACACACGCACCCAACAGGTAACAGGCTGGCTGCCTTCCTAGATGACAGCAAACAACAAGCACAATGCTGCCACAAAATTCACCAAACATAACATGACACAGGAAAGATCCAAATAAGCAAATATGTCAAAGGAAGTCAGAAGCACAAAGAGATGACAGACAATGGGCGTACACAAGTAAACTGCAAAAGAGACAGTGATGATTAGGTCAGGCCAGAAGAAACATGACACAAGAAACCGAAGAGTGCAAATATAAGACAGATGAGACACCAGGGGGGAACTGCATGGAGCCTACTTACCAAAGTGTTGTCCTTGTCTGGACTCGAGCTCATGGTACCAGCCGTCTAGACGCACTTCATTCTGCTGACAGTCAAACTACAAATATACACAAAGTAAAATAGGGTTGTGGGGGGGGGGGGGGGGTGTAGGAGGAAAGAGAGAAACAGCCAAGCACAGGACTATACACACACTCAGTATCATAATCACATAGAGCAATCTAGGCAAAAGACATAGGAGGACTATACACACATCACATACAGCAGTCTAGGCAAGGGACATAGGAGGACTACACACAAACTAAGTTTCAACATCACATACAGCAGTCTAAGCAAGGGACATAGGAGGACCATACACACATCACATAGAGCAGTCTTGGCAAATGACATAGGAGGACTATACACACATCACATATAGCAGTCTAGGCAAAGGACACGGAAGGACTAAACACACATCAGATAGAGCAGTCTAGGCAAGGGACACAGAAGGACTATACACACATCACATACATCAGTCTAGGCAAGGGACATAGGAGGACTATACACAAACTAAGTTTCACCATCACATACAGCAGTCTAAGCAAGGGACATAGGAGGACTATACACACATCACATACAGCAGTCTAGGCAAAGGACATAGGAGGCCTATACACACATCACATACAGCAGTCTAGGCAAGGGACATAGGAGGACTATACACACATCACATACAGCAGTCTAGGCAAGGGACATAGGAGGACTATACACACACTCTGAGTCATGTTTGATGTAAGCTAAAGCAATCCAGTAAACAAACTACGGCCATGTTTGATCTAAAGTTATCCACTAAACAAACTACAGCCATTTTGATGTAAGCAATCTACTAAACAAACTACGGCCATGCTGGATGTAAAGTAAAGCAATCTACTAAACAAACTACGGCCATGTTGGATGTAAAGTAAAGCAATCTACTAAACAAACTACGGCCATGTTGGATGTAAAGTAAAGCAATCTACTAAACAAACTACGGCCATGTTGGATGTAAAGTAAAGCAATCTACTAAACAAACTACGGCCATGTTGGATGTAAAGTAAAGCAATCTACTAAACAAACTACGGCCATGTTGGATGTAAAGTAAAGCAATCTACTAAACAAACTACGGCCATGTTGGATGTAAAGTAAAGCAATCTACTAAACAAACTACGGCCATGTTGGATGTAAAGTAAAGCAATCTACTAAACAAACTACGGCCATGTTGGATGTAAAGTAAAGCAATCTACTAAACAAACTACGGCCATGTTGGATGTAAAGTAAAGCAATCTACTAAACAAACTACGGCCATGTTGGATGTAAAGTAAAGCAATCTACTAAACAAACTACGGCCATGCTGGAAAGTAAAACAGTCCAATAAACAAACTACGGCCATGCTGTATGTAAAGTAAAACAGTCCACTAAACAAACTACGGCCATGCTGTATGTAAAGTAAAACAGTCCACTAAACAAACTACGGCCATGTTGGATGTAAAGTAAAGCAATCCACTAAACAAACTACGGCCATGCTGTATGTAAAGTAAAACAGTCCACTAAACAAACTACGGCCATGCTGGATGTAAAGTAAAGCAATCCACTAAACAAACTACGGCCATGCTGGAAAGTAAAACAGTCCAATAAACAAACTACGGCCATGCTGTATGTAAAGTAAAACAGTCCACTAAACAAACTACGGCCATGTTGGATGTAAAGTAAAGCAATCTACTAAACAAACTACGGCCATGTTGGATGTAAAGTAAAGCAATCTACTAAACAAACTACGGCCATGTTGGATGTAAAGTAAAGCAATCTACTAAACAAACTACGGCCATGTTGGATGTAAAGTAAAGCAATCTACTAAACAAACTACAGCCATGTTGGATGTAAAGTAAAGCAATCTACTAAACAAACTACGGCCATGTTGGATGTAAAGTAAAGCAATCTACTAAACAAACTACAGCCATGTTGGATGTAAAGTAAAGCAATCTACTAAACAAACTACGGCCATGTTGGATGTAAAGTAAAGCAATCTACTAAACAAACTACGGCCATGCTGGATGTAAAGTAAAGCAATCTACTAAACAAACTACGGCCATGTTGGATGTAAAGTAAAGCAATCTACTAAACAAACTACGGCCATGTTGGATGTAAAGTAAAGCAATCTACTAAACAAACTACGGCCATGTTGGATGTAAAGTAAAGCAATCTACTAAACAAACTACGGCCATGTTGGATGTAAAGTAAAGCAATCTACTAAACAAACTACGGCCATGCTGGAAAGTAAAACAGTCCAATAAACAAACTACGGCCATGCTGTATGTAAAGTAAAACAGTCCACTAAACAAACTACGGCCATGCTGGATGTAAAGTAAAACAGTCCACTAAACAAACTACGGCCATGTTGGATGTAAAGTAAAGCAGTCCACTAAACAAACTACGGCCATGCTGTATGTAAAGTAAAACAGTCCACTAAACAAACTACGGCCATGTTGGATGTAAAGTAAAGCAATCTACTAAACAAACTACGGCCATGTTGGATGTAAAGTAAAGCAATCTACTAAACAAACTACGGCCATGTTGGATGTAAAGTAAAGCAATCTACTAAACAAACTACAGCCATGTTGGATGTAAAGTAAAGCAATCTACTAAACAAACTACGGCCATGTTGGATGTAAAGTAAAGCAATCTACTAAACAAACTACAGCCATGTTGGATGTAAAGTAAAGCAATCTACTAAACAAACTACGGCCATGTTGGATGTAAAGTAAAGCAATCTACTAAACAAACTACGGCCATGCTGGATGTAAAGTAAAGCAATCTACTAAACAAACTACGGCCATGTTGGATGTAAAGTAAAGCAATCTACTAAACAAACTACGGCCATGTTGGATGTAAAGTAAAGCAATCTACTAAACAAACTACGGCCATGTTGGATGTAAAGTAAAGCAATCTACTAAACAAACTACGGCCATGTTGGATGTAAAGTAAAGCAATCTACTAAACAAACTACGGCCATGCTGGAAAGTAAAACAGTCCAATAAACAAACTACGGCCATGCTGTATGTAAAGTAAAACAGTCCACTAAACAAACTACGGCCATGCTGGATGCAAAGTAAAGCAATCCACTAAACAAACTACGGCCATGTTGGATGTAAAGTAAAGCAATCTACTAAACAAACTACGGCCATGTTGGATGTAAAGTAAAGCAATCTACTAAACAAACTACGGCCATGTTGGATGTAAAGTAAAGCAATCTACTAAACAAACTACGGCCATGTTGGATGTAAAGTAAAGCAATCTACTAAACAAACTACGGCCATGCTGGAAAGTAAAACAGTCCAATAAACAAACTACGGCCATGCTGTATGTAAAGTAAAACAGTCCACTAAACAAACTACGGCCATGCTGGATGTAAAGTAAAGCAATCTACTAAACAAACTACGGCCATGTTGGATGTAAAGTAAAGCAATCTACTAAACAAACTACGGCCATGCTGGAAAGTAAAACAGTCCACTAAACAAACTATGGCCATGCTGGATGTAACGTAAAACAGTCCACTAAACAAACTACGGCCATGCTGGATGTAAAGTAAAACAGTCCACTAAACAAACTACAGCCATGTTGGAAAGTAAAACAGTCCAATAAACAAACTACGGCCATATTGGATGTAAAGTAAAACAGTCCACTAAACAAACTACGGCCATGCTGGATGTAAAGTAAAGCAAT
This sequence comes from Cepaea hortensis, assembly GCA_963921405.1. Lineage (NCBI taxonomy): Eukaryota > Metazoa > Mollusca > Gastropoda > Stylommatophora > Helicidae > Cepaea > Cepaea hortensis. Next base: position 432,972,684 of record OY992876.1, read on the forward strand.
CCACTAAACAAACTACGGCCATGCTGGATGTAAAGTAAAGCAATCCACTAAACAAACTACAGCCATGCTGGATGCAAAGTAAAACAGTCCACTAAACAAACTACAGCCATGCTGTATGTAAAGTAAAGCAATCCACTAAACAAACTACAGCCATGCTGTATGTAAAGTAAAGCAATCCACTAAACAAACTACGGCCATGCTGTATGTAAAGTAAAGCAATCCACTAAACAATCTACGGCCATGCTGGAAAGTAAAACAGTCCACTAAACAAACTACGGCCATGCTGGATGTAAAGTAATGCAATACACTAAACAAACTACGGCTGTGCTGGATGTAAAGTAATGCAATACACTAAACAAACTACGGCCATGTGTATGTAAAGTAATGCAATCCACTAAACAAACTACGGCTGTGCTGTAACTGACTACAGAAGCGAGAGTAATGTTCCGCATACCTGCCAGTAAACAAGCACAGCTAATAGTGTGGTGTGGAGGGCCGTACATTCACGTATTAATCAGCTATAAACGTCTGGGTGAAGATTGTATATCTAATTCAGGCCTGTACTGCTAAAACCGCCCTCCGTCTGCACATATTTACATAATCTGAATGTTTTATGATAACCATGCTGGAGACAGGTGGGCCAGTGCCGCGTGGTGATTGCCTTCTCCCTTTCTGTGCTAATGTCTACTTGTTGGCTACATTGAATGCATTGACATACAAGCATTAGCATTTTCACGTCTGATAAGCGCAGTCATAACCTAGCAATGCATGTCATTTCCATACCCGCCAGACTCATCATCGGCATGCCCGCTGTATGATTTCACGTGCTGGCCACCATTTATACCTCCACTCTTCATTAGCACTGCTTCTCAACCTCCTGTTGCATAATGCAGAGGGCGCGCGCGCACGCACACACACACACGCGCGCGCATGCACGCGCGTCTAAACGCACTTCAAATGTTTGTGTGTGTCCACGTGAATACTGGACACTGTGTGGTCAGCCCAAGATGCAGCAGACATCACGTCTCTCAGAGAATGGGGCGTGCTGGACTATTCCACCCAGCATCGACATCGGACCCAAGTCTGTGTACACTGAATATAGATACGGTAGGTATTGTCGTTGGGATGTCACGTGTTCAGCCTTCACAGATTCTAGGGCATGGCATGTGGTAGGGTGGCCAGTTCAATTCCCCGCCGCCTCTCCTACCCAGACAATTACCTGGTGAGGCTGGGTGGAGTCCCACGCCGTACTGGTCAAACTACAGAGTGCTACCCGCGGGGACTAAACCCCACATAGTGCCTTCATCAGCCAGCACACTAACCACGCTGCCAAGTCCTCTCTCTCTCTCTCTCTCTCTCTCTCTCTCTCGCTCTCTCTCTCTCTCTGAATGCACTAAAATGAAAGAGGGACAAGAAGGGCAGAATGTTAAACGTTCCCTCATGCTCAATCCATACCCTTTGAACATAAAGTATGTTTGTTCTATCTTTAGCTCTATAATGCAGCACTGACATGATTCGTTTGACAAATAGTCGGAATCTATGTATTATTGCATCCAAAAGACACAATGGAGATAGATGTGAAGATACGTACATAACGACACAATGGAGATAGATGTGAAGGTATGTGCACAAAGATACAAATGGAGATAAATGTGAAGGTATGTGCACAAAGACACAATGGAAATAAATGTGAAGGTATGTGCATAAAGACAATGGAGATAGATGTGAAGGTATGTGCACAAAGACACAATGGAGATAGATGTGAAGGTGTCTGCACAAAGACAGTGGAGATAGATGTGAAGGTATGTGCACAAAGACACAATGGAAATAAATGTGAAGGTGTCTGCACAAAGACCAATGGAGACAGATGTGAAAGTATGTGCATAAAGACACAATGTAGATAGATGTGAAGGTAAATGCACAAAGACACAATAGATATATATGTGAAGGTATGTGCATAAAAACAATTGAGATGGATGTGAAGGTATGTGCACAAAGACACAATGGAGATAGATGTGAAGGTATGTGCACAAAGACACAATGGCGACAGATGTAAAGGTATGTGAACACAGACACAATGGAGATAGATGTGAAGGTATGTGCACAAAGACCATGGAGACAGATGTGAAGATACTTGCACAAAGACACAGTGGAGATATCTGAATAACAAGGACACAATGGAGATAGATGTGAAGGTACATGCACAAAGACACAATAGATATATATGTGAAGGTATGTGCATAAAGACAATTGAGATAGATGTGAGGGTACATGCACAAAGACAATGGAGATAGATGTGAAGGTACATGTGTGAAGGTACATGCACAAAGACACAATGTAGATAGATGTGAAGGTATGTGCACAAAGAGATAGATGTGAAGGTATGTGCACAAAGAGATAGATGTGAAGGTATGTGCACAAAGAGTTGGATGTGAAGATATGTGCACAAAGACACAGTGGACATAGATGTGAAGGTATGTGCACAAAGAGTTGGATGTGAAGGTATGTACACAAAAATACAATGGAGATAGATGTGAAGGTATGTGAACAAAGATGCAGTGGAGATAGATGTGAAGGTTTGTGAACAAAGACACAATGGAGATAGATGTGAAGGTACACGCACAGAGACACATTGGAGATAGATGTGAAGGTATAAGCACAGAGACACATTGGAGATAAATGTGAAGGTACAAGCACAGAGACACATTGGAGATAGATGTGAAGGTATAAGCACAGAGACACGTTGGAGATAGATGTGAAGGTATAAGCACAGAGACACATTGGAGATAGATGTGAAGGTATAAGCACAGAGACACATTGGAGATAGATGTGAAGGTATAAGCACAGAGACACATTGGAGATAGATGAGGGTGTGTACACAGACACAATGAAGATAGACGAGGTACATGCACATAACACAGAATTTCCCATACAGTCAACATGGCCATCTATACCACCCCACAGTCTCCCACACAGACAAGGCCATCTATACCATCTCACAGTCTCCCACACAAACAACATGGCCATCTATACCATCTCAGTCTCCCACACAAACAACATGGCCATCTATACCATCTCACAGTCTCCCACACAAACAACGTGGCCATCTATACCATCTCAGTCTCCCACACAAACAACATGGCCATCTATACCATCTCACAGTCTCCCACACAGACATGGCCATCTATACCATCTCACAGTCTCCCACACAAACAACATGGCCATCTATACCACCCCACAGTCTCCCACACAGACAAGGCCATCTATACCACCCCACAGTCTCCCACACAGACAAGGCCATCTATACCACCCCACAGTCTCCCACACAGACAAGGCCATCTATACCATCTCACAGTCTCCCACACAGACAACATGGCCATCTATACCATCTCAGTCTCCCACACAAACATGGCCATCTATACCATCTCACAGTCTCCCACACAAACAACATGGCCATCTATACCATCTCACAGTCTCCCACACAAACAACGTGGCCATCTATACCATCTCAGTCTCCCACACAAACAACATGGCCATCTATACCACCCCACAGTCTCCCACACAGACAAGGCCATCTATACCATCTCACAGTCTCCCACACAGACAACATGGCCATCTATACCATCTCAGTCTCCCACACAAACAACATGGCCATCTATACCATCTCACAGTCTCCCACACAAACAACATGGCCATCTATACCATCTCAGTCTCCCACACAAACAACATGGCCATCTATACCACCCCACAGTCTCCCACACAGACAAGGCCATCTATACCATCTCACAGTCTCCCACACAAACAACATGGCCATCTATACCATCTCAGTCTCCCACACAAACAACATGGCCATCTATACCACCCCACAGTCTCCCACACAGACAAGGCCATCTATACCATCTCACAGTCTCCCACACAAACAACATGGCCATCTATACCATCTCAGTCTCCCACACAAACAACATGGCCATCTATACCACCCCACAGTCTCCCACACAGACAAGGCCATCTATACCATCTCACAGTCTCCCACACAGACAACATGGCCATCTATACCATCTCAGTCTCCCGCACAAACAACATGGCCATCTATACCATCTCACAGTCTCCCACACAAACAACATGGCCATCTATACCATCTCACAGTCTCCCACACAAACAACGTGGCCATCTATACCATCTCAGTCTCCCACACAAACAACATGGCCATCTATACCATCTCACAGTCTCCCACACAAACAACATGGCCATCTATACCATCTCACAGTCTCCCACACAAACAACGTGGCCATCTATACCATCTCACAGTCTCCCACACATACAAATCCATCTATACCATCTCACAGTTTCCCACACAGACAACAAGGCCATCTATACCATCTCACAGTCTCCCACACAACTGGAGGTCCTTCTCAGATGTCCTGTGGAGCCAAGGGACATGAGAATAGAACAGCTGGCCATACTAAACAAAGACTTAAAATAATGCACTGGAATGCGGAGGGAGGCAGCAAAAAAAAAAATAGAATTAGAAAACATCCTGGACCAAGAAAAAGTAAGCATATGTTGCTTGCAAGAAACTCACCTCAACGAAAATATAGCCTTCAAAATCAGAGGCTACCAGTGTTACCGATCTGACCGAAAGGACAGGCGAAAAGGTGGGATACTTACCCTTGTAAAAAAATAACATCACTGCTTCCCAAATCGAGGTCTATATGGAAGGGGCTGAGTATCAGACACTTAAACTTAAAACAGGCTATACAGACCTACATCTGATCAATTTCTACTGTCCAAGTGACCGCCCACAGGCACCGGACACACTACCATTAACAGAAAAAATTATTGTGTGTGGCGATTTCAACAGCCACTCGCAGAGTTGGGGCTATGATCACATGGACCAGAGAGGAGAGAGACTGGAAGACTGGCAGGATGAGAATAGATTCATCTTGGTTAACAAGCCGTCCGACCCACATACTTTCTACTCGAGATCATGGCACTCTACAACTACACCTGACCTGGCTTTTCATTCACCAGACCTGGAGTGGAACATTACACGAATTGTTGGGAAACAACTTGGTGGCAGCGACCATCGGCCAGTCTTTCTAACTGTAGAAAATGAGCTTGTAAGTGAAAGCAGCACCCTCTCGAGGTGGAACTACAAGAAAGCAGACTGGGCAATGTAAAGGAATCGCACCAGCTTACTGGTTAGAAACCTGAACACTGAGAAAGACATAAATAAAGTAGTTGAAGAGTTTGGGAAATGCATACTACAGGCAGCGCGAGAAACAGTACCAAGAGGAGCCCATAAACAATATAAACCCTACTGGAGTAGTGAACTGGAACAGTTGCATAATAATGTGGAAGTATGTAGAAAGCAAGCAGAGGCCACACCCAGCCAAGAGCACCACAATAAATTCCAGCATGCAAAAGCCACATTTCAAAGGGCCAAGCTGCAGGCTAGACGGAAAAGCTGGCAGGAAAAAACAGAGTCTCTGAACTTTGAAAGAGACACAAGGAAATTGTGGAAGCTAATAAAACAACTTAACGATGAGGGCACAGGGAAAAACTCAAAAATTGCACTACATAAAGATGGAAACATCTTAACAAGAAAGCAAGCAGCTGACCATTTTGCGGACTCATTCGCACAAGATAACAATATCAACATTAGTCCAGAGAAACAAAAAGAGATTCGAGAGAAACTACAACATACAGGACAGAAGGAAATAGTACATGAGGTTCTGGAGGCACCCATCACAATCAGCGAACTGGAGCTAGCCATATCAAAACTGAAAATGAGAAAGTCACCAGGAGCTGAGGTATCTCCAATGAAATGATCAGGAACCTAGGAACAGAGGCCAAAGCAAAGCTGTTGCAGATCTTCAATAACAGTTGGACCTTAGGCAGTGTTCCACAAGCCTGGAGAGAAGCAATCATGATACCCCTCCTAAAATCAGGGAAAGATAGTTCCATTGCCTCTAGCTACAGACCAATTAGCCTCACCAGCCGTCTCTGCAAAACACTGGAGCACATCATCAATCACAGACTGCAGTGGTACATTGAAAGTAAAAACATTCTTGTGCCACAGCAGGCTGGCTTTAGGCAGTGCTACTCTACGGAAGATCAGACAACCTACCTCTCCCAAGAAATTGAGGATGCATTCCAAGAGAAGAAGCTGGTGCTTGCGGCATGGATAGATTTGAAGAAAGCCTTTGACAAAGTCTGGAAAGAAGGTCTCATGAATAAACTGAGAAACAGCAAAGTCAATGGAAGGATGTACAAATGGGTAAAAGCATACTTGCACAACAGAAGAGCCCGAGTACAGATAGACGGACTAAAGAGCAAGAAAGTACTACTGGTCACAGTGTTCCCCAGGGCGGAGTCTTGTCCCCCACACTTTTTCTAATCTTCATCAATGATCTCGTTGCTAATCTACCGCATGGAATTAAAGCCGCAATGTACGCCGATGACCTGGTTCTATGGAGCACAAATGAACATGCATCAGTGGCCACCAGATTACTACAAAGAGCTGTAGATACATTTGTTGCATGGGCAAATAGATGGTGTATCAGCATAAACACTGACAAGTGCAGCACCACCCTATTTACCCTCTCTCCAAAACAAAAGGCAGGGACCATCCAGATAAATGGAACACCCCTAAGAGAAGATAAAGAACCAACATACCTTGGAGTAACATTTGAAGGCAGGCTGACATGGAGAAAGCACATCACCACAGCAGTAGCAAAAGCCAGAAGGAAAATAGCCATCCTGAGAAAGCTAAGTGGAACCACATGGAGAGCCAGTGGGAAAATACTTAGCAAAGTTTATCAACAGAGCATACGACCACACCTGGAATACGGGTCAACTGCGTGGTGTTCGGCATCAAAAACAACACTACAAGAGCTGGACAAAGTGCAAAATCAAGCACTTAGAGTCACCACAGGAGGGATGAGATCAACCCCTATAGTGGAAATGGAGAAGATGGGGAGGACACAAGCACTGAGTGAGCGCAGAGATACAAAAACGCTAATACAAGCAGAAAAGTTCCTCAGCTTGCCAGGCCACCCTATGAAGAACAGATTTAAAAACCTAGCTATGGGGCGGTTGAAAAGAAGTAGTTTTATCCACCAGGCCAAACGACTCTGCAGAGAAACCACCGATCTGCCCACAGTTGGTATCCCCCTAACAACTATTCCAGAGCGAACTCCATGGAAAGATGAGCATAGACTATCATTACAAATCCAGACAAAAGTGAGAGGAATATTTGACAAGGAAGAACAGAACAGTGTGCAGCGCAGAACAGCCACTCTCAGCTTCCTTGAGAAGAATACCCACAGGACACCAGGATCCGAGTCTACACAGATGGGTCAGCACAAAATGCTGTTCGAAATGGAGGAGCGGGAGTGTACATAGAATACCCAAATAATACTAGGGACACAGCTAGAGTACCAACAGGAAAGTACTGCCATAACTACGATGCTGAAATTGAGGCAATCAAGATAGCAACAGAGAAATTACTAAATACCAGCAATGGTACACAACCTGTGGTGCTATTGACAGATGCAAAATCAGTACTTGAGGCGCTCCTGTCTGGGAAATTGCCAGTACTAAGGACACTACTTTCTGAACTTAGCAGTCAGCATAAGGTCACCATAAAGTGGATACCATCCCACTGTGGAGTACCCGGAAACGACAGAGCTGATCAACTGGCTAAGGAAGGAGCCAAAGAAGAACAGCCTGATGTGCCCGTTACATACCAACAAAGGAAAAGAATGATCACATCAGTCAGAAAGCCACCAAAACCTGCTCAAGATGACTACCACGTTATGGATAGACCAGAACAAGTCATTATTCTGCGCCTCAGGACAGGGCACAATATATTACGCAACCACATGTATACAAAATTCAAGATTGGTGAAACAGCCATGTGCACATGTGGACTGGCGTCGCAGACAGCAGAGCACATACTCCAAGACTGCCCAAAATATAACATATCTAGGCAAACCTTCTGGCCTAGAGAGACGACAGTGGAAGATAAACTCTATGGACCACTGTGTGAACTGAAAAAGACAGTTCAATTCATACAAGAGACAGCTTTGCAGTTATAGACATATTTCAAGCGAACGAAAGAAGAAGAAGAACCCTGAACACATCCTCCAGACAGCCCAGTTGACAGAGACCTGAGCTGCCAGACATGGCTAGGGAGTGCTCAGACCTGAGCTGCCAGAAGAGTTCTGTGTTTTGTCCCAAAACAACTGCAGAAATGTTTGCTATTTTATGATACCAGAGTGGACAAGCATGAAACATTTCAGAAAACAAAATACATAAAACAACTATCTAAATAAAGAACATGTCTGACATAAAACCCATATGTATGTAAATGAAAACAGATGATGCAGGTGTATCTATGCCATTATCAACCCAGTTGTAAATGCAACAAAGACAGCAAGTAGACAATACAACTGTCACCTGCTAGCCAGACAAGGCCACAAGGGAAGGTTGAGCACAGGATCATTCAGTACCTCAGAAAACAGCAAGATCTCACACAAATGATCACATAATGTCTGGGGTAACAATGAATCAAAGGAAGGACAACATATGAACCCAGACAGTAAGGAAATAGGACTGACAATGATCACCTAGGACTGACAACGGTCACCTCACCTCCTAATATTGTGCTGCCAGTATGAAGTCATGTAATATCATACTTTTGCAGCAATAACTGTCATGAAAAGGTGAAGTCAGTCAGTTGATATTATCCTGACCTTTTATGCAACATGAAGTCAGTCAGTCATTCAGTCAGCTGATATTATCCTGACCTGTTATACAAGGTGAAGTCAGTCAGCTGATATTATCCTGATCTGCTGAAAGGTGTGGCTGGTGGCTGTGACATAAGTGAAAGGTGTGGCTGGTGGCTGTGACATAAGTGAAAGGTGTGGCTGGTGGCTGTGACATAAGTGAAAGGTGTGGCTGTGACATAAGTGAAAGGTGTGGCTGTGACATAAGTGAAAGGTGTGGCTGTGACATAAGTGAAAGGTGTGGCTGTGACATAAGTGAAAGATGTGGCTGGTGGCTGTGACATAAGTGAAAGATGTGGCTGGTGGCTGTGACATAAGTGAAAGGTGTGGCTGGTGGCTGTGACATAAGTGAAAGGTGTGGCTGGTGGCTGTGACATAAGTGAAAGGTGTGGCTGTGACATAAGTGAAAGGTGTGGCTGTGACATAAGTGAAAGGTGTGGCTGTGACATAAGTGAAAGGTGTGGTTGGTGGCTGTGACATAAGTGAAATGTGTGGCTGGTGGCTGTGACATAAGTGAAAGGTGTGGCTGGTGGCTGTGACATAAGTGAAAGGTGTGGCTGTGACATAAGTGAAAGGTGTGGCTGTGACATAAGTGAAAGGTGTGGCTGTGACATAAATGAAAGGTGTGGCTGTGCCATAAGTGAAAGGTGTGGCTGTGACATAAATGAAAGGTGTGGCTGTGCCATAAGTGAAAGGTGTGGCTGTGACATAAGTGAAAGGTGTGGCTGTGACATAAGTGAAAGGTGTGGCTGTGACATAAGTGAAAGGTGTGGCTGTGACATAAGTGAAAGGTGTGGCTGTGACATAAGTGAAAGGTGTGGCTGTGACATAAGTGAAAGGTGTGGCTGTGACATAAGTGAAAGATGTGGCTGGTGGCTGTGACATAAGTGAAAGGTGTGGCTGGTGGCCGTGACATAAGTGAAAGGTGTGGCTGGTGGCTGTGACATAAGTGAAAGGTGTGGCTGTGATATAAGTGAAAGATGTGGCTGGTGGCTGTGACATAAGTGAAAGATGTGGCTGGTGGCTGTGACATAAGTGAAAGGTGTGGCTGGTGGCTGTGACATAAGTGAAAGGTGTGGCTGGTGGCTGTGACATAAGTGAAAGGTGTGGCTGGTGGCTGTGACATAAGTGAAAGGTGTGGCTGTGACATAAGTGAAAGGTGTGGCTGTGACATAAGTGAAAGGTGTGGCTGTGACATAAGTGAAAGGTGTGGCTGTGACATAAGTGAAAGGTGTGGCTGGTGGCTGTGACATAAGTGAAATGTGTGGCTGGTGGCTGTGACATAAGTGAAAGGTGTGGCTGGTGGCTGTGACATAAGTGAAAGGTGTGGCTGTGACATAAGTGAAAGGTGTGGCTGTGACATAAGTGAAAGGTGTGGCTGTGACATAAATGAAAGGTGTGGCTGTGCCATAAGTGAAAGGTGTGGCTGTGACATAAGTGAAAGGTGTGGCTGTGACATAAGTGAAAGGTGTGGCTGTGACATAAGTGAAAGGTGTGGCTGTGACATAAGTGAAAGGTGTGGCTGTGACATAAGTGAAAGGTGTGGCTGTGACATAAGTGAAAGGTGTAGCTGTGACATAAGTGAAAGGTGTGGCTGTGACATAAGTGAAAGGTGTGGCTGTGACATAAGTGAAAGGTGTGGCTGTGACATAAGTGAAAGGTGTGGCTGGTGGCTGTGACATAAGTGAAAGGTGTGGCTGGTGGCCGTGACATAAGTGAAAGGTGTGGCTGGTGGCTGTGACATAAGTGAAAGGTGTGGCTGTGATATAAGTGAAAGGTGTGGCTGTGACATAAGTGAAAGGTGTGGCTGTGACATAAGTTAAAGGAGTGGCTAGGTGGCTGTGACATAAGTAAAAGGTGTGGCTGGTGGCTGTGACATAAGTGAAAGGTGTGGCTGGTGGCTGTGACATAAATGAAAGAAATGGTAACAGAGAGCAGGCAGAATAACCAGATAACAGCTCACACTAGGTTCAATCTCCAGATAACAGCTCACACCAGGTTCAGTCTCAAGATAACAGCTCACACCTGGTTCAATCTCCAGATAACAGATAACACCTGGTTCAACCACAGGAAAACAGCTCACACCTGGTTCAATCTCCAGATAACAGCTCACACCTGGTTCAATCTCCAGATAACAGCTCACACCAGGTTCAGTCTCAAGATAACAGCTCACACCTGGTTCAATCTCCAGATAACAGATAACACCTGGTTCAACCACAGGAAAACAGTTCACACCTGGTTCAATCTCCAGATAACAGCTCACACCTGGTTCAATCTCCAGATAACAGATAACACCTGGTTCAACCACAGGAAAACAGTTCACACCTGGTTCAATCTCCAGATAACAGCTCACACCTGGTTCAATCTCCAGATAACAGATCACACCTGATTCAATTACCATCCTCCCACTATCACGGAGAAGCCCGGCAAACAATGCTCAGTAAAGCTGGCTGATTACTGATTCCAAAGAACTTCAGAAAGCACTGCAAACATAAAGCAGACTGCCACAGTGATCATGTACCAGTTGAATGACGGACAGGTCAAAACTGCAGTCTACACAGAAAAGCCCACAGAATATCAAGTAATGTCTAGCACTACTTAGACAATTAAAGGATGGACAGGTTCAAAGCTACTACACACAACAGACAGGTTGGATCCATTTAAGGGAGGGGTCCAGGGGAAATATCACAATTACCTAGGTTCGTTCAACATGGGTTGGTTGAATTCAGACAAGAAAATATTTGAATTATGAGTAGGACATAGCTATTATGAAGTGTTATGTGATCTTAGATCAGCATCAACTATAGGATAGGTGGTTCTTTTATTTTTGTCGGTATAACACGGGTTGAACACACAGACACGAGTACAAATCTCTCTCTCTCTCTCTCAAATCTTTTCCTCAATTAAACAGCTCATTCTAACTACCGGTCTCTCTGTGGCTAAGGGCTTGCGAACGCGGTTTGTGAGTCCGTATACCCGGGTTCGAAACACAGTGGTGCTGGTTTTTTCGAAAAAGGTATAGGAACCGGTCGTTCAGAAAGCAATGGCAAACTACTGAACGTAACATTTGCCCAGGAATCACGAACAGCGAAAATGCTGGGGTTGACTGCTACGTCCTGTGAAGGACATGCAAATTAATTCTAACTACCGCTGGCAACATGTTCATAAAACGAATAACATCGTCAATCCGACACGACGGCTGAAGGTGTGTGTGCCAGACACGACCCAACCCACCGACCACTCACTGTATTGTTTAAAGTGGCATGCCTGGTTTGGGTTGGGGAGAGTGGGGTCGCCCGCCCGGCTTTGTTGGGGGTATCTTGAGCCCGGTCCAACTGGAGCCTGCTAGAGCCTTTTGTAAGCCACGACCTTGTTTCTCTCGGCTTCCCTTCCTTCCATGCCCCCAACACAACTCATCTCCTGCCTGTACGTCTCCTACATCAACGACTATCTGTGGCACTGATGTGCGTGTACGTGGACCAGTTGACTAGAGCGACGTGAAGTGGGAGAGAAAATGTCATGCTTATGGTAATGAATATGTAACAGCCAGCGGCCTGTCCGACAACACAGCAACCCCGCCATTTTGAATAATAAAATCCACTGAATTATTTCTCGGCGGTTCACGGAAACTAATAAGTTGATGAAATACACCTTGTAGGCGAAGTGCTGCTAGCCAACTGCTAGGTTTATCCAACATGCAAGTGAACGTGTGAACATATACCACAGAGAGGAGGACCACAGAGAAACTTACCCGCTTCAAACTCACAAAATTCAACTTCGACTTTACAGACGTCAATTATTCCGAGCGTTTCCAAACTGGGCAAGGAATGGCTTCCGACGTCGTGATTGGCTGAAATCTCACGGACACATTTGCACAAATCTATGTTTATGTTTTACATTTAATTTAAACGGTTCATTAAGTCCGCTTTTAATAACAAATTCAATTTATCACAAAATTCACAGATCTATCATATTTTTTAAACACGCATTTCACATGAAAACAATTTGTAGAGGATATTCTGCCCAACTAGTTTTCTACTTTCGATTTCAGCTGACCAATGAGATGCCAGCAGTGAAACAGATGGTTGCATAATTTGTGCCTGGCCTGCCTGGAGTCGGGCCCAAACTTAAGGCAACCTTTTATCTCCTGGTTACATTACTCCTTCCTTCCACTAAACAGCTAGTCGCTCGGATCCAGTTCGTCCCCACCCACTGTTCCCTTTAAACTGGTCAGCTTGATATAACCAAAGTTGTGTTCTATGGGAAGTTTTTTTTAAACATTTCTGTATCAGTGGCGGCAACACGGGATAGTTTGCGGGTGATGTTCAAGTTAGATATATATCTTTTACAAGACGTCGCAGTCAACCCTGGCATTTTGTGGCTGTTTGTGATCTACTGGGCAATTTGACAGTTCAGTAGTTTACCATTGTATTCTGAACGACCGAGGCCTCATATCTTCGAAATCAACGCTAGAGTATTCATTAATAAGCACCGTGTGTGATTAAAGCATTAAAGGCCACTAAACAAACTCCGGGGTGCCTCGGTCACGTATGGGTAACACGATACATTCTGACCTGGTGGTCATATATTCTATCGACATTGGGGATGGGGCTTGTTTTTGTTTTAATTGACCTGGGCCCCAAAGTCTAAAAATGGATATCGTGGAATGTTCTGAGAATAAAAGGCGGTGGCTGTGACCACATGACCCAACGGGTGCCCGTTGGTTTACAAAACTAATAAGTGAGCACCATTTACCAAATACGCTTGTACCTAATATTCCACTGGCACTGCTTTGTGAACATTCTTCCCAGAGTGGTGTAATAATCTACAGATGGGTCTGTTGAGTGCTACACGCTGATCTCGTGGGTTGTCACATGACAGGTAGGAGGAAAGACTGTGGGGAAAGACAGAGGGGCTTTTGCGGTGACCACGAGCAGTTTAACTATGGGGGGGGGGGGCATGGCAGTAACAAAGGCAATAGCGTGACTGGCGACACAGACGACCATCCATACATGTTTTCTCAGCGACTCCGGGGCTTGGCTGCTGTGGGGAGCGGATGGACAAGTTAGTATCCTGAACTCGGGAGTTTGGAAGGAAGAGTCTATGACTCAAGGGATGGGTGTCATTCTGCAACTTTGACCAGACTACAAGAATTTCAAGTCAAACTGGGTCATGCAAGACAAGAACGCCATGAAGGAAGCCAAAGAAGAGTAGTCAAATCACACAGAACGGGTGTCGTCAGTCGTGCACTGAGATAGTTACTGAGGTGAGGACCTGTGCACTTATGGACCGGTGTGCAGTGAGGATGAACTGTCTCATCTCATCTTGTTCCTCTTATATCTTGCGGTGTCGAGGTGAGTCATAAACATCGGGAGAGTGCCCGTTTGTGGGCTTCATGTATCTTGATTCCCGTGGATTCTGTTATTCCCTATGTCCATCGTTTACATGGTCAACCTCTTCTTCTGGTTCCGTTTGGTCTGTACATCATTGCTTGTTGTGGTATACTTTAACTTGGTAGCCTAGTTATATGACCAAACCATTTAACTTGCTGCCTTTTGATGAAATCGCGCGCTGCTATAGTCCTGATTTACTTAATTCTGATTTCTTCATTTCTGATTTTTCTTTCTTCTTGATACGCCGAGTATTCTTCTCAGGAATCTCATTGTCATTCTTGTCATTTTAGGATGATCTGTCGACTAACCGATGATCTCACCAACTAACTGATGATTTCACCAACGAACTGATGATCTCACCAACTAACTGATGATCTCACCAACTAACTGATGATCTCGCCAACTAACCGATGATCTCACCAACTAACTGATGATCTCACCAACTAACTGATGATCTCACCAACTAACCGATGATCTCACCAACTAACTGATGATCTCGCCAACTAACTGATGATCTCACCAACTAACTGATGATCTCACCAACTAACTGATGATCTCACCAACTAACTGATGATCTCACCAACTAACTGATGATCTCGCCAACTAACCGATGATCTCACCAACTAACTGATGATCTCGCCAACTAACTGATGATCTCTCCAACTAACTGATGATCTCACCAACTAACTGATGATCTCACCAACTAACTGATGATCTCACCAACTAACTGATGATCTCGCCAACTAACCGATGATCTCGCCAACTAACCGATGATCTCACCAACTAACTGATGATCTCGCCAACTAACTGATGATCTCACCAACTAACTGATGATCTCACCAACTAACTGATGATCTCACCAACCAACTGATGATCTCACCAACTAACTGACGATCTCACCAACTAACTGATGATCTCACCAACTAACTGATGATCTCACCAACTAACTGACGATCTCACCAACTAACTGACGATCTCACCAACTAACTGACGATCTCACCAACTAACTGACGATCTCGCCAACTAACTGACGATCTCGCCAACTAACTGATGATCTCGCCAACTAACTGACGATCTCACCAACTAACTGACGATCTCACCAACTAACTGACGATCTCACCAACTAACTGACGATCTCGCCAACCAACTGATGATCTCACCAACTAACTGATGATCTCGCCAACTAACTGATGATCTCACCAACTAACTGATGATCTCACCAACTAACTGATGATCTCGCCAACTAACTGATGATCTCGCCAACTAACTGATGATCTCACCAACTAACTGATGATCTCACCAACCAACTGATGATCTCACCAACTAACTGACGATCTCACCAACTAACTGATGATCTCACCAACTAACTGATGATCTCACCAACTAACTGATGATCTCACCAACTAACTGACGATCTCACCAACTAACTGACGATCTCGCCAACTAACTGACGATCTCGCCAACTAACTGACGATCTCGCCAACTAACTGATGATCTCGCCAACTAACTGATGATCTCACCAACTAACTGATGATCTCGCCAACTAACTGATGATCTCACCAACTAACTGATGATCTCACCAACTAACTGATGATCTCACCAACTAACTGATGATCTCACCAACTAACTGATGATCTCACCAACCAACTGATGATCTCGACAACCAACTGATGATCTCACCAACTAACTGATGATCTCGCCAACTAACTGATGATCTCGCCAACTAACTGATGATCTCGCCAACTAACTGATGATCTCACCAACTAACTGATGATCTCACCAACTAACTGATGATCTCACCAACTAACTGATGATCTCACCAACTAACTGATGATCTCACCAACTAACTGATGATCTCACCAACTAACTGATGATCTCACCAACTAACTGATGATCTCACCAACTAACTAATGATCTCACCAACTAACTGATGATCTTACCAACTAACCGAGGATCTCACCAACTAACCGATGATCTCACCAACTAACTGATGATCTCGCCAACCAACTGAGGATCTCACCAACTAACTGATGATCTCACCAACTAACTGATGATCTCACCAACCAACTGAGAATCTCACCAACTAACGGATGATCTCACCAACTAACCGATGATCTCACCAACTAACTGATGATCTTACCAACTAACTGATGATCTCACCAACTAACTGACGATCTCACCAACTAACTGATGATCTCACCAACTAACTGATGATCTCACCAACTAACTGATGATCTCACCAACTAACCCAATAAGCCACGATTCCTGGAACATGGCCCTGTAATTGTGTACACAATCTCAGGATGATCTGTCGACTAACTGATGATGTCACCAACTACCTGATGATCTGTCGACTAACTGATGATCTCACCAACTAACTGATGATCTGTCGACTAACTGATGATGTCACCAACTACCTGATGATCTGTCGACTAACTGATGATCTCACCAACTAACTGATGATCTGTCGACTAACTGATGATCTCACCAACTAACTGATGATCTCACAAACTAACTGATGATCTCACCAACTAACTGATGATCTCACCAACTAACTGATGATCTCACCAACTAACTGATGATCTGTCGACTACTGATGATCTCACCAACTAACTGATGATTGTGACGAAACGCCATGACAGCACAAGAATTATTCTATCATTCTCTAAGTAAAAGAATAATTGTCCACCAGAAAATAATCTGAGGCCCCAACCAAGGAATAAAGAAAAACTAACAGAGATTGAAAACAAGAGAAAAATACATTTTGACCACGCACGCCCCATCATTTCTGTAATGCTAGGTCTGAGAAAGCTTTGATGTACAGATCAAACGTAAAACCCAGACACCACGGCACCAGTCGGCGGTGCCATCAAAGGTTGAAAACTCATTGTTTTCAGTACAAGGGAAGAGAAAGGTGGCAAAGTGTGAAATCTGGGCTGGGGACGACGTTGATACATGGACGTGCTACTCAGGGGAAAACCCGTTTGATCTAAAGACTGCAATATAATGCAGGCCTAACACCTATCTAAAGTCCAGACTTTGTGGGGCCCGGACAACGTCTGTAGTTGCCACCACAAAGGAGCAATTAGGACCAGATGCCTAACACCTCACCGCAATACTGCGGCAAAGTAGGAACACATGGCTGACACATTTTCGCCGGCAACCCAGGAAGGCTGGTGTTAACAGCAGATTGGAATGTAATGACGCAACTGCATCACCGCCAAAGCATGTTTCATTGTTTCAGGAATGTGGCGGGGCATCGGTCAATTTGATTGGCAGAAATAACTACAGTCCATGTGGAAAATAGGTGGAGTTAATGAATATGGAACATATTAATTAGCCCACGTAAAAACCATGTCAGGGATGAAGAGAATAAAACTACAAGCATGGCCAGCAAGACTTCAGATGCATTCACAATAGCGTACCAGGGAAGCCGGAATTTTAATTTCTGGTGAGAGATTGTCAGAAGTCGGGGTGCCCCACCGGCTAGATGAAAGTATTTTTCACTGGCGAGCAACCCCTAATAGTCAGACACTGACTAGGGACAAAATCTATATGGCTGAACTATAGATTAGGCCCATGAATATCCAACGTACAGCTCTAAGTGGCTCGTTACAAAATGAAATGAACTGTGCTGAATATTCGCCAAGGAATGGGAAAGAGAAGGTTAGCTAAGATAGATTTTTACGTCTGAATAAAAGTTTAAGGACAACTATCCTAGTACAGGTTTTTCTCCCTGACTGCTCCTTTCCTTGGTGTGTAAGTGAACCCCCACCAATGTACACACACAACACGTATGCACAATTGGAATTAAAAGATAACGACAGAACTATGAGTTACAATACTACAACATTTATTTACTAATCATAATCATAGACATCTGATGGTTCAAGATGAGGATGATGAAATCATATACATATTGATATTGATGACAAACATTACGTAACTTTACTTGTTACTTGATCTATCTGGATCTGTGGTCCAGATCCCCACTCTCCAGTAGACACAAAAAGAACAGCTTGCCGGTATTCTGACGATCCTGTCAGTACTGACACTCCTAGTCAGTAGTCTCTAGTCTTGAGATCTATAACATAGGTGCTCCTTGTGAGAGCTTGAAAGAAAGTCAAGAATGTGTTATATCAGTTCTACATCAGCGCAATCCTAATTAAAATATATCATAACACAAACATATACAATGACCAGTCTGGCCAAGTTTATCTTCCAGCTCTACTGCGTTCACCATCCTCCTTCTCCCTACTGTCTTTAGTCTGGGACGGGCTTTTCAAGTGTCTCACACGCCTGTAATGATTACATTTCTGCCGCCCCATGTCCATGTCGCTAATACAGAAATTCTGTGTCGTACAGCCGCTCTGTCCAAAATTGGTTTAGCAGCTCACAGGATCGGTAATGGTATTATAATAATGCCTGATCATTCGGGCTTATAAGCCGTGACCAGTAGCTGTGCCAGGTTTCCATGCATTACCGTGGACGCACGCCCACAATACACTGAGAAAGTTTAGCACCCTATACCAATTGTGTGTAATGTCTGTACCATTACACCTCTGCTTCCAACACCATCATTGGCCAATGTGCCAATGCGCAGACAATAGCATAACACTTCATATTGGTAGGTTTGCATATGACAAATCAATATATCAAACATCCAATACACATAAACATATTGATTAAACTAGACATATTATGATACTTTAACATCATAGCATAATGCACTAGTTAGTTTATGAAATTACACATACATACATCCAACATATCCGTAAACATTATATTACTTCAAGATGGACATCTAATGATACTCAACATAATAGCATCAGGCATTATTAATGAGTACTAATATTGTATAGCTACAAAATGAGATATACAACAAGTCTAATTGAAGTTACAACTTAGTTACTGCTGTTGTAAGAATTAAATAGTCAGTTGACTATATTCTGTACAACAAATGCACACACCAAAAAGAGACTAGTCTAGTTTACAAAGAAATGACAAGCATCTACCAAGACACCTAAAAGTATACTTAGACAATGATATTTATTGAAATAACCTATGTCCGCTATAGACTGACTAGTTACTAAGAAATAATTCTCCTAGTTAAATCTAGCAACATAAGAATCATACATATGACTACCAAACATTGAGCTGGCTGCCTACCTGTTCTGAAGTCAGACTTAATCTAACATAAAACAGGCTAGGGACCCTTATTTAAGCTGAGTCACGCAGACAGTATTATCTCCTTGGCATTCCCATCATAAATTCTTCTTATCTCCACCTGACGGTAATTGCAATTAACTCCAAGTCTGTCCAGTCATAAAAATTCGTTCTGCATGCACACTAGCCTTCACACCTGTTGGTCTGACCATTATTAGCCTCCTGAGTCTTATCAGTGATTTCACACCTTGCAGAGTCTGCCAGTCCGAGTGGACGGGGCTTGTTTATCGCCCTGGGGCCATTATCTCTCCCTGTGTCAATGTTGTTCACGCCTGGGTGGTTTTATTTCACTCACTGGCCCAGTTCATTGTTGATTCAGTCTGGGTCTACCTGGGCAAGAAGGTGCCAATGCGTCTGTGTGGTGTCATAGCCCGTCTGGGTCAGCAGTTTTCTAAGGTGTAGACTAATTTAAATTATCTAGTTGTGTCCGTCTCAAGTATCCCATTTTACTTGCCATCTGCAAGCTTACGTCATGGCTAGAGGCTTTTTGTGAATAATCTTACCTCACGACTAGATAGCCATGGAGTAGCATGATTAATTCATTCTTTCTCAATTTGGCCTCTCAAATTTGGAGACCGAGAAAAATATTCTGGGATGTTAAGGCGGCATTTCACGACAGAGATTACCCTCTCGTTTTGTTACTTCAATACAAAGTCGTATGTCAGGATTTCCTAGCTAAACTCAGGTAATACCACATTATTGTTATTCTGATACGTTTCTCTGCTAGTCTGAGCCTGTGTAGTTTTCTTGTTCTGCATATTCTCCCAAACTTTACACTGGTGGATTTTCTGTGTTACTTAATGTTCCAGTTCTAGCTTTATGATTTCACTGAGAACTATTTTCTTCTTTCATTCACTACTTGGTTGTCTGATTTGTTGTATGTGATAATTTGGAGAAATCCATTATCCAAGCTACATGAGCGTGTGGCTTATGCATGTACAGGAGATACATTTAGATTAATCCTGTATGATGTTAAACATTGGGAAGACTGACTACTTAGGAGAATTTCCTGAGAGCTACCAGTCTCTTGATAGCGTCCAAATTAACGTTGATTATTTGGACCAACAATTTGAATGCCTACCAAGATTGGGGTGAACCCACTTGGGAGAAATATTACTAGTTCACCTTGTCTGCATGATGTCTGCATGAGGACTTAGGACATTCAATATCCCAGACGCATTCAGGGAAGGCATTTTAATGTTCGACATGACTGTGCGACCAGCCCTTCCAACAAGACAGTATGAATGGATTAGAAAGGGAGAGAGTAAGTGAGGTGAACTTATAAGGGAAACACTCCATTATATGTATGGAGGTGATTGTGTATGTTTTCAGCTATAGATGTTCTAAATGGTTTTATGAATATATACATATATATTTATTTAGAACTGATATATATTTATGTAACATGCCATCATATATCATCATACCATCATATATTATGACTTGAATGTATGTTCATAGGAATGTATAGACATATGTGTTTGAGATGTGTAGACGTAGATACTACCCATCTCCGTTCGTTTCATTCCAGATCTCTTAGGAGCAATGGACAGTCGACTCATATCGGGGAATGACTTAGCCAAGTGAAGGGACCAATTTGGACTCCTTCAGTCTGACAGGAACTGCGTCTCACGGTGGGGAAGCATGACCTATGTGCTTTCTTAAGTTACGTATACCATATTATAATCATCATCATCATCATCATATGATAATCAAGACTAGAAATAATAAACACAGTTGTTGTATTTTAAACTCAAGTATCCGTATAAATTCTAAATGTTGATAAATGTTTGTGTAGCGTAATCAAGGACACACATTATTATATCATTTAGTGGGGGTTCGCACATATTATCCAGAAGTAGGAATTTATGTCAGGGAGGTACCTTGCCTATGCAGTCATAAGTAACCCGATTACGTTGCATATCTTAACTCCTCCTTTCTCACTTCTGGTGATACCAAGTACAGCCAAATCTATATAGAAATATTCTATCTTCAACGAGCCACTTCTTGGCTGTTTTCTTGAGTATCAGGGACAGTGTCTTAAATCAGCATAACAGACATTTGTTCCACGTTTTCTCTCTGGGATCTGGGGTGGTAATTAGTCCCTTATGACAGAGTTAGGGGATCTCAAACTGCATCCAGAACTAAACACCAGTAGAAGAAAATGATTTTGGCTGAGTGGTTGCCCATCTGGGATCTAACCCCAGCCAGTTGGTGACATATTGGTCTGCTCGTCCGCGATAGAAACCGGGAGTACACCCTAGAAAACTTAGGTTCGCTTGCAAGGAACGAACCTATTTCAAATCTGTTAGTCTGGTATTATTCTGGTTTTGCCAATGGATAGAACATAGGTCATTCTCACTTACATTCTTAGCAGCATTAGTTAGTTATAATTTATTTCTAATGTAGTAGCTTGCTCGATCGTAAGCAAGATTTTGACATATTAGGACTTCTCGTCCATGATAGAATCAGAGAATAAATTCTAGACTATTGATTTTCATAAACCATTCTTTCATTCTTCACCCATAACATTTGCTAAGTATTAACTTAGGAATTTGTTTCTAGGGATGTTTGTAGAATTTAAATAACTTGTTAAAAAGTTAATAATGGATAATATCATTAGAGTTATTTTACATCATTCACCACTATAGAATTAATAATCACATTAATTAGTGATATTAATTAGTTTATTGATGATTTGCTTGATGATGTTTGATTACATGCTTTATCATTTGATTTAATCATGAATAATTTGATAATGCATAATTATTTCAGTGTATGACGGAATGCTTTGCATCAACTTTCTCACTCAAATTCACTACTATCATTCTCATAGCAGTGTCAGTTCCTCTTGTCACTATCCTGCTCTAGTATACATCTGACTAGCTCTGGGTAGGGTAATAATATAATTACTTGCCTGAGTTTAAGCTGAGAAGAGATCATGGATGCACGTACAGATTTCTTAGAGTCCGCTAGAGCAGGGGTGGGCAAACTTTTCGTGCGGAGGGCCGCGTTGACAAATGTAAAGCTATTGGCGGGCCGTATATATATATATATATATCCATTTTGTTTACAGCAACCTATCACAATAAGTAATTATTCATTATTATAGAATATTAAGCAGTATAAATAACTAATTATTGCAGTTTTATTTTACTTATAAACTTATACATTATATTTGACAATATGGACAACAACGTTTACTAATTTGTTAACACGATTTTACAACTTGTTATTACAACAAATATTCTTTATTATCTATCAATGGCTTTAATTTAGACACACAGCGACTACATTGTCACTACAGTTGTTGATTTCTAATGAGATGCTTGCAATTTTTGACAATATTCTTGACATCTGGAGCAAGTTTACTTGTTGAAATTCTCATGACAGCATGCAAGTTGCAGTCCGACAATAAAGACCTATTCTTAGATTTGTTGATCTTCAAGCAAGAGAATGCTTGTTCGCAAATGTATGTTGATCCAAATAATGATAAAAGTTTAGCTGCAAAGTTTTTAGAGTTGGGAAATGATTCTTGTGATAAAGATCCATAGAAATCCAGCAAACCTTCTGTCTTGATGATCTGCTTGTAAGCCAAGCAGCTCCAACTGTATGTCCTCTGTGGCTGTATCAGCTTCTGCACTAAAAGGTGAACTGAGAATATTGAACTATGGCTCTAATTTCTTGAAATCTTTGAATCTCCATCCAAATTCTTCAGCCAGTGCATCTAATTGGGAATTTGTATTTTTCAGTCATTTCACCAGAAATGGTTTCTTGTTTTAGCAAAGGGAAGTGACAAAATCTTTTTTCACTTGCTCGTCTGGAGAACAGTGAGAGTTTTGCTTGAAATGATTTTACATATACATACAATTCATGTGCAAACACACCATTGCCCTGAAGTTTGACATTCAATTCATTTAACTTTTCCATAATTTCAATGGCAAACATAAAGTCTAACTGCCACTCTTTATTGACAATATTAGTATTAAAGTCACATGTAATGCCCTTCAGCTCTAGGAACATCACTATTTCTTCTCTGAGTTCCCACACTCGCCTCAACACCTTGCCGAGACTCAGCCATCGAACATTGGTGTGGTTCAGAACATCGGAATGTTCAGTTTCCAAATCGTCAAGTAATGACTTGAACTGTCTGTGATTAAGTCCTCTTGATCTGATGAGGTTGATGACACTGACAACTGGGTCAATAGCATGTTTGATATTCAAAACAGTTTTACACAGACTTTCTTGATGAATCACACAGTGAAGTGGTAATAATGTGTGGTCTGGATATTCTGCTTTAATCTTATCACTTATCAACTTTACCAGACCTACATTTTTTTCAGTCAAAGCACGAGCTCCGTCAGCTGTAACACTTGCCATCTTGTTCCAAAACAATCCAGTTCTTTCAATACAGTTAGTAACAGCATTGACTATATCATGGCCTGTGGTTGTGTCTTAGAGTGTCTCAACACACAGTAACTCTTCAGTGAGTTTGAAAGAAGTGTTTATTCCACGTATAAATATCAATAATTGGGCAGTGTCATGTACATCGGTACTCTCATCCAATGCAAGAGAGTACCACAAAAATTGTTTACTTGCATCTTGAAGTTTATGCATCAAATTGTCACTGATCTTGTCAACACGTCTGACCACAGTTCTCCTTGATAAAGTAATGTTGTCAAATCTGTTTTTTTTTTCTTTTTCAGGACACATAATGTTTGCTGCATCTAGCAAACATTCCTTGATGAACTCGCCATCAGAAAATGGCTTGTTCTGTTTTACAATTCTTTGTGACAGCACAAGACTAGCTTCAGTTGCAGCATCTTGAATTGAAGACTGTCTAGTGAAAACAGTTTGCTGTTTCTCCAAATTTTTCACCAACTCAAGGCATTTCCTTTCCTTCTCTTCGGTCGTTAAATTGTATCCGAAATCGGAATGTTTTGTTTGATAATGTCTTTTTAAATTGTACTCGTTGAAGACAGCCACTGACTCACGACACAACAATGAAACTGATATGCTACCAACTTTTATAAAACAGTACTTAGTTGTCCATTCATCATTAAAAACACTGCATTCATCTTCAATCTTACGTTTGTTATGGACACTCATCATAACGGTAAATGAAATTCTGTAAAATTCAACAAAATAACTTAAAAATGAATTGAAAATTTTTATTTCTAAATGCTCTCGCGGGCCGCATAAAATCACTTGGCGGGCCGCATGCGGCCCGCGGGCCGTAGTTTGCCCACCCCTGCGCTAGAGGATGGGGCATAAGGCTCGGCTTAATAGGAGAGAAGCTAGAACTATTTATTAGAGATGAAATGGATTGGTGGGACAAAGAAGATGAGCAGATGATGAAAAGACTTGCAGAATTAGAAGCAGATATGCGTAACGAAACTTAAGAAGATGAGATTAAGAAGAAGCAAATTGAAATACTGAACATGGAGGAATCTACCAGCTCGGCTGAGGAAAGGCCAATCACTCAAGCCGAAACTCTGATAGAAAGCGGAGAAGCTGACCGTCACAAAGAAGAGGCATGCATTCCTTCGCAAATCCCCATGGCTCAGAAAAACAAAAACTTGCGCATAGAAAGGCAGATGCTTCCCCCCTCAATTCCGAAAAATAAACGGAATATGGAAAAATGTATCAAGGGTACAGTAATGTCGTGTCCTCCTTTAAAGTGTCGTCCCTGGAGTGAAGAGAGTCAACACCCACATTATAATATTTTTTCCCTATCAATATCCTGGAGAATCCACCAGCTTCCGTCCAACACACTCCATCAGCCCGTGGACACCTTTTCCTATCACTCTCTCACTGTCGTACTATGCCCCCTCTCATACTTCCCCAACGCAACATACTCAACAACTCTTGCTTCTAAAAAATTAATAAAGATTAATTTATTAAAAGAAAAGTGTAACGTATATGAGACGTGTATGCGAAGACAATGTGTGTCGTGTATTATAACATAAATGTATATGTCAGCCTTCAAAGTTCAGGATCATAGTGTACACATCATGGCAAGGATTACACGACATCACACGAGTCAGTACACTAGACCTCACCGAAGTCGTATCCTTCTCTCCAGACATGTCCTCCTCCAGGAACTCTGGTGACCATGAGATCTGAATCCCATGTAAATATATAATCCGTGGAAAAAACTATTATTGTTCCTAACGCAACTGTTCCTAATAGTTTATAGAAACTCCGGCTTCATAATTCCGGCGCAGTGAAACAAACATGGAACACTGTCCTATGAACAGGACTTTTTGTCTCTTGCTAAATGTTCTCTAGTTCTCACTATTAAACAGTTATTGTCTATACTCCAATAGAGTCCTTTATTTTTGTTCTAGTCATAAGTGAACTGAATATCCATCACTACTGGTGTGTTAAAACTGGTATGACCTAAACTCATTCGGTATTTATCCTGTAGGATACATATACCATTCAGCTCCACTGAGCAATGTTGATCATCTTCCTCTAGCATAAGCTCTGTTGTAAAGTTGCTGGCCAATCTTCCTGCGCCAAACTTTATCCGGGATCGGATTTTGCCTGGGTTCCGTGTTCTTCATTCCAACCAGAGGAAACCTGTAACATAAATCATATAACCGGTGATAGCCTCCCCGTCACTGATCTCTATTAGATGATCGTGGGCCATCGGCCTCGCTCAGAAAATATAATGAACCTACTCTGTCATGGACAGATGACTGAACACATATGTTATCATCAGGCCAAGACAAGAAAAAAAATCAACAAACAGAATGCGGAACTTCGCCCACCAGGGACACCTACGGGAATATCCCAATTATCCCTCATTACTTAATTCTCAACTAGTAAAGCTTATCCACACTTCACTAATCTATTTTCAACTAACAGAGCCAAGTATCACTTCCCTACTCTAGCTAGTTTTCCACTAACAGTGCTAATCATCACACTTTAGTTTTAACAAGGCTACAGCCTATATTAATTAGAACTAATTATAATAGGTTCTACCTTAGGCAACACTGCAGTTAGATCAAATTACATCCACTCTTGCCATGACAGGCACGTGTAAAATTAAATTAACTCAATTCGCACACGGTAGACATTTTCCCATCAGAACCACAGTGCCGAAGCACGTCTGCTAAAATCCAAGGTTTGAATTCAACTGTCCTCTCCAATCCTGGTTTTTGGCAAAACCTAAAATTGGTCACGTGACAGTATTCTTCCGGTCCACACATGTGTTATTTGGGCATATCATCCATTGTCAAGAATCGATTTTCCCTGGCTCCATCAATGTCAAAGTTGTCAACAGTTGTTTGGACTTCCCCAACAAACTAACGAGTTACTGTATGATCCCAACAACAGTTTTCCCCAACAAGCTGCCAATCTTCTTTCCGTCCGGAAACTATGAATTGACAGACGGACTATTTTCTTCCGAGCTGAGTACTTCCGCTTCCAATCCGACTTGTTTATAATCTGTCAAAGCGATGTATGATTCAGCTCATTCACTTCCCCTACACATCTGCAACTGTTAATTTTGCCCGACATGTGATGGGCGACATCCGATTGCCACCATGATCCCACGGGTTCCATCTGTATTCAAATGTTGACAAACTGTCAAAGCGATGCCGGGATTTGTCTCACTCTGTTAGTTAAAATAGTTGTCGCTGGCAGATAGTCCGTTTTATCAGAAAGCCTCTACAATAATCAACTGGGTAAACGTAAGGTTTTATTTTGTGACAAGTAAACAGTCACAAACGTGAAAAATGTTTACACCGCAATACAAGCGGATTAGCTGGCTTGGCAACCCACCAATCTCAGGAGCTTCATAAGACTTCCCAAAGGAGAAAAATTCAGGAGGAGGACCTGAGGAAAACTATTAAAGAGATCAAAGGCGAGACCTTACCCGATTCTTTTAATCCCTTCGGTTCAGAGGAACCAGGAGTGGAAATGAATTCAGCTGAGACTGGAATGGATGTAAAACAGGATTGCATTCCTTCGCAAATCCCCATGGCTCAGAAAAACAAAAACTTGCGCATAGAAAGGCAGCTGCTTCCCCCCTCAATTCCGAAAAATAAACGGAATATGGAAAAATGTATCAAGGGTACAGTAAACAGTCACAAACGTGAAAAATGTTTACACCGCAATACAAGCGGATTAGCTGACTTGGCAACCCAGCACTCTCAGGAGCTTCCTAAGACTTCCCGAAGAAGAAAAATTCAGGAGGAGGAGGAGGACCTGAGGAAAACTATTAAAGAGATCGAAGGCGAGACCTTACCCGATTCTTTTAATCCCTTCGGTTCAGAGGAACCAAGAGTGGAAATAAATTCAGCTGAGACTGGAATGGATGTAAAACAGGATTCCATTGTTTCTCACAGTGTGGCCACACAAGATGAAATACTTATCAGTATGAATTACTTATCTCAGGTGGGAGATGGCATTGAAAATGACACCCCACAACATTCACTTCTATTGGATTTGGCACAAGAAAACCAGACCAGGGAGAGAATACCTCAATTGGACTTGGCACAAGAGAGCCCAGCCATGGAGGAAAAACAAGACACGGAGGAGAATTCTTACGATGTCAGTATCTTGGAGTCTTTCAAAAAGGAAATTCAAGATAAAGAAAGCATTCATGTAGATTATACTACGGACTCTGATTCAGGGACGATAATCATGTTTGCTACCAACAAAGAAGAAAATACTTCTTTGGACAAGATGAAGGTAATACCTATCATCAACACAGCTAAAGCTAACAGGGGATCACAAATGATTGACTCTGCAGCGGAACAAGCCAGGAGCGGTTGGTATACTCAACACTCGGGACCTTGTTTACCTTTCACTTCAACCAATGTTGGATGTGGAGAACAGCTGTTTATGTATACTTCTACAAGGAGTGATACAAATTCACAGTTCTTGGGGAACCACAGGATTTCTCAAAGCTGGAAAACTGCTACTAGCCTAATACTTTCAAACACAGAGTCAAAATGGAACTCTGTTGAAGAGGAACTCACCTGGATAAAGAATTATCAAGGGAAGAAAACTCTTAAATCAGGAGGGAGTAAACGGACGCCCTAACAAGAAAGAGGAAAGTACGAGTTGAATGCACATCATAACATTATGATGTTTAGCAAATTTCCTGCCAAAAGGAGGAGATTGAAGGATTTTATTATGATCTTTGGCCGACGGAGGAAAAGAAAACGGAGCAACATTACTGCGACTAATTCTTTTAAGAAAACACTGATGGCATTTCCTCTGCTTATAGGACAAGGGCCAGAAATTGAGTGGACAATAACAGTCTCTCTGCGGCGCAGGAGAATCTTGTTATACATTTTGCAATTTCCCGGCTGGGAAAAAGTAAAACCTCCAGAGGACAGGACATTACCGAGCAATAGCACGGAAATCCGACACAACACCAGTAGCAAAGATTTGCAAGATTTATCTTGGGATTATGGACATGGGATGTCTTTTTGGACTCACCGGACAACCCACTGCCACAAGGAATATTGGGAACCCAGACTTGGAGGCAATTCTGGAATGGAGAGCACTTAGATACATTCTTCAATGCTGCCGAGGCTCTGTTATAGGCTTCATTGCTGAACCTACTTAAATTGAGGAGCTATGTGACGAAACGCCACGACAGCACAAGAATTATTCTATCATTCTCTAAGTAAAAGAATAATTGTCCACCAGAAAATAATCTGAGGCCCCAACCAAGGAATAAGGAAAAACTAACCGAGATTGAAAACAAGAGAAAAATACATTTTGACCACGCACGCCCCATCATTTCTGTAATGCTAGGTCTGAGAAAGCTTTGATGTACATATCAAACGTAAAACCCAGACACCACGGCACAAGTCGGCAGTGCTATCAAAGGTTGAAAAGTCATTGTTTTCAGTACAAGGGAAGAGAAAGATGGCAAAGTGTGAAATCTGGGCTGGGGACGACGTTGGTACATGGACGTGCTACTCAGGGAAAAACCCGTTTGATCTAAAGACTGCAATATAATGCAGGCCTAACACCTATCTAAAGTCCAGACCTTGTGGGGCCCGGACAACGTCTGTAGTTGCCACCACAAAAGGAGCAATTAGGACCAGATGCCTAACACCTCACCGCAATACTGCGGCAAAGTAGGAACACATGGCTGACACATTTTTGCCGGCAACCCAGGAAGGCTGGTGTTAACAGCAGATTGGAATGTAATGACGCAACTGCATCACCGCCAAAGCATGTTTCATTGTTTCAGGAATGTGGCGGGGCATCGGTCAATTGGCAGAAATAACTACAGTCCATGTGGAAAATAGGTGGAGTTAATGAATATGGAACATATTAATTAGCCCACGTGAAAACCATGTCAGGGATGAAGAGAATAAAACTACAAGCATGGCCAGCAAGACTTCAGATGCATTCACAATAGCGTACCAGGGAAGCCGGAATTTTAATTTCTGGTGAGAGATTACCCTCTCGTTTTGTTACTTCAATACAAAGTCGTATGACAGGATTTCCTAGCTAAACTCAGGTAATACCACATTATTGTTACTCTGATACGTTTCTCTGCTAGTCTGAGCCTGTGTAGTTTTCTTGTTCTGCATATTCTCCCAAACTTTACACTGGTGGATTTTCTGTGTTACTTAATGTTCCAGTTCTAGCTTTATGATTTCACTGAGAACTATTTTCTTCTTTCATTCACTACTTGGTTGTCTGATTTGTTGTATGTGATAATTTGGAGAAATCCATTATCCAAGCTACATGAGTGTGTGGCTTATGCATGTACAGGAGATACATTTAGATTAATCCTGTATGATGTTAAACATTGGGGAGACTGACTACTTAGGAGAATTTCCTGAGAGCTACCAGTCTCTTGATAGCGTCCAAATTAACGTTGATTATTTGGACCAACAATTTGAATGCCTACCAAGATTGGGGTAACCCACTTGGGAGAAATGTTACTAGTTCACCTTGTCTGCATGATGTCTGCATGAGGACAGACATGACTTAGGACATTCAATATCCCAGACGCATTCAGGGAAGGCATTTTAATGTTCGACAGGACTGTGCGACCAGCCCTTCCGACAAGACAGTATGAATGGATTAGAAAGGGAGAGAGTAAGTGAGGTGAACTTATAAGGGAAACTTATAAGGGAAACACTCCATTATATGTGTGGAGGTGATTGTGTATGTTTTCAGCTATAGATGTTCTAAATGGTTTTATGAATATATACATATATATTTATTTAGAACTGATATATATTTATGTAACATGCCATCATATATCATCGTACCATCATATATTATGACTTGAATGTATGTTTATAGGAATGTATAGACATATGTGTTTGAGATGTGTAGACGTAGATACTACTCATCTCCGTTCGTTTCATTCCAGATCTCTTAGGAGCAATGGACAGTCAACTCATATCGGGGAATGACTTAGCCAAGTGAAGGGACCAATTTGGACTCCTTCAGTCTGACAGTGAACTGCGTCTCACGGTGGGGAAGCATGACCTATGTGCTTTCTTAAGTTACGTATACCATATTATAATCATCATCATCATCATCATATGATAATCAAGACTAAAAATAATAAACACAGTTGTTGTATTTTAAACTCAAGTATCCGTATAAATTCTAAATGCTGATAAATGTTTGTGTAGCGTAATCAAGTACACACATTATTATATCATTTAGTGGGGGTTCGCACATATTATCCAGAAGTAGGAATTTATGTCAGGGAGGTACCTTGCCTATGCAGTCATAAGTAACCCGATTACGTTGCATATCTTAACTCCTCCTTTCTCACTTCTGGTGATACCAAGTACAGCCAAATCTATATAGAAATATTCTATCTTCAACGAGCCACTTCTTGGCTGTTTTCTTGAGTATCAGGGACAGTGTCTTAAATCAGCATAACAGACATTTGTTCCACGTTTTCTCTCTGGGATCTGGGGTGGTAATTAGTCCCTTATGACAGAGTTAGGGGATCTCAAACTGCATCCAGAACTAAACACCAGTAGAAGAAAATGATTTTGGCTGAGTGGTTGCCCATCTGGGATCTAACCCCAGCCAGTTGGTGACAATGATCTCACCAACTAACTGATGATCTTACCAACTAACTGATGATCTCACCAACTACCTGATGATCTGTCGACTAACTGATGATCTCACCAACTAACTGATGATCTCACCAACTAACTGATGATCTCACCAACTAACTGATGATCTGTCGACTAACTGATGATCTCACCAACTAACTGATGATGTCACCAATTAACTGATGATGTCACCAACTACCTGATGATCTGTCGACTAACTGATGATCTCACCAACTAACTGATGATCTGTCGACTAACTGATGATCTCACCAACTAACTGATGATCTCACGAACTAACTGATGATCTCACCAACTAACTGATGATCTCACCAACTAACAGATGATCTCACCAACTAACTGATGATCTCACCAACTAACTGATGATCTCACCAACTAGCTGATGATCTCACCAACTAACTGATGATCTGTCGACTAACTGATGATCTCACCAACTAACTGATGATCTCGCCAACCAACTGATGATCTCGCCAACCAACTGATGATCTCACCAACTAACTGAAGATTTCACCAACTAACTGATGATCTCACAAGCTAACCGGTAATCTGCCGATCTCACAAACTAACCGGTAATCTGTCGACTACATGGGACAGACGTGGTGTTGACTACATGACCTTCTAGATGAGGTGAGACTGCGGTGTCAGGACATGGTCTCCAAGTTACAGGGGACAGACATGGTGTTGATTACATGACCTTCTAGGTGAGGTGAGACTGCGGTGTCAGGATATGGTCTCCGAGTTACAGGGCACAGACATGGTGTTGACTACGTGACATTCTAGGTGAGGTGAGACTGTGATGTCAGGACATGGTCTCCGAGTTACAGGGAACAGACATGGTGTTGACTATATGACCTTCTAGGTGAGGTGAGACTGTGATGCCAGGATATGGTCTCCGAGTTACAGGGGACAGACATGGTGTTAACTACATGACCTTCTAGGTGAGGTGAGACCGCGGTGTCAGGATATGATCTCCGAGTTACAGGAGACAGACATGGTGTTGACTACATGACCTTCTAGGTGAGATGAGACTGCGGTGTCAGTATATGATCTCCGAGTTACAGGAAGTGGGGACTTGCTTTTAAGACTCCAACAACGACACCACCAAGCATCAGCCACCTATATATATATATATTTATATGACATCTCTCTCCCCAAGTCGTGGATTTCAGTATATGTCAATCTGTGTTTTATTTGCATCGTCATGAAGAAAGTTAGCTCTATTAGCCGACATTCAATCGTTTCTATATTATCGGCGTGAAGAGAATGTACCTGTCTGGACAATATTTCTGAAGTTTCTGTTACACATGTCTGGAAATTTATATGGAGATTGATGCCACTATGGCTGCAGCACATTATGGACTTTACCTCCACCACCTACGCTTCCCTCGACCATATTCTCACGGGAAATTTGGACTCTATCTTCAACGTTAATCTTGGTCTTTACGCGTTGGATTTTCTTTCAGGACATTAGGACACTACCACACGGATCTATTACAGGACTTTTTCCCATTACATTTTCACTATCGGACTTTACACTGGGCAGCATCGTCTGAGAATCACTACATGGATTACTACTATTTTCTCGATCGTAATTACATTGACTACCGCATCTGCAAACTGGAGTTTTCATGCATAACTGGATACCTGCATCATCGCCATTGATAGACAGCTTACTATTACTATAGTACTTCGAAAAAGGCCAGTATATTTGATTGTTTATTGTGAATATGTGCGTTCTAGTTGGGTGTTATGTTCTGTAAATTAATACGATATCAATGGCCGATTTCTTTTCACGATAATGATGCGGGAGGTTGGCGGGCTATTTCTTTGCTAGATAAACTCGTTTATATAGCACAGGGATACGTTTTATACTAACTGTCATCATCTCGTTGCGAATTCCGTTTGTAGCGATCTTTACTACGTGTTTCATGTCGTAACAGTCATATACGTTCGTTATATCTCTATCACTACTTAGTACCTATTTTTTAAAATGGGATTCGATATGTTTCTCTACGTTACACTTCGCTTATTTTTCTCGTAACCGTTAAGTGTCTTGTGTCATTATATTCTTTATACTGAATATATTTTGTACTATTTTTCTGGTATTTATATATCGTAACGGTTGGGACGGTATTTGTATCGCACCAGTCTTGCTATTTCGCTCGTTAGCTCTGCTCTACAAAATTGTTGATTTGCAGTTGTCATTTCGTTCAACTTTTATAATCTTGATACATTTACTACCATCTGCCCTACGAATTATGTCGATTGTACAGTGCATATATATTGTGTATTTTAGCTAGATGAGTTACAGCACATTAGCACAACATGTCGACACTATAAGACTTATGGATATGGGGGGATCTGGTTTAACAGGTCACGAGTTGAGAACGTGGGCGAAACAGGAGTACAATGAGGTTCAAGCTCTACAGCGAGAGGAGAGGGCTGAAAGATTAATGGCAGAGAAAGAGGCGAAAGAACTACAAGCAGCCCGTGAAAGAGAAGAAAGGAAACAAAGATTAACAGCTGAGAAAGAAATGAAAGATAGACAATTAGCATTGGAACGGGAGAAAGTAGCAGCAGAAAAAGATAAATTAGCAGCAGAAAAAGAGAAATTAGCAGCAGAGACAGAAATAAAAGAGAGACAGCTAGCATTTGAGAGAGAGAAATCGGCTACTGAGGTGTTGATAAAAGACAAAGAACTTGAAGGTAATTTGAAGATTAAGACATTGGAAATGGATCGGGAAGCCGCGATAGAGCGAGAAAGATTACAAGCTACGGCTGGCGAACCGATTAAGAAATACCAGGATCTGATTCGTAACTTCCAACAAGGTGATGCAGTCAGTTCTTGGATTACTAATTTTGAAGTTTTGGCTAAATTCTATAAAATTCCAGAACAAGATTTACCAATCTTATTCCATCGTCATTTGGCGTTGGAGCCTTTAAAGGTGATTGAATTGATTCCTGAGAATTTACTGACCAACTACAAATACATGCGTGATAGAGTCTTGGCTAATTTTTCTTTAGATGAATTTGGTTTGAGAACAAAATTCAAGACACTGTCTCCTAAAGCGAACCAAACGTTCCTCGACTATGTGTCTGAAACTTCTTCTTGCTTTGATAAATGGTTGAGAGCAGCGGACGTAGGTTCTAATTTTGATAAATTACGTGACCTTGTTCTGAGGGACAAGCTCCTTTCTTATGTACCTGAAGCTATGTCTGTATTTCTCATATAGAATAAATGTAAGTCACTTACTGAGATGAAGTTGCGGGGGGAATCTTTCTATAATGCACACCGTGACATATTTGCTGAGAGTCCACAACTAGAACTGGTCATAGAGGCTAGTGCCAGAGTCCAGAATCACAGAGGTAATGGTAAGTTTAATAGGTTCTCACATAGAAACAGAGGGCCTTATCATAACACAGAGATGCTGACATGCCTAGAAAGGGTAGGTTCATACTGTGCCCACACTGTAAACTGACTCACGGGTCTCTTGAGATGTGTGACAAACATCCAGGATATCATGCCTATCTGAAGGACATCACGTTGAAGAAACGAAGTAAGTATGACACTTACAAGAGAAGTGTAAAATGTTACTGTTGTTTGGCTTACGGGCACACTAGCAGGTCTTGTGATATGAAGAAGACGTGGAAAGACGCTAGTGTTGCTTACGTGTTCTCCACTAGTGATTCTGATGACATTGAGGACACACACGCAGCTATAATAGAGACATACAACGACAGACTAGATAAGACAGAGAAGGGCATTCCTGATGATGAGTGTCTGGTGACCATTCAGGAGGTCAATGCGGCAAATATCCAGAATGGTACACTGAAAGTTCACCAAGCTTGGGTGAATGATGAACCAACTACGTGCGTGCGAGACACAGGGGCCTCAATTGTTGAGGTAGACCAAAAGCTTGTCAGGGCTCAGGATTACACAGGCAAAACTGTTGCCTGCAGAACCTTTGGCGGCACACTGGAGCGATACAAGATCGCTTCCATCGCAATACAATCCCCTTACTTCGAAGGCACAGTGAATGCGGCAGTACTACCGAATCCTTGTTCCGGTGTACTCATCGGGAACATACCCAATGTTAAATATTGCACTCATGAAGAGGCCATTGACTGGGAGATCGAGCACACTCCGACAAATGCTCTCACGAGATCCCAAGGGTGTCAACAAGAAGAAGAAAGCAAGCAGCATTTATCATCTTCGCTGACTGATAGTGACAACTCTAAGAACACTATCGTACTTACAACTGACATTGCCACTGAACAGAGACAAGATCCCACATTACAAATTTGTTTTAAACACATGAAAAATCCATACAAACAAGCTAAACAGGGTAATTGGCAATTTATCCTAGACAATAATATCTGAACCCAAGAGTACAGCAAAGGCGCAACACTTCTTTTGCAAACAGTGCTTCCTAACAAGTATCGCAGTGAGGCACTGAAGCTTGCGCACGACTCCCCATTTGCTGGTCATATGGGAATTGCAAAAACCACTCACAGACTTTTGGCACAATTTTATTGGCCTGGTTACGCCAAAGATATTACGAAACATGTTCGTTCATGTGCACTGTGTCAAAGAACCACGCAAAAAAGGTAAGCATCCCAAAGCACATGTTCAGCGAACGGATCTAGCAACACGTCTATTTCAAAAAATTGCAGTGGATATTGTCAGTCCACTTAATACTACTACTGATCGTGGAAATCGGTTTATTTTAACCATGATTGATCTCTGTACTTGTTGGCCAGAGGCGATTCCACTTAAGTACATCACAAGTAGATCCATCCTAGATTCATTCTTGTTAATATTCAGCAGGATAGGGTTTCCGTTATATATCTTATCTGATCGAGGTAGTCAGCAATGAAGGTACTAGGCATCCCTCAAGTGTTTAGTTCCCCTTGGCACCCAATGACAAATGGTGTCAATGAAAATTACAACGGGGTCCTCAAGCGAACCCTGGCTAAA
The DNA here is from genome assembly GCA_963921405.1 of Cepaea hortensis. Taxonomy (NCBI): domain Eukaryota; kingdom Metazoa; phylum Mollusca; class Gastropoda; order Stylommatophora; family Helicidae; genus Cepaea; species Cepaea hortensis. The sequence continues at coordinate 433,009,162 of OY992876.1, forward strand.
GTTGCGGCTGAGCGACCCAAAGATTGGGACATCCTATTGCCAGCAGTACTATTTTCGTACCGAGAGATACCACAGTCAAGTACTAGATTTTCTCCATTTGAGCTCGTGTACGGGGCCAATCCACGTGGTCCAATGATGCTGTACAATGACATGCTGACGAACAAAACATATGACCACCCGAAAAGACAAGCCCACGACATAGTTACTCAGCTGAGAGATAAAATTATAACAGCTTGTCAAATTGCGAAATCTGCACGCGAGAAAGCTGGAGAAAAATACAGGCAATATGATAACAGAAAGGCCAAGACAATAGTCTTGAAGGAAGAAGACGAAGTCCTACTTTTGTTACCCGACCCTCGTGATTGTCTTATTACTTCATGCCAGGGTCCATTTAGAGTTAACAGAAAAGTTAGTGATGTCGATTATTTAATTGAGGTAAGAAAGAAAAACAAAATTTTCCACATTAACATGTTAAAACCATACATATCACGTGACACAGACACACCACAGGCAGTCCAACAAATACCGCAGAGAATAGCAGCGGTATGCTGGGTGATCAATGAACAACAAGAAGACGCCATTACACAACATATACCAACACCAACAGTTAATAGTAACAGTGGTTGGCAAGCTATGCAGATCAATCAGAACTTGTCAGCACAAGATAAATACAAACTGACATCAGCTATACAACAATACAGTGACATTTTTTCCGGTAAGCCGGGGCAGACATCACTTATCAAACACAAGATCACATTACTTTCGGATATCCCTGTGAAAATTAAACCATATCCGATTCTTATACTGTATCTAGAAAAAGTCATAGCTGAAATCTCTGAGCTAGATCAGAGTGGTATCATTAGAAAATCTACTTCTAATTACTGTTCTCCTGTAGTAATAGTGAAAAGGAAAGATAATTCATTACGTCTGTGCGTTGATTACAGGAAGGTAAACGCTTTAACTCTCCTCGATGCAGAACCAATGCCAAATATTGATGAGTTAATTGAGGGCATGGCAAACTCAAAAATCTTCTCAAAGATTGACCTCACCAAGGGTTGTTGGCAAATTTCCATGGATGAAGATTCCAGGCACATCACAGCTTTTCCCACTCCATTGGGTTTGTACGAGTGGGCATGTCTTCCATTCGGTCTACAAAATGCACCGAGCACATTTATGCGCATGATGAGACAATTACTGCACGGCAATTGTAATGTTGCTACTTATATGGACGATATTTGTATCCATACTGCTGACATAGACACACACATTAAAATATTAAAACAAGGATTTCAGAGAATACAACAACATGGTCTTAAAGCGAAACTGAGCAAGATCGAAATAGGGTTTACAGAAATACAATTTCTTGGTCATAGAATTTCAGATGGTTTCCGCAAGACAGAGCCACAGGTAGTCACCAAGATTTTAAACATTAAGGCGCCTACCACAAAAAAATTACTTAGGAGTCTGTTAGGTCTGATTAATTACTATCAGAAGTTCATTCCCAATTTTGCAGATATGACAGCAACATTTTCAGAACTTTTAAAGAAAGGTCAGCCTACTAAAATTATCTGGACAAATGATCATGACAAACTATTACAGCAGATCAAACCTCTTTTCTGCAGTTATCTTATTCCTAAACTTCCTGATATCTCAAAGGATTTCATATTGCAGACAGACGCGAGTTTTCATGCAATTTCTGCGGTTCTACTCCAAATGCACGACGGCAAGTTGCATCCTATTCTTTATTTCAGAAAGAAACTTTCAGACACTCAGAGAAATTATGCTATCACGGAACTTGAGGCTTTAGCTTTAATTACGAGCATTGAGAAATTCTCTAGATACCTTCTCGGGAGGAAATTTCTAGTTCTATCTGACAATAAACCGTTGCAGATCTTTAAATCTGACCATCCAAAGAACTCCAGAATACACAGATGGTCACTTCTTTTACAAGATTACGAGTTTGATATCTGCCATATTCCAGACAAAGATAATAATCTGGCAGATCTTCTTAGTAGACTCTAAAATTCCTATGTACCATCACTTTTCTCATTATTGTCTGCGTTCATAATATATTATTTAGGCCGATTAGTTGAATAGACACCCGGTTAGATCGCATTTCATCACATCAAGCAGTCAAATGTCTATTAAATACATAGTGTAAATTCAGTTATATACATATTTTGTTCTTTTGATTCCTTGGCAGAGAAAATATTCTTCATGCTGAGGCCATATAGTAATCCTCGACCTTATGACGAGATCTGTGCATGTGTTCGTTTCATTATTTTGCGCGATGGACTTGGAACTTTGTGCCGGTATTTTACAATTAACCAGGAACTGTGTGCGCGTTTCTGTGGTGTGACATTGATAATTGCTATTATTAGTGAATTTAACTTGTGTACCTATTATTTTATTCGTTATTGATGGAATAATAATATGTAAATATGATGAAACTAATACAGGTATGAGTTTGATAGTATGGATTGAACACATGCACTACATTCAGACGATCTACAGTACAAACTATACAGTAGGATATCGAGTTAAATAATATATCACAATGATACAATGTACATATTATGCAAATTGATATTTATGTCAGGTCGAATTGTATTTATTATAATTAATTAGTTACTAGTTCATAAGTTGTTGTAATTATTAAGATTTTGATTATTCTAGTCGTCGTCAACACGTAAAGCCACAATGATTATATCTCATATGCAGAGAGATCCTACATAGCATTACTTTATCAAGCGATTATAGCCATAGCTTCATTAATAGTCGACATGAGAGCGTTATACAATTCACGACAAAAGGGAAACGGATAAGATTGTTTTAGTCATCAGACTACGGCAAAGCCTCACCTTCAATGTAATAAGAACGGATGACATAGCAGTTGGAAATAAAGTGATAATATAGTTACAGGACAATACTAATATTCAAAACAATGTTTTCCCGTAGTGAATTTGAATAACGAAGACACAAACAATAGATTGCACGATTTATTGCCTGGCACATTTCGCTGCATCTCGTCAGGAACATACTGCAGAAATCACACAACTTACGTGAATTAACTAGATAAATCCTTCAAGTTGAAATATACACATATTCGCACAGTAATGTCACTTATCTACCACGGTAATTTTAAGCTGACTAACATGTCTTTCTGTTTACACAATTCTGGCTTGCGTTGATAGATCATAATTGCTTCTGCAAATTTTAACAAGCGAGTATTTTGTGTGTTAAACAACACGCGAAATGCAGTGTCTCTGTCCACCACATGGCCACTTTCGACAATGCGCCTACCGATTGAAGACGCCGGGAGCTTCCGGTGTGTCGGCCCCACGAGGCTAGCATCTCCTGTGTGTTGTATCTTGTTGACCCATTGAGGTATGTGTTCTGACACCCGTTTGTTAAGCTGTCTCTCTGTTCTACCAATGTAAACGGCCTGGCATCTACATGTGAATTGGTAAATACAATTGTTTGTGGCGTACAGAGGAACAGGCTCTTTGACTGCTGGTGTAGGAATCGGTACGGTTTTATATCTAATGACTGGAGTTGCCGCACAGAATGTTCGACCTACTGCTGTAGTAAGCCGGTCTTGTAGACGTTGCATTACGTCATCCCCTCGAAAGGTTAGCTGGATGAATACCTTGAGCTTAGGGACTGTAGTTACGTCTGCTTTGGGTTTGGGCTGTTGGCAGTGGCGCTTTATAAATCCTGTGGAGTACCCATTCAGGTTTAAGACATTCTTCAGAGTTTCAAATTCCTGTGTCAGTGTGTCCTGGGTGCACACCTGTTCACACCTGTCCAGTACAAACGGGGCTTAGTGCCGACCTTGTTTGACCGTGCTAGAAAGATATGCATGAGGTGAGACTGTGGTGTCAGGACATGGTCTCCGAGTTACAGGGAACAGACATGGTGTTGACTACATGACCTTCTAGGTGAGGTGAGACTGCGGTGTCAGGACATGGTTTTGGAGTTACAGGGCACAGACATGGTGTTGACTACATGACAATCTAGGTGAGGTGAGTCTGCGGTGTCAGGATATTGTCTCCGAGTTACAGGGGACAAACATGGTCTTCTTCTTCTTCTACTTCTTCTTCTTCTTCTTCTTCTTCTTCTTCTTCTTCTTCTTCTTCTTCTTCCCCTTCTTCTTTCATTCGCTTGAAATATGTCTATAACTGCAATGTTGTCTCTTGTATGAATTTAACTGTCTTAGTTCACTCAGCGGTCCGTAGAGTTTATCTTCCATTGTCGTCTCTCTAGCCAGAAGGTTTGCCTAGATATGTTGTATTTTGGGCAGTCTTGGAGTATGTGCTCTGCTGTCTGCGACGCCAATCCACATGTGCACATGGCTCATTCACCAATCTTGAATTTTGTGTAAAAGTGGTTGCGTAATCTATTGTGTCTTGTTCTGAGGCGCAGAATAATGACTTGTTCTTATCTGTCCATAACGTGGCAGTCATCTTGAGCAGGTTTTGGTGGCTTTCTGACTGATTTCATCATTCTTTTCTTTTGGTGGTATGTAGCGTGCACATCAGGCTGTTCTTCTTTTGCTCCTTCCTTAGCCAGTTGATCAGCTCTGTCGTTTCCGGGTACTCCAGTGGGTTGGTGTCCATTGTATGGTGACCTTATGCTGTCTGCTAAGTTCAAAAAGTAGTATCCTTAGTACAGGCACTTTCCCAGACAGGAACGCCCCGAGTACTGATTTTGCATCTGTCAATAGCACCACAGGTTGTGTACCATGGCTGGTATTTAGTAATTTCTTTGTTGCTATCTTGATTGCCTCAATTTCAGCATCATAGTTATGTCAGTACTTTCCTGTTGGTACTCTGGCCGTGTCCCTAGTATTATTTGGGTATTCTATGTACACTCCCGCTCCTCCATTTCGAACAGCATTTTGTGCTGACCCATCTGTGTAGACTCGGATCCAGAGGTCCTGTGGGTATTCTTCATCAAGGAAGCTGAGTGTGGCTGTTCTGCACTGTACACTGTTCTATTCTTCCCTGTAAAATATTCCTCTCACTTTTGTCTGGATTTGTAGTGATAGTCTAGGCTCATCTTTCCATGGAGTTCGCTCTGGGATAGTTTTCAGGGGGATACTAACTGTGGGAAGATCGGTGGTTTCTCTGCAGAATCGTTTGACCTGGTGGATAAAACTGCTTCTTTTCAACCGCCCCATAGCTAAGTTTTCAAATCTGTTCTTCATAGGATGGCCTGGCAATCTGAGGAACTTTTCTGCTTGTATTAGCGTTTTCGTATCTGTGCACTCTCTCAGTGCTTGTGTCCTCCCCAATTTCTCCATTTCCACTATAGGGGTTGATCTCATCCCTCCTGTGGTGACTCTAAGTGCTTGATTTTGCACCTTGTCTAGCTCTAGCAGTGTGGTTTTTGATGCTGAACACTACGCTGTTGAGCCGTATTCCAGGTGTGGTCGTATGCTCTGTTGATAAACTTTGCTAAGTATTTTCCCACTGGCTCCCCTTGTGGTTCCACTTAGTTTTCTCAGGATGGCTATTTTCCCTCTGGCTTTTGCTACTGCTTTGTTGATGTGCTTTCTCGATATCAGCCTGCCATCAAATGTTACTCCAAGGTATGTTGGTTCTTTATCTTCTCTTGTGGGGTATTCCATTTATCTGGATGTTCCCTGCCTTTTGTTTTGGAGAGAGGGTAAATAGAGTGGTGCTGCACTTGTCAGTGTTTATGCTGACACACCATCTATTTGCCAATGCAACAAATGCATCTACAGAACTTTGTAGTGATCTGGTGGCTATTGATGCATGTTCATTTGTGCTCCTTAGAGCCAGGTCATCAGCGTACATTGCCGCTTTAATTCCATGTGGTAGATTTGCAACAAGATCATTGATGAAGATTAGAAAAAAGTGTGGGGGTCAAGACTCCGCCCTGGGGAACACCATTCCTAGGTTCCTGATGATTTCATTGGAGATACCATCAGCTCCTGGTGACTTTCTCATTTACAGTTTTGATATGGCCAGCTCCAGATCGCTGATTGTGATGGGTGCCTCCAGAACTTCAGAGACACGGCGTTGACTGCACGGCCGTCTAGGTGAGGTAAGACTGCGGTGTCAGGACATGGTCTCTGAGATACAGGGGACAGACATGGTGTTGACTACATGACCTTCTAGGTGGGGTGAGACTGCGTTCGCCTTGACAACAAGTTGCTTGACTATGCAGGTCATGGCAGTAACTGAAGTAACTAAAGCCTGGTCGGAGACACAGATGTTCACCCAGACATGTTTTCTCAATGAGCGAGCTCCGAAAGATCGAGATGGGCTGGGCTTGAAGACACTGGGTGGAGTCTCCGAAGAGGTCAAGCCTGAGAAAAATCACGTTCGTTTTTATGGCGGGCACGCGGGTATAAGAGAAAATGAACAAGGTTCATAGGCTTGCACGCCAGCCTACTGCTGAAAGGGAACGGGCAATGGTCCGGGTTGATATAATGAATTCTGCCAGAGAGACAGGGCGATCAAACCAATCATGAGACGACAGAGAATCTGCAACCCTGTCCAGACTGCCAGCACATCAAGTCAAAATGGGCGAAATCAAACCAGAGCGCTGTGTTGGGGGTAGACGTGTTGGAATTACAAAACTAGCATTGATATTGTGTAACACTCTGTGTCCGTGTTGTTGATTGAAGGATGAATTTGCCATGACATGTGTGTAGACGTGTAGGAGTTACAAAACTAGCATTGGTGTATCACACACTGGGCCGTGTTGTTGATTTAAGGATGAATCTGCCATGACAAATGTAAGAGTTACAAAATTAGCATTGATGTATCACACACGGGTGTGTGTTTTTGATTTCAGGGTGAATCTGCTGTGACATGTGTACAGACGTGTAAGAGTTACAAAACTAGCATTGATGTGTCACACACTGGCCCGTGTTGTTGATTCAAGGATGAATCTGCCATGACACGTGTAGGAATTACAAAACTAGCATTGATGTGTCACACACTGGGGCGTGTTGTTGAACCAAACATGCAACAAAGAACTGCGTGACTGAGCAAACCAGGCGGCAACTGAGGGTAGATTGCTGCAGGCTCGTTTTGTTGTATAACGCTCTAGAAAGGACAACACTTGTGATCCCACCCTTTCTTTCTCATCAATGCATGTTTATCTATCCGATTCTATCACATGTACCGGCTGACCGTTGTTAGAAAATAGCAGTTGAACAGAATTGTTAGAGAAAAATAAAGCGGTTGTGACAGAATTGACTGTTAGACAATAACAGTTGAACAGAATTGACTGGTGAAAATAACAATTGTGACATAATCACAAGGCCGACGCTCGTCTGTTGCAAGGGCAGGGAGCTGCGATGAGTATGGGTGCCATGTTAGAAGGCGGGCTCTGGCGTTCAGTTTTGTTCTTGTTTGTTAATCACATAAATGTGTATTGATGTAGTTGTTTGTGTTTAATAGCATCACTACCACGTGCCTTGGCAGCTGGCGTGAGCGTTAATGTCTTTTTACAGATGTCGATCCTTGGTGCTCTGGATCAACTCTGCTGATGATATCCCCCCGTTTCAGTTCATGACCGTATACGTCTTCAAGAACCGCATCTCCGTTTCTTCCAAACTTTTCCTAATTTGTTCATCAACATTCCAAGATAAGCTTGACATTCACTTTTTACATTCAGTGATAATGACTCATTGCACAAGATACTTTTCATTTTCTAGAATGCGACTTTTGCACGCCCTATTATGTTCTTAATCTCTTCCATCTGTTGTTATAATTAATTGCCCCTAAGTAATTAAATGTGTTTAAGCACTTTCCTTTCTATTACCATCTCACATTAAGGTGTCATCTTTTTCTATGATGTAACCATTTTTTCTGTTTTCTTGATATTCAAGAATAGCCCTTTTTTGCACTCTCCGTGTTGAAGAATTGCATTGTGTGCCTGTATTTCTTGTTAAAGTTGCATATCCTTTACAGGACGCTGCAGTCAACACTAGCGTTTTACTGCTGCTGTTAATGTCTTGGCAGGTTTTCACGTTCAGTTGTTTGCCATTACTTTCTGAATGACCGGCTCCCATACCAACACATTAAAACCAGCGCAATACTGTTTGCTGCCAAATCGGTCACCGCTGTGTTTCAAACGCTGGTAAGCGGCATTACAAATCACGTTCGCAAAGCCAACGAGACCGGTAATGTTGCCTGCACTGAGTTGCTAATCCTCTGTGGGATCCTATTACAATCTCTCCAGAATAAACCACACTGAAGACAACAGTTGAAGGCAGGCAAGAGAATAAACCACACTGGAGGCAATAGTTGAAGGCAGGCGAGCGAGAGTAGACGGCAGATGCATGTGGGAAGGTAACGGCAGATGCATGTGGGAAGAAAACAGCAAGAGAAGTGATGGAGATCCATTGTAGCCAACCTTCTTTGTGAAGATGACACTTGATTTTGCAATTTCACTCCACAACAGCAGCCGATTTAGGGTAGTAACATCATCATCATGTGCTGAGGGCTGTATGCTTGAACCAAGCAAAGGACTACCTGCTGTCAGTCAGCACCCATAAATTGTCATTCAGCATCCACATACTGTCATCCTTGCTCTCAATTGCAAGGAAAATACTCAACAGAATTCTTCTCAACCGCCCCACAGCCCAAACTCGGAAGTTCTTCTTCCTGAGAGTCAATGTCACTTCAGAAAAGAACGAGGAACTGTTGACATGATTTTTGCTGCAAGTCAAATGTCAGGAACAGAACTCCAAAATGTTCTCCACTTTCATTGACCTTAGCAAGGCATTTGATACAGTTAGCAGAGAAGTACTGTGGAAGATTATGGCGAAATATGGCTGTCCATGAAAGTTTACAGGAAATACAGGAAAATGATGAACTGTCTGAGCCCTTTCCTGTCACCAATGGAGTGAAACAAGGATGTGTCCTGGCACCAACACTGTTCAGCCCCATGTTTTCAGCTATGCTGACGAATGCTTTCGAGAACAACAACATTGGAACTACCGCATGAATGGAAAGTTGTTCAATGTCAGAAGGCTGACAGCTAAAACCAAAATGAACAGCGACACCGTCAGAGAGCTCCTGTTTACTGATAATTGCACTTTATATGCCAACTCAGAGGCAGACACAATGTTTCAGCTTTCTCATATGCCTGTGCCAACTTTGGGCTCAATATCAACTTGGAGAAGACTGTAGTTATGTACCAGCCAGCTCCAGGGATTAATCACAATATCAAAGCCGAATATCAAAGTGAATGGTCATAGACTAAGTGTTGTGAACAAATTCACCTATCTTGGCAGCACTGTGTCACAAGGTGCCACAATTGATGACGAAATGAATTCAAGAATCGCCAAGGCCAGCGCGGCCGTTGACAGACTGTATAAGAATGTGTGGGACAGAAATGGAATAAGCTTGCAAACAAAGCTGAAAGTCTACAAAGCAGTTGTATTATCCACACTGCTGTATGCTTGTGAAACGTGAACTGTTTATCAGCGACATGCTAGGAAATAAACCACTTCCACACAGTCTGCCTTAGGAAGCTATTGAAGATTAAATGGCAAGACAAGATCCCAGACACTGAAGTTCTAGAAAGAGCGTCCATGCCCAGTATCCACACTCTACTAATGAAGAATCAGATTCGCTGGGCTGGTCACTTAACTTGCATGCCAGATCACAGGCTCCATAAAAGGAATTTTTATCGGCGAGCTGCGTTATGGTAAACGCTCCCAAGGCGGCCAGAGGAAACGCTTTAAAGACACTGAAAATCTCACTGAAAGCTTTTGGAATTCATCATGACACTAGGGAGACTGCTGCCGAAGACCAAAATTCGTGGCGTACATCATTACATAAGGGTGCAGTCACTTGTGAAGCAACCTGGACTGCAAGAGCTGTGAAGAAAAGGCAGGACAGAAAAACCACTGCAGGAGATCCTCCTCCTGGAACATAAAGCATTCTTTGCCCATAATGTCAAAGAGCATTTTGAGCCAAAATAGGCCTTATCAGCCACTTTAAACTCAGGGCTCCATAATTTCAACCCCACTGGATGAAATGAATGGCCATCATCATTCTTGATGGATAAACAACACTGTCATTCACTGGAAGAGACAGCATTTACAGGCCTGCACTGAGTATAATAGGAGGGGAGAACAAGAATGAAGAAACTAAGAACTTGTGTACCAGCAAGACACATTGGGAACAGGAGAGGAGAACAAGAATTAAGAAACTAAGAACTTGTGTACCAGCAAGACACACAGGCAACAGGAGAGGAGAACAAGAATGAAGAAACTAAGAACTTGTGTACCAGCAAGACACACTCTTCAGACACACAGGCAACAGGAGAGGAGAACAACAATGAAGAAACTAAGAACTTGTGTACCAGCAAGACACACTCTTCAGACACACAGGCAACAGGAGAGGAGAACAAGAATGAAGAAACTAAGAACTTGTGTACCAGCAAGACACACTCTTCAGACACACAGGCAACAGGAGAGGAGAACAAGAATGAAGAAACTAAGAACTTGTGTACCAGCAAGACACACAGGCAACAGGAGAGGAGAACAAGAATGAAGAAACTAAGAACTTGTGTACCAGCAAGACACACTCTCCAGACACACAGGCAACAGGAGAGGAGAACAAGAATGAAGAAACTAAGAACTTGTGTACCAGCAAGACACACTCTTCAGACACACAGGCAACAGGAGAGGAGAACAAGAATTAAGAAACTAAGAATTTGTGTACCAGCAAGACACACTCTTCAGACACAAACACTCTATTTAAAGTATTTGACATAAGACAATTTATTTACGTATACTAGCATACAACAAAGTGTTTCTTCAGCTGACAGAACAACAAGCCCATGAGGCATTACAACATACAGTTCTCAGATCATACGAGGCTCATGGCGATTCTTGTGTTACAGCACTGCTGAGACATTGATGCTTAATGCAAAAACTCACACCTGCAGAGCGCAGACTCACCACTGATTATTTAAATGCCCTTTCTCCTGTCAAGGCTACACAGCATTCATATCTACCAATGTAGTCAGTCACTGGAGAGATGACATTTTAAAATCCTGATTTAAAAGATTACCAAATAACAATTAAACTTGCTCAAAATGCCGAAATGCATGAAATAAAAGCAATCATGGATATTGAATACAAATATGGATACCTAAAATGCTGAAACTAGCGTAGAGAGAAGAGCCCTTCAGCAAACAATATGCTGTATCGGGAGATACTGGACAGTCCAGCTGTTCTGTGTACTGTAGCTAGGCTCCACCTTTACCTGGTATACAGTGTGTCCAAGTTGACATGGTGATAATGTTGTTTTGACCATGACAACATTAGTTTATTATTTATAATAGTCACAATATTGACAGTGGAGATGAGATTTTTTTTAAAGAAAAATGTTGAGTATTACCATGGATTTTTTAAGAGAATGTTGAGAATACCAATCTGATCCTGTGATGAGTAAAGAATATAGAGGACATTTTGTTACAACTATGTGACGTTTTCATTGGGGCAATGCCCAGGAAGGTGATAAGCATATATTAGCACAATTCAATGGTCTACAAACATTAGGGAGGACCACCTTCTGGCAGTGTTAAAACAACAAAAAATTGATTTCAACTGGGATGAAAAAGACTCATGAAGATTTCAGATGATTCTCGTAAAATGAAACTATAGAATCCAGCTGTTTTTTCCGTAGCCAAGTCTGAGGTCGTTTCGTTTTAATGAACTCAACTGCTTCATCTGGTTTCCACCGATTAGTCTGAAAATAAACAGGCAAATATGTAGGAACATGCCGACTATCAGGGTAGAGACACAATCATCAACTCAACATGGAAGACCAGTGAAGGCAATGTACAAACACTGTAAAAGCATACATGCAAACCAGCAACAGCATCATGAAGACCCAGTGAGAGGAAACAAACACTGTAAAAGCATACATGCAAACCAGCAACAGCATCATGAAGACCCAGTGAGAGGATACAAACACTGCAACAGTATGAACACACAAACAATGCAACAGTATAAACAAAAGACAGTGACAGCACACATTCCAGCTTTCAACATGAAATGTCTTTTAGGTTCTCCACAATCTATCATCCTCTGTCACGGTGCTCTACCAGAGGTGTGATGTCATGGTGCTCTACCAGAGGTGTGATGTCATGGTGCTCTACCAGAGGTGTGATGTCACGGTGCTCTACCAGAGGTGTGATGTCATGGTGCCATACCAGAGGTGTGATGTCATGGTGCCATACCAGAGGTGTGATGTCATGGTGCTATACCAGAGGTGTGATGTCATGGTGCTATACCAGAGGTGTGATGTCATGGTGCTATACCAGAGGTGTGATGTCATGGTGCTATACCAGAGGTGTGATGTCATGGTGCTATACCAGAGGTGTGATGTCATGGTACTATACCAGAGGTGTGATGTCATGGTACTATACCAGAGGTGTGATGTCATGGTGCTATACCAGAGGTGTGATGTCATGGTGCTTACCAGAGGTGTGATGTCATAGTGCTCTACCAGAGATGTTATGTCATGGTGCTATAGCAGAGGTGTGATATCACAGTGCTCTACCACAGGTGGGATGTCATAGTGCTATACCAGAGGTGTGATGCAATGATGCTATACCAGTGTGATGTCATGGTGCTATACCAGAGATGTGATGTCATGGTGCTATACCAGAGATGTGATGTCATGGTGCTATACCAGAGATGTGATGTCAGTGCTCTACCAGAGATGTGATGTCATGGTGTTCTACCAGAGATGTGATGTCACGGTGTTCTACCAGAGGTGTTATGTCAGGGTGCTATACCAGAGGTGTTATGTCAGGGTGCTATACCAGAGGTGTGATGTCACAGTACTATACCAGAGGTGTGATGTCATGGTGCTCTACCAGAGATGTGATGTCATGGTGCTATACCAGGTGTGATATCATGGTGCTATACCAGAGATGTGATGTCATGGTGCTATACCAGAGATGTGATGTTATGGTGCTATACCAGAGGTGTGATGTCACGGTGTTATACCAGAGGTGTGATGTCATGGTGTTATACCAGAGGTGTGATGTCACGGTGTTATACCAGAGGTGTGATGTCACGGTGTTATACCAGAGGTGTGATGACATGGTGTTATACCAGAGGTGTGATGTCATGGTGTTATACCAGAGGTGTGATGTCATGGTGTTATACCAGAGGTGTGATGTCATGGTGCTATACCAGAGGTGTGATGTCATGGTGCTATACCAGAGGTGTGATGTTATGGTGCTATACCAGAGGTGTGATGTCATGGTGTTATACCAGAGGTGTGATGTCACAGTGTTATACCAGAGGTGTGATGTCATGGTGTTATACCAGAGGTGTGATGTCATGGTGCTATACCAGAGGTGTGATGTCATGGTGTTATACCAGAGGTGTGATGTCATGGTGTTATACCAGAGATGTGATGTCATGGTGCTATACCAGAGATGTGATGTCATGGTGCTATACCAGAGATGTGATGTCATGGTGCTATACCAGAGATGTGATGTCATGGTGCTATACCAGAGGTGTGATGTCATGGTGTTATACCAGAGATGTGATGTCATGGTGCTATACCAGAGGTGTGATGCCATGGTGTTATACCAGAGGTGTGATGTCATGGTGTTATACCAGAGGTGTGATGTCATGGTGTTATACCAGAGGTGTGATGTCATGGTGTTATACCAGAGGTGTGATGCCATGGTGTTATACCAGAGGTGTGATGTCATGGTGCTATACCAGAGGTGTGATGTCATGGTGTTATACCAGAGGTGTGATGTCATGGTGTTATACCAGAGGTGTGATGTCATGGTGTTATACCAGAGGTGTGATGTCATGGTGTTATACCAGAGGTGTGATGTCATGGTGTTATACCAGAGGTGTGATGTCATGGTGCTATACCAGAGGTGTGATGTCATGGTGCTATACCAGAGATGTGATGTTATGGTGCTATACCAGAGGTGTGATGTCATGGTGTTATACCAGAGGTGTGATGTCATGGTGCTATACCAGAGGTGTGATGTCATGGTGCTATACCAGAGATGTGATGCCATGGTGCTATACCAGAGGTGTGATGTCATGGTGCTATACCAGAGGTGTGATGTCATGGTACTATACCAGAGGTGTGATGTCATGGTGTTATACCAGAGGTGTGATGTCACAGTACTATACCAGAGATGTGATGTCATGGTGCTATACCAGAGGTGTGATGTCATGGTGCTATACCAGAGGTGTGATGTCATGGTGCTATACCAGAGGTGTGATGTCATGGTGTTATACCAGAGGTGTGATGTCACAGTACTATACCAGAGATGTGATGTCATGGTGCTATACCAGAGGTGTGATGTCATGGTGCTATACCAGAGGTGTGATGTCATTGTGCTATACCAGAGATGTGATGTTACGGTGCTATACCAGAGGTGTGATGTCATGGTGCTATACCAGAGGTGTTATGTCATGGTGCTATACCAGAGGTGTGATGTCATGGTGCTATACCAGAGGTGTGATGTCATGGTGCTATACCAGAAGTTTATCACTTGATATGAATCTCTCTACTATCTCAACAATAACACTTCTCATCTGATCCTGTCTACTCTCTCAACAATAACACTTCTCACCTGATCCTGCCTACTCTCTCAACACTTCTCACCTGATCCTGTCTACTCCCTCAACACTTTTCATCTGATCCTGTCTATTCGCTCAACACTTCTCACCTGATCCTGTCTACTCCCTCAACAATATCACTTCTCATCTGACCCTGTCTACTCTCTCAATAATAACACTTATCTGAGCCTATCTACTCTCTCAACAGTTCTCATATAATCCCATCTACTCTCTCATCATAACACTTCTCATCTGATCCTGTCTACTCTCTCAACAATAATACTTCTCATCTGATCCTGTCTACTCTCTCAACAATAATACTTCTCATCTGATCCTGTCTACTCTCTCAACAATAATACTTCTCATCTGATCCTGTCTACTCTCTCAACAGTATTACTTCTCATCTGATCCTGTCTACCCTCTCAACAATAATACTTCTCATCTGATCCTGTCTACTCTCTCAACAATAATACTTCTCATCTGATCCTGTCTACTCTCTCAACAATAATACTTCTCATCTGATCCTGTCTGCCCTCTCAACAATAATACTTCTCATCTGATCCTGTCTACTCTCTCAACAGTATTACTTCTCATCTGATCCTGTCTACCCTCTCAACAATAATACTTCTCATCTGATCCTGTCTACTCTCTCAACAATAATACTTCTCATCTGATCCTGTCTACTCTCTCAACAATAATACTTCTCTTCTGATCCTGTCTGCCCACTCAACAATAATACTTCTCTTCTGATCCTGACTGCTCTCTCCACAATAATACTTCTCTTCTGATCCTGTCTGCTCTCTCAACAATAATACTTCTCTTCTGATCCTGTCTACTCTCTCAACAATAATACTTCTCTTCTGATCCTGTCTACTCTCTCAACAATAATACTTCTCTTCTGATCCTGTCTACTCTCTCAACAATAATACTTCTCTTCTGATCCTGTCTACCCTCTCAACAATAATACTTCTCTTCTGATCCTGTCTACCCTCTCAACAATAATACTTCTCTTCTGATCCTGTCTACTCTCTCAACAATAATACTTCTCTTCTGATCCTGTCTACTCTCTCAACAATAATACTTCTCTTCTGATCCTGTCTACTCCCTCAACAATATCACTTCTCATCTGACCCTGTCTACTCTCTCAATAATAACACTTATCTGAGCCTATCTACTCTCTCAACAGTTCTCATATAATCCCATCTACTCTCTCATCATAACACTTCTCATCTGATCCTGTCTACTCTCTCAACAATAATACTTCTCATCTGATCCTGTCTACTCTCTCAACAATAATACTTCTCATCTGATCCTGTCTACTCTCTCAACAATAATACTTCTCATCTGATCCTGTCTACTCTCTCAACAGTATTACTTCTCATCTGATCCTGTCTACCCTCTCAACAATAATACTTCTCATCTGATCCTGTCTACTCTCTCAACAATAATACTTCTCATCTGATCCTGTCTACTCTCTCAACAATAATACTTCTCTTCTGATCCTGTCTGCCCTCTCAACAATAATACTTCTCTTCTGATCCTGACTGCTCTCTCCACAATAATACTTCTCTTCTGATCCTGTCTGCTCTCTCAACAATAATACTTCTCTTCTGATCCTGTCTACTCTCTCAACAATAATACTTCTCTTCTGATCCTGTCTACTCTCTCAACAATAATACTTCTCTTCTGATCCTGTCTACTCTCTCAACAATAATACTTCTCTTCTGATCCTGTCTACCCTCTCAACAATAATACTTCTCTTCTGATCCTGTCTACTCTCTCAACAATAATACTTCTCTTCTGATCCTGTCTACTCTCTCAACAATAATACTTCTCTTCTGATCCTGTCTACTCTCTCAACAATAATACTTCTCTTCTGATCCTGTCTACCCTCTCAACAATAATACTTCTCATCTGATCCTGTCTGCTCTCTCAACAATAATACTTCTCTTCTGATCCTGTCTGCTCTCTCAACAATAACACTTCTCATCTGATCCTGTCTACCCTCTCAAGAATAATACTTGCTTGCGTTCGCTGGCTGTGAACTCCAGTGTGAAGTCCTGTATGTCGGATGTTGTCCAACATCAGTATGATGTCATACCGGACTGAGGTTTGCGTATCCGTTGTCCCATGTCTGGCTTATTGGTTTGCAGACTGGTGGTTCCTCGCCATGCAGGCAGATACTCTCCGAAATCGGAAGAATCAGCGATCCTACTATGTTAGCCAGGACCCCGAAGGGACCTGTTGCCCAGGACGCACGACTAGGACGTGTTAGTAGGTCTTGGCCAGTATAAAACCTGGCCCTGGTGCCTTGGAAACACTTCTGCATCCCAAAAATATCACTTCTCATCTGATCCTCTCTATCCTCTCAACAATAATAATTCTCATCTGATCCTGTCTACTCTCTCAACAATAACACTTCTCATCTGATTCTGTCTACTCTCTCAACAATAATACTTCTCATCTGATCCTGTCTACTCTCTCAACAATAATACTTCTCATCTGATCCTGTCTACTCTCTCAACAATAACACTTATTCGATTCTGACTTGTGCTACAGCAGATGTCCAGTGTCACACAAAACCTGCCTGCAGTGAGGAGACAGGCCGTGACCACCTCACCACATGAACAGAAGAAAGACAAGAATCTACCTGCATCACACAAACCCACCTGCATCAGGTAGCATGCAGCGATGGTGGCACTGCGGGTCCTGCCAGCCTTGCAGTGAACATACACACTCTGACCCAGCTTCTGATGCGCCAGGATGAACTGTATGGCCTGTGCAATGTGATCCTGGGCCGGAGTTCCGATGTAGTCAGTGGTCCTCAGCTGAAGTCTCTCCACACCCATGGACTTCAACTTCTGTTGAGCACATGAATGTGACTTATGTATAGATCTGTGTAACATCACATAAATGTGATTTATCTATAGAGCTGTGTTATAACACATGAAAATGATTTATCTACAGATCTGTGTAACATCACATAAATGTGAATTATCTATACATCTGTGTTATATCACATGAATGTGACCTATCTATAGATCTTTGTAACAGCACAAAAATGTGAATTATCTATATATCTGTGTTATATCATATGAATGTGACCTATCTATAGATCTTTGTAACAGCACAAAAATGTGACTTATCTATATATCTGTGTAATATCACATAAATGTGACCTATCTATAGATCTGTGTAATATCACATGAATGTGATTTATCTATAGATCTGTGTAATATCACATGAATGTGATTTATCTATAGATCTGTGTAATATCACATGAATGTGACTTATCTATAGAAACTACAATCAGTGCTCCTGTGTTGATAAAAACCTTGGGAACAACCAAAGAAAGCACTATAAAATACAAACATGAGGAACAACCAAAGAAAGCATTATAAAATACAAACATGGGGAACAACCAAAGAAAGCATTATAAAATACAAACATGGGGAACAACCAAAGAATCAATCAATCAATCAATCATGTGCCATGCCGGAAAGCGTGGGCGGTCATGACTCGCCATTTCACTCGATCACCAGTGTCGTGGATCAGCTCAGTGTTCCTGTCTCGTCCATGCCATGAACCAAAGAAAGCATTATAAAATACAAACATGGGGGACAACCAAAGAAAGCATTATAAAATACAAACATGAGGAACAACCAATGAAAGCACTATAAAATACAAACATGAGGAACAACCAAAGAAAGCATTACAAAATACAAACATGGGGGACAACCAAAGAAAGCACTATAAAATACAAACATGGGGGACAACCAAAGAAAGCACTATAAAATACAAGCATGGGGGACAACCAAAGAAAGCACTATAAAATACAAACATGGGGGACAACCAAAGAAAGCACTATAAAATACAAACATGGGGGACAACCAAAGAAAGCATTATAAAATACAAACATGAGGAACAACCAATGAAAGCACTATAAAATACAAACATGAGGAACAACCAAAGAAAGCATTATAAAATACAAACATGAGGAACAACCAAAGAAAGCATTATAAAATACAAACATGGGGGACAACCAAAGAAAGCACTATAAAATACAAACATGGGGGACAACCAAAGAAAGCACTATAAAATACAAACATGGGGGACAACCAAAGAAAGCATTATAAAATACAAACTTTGGGGGAACAATCAAAGAAAGCACTATAAAATACAAGCATGGGGGACAACCAAAGAAAGCACTATAAAATACACACATGGGGGAAACCAAAGAAAGCACTATAAAATACAAACATGGGGGACAACCAAAGAAAGCATGATAAAATACAAACATGGGGGACAACCAGAGAAAGCACTATAAAATACAAACATGAGGAACAACCAAAGAAAGCATTATAAAATACACACATGGGGGACAACCAAAGAAAGCACTATAAAATACAAACATGAGGAACAACCAAAGAAAGCATTATAAAATACACACATGGGGGACAACCAAAGAAAGCACTATAAAATACAAACATGGGGGACAACCAAAGAAAGCATGATAAAATACAAACATGGGGGACAACCAGAGAAAGCACTATAAAATACAAACATGGGGGACAACCAAAGAAAGCACTATAAAATACAAACATGGGGGACAACCAAAGAAAACATAAAATACACACATGGGGGAACAACCAAAGAAAGCACTATAAAATACAAACATGGGGGACAACCAAAGAAAGCACTATAAAATACAAACATGGGGGACAACCAAAGAAAGCACTATAAAATACAAACATGGGGGACAACCAAAGAAAGCACTATAAAATACAAACATTCATTAACTGGTGCCTACACAGGATGGGACTAGCATGGCATGTCAGGATCACCAGTGTCAAGCTCATGGAGTGAACTAGACACATCCCAGTGACTGGAGCTCATGGAGAGAACTAGACACATCCCAGTGACTGGAGCTCATTGAGTGAACTAGACACATCCCAGTGACTGGAGCTCATGGAGAGAACTAGACACATCCCTGTAAATGGGGCTCATGGAGTGAACTAGACACATCCCAGTGACTGGAGCTCATGGAGAGAACTAGACGCATCCCAGTGACTGGAGCTCATGGAGAGAACTAGACACATCCCTGTAACTGGGGCTCATGGAGAGAACTAGACACATCCCTGTAACTGGGGCTCATGGAGTCAACTAGACTTATCCCAGTCCCAGTAACTGGGACTCATGGAGTCAACTAGACATATCCCAGTGACTGGAGCTCATGGAGTGAACTAGATGCATCCCAGTGACTGGAGTTCATGGAGAGAACTAGACATATCCCAGTCCCAGTAACTGGGGCTCATGGAGTCAACTAGACATATCCCAGTCCCAGTAACCGGGACTCATGGAGTCAACTAGACATATCCCAGTGGATCAAGAGAACAGGAACAGACGGACACAGGATGGGACTAGCATGATATGTCAGGATCACCAACCTGGAACTCAGGGAGTGACCTAGGCATATCCCAGTGACTGGAGCTCATGGAGTGAACTAGACACATCCCAGTGACTGGAGTTCATGGAGAGAACTAGACACATCCCAGTGACTGGAGCTCATGGAGTGAACTAGACACATCCCAGTGACTGGAGCTCATGGAGTGAACTAGACACATCCCAGTGACTGGAGTTCATGGAGAGAACTAGACATATCCCATTGACTGGAGCTCATGGAGTGAACTAGACACATCCCAGTGACTGGAGCTCATGGAGAGAACTAGACACATCCCAGTGACTGGAGCTCATGGAGTGAACTAGACACATCCCAGTGACTGGAGCTCAAGTAGTGAACTAGACACATCCCAGTAACTGGAGCTCATGGAGTGAACTAGACACATCCCAGTAACTGGAGCTCATGGAGTGAACTAGACACATCCCAGTGACTGGAGCTCATGGAGTGAACTAGACACATCCCAGTGACTGGAGCTCATGGAGTGAACTAGACACATCCCAGTGACTGGAGCTCATGGAGTGAACTAGACACATCCCAGTGACTGGAGCTCTTGGAGTGAAATAGACACATCCCAGTGACTGGAGCTCATGGAGTGAACTAGACACATCCCAGTGACTGGAGCTCTTGGAGAGAACTAGACACATCCCAGTGACTGGAGCTCATGGAGAGAACTAGACACATCCCAGTGACTGGAGCTCATGGAGTGAACTAGACACATCCCAGTGACTGGAGCTCATGGAGAGAACTAGACGCATCACAGTGACTGGAGCTCATGGAGTGAACTAGACACATCCCAGTGACTGGAGCTCATGGAGAGAACTAGACACATCCCTGTAACTGGGGCTCATGGAGTGAACTAGACACATCCCAGTGACTGGAGCTCATGGAGAGAACTAGACGCATCCCAGTGACTGGAGCTCATGGAGAGAACTAGACACATCCCTGTAACTGGGGCTCATGGAGAGAACTAGACACATCCCTGTAACTGGGGCTCATGGAGTCAACTAGACTTATCCCAGTCCCAGTAACTGGGACTCATGGAGTCAACTAGACATATCCCAGTGACTGGAGCACATGGAGTGAACTAGATGCATCCCAGTGACTGGAGTTCATGGAGAGAACTAGACATATCCCAGTCCCAGTGACTGGAGCTCATGGAGTGAACTAGACACATCCCAGTGACTGGAGTTCATGGAGAGAACTAGACATATCCCATTGACTGGAACTCATGAAGTGAACTAGACAAATCCCAATGACTGGAGCTCATGGAGTGAACTAGACAAATCTCAGTGACTGGAGCTCATGGAGTGAACTAGACACATCCCAGTGACTGGAGCTCATGGAGAGAACTAGACACATCCCAGTGACTGGAGCTCATGGAGTGAACTAGACACATCCCAGTGACTGGAGCTCAAGTAGTGAACTAGACACATCCCAGTAACTGGAGCTCATGGAGTGAACTAGACACATCCCAGTAACTGGAGCTCATGGAGGGAACTAGACACATCCCAGTGACTGGAGCTCATGGAGTGAACTAGACACATCCCAGTGACTGGAGCTCATGGAGTGAACTAGACACATCCCAGTGACTGGAGCTCATGGAGAGAACTAGACGCATCACAGTGACTGGAGCTCATGGAGTGAACTAGACACATCCCAGTGACTGGAGCTCATGGAGAGAACTAGACACATCCCTGTAACTGGGGCTCATGGAGTGAACTAGACACATCCCAGTGACTGGAGCTCATGGAGAGAACTAGACGCATCCCAGTGACTGGAGCTCATGGAGAGAACTAGACACATCCCTGTAACTGGGGCTCATGGAGAGAACTAGACACATCCCTGTAACTGGGGCTCATGGAGTCAACTAGACTTATCCCAGTCCCAGTAACTGGGACTCATGGAGTCAACTAGACATATCCCAGTGACTGGAGCTCATGGAGTGAACTAGATGCATCCCAGTGACTGGAGTTCATGGAGAGAACTAGACATATCCCAGTCCCAGTAACTGGGGCTCATGGAGTCAACTAGACATATCCCAGTCCCAGTAACCGGGACTCATGGAGTCAACTAGACATATCCCAGTGGATCAAGAGAACAGGAACAGACGGACACAGGATGGGACTAGCATGATATGTCAGGATCACCAACCTGGAATTCAGGGAGTGACTTAGGCATATCCCAGTGACTGGAGCTCATGGAGTGAACTAGACACATCCCAGTGACTGGAGTTCATGGAGAGAACTAGACACATCCCAGTGACTGGAGCTCATGGAGTGAACTAGACACATCCCAGTGACTGGAGCTCATGGAGTGAACTAGACACATCCCAGTGACTGGAGTTCATGGAGAGAACTAGATATATCCCATTGACTGGAGCTCATGGAGTGAACTAGACACATCCCAGTGACTGGAGCTCATGGAGTGAACTAGACACATCCCTGTAACTGGGGCTCATGGAGTGAACTAGACACATCCCAGTGACTGGAGCTCATGGAGAGAACTAGACGCATCCCAGTGACTGGAGCTCATGGAGTGAACTAGACACATCCCAGTGACTGGAACTCATGGAGAGAACTAGACAAATTCCAGTGGATCAAGAGAACAGGAATAGACAGACAGACACAGGATGGGACTAGCATGATATGTCAGCATGGGTTCCAAATGTTGCCGAGTTTGTTGTATGTTGTTGTATGTAGCCGAGGCGCGGTGTTGGGGTGAGCGCCCAACATTGCTCAAATACCTCAATGGCTCGTGAATACATAACCTATGCAGCAAAAGTCCAACTCCTGGCCTTCACGTGGCGGACCTGTTTAAACTAACAGGAGAAGGGGCGACGGCGAGTCTCTGGCGCCGGAAAATAACCAGTATGCTCTAGAAGTGTATGCACGTACATGCATGCGCAGACAGGTGTGTGCGTGCGTACACATCTACACTCGAGTGAGACCACAGTCTGCTCTAGCAAAGAAAGGTGCTGAAGACGGAGGCAACCAGCCAAGAGGCGCACCACAGAAATCAGGATGCCACGCAATCACGCAAAATGGAATATGTCGACTACTGCTAATCGTTATGGTGCTCGCCCTGCTTTGGACCCCCAGGCAGGTGCAGTGCCGGGCCCTATGTCTCGAAAGGGTCCAACCCCAACTACTGGAGGTCCTTCTCAGAAGTCCTGTGGAGCCAGGGGACATGAGAATAGGACGACTGGCCATACTAAACGAAGACTTAAAATAATGCACTGGAATGCGGAGGGAGTCGGCAACAAAAAAATAGAATTAGAAAAAATCTTGGACCAAGAAAAAGTAAGCATATGTTGCTTGCAAGAAACTCACCTCAATGAAAATATAGCCTTCAAAATCAGAGGCTACCAGTGTTACCGATCTGACCGAAAGAACAGGCGAAAAGGTGGGATACTGACCCTTGTAAGAAACAACATCATGGCTTCCCAAATCAAAGTCTACATGGAAGGGGCTGAGTATCAGACACTTAAACTTAAGACAGGTAATACAGATCTACATCTGATCAATTACTACTGTCCAAGTGACCGCCCACAGGCACTGAACACTCTACCACTAAAAGAAAAAATGATTGTGTGTGGCGATTTCAACAGCCACTCGCAGAGCTGGGGCTATGATCACATGGACCAGAGAGGAGAGAGACTGGAAGACTGGCAGGATGAGAATAGATTCATGTTGATTAACAAGCCGTCCGACCCACATACTTTCTACTCGAGATCATGGCACTCTACAACTACACCTGACCTGGCTTTTCATTCACCAGACCTGGAGTGGAACATTACACGAACTGTTGGGAAACAACTTGGTGGCAGTGACCATCGGCCAGTCTTTCTAACCGTAGAAAATGAGCTTGTAAGTGAAAGCAGCACCCTCTCGAGGTGGAACTACAAGAAAGCAGACTGGGCAATGTACAAGCATCGCACCAGCATACTGGTTAGAAACCTGAACACTGAGAAAGACATAAATAAAGCAGTTGAAGAGTTTGGGAAATGCATACTACAGGCAGCGCGAGAAACAGTACCAAGAGGAGCCCGTAAACAATATAAACCCTACTGGAGTAGTGAACTGGAACAGTTGCATAATGATGTTGAAGTGTGTAGAAAGCAAGCAGAGGCCACACCCAGCCAAGAGCACCACAATAAATTCCAGCATGCAAAAGCCAAATTTCAAAGGGCCAAGCTGCAGGCTAGACGGAAAAGCTGGCAGGAGAAAACAGAGTCTCTGAACTTTGAAAGAGACACAAGGAAATTGTGGAAGCTAATAAAACAGCTTAATGACGAGGGCACAGGGAGAAACTCAAAAATTGCACTACATAAAGATGGAAAAATCTTAACAAGAAAGCAAGCAGCTGACCATTTTGCGGACTCGTTCGCACAAGATAGCAATATCAAAATTAGTCCAGAGAAACAACAAGAGATTCGAGAGAAACGACAACATACAGGACAGAAGGAAATAGTACATGAGGTTCTGGAGGCACCCATCACAATCAGTGAACTCGAGCTAGCCATATCAAAACTGAAAATGAGAAAGTCACCAGGAGCTGGTGGTATCTCCAATGAAATGATCAGGAACCTAGGAACAGAGGCCAAAACAAAGCTGTTGCAGATCTTCAATAACAGCTGGACCTTAGGCAGTGTTCCACAAGCCTGGAGAGAAGCAATCATGATACCCCTCCTAAAATCAGGGAAAGATGGTTCCATTGCCTCTAGCTACAGACCAATTAGCCTCACCAGCTGTCTCTGCAAAACACTGGAGCGCATCATCAATCACAGATTGCAGTGGTACATTGAAAGTAAAAACATCCTTGTGCCGCAGCAGGCTGGCTTTAGGCAGTGCTACTCTACGGAAGATCAGACAACCTACCTCTCTCAAGAAATTGAGGATGCATTCCAAGAGAAGAAGCTGGTGCTCGCGGCATGGATAGATTTGAAGAAAGCCTTTGACAAAGTCTGGAAAGAAGGTCTGATGAAGAAACTGAGAAACTGCAAAGTCAATGGAAGAATGTACAAATGGGTGAAAGCATACTTGCACAACAGAAGAGCCCGAGTACAGATAGACGGACTAAAGAGCAAGAAAGTACTACTGCGTCACGGTGTCCCCCAGGGCGGAGTCTTGTCCCCCACACTTTTTCTAATCTTCATCAATGATCTTGTTGCTCACCTACCGCATGGAATTAAAGCGGCAATGTACGCCGATGACCTGGTTCTATGGAGCACAAATGAATATGCATCAGTGGCCACCAGATTGCTACAAAGAGCTGTAGATACATTTGCTGCATGGGCAAATAGATGGTGTGTCAGCATAAACACTGACAAGTGCAGCACCACTCTATTTACCCTCTCTCCAAAACAAAAGGCAGGGATCATCCAGATAAATGGAACACCCCTAAGAGAAGATAAAGAACTAACATACCTTGGAGTAACATTTGATGGCAAGCTGACATGGAGAAAGCACATCAACAAAGCAGTAGCAAAAGCCAGAAGGAAAATAGCCATCCTGAGAAAGCTAAGTGGAACCACATGGGGAGCCAGTACGAAAATACTTAGCAAAGTTTACCAACAGAGCATACGACCACACCTGGAATATGGGTCAACTGCGTGGTGTTCAGCATCAAATACCACACTACAAGAGCTGGACAAGGTGCAAAATCAAGCACTTAGAGTCACCACAGGAGGGATGAGATCAACCCCTATAGTGGAAATGGAGAAGATGGGGGAGGACACAGGCACTGAGTGAGCGCAGAGATACGAAAACGATAATACAAGCAGAAAAGTTCCTCAGCTTGCCAGGCCACCCTATGAAGAACAGATTTGAAAACCTAGCTATGGGGCGGTTGAAAAGAAGTAGTTTTATCCACCAGGCCAAACGACTCTGCAGAGAAACCACTGATCTGCCCACAGTTGGTATCCCCCTAACAACTATTCCAGAGCGAACTCCATGGAAAGATGAGCATAGACTATCGTTACAAATCCAGACAAAAGTGAGAGGAATATTTGACAAGGAAGAACAGAACAGTGTGCAGCGCAGAACAGCCACTCTCAGCTTCCTTGATGAAGAATACCCACAGGACCTCTGGATCCGAGTCTACACAGATGGGTCAGCACA
Source organism: Cepaea hortensis (assembly GCA_963921405.1). Taxonomy (NCBI): domain Eukaryota; kingdom Metazoa; phylum Mollusca; class Gastropoda; order Stylommatophora; family Helicidae; genus Cepaea; species Cepaea hortensis. The sequence goes on from OY992876.1 coordinate 433,035,353, forward strand.
AAATGCTGTTCGAAATGGAGGAGCGGGAGTGTACATAGAATACCCAAATTATACTAGGGACACAGCCAGAGTACCGACAGGAAAGTACTGCCATAACTATGATGCCGAAATTGAGGCAATCAAGATAGCAACAGAGAAATTACTAAATAACAGCAATGGTACACAACCTGTGGTGCTACTAACAGATGCAAAATCAGTACTCGAGGCGCTCCTCTCTGGGAAATTGCCAGTACTAAGGACACTACTTTCTGAACTTAGCAGTCAGCATAAAGTCACCATACAGTGGATACCATCCCACTGTGGAGTACCCGGAAACGACAGAGCTGATCAATTGGCTAAGGAAGGAGCCAAAGAGGAACAGCCTGATGTGCCCGTTACATACCACCAAAAGAAAAGAATGATCAAATCAGTCAGAAAGCCACCAAAACCTGCTCAAGATGACTACCACATTATGGACAGACCAGAACAAGTCATTATTCTGCGCCTCAGAACAGGACACAATAGATTATGCAACCACATGTATACAAAATTCAAGATTGGTGAAACAGCCATGTGCACATGTGGATTGGCGTCGCAGACAGCAGAGCACATACTCCAAGACTGCCCAAAATATAACATATCTAGGCAAACCTTCTGGCCTAGAGAGACGACAGTGGAAGATAAACTCTATGGACCACTGTGTGAACTGAAAAAAACAGTTCAATTCATGCAAGAGACGACATTGCAGATATAGACATATTTCAAGCGAACGAAAGAAGAAGAAGAAGAATATGTCAGCATCACCAACCTGGAGCTCATGGAGAGAACTAGACAAATGCCAGTGAATCAAGCGGACAGGAACAGACGGACAGACATTGAGAAAACCTGCTCACAGTACAGCTAGAAAGTGCTTCCTCAGAAACTACAGGGCTGCATAAACAGAAGGAGAATGAAAAAAACACATGGAAGAGGAAGTAAGAGACAGAAATCAACAATGTGTGTGTGGGTGGGGGGGGGGGGAGTGGAACATGGAAAAATCTGCAGAAGACAAAGGGCAGGAGGAACTGCCGTGAGTAGGCTGAGACCATATGCTCCGGTGGGAGATCAGAAGATGAACGACTCTGGGACCTGGTTCTTGTGTGTGAGAGTACTTCCAAACATGAGCATAAACTCTGGGACCTGGTTCTTGTGTGTGTGAGAGTACTTCCAAACATGAGCATAAACTCTGGGACCTGGTTCTTGTGTGTGTGAGAGTACTTCCAAACATGAGCATAAACTCTGGGACCTGGTTCTTGTGTGTGTGAGAGTACTTCCAAACATGAGCATAAACTCTGGGACCTGGTTCTTGTGTGTGAGAGTACTTCCAAACATGAGCATAAACTCTGGGACCTGGTTCTTGTGTGTGAGAGTACTTCCAAACAAGAGCATAAACTCTGGGACATGGTTCTTGTGTGTGAGAGTACTTCCAAACATGAGCATAAACTCTGGGACCTGGTTCTTGTGTGTGAGAGTACTTCCAACCATGAGCATAAATTCTGGGACCTGGTTCTTGTGTGTGTGAGAGTACTCCCAAACATGAGCATAAACTCTGGGACCTGATTCTTGTGTGTGAGAGTACTTCCAAACATGAGCATAAACTCTGGGACCTGGTTCTTGTGTGTGAGAGTACTTCCAAACATGAGCATAAACTCTGGGACCTGGTTCTTGTGTGTGTGAGAGTACTTCCAAACATGAGCATAAACTCTAGGACCTGGTTCTTGTGTGTGTGAGAGTAATTCCAAACATGAGCATAAATTCTGGGACCTTGTTCTTGTGTGTGAGAGTACTTCCAAATATGAGCATAAACTCTGGGACCTGGTTCTTGTGTGTGAGAGTACTTCCAAACATGAGCATAAACTCTGGGACCTGGTTCTTGTGTGTGTGAGAGTACTTCCAAACATGAGCATAAACTCTGGGACCTGGTTCTTGTGTGTGAGAGTACTTCCAAACATGAGCACAAACTCTGGGACCTGGTTCTTGTTGTGAGAGAGTACTTCCAAACATGAGCACAAACTAGTGCCTGCGTGAACATTTCAACATGGCTCACCTCGGAGGAATAAGTCAGACACCTCAGCTCAAAGTCCTCATTGACAGAAACCATGGCTTTCACATTTTCTTTTTCAATCAACTGAAACATAGAAACGACTGGTGAATATTGTAACAAAATAACCATAATAGTGTCAGAACATGACAGCAAACAGACATAACACACAAACACACAGATCAAGCCAATGATTAACATAATTGAGTTGAGTCAGGAACCGGCATTATTGCACTCGGGGCATTCCCATAAGCGCACAGTCTTCATCTTCAACAGCCAGCGGAGAGTTCCAATACTAATGATGCCCATTACAATCTGATTATACGTCCATCTTGCCTTCCCTCTGAGTGACAACTGTCTACCAGATCCTCTGACCACCCCTGCTGCTGCATTCTTTCTAGACCATGATAGTCTGTCTGTTCTTCTGCCTTATTTTCGCACTCCCAGAGGCCTTCACCACATCTGCCTTATCACGCATCAAACCACCCCTTAATGGTGCGGCATCAACCAATCTGTCCACCTGTTCATTTCTAACCACACCAGAGTGCACTGAAGAAAAAAAATCCAGCAAATGCTCACAACCAGCGACCTCTGAATTGATGCCAGCCAATCAGCATGAAGTATGCCAGTCTTCACCCTTGTCAGCATGCTATGTGAATCAGTTACAATCATAACATGTGTATACAGTTTGTTCTCCAACCAATGGAAAATGGCAATCACCACCTCCACTCTCACTCTTGAGGTTGTGAAGTCATATGCCAAGCTCTCCTGTATTAACCACTGACCATTGGCTTTTGCTATGAATCCCCAGGCACTTTTTTGCCTCTTAACACAGAGCCATAAGTACAGATAATCACACTGTCAGGATGAGAGTAGTCCTGAATTAACTGCTGAATTTCTACTTCCGTAGCACCTGCTGGCCACTCCCTACACTCACGTCCCAATGTCCCTATAATCCCAGGCAAGTCTGAATTTCTATTCGGCACTCTGACCCACTCCTTGCCTCTGCCAGTCTTCTTAAGTACACTTCTCTGAATCATCCATGATCTTCCTCTTAACAGTCTGTGGCCTTCGATTACATCCAGGGAATCATGCAGGAGGTGTTCCTTGTCTGCAGCTACCTTGCCTGCAACACTTTGAGTCAGTCTGCAATGGTCGGTAATGCCAGGATGTATAGCAAACACACTATTGGGGTGTCCCTTGTACACCCCAGAATCACCCTCATGGCTTCATTAGCACAGTCCCTATATATAACTACAGGACATGGCTGTTTCTATATTTGACTATAGGATGTGAAGCTTTGGCCTAGTCGGCCATCATGAAATCAAGTATGGTTACATTTTGATGAACCATCTGTCATCTGTATCAGTGGCAGAAGTCAGTTGAAGAAGACATAAACACGGCATGATTTAGTTTTAGGGAAGAAGATATATCAGCACTTCTGCTGTATGTTGATGTGCCGAGACAGGTCTATGACATGACACATGTTATCAGCACTCCTGCTGTATGTTGATGTGCCGAGACAGGTCTATGACATGACACATGGTATCAGCACTCCTGCTGTATGTTGATGTGCTGAGACAGGTCTATGACATGACACATGTTGGCTGAAACAGGTCTGCTGTATGTTGATGTGCCGAGACAGGTCTATGACATGCCACATGCTATCAGCACTCCTACTGTATGTTGATGTGCTGAGACAGGTCTATGACATGACACATGTTGGCTGAAACAGGTCTGCTGTATGTTGATGTGCCGAGACAGGTCTACAACATGACACAAGTTAGCACTAACATAACAACACCTGGATCAGATCAGAAAGAAGTGAGCAGACAGCAGCCACACAATAAATAATACAATTCATATTATGTGGAAGAGAGTAGGGCACCTCACGTGTAACTGACTTGAGAGGCAGGGCTCCCAGTATAACAGTGTCATCAAGTCTATCATACCAACGTCTGGGGGTGACCCTCGTCATCAAGGCATTAAAGCCCAGCGAAGGCAAGAAGAACACACGAGTCCACATGCCTGCTTGTAACGTCAGGTTTGTGTCTGGCCAGGTCGCCTGCTGAAACTTGTTTGTGTGAGAGAAGCAGCAGCAAACAGTCTGTCATACTCTGCCGACTACTGGCCAATCTCAGCGTGGGTCATCTGCTTCATGCTGAAAGGAAAAACAGACATGTCTGCATAAATTAAGTCACAATGTTTTTGCATTGCATGTCATCTCATGATACAAACAAAGAACACTATTTGTCTCCTGTGTATAATGTGCTACTTGTCTGTCTCACAACTGTGTATAATATTCTAATTTCATTTCATTAGCGTTTTCCAGGCAATTATTGCTACTTACTCTGGCATCAAAGGTATTCAGATAGTGACTAATTATTTCCATGTCGCATAGTTTTCTTTTCTTCCTTAAAGCATATTTGAATATTTGGCTCTTCTTCTTCTTCTGCGTTCATCCAGAGTTTTTTTTTCCCGGACGTCATTGCGTTGTGCCTGTTTACAGCAGAGCTGCGTTCTTGCGCCGTTAGGCCGACACATTCGACTTCTGTGGGCATTTGTTGACCGGGTTAACCTTCCCGGGGTGATTATTTGGTTCCATTTATAATCAATTGTACAGCCATTTAGAATTTTAATGTGATCATAATAAACAATACTTCAATAATTATGTGATTCATACAAATATAGAGATGTAAGGTTGCTAAGATGTTTATCACAAACAAAGATTAAAGTGATTTCAATGTTAGGATGCAGGTTATGTAAATGTGGAGTCCACATATTTAATGAAATTCCTCTGCTGATATTATCATTATGTACAATATTTACACACAAACCGACATCTCAGCTTAGAACTGAAGTCAAGAATGACTCGCCGTTGTATTGGCATTGCTTGCTGTTACTATTAATACTATTATTGCATGTTTCAAGAACTGACTGACTGACTGCCCAACTTCACAACTATGCAGTTGCTTAACTAAACAAACAAATTTGATTTAATTTAAGTAATGGTGTTTGTCCATCAAGAATGATGATGACCATTCATTTCATCCAGTAGGATTGAAAGTTTGGAGCCGTGAGTTTTAAGATGACAAAAAAAGCCTATTTTGGCTCGAATGTGGGCAAAGACTGCTTGATGTTCCAGGAGGAGGATCTCCTGCGGTGGTGTTTTTGTCCATGCATTTTTCCACAGTTCTTGCTGTCCTGTGACTGTCAAGTGACTGCACACCCTTACGTAATGATGTACACCATGAATTTTGGTCTTTGGCACCAGTCTGCCAAGTGTCGTGATGAATTCCAAAAGCTTTTAGTGAGATCTTCAGAGTGTCTTTAAAACATTTCCCCTGTCTGCCTTGGGAGCGTTTACCATAACGCAGCTCGCCGTAAAAAATTTGTTTAGGGAGCCTGCGATCTGGCATGCAAGTTAAGTAACCAGCCCAGCAAATCTGATTCTTCATTAGTAAAGTGTGGATACTGGGCATGGACGCTCTTTCTAGGACTTCAGTGTCTGGGAATTTGTCTTGCCATTTAATCTTCAATAACTTCCTAAGGCAGACTGTTTGGAAGTGGTTTAGTTTCCTAGTGTGTCACTGATAAACAGTCCATGTTTCACATGCATATAGCAGTGTGGATAATACTACTGCTTTGTAGACTTTCAGCTTTGTTTGCAGGCTTATTCCAGTTCTGTCCCATACATTCTTGTACAGTCTGCCAAAGGTCACGCTGGCCTTGTAGATTCTTGCATTCACTTCATCATCAATTGTGGCAGCTTGTGACACAGTGCTGCCAAGATAGGTGAAATTTGTCCACAACACTTAGTCTATGACCATTCACTTTGATATTCGGCACAGTGTGATTATTCCCTGGAGTTGGCTGGTACATAACTACAGTCTTCTCCAAGCTGACATTGAGCCCAAAGTTGGCACAGGCATGTGAGAAAGCTGAAACACTGTGTTGCATGTCTGCCTCTGAGTTGGCATATAGAGTGCAATCCTCAGCAAGCAGGAGCTCTCTGACGGTGTCGCTGTTTGTTTTGGTTTTAGCTTTCAGCCTTCTGAGATTGAACAACTTTCCATCCATGCGATATGTCTATTCCAATGTCATTGTTCTCGAAGGCATTCGTCAATATAGCTGAAAACATGAGGCTGAACAGTGTTGGTGCCAAGACACAGCCTTGCTTCACTCCACTGGTGACAGAACAGGGCTCAGACAATAATTATTTATGCTAAAATTTGTAGTAATAACTCTCCATGGTGAAGAGGTTATAGACGCAGTTCTCCACATACCGCATTTGAAACACAGCTGGTATGGGTGCCGGTCGTTCAGAAATCAATGGCAAACTACTGAACGTAAACTCGCCCAGAAATCATGAACAGCCGAAAAACGCTGGGGTGGCTGATATATCATGTAAAGGATATGCAACTATTAACTAACTTTTTAATAACTATACAACCATGAATTCAATTTAAAAAAGTGTATATTTTAAAGTTGACAAACTATGGAGATGTAATTGTAAACAGGTTCAAGTTGGCCGCTGCTTTCTATTCTTTGGGTTTAGTTGAAATATTTTTGTAATGGCAGTCGCCAAAGCTGTAGGAAGAAGAATGCTGAATAATACTAAACAAACTCAAACTGCAACAACAAAACTACGTGCTAACATGCCATGCATGGTGCATTAATGTACATTCTTCTCTTCTTACCCATGAAATAAGTCTGGAGGCAGGTTCTACTCTACAGCTTGCCGTACTCGCACTGCTGCCCGAGCACAATGACTTACCAGTGAAATAAGTCTGGAGGTTCTACAGTTTGCTGTACTCACACACTGCTGCCCCAGCACAATGACTTACCCGTGAGCTAAGTCTGGAGGTTCTACAGTTTGCTGTACTCACACACTGCTGCCCCAGCACAATGACTTACCCGTGAGCTAAGTCTGGAAGTTCAACTCTATAGCTTGTCTGCAGCCATGCCAGTTTGTTGACATTCACGTCGACCCGCATGACCCGGAAGTACAAGCTTTGTAAAAACTTGTGGACACTTCAGATTTTAGTCCATAGAAATAACACCTGGGGAATCAATGAGGCCACTAAGACAGCACATGAACACATTCATAAATATTTATTGGCACTCATAGAAACAGAATTAAGGAACAGATATTAGAAGACACACTAGACATCATACAAATAAACAGCTAGTGTTACCACACTGGGATTTGAGCCTATCATTCCCATTTGAAGACCGCAAGAGTGCAGGGACAAGAGTGTACCTGACGCAAGGCCCAATAATAGGCACTGACGAGGCGATGTATATACCACTGGCTCGTTCATACAAGATGCGGACAGATGCTGAGACGACAAGGGCTAACATAAAGTCACGGCAATAGCTGGTGCAGTATTTATTCCCTGAGAATACGCGCCTTGCGGCCTCCAACAGCAGGCTGGACTTTATAACACACACACATATGGTAAGACCATCACCTTCAACTGTAAGCTGACCATTCTGTGGACTACAACACAGTCCTATACACTATGTGGACTATACACAGTCAAATCTGTGGCATTCTCTCATTACTAAATTCTCTCGTTCTGCTGGCCTCTCGTACAGTTTATACAATGGGCGATGGCGCTAGAAACTCATTCTAGGCTTACTGTTGAGGATGACTGATTCACAATGACAACAAACAGTTGACTTTTCCCTCACTTGAACTGGATTACGCTAACACACACTCACACACGCGCGCGGGCGAGTTCTCGGAAAACTGATACATTGTTACTTGAATATCGTTTTGAGATGTCGGAGGTGAACTGACAGTATCTAATGAAATAAAGTACTTGTTGTTTTAGAACTATGATGGATGTAGCTGTTCTAATGTTCATGTAGTGTTCGGCCTATGTGCGATCTTTCCGTAGCCGGAATGACGGTTTAGCTGGTCTCGATTCTGCTCGCCAACTACTGTCGCTAGTTGCACTCACAGAAACTCGAGGCGCATCTAACCTACATTCACGGGTTTGTGGATTGATTGATTGTTTGAGCCCAATCGTCTGTTTTAGTTTATCTATAGTCTGTTTAGGAACACTGAGCTGGTCCACGACTTTGGTGATCGAGTGAGATGGCGAAACATGACCGCCCACGCTAATCAGCATGGCACATGATGATGATGATGATAATCTGTTTAAGCCAGACTCAGACTGTTATATAACTGTCTTAACTCCATCATTCGCTTTTTTAACTTATGATAAACTCTATCTAGGTGCTAATAATTCTGCGTGATAACTATTGGGGGTGTTTTTTGTTTGTTTGTTCCCTTCACATTCAGCGTTGGAATATACAATATTATCCACTTGTTCAGTGCCACGGCTCACAAATCCTCGCATTAGATGATGACTTCGTGTGCACTCTTGCATCCACATTTTCTGTGGCTCTCATTTGTCGGCGTATTATCAATGTGACTGTGTGGCCACTCTTCCTCATTCAACAAATGTCTCTGCCGACAAGAGGTTGCTTCTCCGACAGACTGCCCAGATGCATGTTTGGGGAAGTCCCGCTAGGTGTGGCGGCCCGGGACAAAGTACCTAGATCCCGCTGGGACTGCGAGCACCATGTATTGCTTTCATCCCCTCAACTATTCTAGCGGGCCCGTTACTGTGACGGTTATCATGTTACCCTGACAATAGCATGAGTACTGTCGGGCGTGGGTTCGATACTTCCATCATGTGTACTTAGGGAAGGACAGACTGACCAGCCATCCCTCCGTGCACGCAGACTAATCAGCCATCCCTCCGTGCACTTAGACTGACCAGCTATTCCTCCATACACTCAGACTGGCCAGGCATCTCTCCGTTCACTCAAACTGACCAGCCACCCCCCCCCCCCCGTGCACTCAGACTGACCACATATTCCTCCATGCACTCAGCCTGACCACCTATTCCTCTGTGCACTCAGATTGACCAGCCACCCCTCCGTGCACTCAGACTGACCACCTATCTCTCCATTCACTCACACTTACCAGCCATCCCTCCATGCACTCAGCCTGACCACCTATTCCTCTGTGCACTCAGATTGACCAGCCACCCCTCCGTGCACTCAGACTGACCACCTATCTCTCCATTCACTCACACTTACCAGCCATCCCTCCATGCACTCAGACTGACCAGCAATCCCTCTGTACACTCAGACTGACCACCTATTCCCCCGTTCACTCAGACCGACCACCTATTCCCCCGCGCACTCAGACTGACCACCTATTCCCTCGTGCATTCAGACTGACCACCTATTCTCCCGTGCACTCAGACTGACCAGCCATCCCCCCGTGCACCCAGACTGACCAGCAATCCACTCCGTGCACTCAGACTGACCAGCCATCCCCTTCGTGCACTCAGACTGACCAGCCATCCCCTCCGTGCACTCAGGCTGACCAGCCATCCCCTCCGTGCACTCAGGCTGACCAGCCATCCCCTCCGTGCACTCAGACTGACCAGCCATCCCCCCATGCACTCAGACTGCCCAGCCATCCCCCCGTGCACTCAGACTGACCACCTATTCCCCCGTGCACTCAGACTGACCAGCCATCCCTCCGTGCACTCAGACTGACCAGCCATCCCCCCATGCACTCAGACTGACCAGCCATCCCCCCATGCACTCAGACTGACCAGCCATCCCTCCGTGCACTCAGACTGACCACCTATTCCCCCGTGCACTCAGACTGACCAGCCATCCCCCCATGCACTCAGACTGCCCAGCCATCCCCCCGTGCACTCAGACTGACCACCTATTCCCCCGTGCACTCAGACTGACCAGCCATCCCTCCGTGCACTCAGACTGACCAGCCATCCCCCCATGCACTCAGACTGACCAGCCATCCCCCCATGCACTCAGACTGACCAGCCATCCCTCCGTGCACTCAGACCTACAACGTGTGATGGTGCTAACACCTCACATACCCACCGCAACTTCCTGTCAGAGGACATGTTCAACTATTCCCGGAAACAGTGATCTCACCACAGGGTACGTAATCCAGTCTGTCAGTTTACCTGGTCGTAAGCGGTTGCACCCCCTAGATGATTACTTCTCCTATTTATCGATTCAGGGAGTCGCCGTGGTCAAGCCGTTAGCCGCCTGCCCAGCGCTCCGAAAGTCATGGGTTGTTACTGGGCTCCGCAGTTCAGTTCACGAATGCAGTATTCTCCTGGCGGTCGTCGCTGGAGGTGCGGCGTTCTAGCACAATGCAGTGTTCTTGGAGACTCCTGGGGTTCGTCGCTGGAGATGCGGAGCTGGGGCTCTGTGCGATGCTTTCGACAGGCCACTATTCGAAAAGAGACCGAGTCATATGGGGCAAAACCCGGTGCAACGAAGTCCTCCCAAATGTGCAGAAAGACGAGGCAAAGAGTCCTTTACACCTGTTGTCTACCACCAGAAGTGTCCCGTGACAGTGAGTGGCTAGTTCCAGCTGCTTGCACACACAAGGGGCCGGGTTAAGATCCCAGCTGCTTGCACATGCAAAGGGTCAGGTTCAGATCCAAGCTGCTTGCACACACAAGGGGGAGGATTCAGTTCCCAGCTGCTTGCACACACAAGGGGGAGAATTCAGTTCCCAGCTGCTTGCACACACAAGGGGCCGGGTTCAGATCCCAGCTGCTTGCACACACAAGGGGCCGGGTTCAGATCCCAGCTGCTTGCACACACAAGGGGCCGGGTTCAGATCCCAGCTGCTTGGACACACAAGGGGCCGGGTTCAGATCCCAGCTGCTTGCACACACAAGGGGCCGGGTTCAGATCCCAGCTGCTTGCACACACAAGGGGCCGGGTTCAGATCCCAGCTGCTTGCACACACAAGGGGCCGGGTTCAGATCCCAGCTGCTTGCACACACAAGGGACCGGGTTCAGATCCCAGCTGCTTGCACACCAAGGGGCCGGGTTCAGATCCCAGCTGCTTGCAGACACAAGGGGCCGGGTTCAGATCCCAGCTGCTTGCACACACAAGAGGGAGGATTCAGTTCCCAGCTGCTTGCACATGCAAAGGGTCAGGTTCAAATCCCAGCTGTGGTAGCACGTTTCCCTGACCCTCCGGGCTCAGGGATAGATCCAGTTTCGTCAAACGTGTACCGGACAGTTGTCTTTAGTTTCTGGACATTGACTGGAAGCCAAGCGTAAGAGGCGGGGTGGGGAGGGGGAGGGGGTCAGAAGGAGATATGTGGAGAGGGAGTGAAAGGTCAGAGGATGTGAACAGACGGAGAGGATGGGATGAGAAAGGACAAAGATGGAGAGAGAGGGGAGGGAAAAGTGGAGAGAAATGGACAGATGGAGAGAATGGGGAAAGATGTAGAGAAGGGGAAAGGGAGGAGAAACAAGACAGTGACTAATCTGGTGGTTCCTTCACCCTTCTCTGTGAGAGTTAAACGTCTGAGTGCACGGAGGTTTTAGCAGCTTTCTCCGTTAATCCCGAATACTCTCGTGGTTGACATGAGCGCACGAGAATTAAAAGTGGTTCGAGTCGCACCAGTGACTTATGAGAGTATGGAGCCGGTCGCTCAGAAAGTCAGAAAGTCGTGGCGTGGTGATGAGCGTAATCTAGCCTAGGAATCAACATACAACTGAAAGATGCTGATGTTGACCGCAATATCCTGAAACAGAATGGAAACTTGATAATATATATATAACAGAATGTACGTATGTATGTGGGTAGGGATGTATTGGATGCGTTCGATAACGGTCCATCTGATTGAGATTAAATTTTCTACATGTTTTCTTTTCATTCCCGTGCAGCCAACTGTCATAGTTTGGTAGTGTACAATCAGCTATTTACTTACTAAAATTTAATTTTGTAATTACATGACTTAACATAAGAAAAGTTATATAAAGGAACATAACTTTTAGTAGCATTGCTATATCTTAGGTTAAGTACACTGGCTATAGATAGATAGACAGACAGATAGATAGATAGATAGATAGATAGATAGATAGATAGATAGATAGATAGATTGATAGATAGATAGATAGATGGTTCCGTCGCCCTGCTACTGAGTGAGTGCGTGGCGCGACACTGTGAGCTGTGAGTTTCGTGTGAAATGCTTTTGAATCTGCCCGAGGTTTTTTTGAACGTGACTGCATGTTCGGAGCGATGGTAGATGGCTATGTCCCAGAGTTGACCGGTTTTTGCCTTATGCAGAAATGCGTGGCTGCTGGGCTTCTGGTTGACTGCCACTACCATCGACGATGAACTGTATTTTCGTGGACTGTGTGGGTGAACATCTAGGAAACATCCAGATGGGAAAATGACTGCCGATTCCATCAGAGATGAACTGGGTGTTTCGTTGGGGACTATTGTGTTGACATTCTGGCGGTGGCATTATGCACAGTGTATCTGTGCGGGCTGTTGTTTGTCGAGACTCCTGTCTTTTCAAATTTTCACATTGGGCAGTGGGGAGCGTTTTGTGCGATATTCACTGGCACAGGAACGGAGCATAATGGGGACAACCCGTTGCTATGAGGTTGGAACTACGACTAACTGACTAACTAACTAATTGATAGATAGATATATAGATAGATAGATAGATAGATAGATAGATAGATAGATAGATAGATAGATAGATAGTCGGGAACGGGAACGGGAGCTTATATGACTCCTTATATGAATTAAATGAGATGCACCCCACCAGGGACTGGGTGAAGCCGGGCCGGGTCAGACAGACAGACAGCCAGACAGATAGACAGACTGACAGACAGACAGATAGTCGGGAACGGGAGCTTATATGACTACTTATATGAATTAAATGAGATGCTCCCCACCAGGAGCTGGGCGAAGCCGGGCCGGGTCAGACAGACAGACAGACAGACAAGCAGACAGACAGACAGATAGATAGATAGATCCCCGCCAGGGCCTGGGCCGGGTCAGCTAGTATATATATATATATATATATATATATATATATATATATATATATATAGAGAGAGAGAGAGAGAGAGAGAGAGAGAGAGAGAGAGAGAGAGAGAGACAGACAGACAGACAGACAGACAGACAGACAGACAGAGAAAGAATCCAAGAGAGAGAGAGAGAGAGAGAGAGAGAGAGAGAGAGAGAGAGAGAGAACGAACGAACGAACGAACAAACGAACGAACAGACTTTATTTTTTCAAAGGGTAACAAATTGGGCACGCAGGCCCGTCTTACATTCGGCCCTTCCATTCACTCATCTTTCTTTCATCAACAGTGCATAGGAAAAAACATTGTCACATGAATTTTGTAAACATAAACAATGCATATTACTATGTTATGAGACACATCCACCACCCACCCACACATCCCCCATTCACTCCAACTCCCCCACCCAACCACACACATAACCCACACACACACATACATTCCCCCACCGATCCACCACATCCCTACACCTACTCATCTCCCCACCCACACACACCTCTCACCCACCACACATCCATCCACCCACACCCCAAGCCCACATACATTCAATAACCCGCACATCCCCCACCTACACACATCTCCCCACCCACTCACATATCCTCTACCCGTCCCATTACCCACCAACAATCACTCACCCACATATCCTCCTCCACCCACACACCTCCACCCACCCAGCCAAACACACATTCCTCGACCACACAAACATCTCCCCGTCAACTCACATATTCCGCACCTATCCACACACAAATTGAGAGAGAGAGAGAGAGAGAGAGAGAGAGAGAGAGAGAGAGAGAGAGACTGAGAGAACGAACGAACGAACGAACAGACTTTATTTTCAAAGGGTAACAATTGGGCACGCAGGCCCGTCTTACATTCGGCCCTTCCACTCACTCATCTTTCTTTCATCAACAGTGCATAGGAAAAAAAAACATTGTCACATGAATTTTGTAAACATAAACAATGCATATTACTATGTTATGAGACACATCCACCACCCACCCACACATCCCCCATTCACTCCAACTCCCCCACCCAAAAACACACATAACCCACACACACATACATTCCACCACCCATCCAGCACATTCCTACACCTACACATCTCCCCACCCACACACACCTCTCACCCATCACACATCCCTTCCACCCACACCCCAAGCACACATACATTCAATAACCCACACATCCCCCACCTACACACATCTCCCCACCCACTCACATATCCTCTACCCGTCCCACTACCCACCAACAATCACTCACCCACATATCCTCCTCCAACCACACACCTCCACCCACCCAGCCAAACACACATTCCTCAGCCACA
>OY992876.1:433054649-433309649 GCA_963921405.1 Cepaea hortensis
TTTCATTGCTCCATCTACTAAGGTTGTCAAGTTCGTTTTGTAAAGAGCTCTCTAAGTCACAAAGGCTCTCTTGACTTGTGTAAATAGTACAGTCGTCCGCAAATAGGTCACACGAAGTATTGAGGTATAAAGGAAGATCGTTAATATACACTGCAAAAAGCAGCGGACCTAGTATTGAGCCCTGAGGCACCCCAAAATTAAGTTGTGTGGGTCTTGATAGACAGTTATTGAAGGACACTACTTGTTGTCTGTCAGATAAAAATGACGTAATTAGATTCACCATGTTGGTGCTAGTCTTCATGTGTTTTAATTTTCTAATTAAAATATCATGATCTACCATATCAAAGGCTTTTTTAAAGTCTACAAATACTGCTCCACAAATGTTGCCATTGTTGATACAAAGATGCCAGTTATCGGTCATTTTTGTAAGGGCACTATGGCAAGAATATTTAGGTCGAAACCCAGATTGACTGTCAATTATTAGATCGTTGTTAATTAGATGATGTAGTGTTAGTTTATGCATGTGTTTTTCTAATGGCTTTGATAGCGACGATAGTAAGGAAATAGGTCTATAATTACCCAAGACGCTAATATCAGTTGAGCCATTTTTAAGTAGAGGATACACTTTAGCAACTTTAAAGGCAGATGGAAAGTAGTTTTTGGACAGGCACTGGTTATATATGAACGTTAAGGACTCACTAATAATAGGTGCAGCACACCGAAGAATTCTATTACTGATACCATCTAGGCCTTCTGAACTTGTTGCTTTGAGATTCGAGAGATATTTATATACTTCTGCAACAGACATCAAGGGAATCTCAGGGGGCATATTTCTAGAGCACTTCCCTTCACAGAATGATGACAGTGAGCTTAAATTACAAGCTGAGTCTGGTATTGTGGACTTTAGATTCTCTATTTCTGATTGAAAGAAGCAACTGAAATCCTCGCATGTTATAGTGCTCGGTATTGCTGACTCTGAAGAGTGTTTCTTGTTGGTTAGCGAGTTAATAGCCTTCCATATATTTGCGTTATTTGATTTATCTACAATCAAATTTTTGAAATGATCTTTCTTTATCCTACGAATTTCATATTTAACTTTATTTCTTAGTCTGCGGTAATTGATAAAATCTTTATTTTTGTGCACTGTATCTCGTTCTCTCATGATTTCGAGAACTTCACGAATCACCCATGGAGATTTATGTTGATTCTTCACTCGAACTTCTTTAACTGGCACATGTTTATCAAACACACTGTAGACTGTCTTTGTCCAGTAAGCTAGTGCATCATCCGGATCAGGAAGTTGGTAAACATATTCAAGGGCTGCATTTTTTAAGTCATCTAAAAATAAACTTTGGTTGAGAGCTTTTAGATTTCTAAATTTGATGATTAAATGTTTATTTTTAGGAGATTTGAACCCAGTTTTCGACCACGTACAACATATTGGGTAATGGTCACTAACTGCACTAACAGGAACAGAACATTCGATAATATTAACTGGACAAGTAACATATATATGATCAATTATAGTTGAGGAGGTGCCTGTAACCCTTGTGGGACGGTTTATTAGTTGTTTCAAATCGTAAGATAGAATGATATCGTCCCATGTCTGGTTGGATTTAGTAATATCTATGTTAAAGTCACCTAATATCATGACTTCTCTACCTTCTGTAAACACTCTATCCATCATTGTAGTAAAACAGTCATACCAATTGTACCCAGCACACGGATTCCGATATAGGTATCCAATTAGAAGCGGTTGTTGACTGGCTGGCTTCACCTCTAACCAAACACATTCTATCTCTACTGACTCGAGATCACTTCTACGGGAACAGTTGAGAGAATTGGAAATGTATACAGCAATACCTGTCTCTAATTTTTGATTTGCGTCTCTTCGAATTACTTTAAACCCCTTAAGAGTGATTTCAGAGTCGGATATTTTGTCGTTGAGACGACTTTCTGTGATTCCAAACACATGGAATTGTTTGCACAGTATTACCGAAAGCTCAGGTAATTTATTGAGCAAATGATAGATGTTGAGATGGCCTATACGTAGGCCATCTTTGTGAAGCCACTGATCGTGATTGGCGAACATTGCACGATGAAAGGATGATGTCGCTTGCGGTAGAAATTTTCAGAGTTTTTGAAACTTTATTTAGTAGTAGTTAAGACTATTAGATGGGGTAGGAAAATGTCTGTGCTGGAGTGACATCATGAAAGCTTGATGCAGGGCTGCAGGATTGTATTGCATTAGCTGTTGAAGTTGACGGTTCCACTGATAGGAGTGTAGATTACCATCCAATGAGGGACTACTGCTGTGAGAGTTACTGGAAGTGCCTACATTAGAAGCATACAGAGAGAGAGAGAGAGAGAGAGAGAGAGAGAGAGAGAGAGAGAGAGAGAGACAGACAGACAGACAGACAGAGAGGGAAACCGGGAGAGAAAGAGACATACAGACAAACAGACAAAGAAAAATATCAGAGAGAGAAAAACAGAGAAAGAAACCGAGACAGACAGACAGACAGACAGACAAAGAAATAAACCGAGAGAGGTACATACAGACAAATAGACAGAGAAAGAAACCGAAAGAGAGAGAGAGAGAGATGGAGAGAGATGGAGAGAGAGAGAGAGGGGGGGGGAGAGAGAGAGCGAGAGAGAGAGAGAGAGAGAGAGAGAGAGAGAGACTGTCTTCCACCAACAACTGCAGGAATGTCATGAAGCTAGCACTAACTGCTGTCTGGACTGGAGTCATGAAGCTATAACTGCTGTCTGGACTGGAGTCATGAAGCTAGCACTAACTACTGTCTGGACTGGAGTCATGAAGCTAGCACTAACTGCTGTCTGGACTGGAGTCGTGAAGCTAGCACTAACTGCTGTCTGGACTGGAGTCACGAAGCTAGCACTAACTGCTGTCTGTACTGGAGTCATGAAGCTAGCACTAACTTCTGTCTGTACTGGAGTCATGAAGCTAGCACTAACTGCTGTCTGGACTGGAGTCATGAAGCTATCACTAACTGCTGTCTGTACTGGAGTCATGAAGTTAGCACTAACTGCTGTCTGGACTGGAGTCATGAAGCTAGCACTAACTTCTGTCTGTACTGGAGTCATGAAGCTAGCACTAACTGCTGTCTGTACTGGAGTCATGAAGCTAGCACTAACTGCTGTCTGTACTGGAGTCATGAAGCCAGCACTAACTGCTGTCTGTACTGGAGTCATGAAGCTAGCACTAACCGCTGTCCGTACTGGAGTCATGAAGCTAGCACTAACTGCTGTCTGTACTGGAGTCATGAAGCTAGCACTAACCGCTGTCCGTACTGGAGTCATGAAGCTAGCACTAACTACTGTCTGTACTGGAGTCATGAAGCTAGCACTAACTACTGTCTGTACTGGAGTCATTAACATGGAGGTCTGAAGTCTGTGTGCTAGCTAGAACATGGAGGTCTGAAGTCTGAGTGCTAGGTATAACATGGAGGTCTGAAGTCTGAGTGCTAGCTAGAACATGGAGGTCTGAAGTCTGAGATCAAGCTAGAACATGGAGGTCTGAAGTCTGAGTGCTAGCTAGAACATGGAGGTCTGAAGTCTGAGTGCTAGCTAGAACATGGAGGTCTGAAGTCTGAGAGCAAGCTAGAACATGGAGGTCTGAAGTCTGAGAGCAAGCTAGAACATGGAGGTCTGAAGTCTGAGAGCAAGCTAGAACATGGAGGTCTGAAGTCTGAGAGCAAGCTAGAACATGGAGGTCTGAAGTCTGAATGCTAGCTAGAAAGCAGAAGCAGAATTGGGAAGTAAAAACCGTAGCAGAAGCTAAATTGTTGCCAAGAGACAGATGCCAGTAGAAAACAAATCATACAAAGTGCAGCGGGAGGGAGGGCTGGCCCAACGGTTGCCTGGGTTATGTGGGGCAACAAGCCTAGCTAGACTCGTCAGCTGTGACTGCAAGTACGCACAATCTCTCAATAAAGTGAACAAACTCCAGGCCCCGTGTGTTCGCTGTACTGTAATCAACGTGCCTGGTTGTGAACTCTTACAGCGATATCTTCTAGCTCGCTAAAGCCAGGGGAGGGGATAGGTATGTTCTGGCACGAGAGAGAGAGAGAGAGAGAGAGAGAGAGAGAGAGAGAGAGAGAGAGAGAGAGAGAGAGCCTCGCACGTCTCCGGCTGTGAGTGGCAGGCGTGTGCCAGGCGGCATAAAGGTGGCCACAGAGTGCCGGAGGTGAGTCGTTTATGGAAGCAGCATACCCACATCTCGTCAGCTGCTTTCCTGTGATTGGCTTTCTCCACCTGGGCATAACCGTTAGACTGATTTCCTACATACCAGGCAGACAGTCAGCGACAAGATGGCCGAGGCTGGACGTAGTTGGTACACGGAGCTGGATTTCGACAGCTATGTACTGGACCTTCTGCTCATCGCCTGGTGCACCATCTGTTTCGTCATCATCATAGGCGTCAACGCCATCGTTTCGGCTTTTGGGCCCCTGCAGAGGCAGCCCCAAGAGAAAGTCCGCGGCGACAGAGAAGGGGTCAGCTTGAGCGGGACTGTCCTGCCCGTGGAGACGGCCAAGTGGTTCAACGACGCGGTCAGCTGGTTCTATCTGCACTACTACTACACACCTGAGTACGCGGAGGAGTGGCTCAAGTCACTGAACGAGCAACTGGGCAAGCTCGGGGTGAGTGCTTTTCCTTCCACACACACACATACACACGCACGCACACACATTGTCAGCATGGACTGTCGTCGGTGCACTACCAACATAAATAGTCATTCCTATGTATGTCTGTCATTTGTGGACATTGCTGAGCCTTCCCACTTAATTCCTTTGTTTACCATTTAGGAGTAGATCGCTTTGCGCTGGTTTCATGATATGAGAGTCGGCCGTTCAGAAAGCCTAGTATATAACATAAAGCCAGTAAATGCTGAGGTTGAGAGCTTCCTATATAGAAAAGGTCTACTAACTGTAACAATCAACACAGGATGTGTGACTGGTTCAGAATCTCAGCCATCATCTAATGTGCTCGGGTACATTTTACAGCTGGTCTGAGCATAATAAAGAAATCTGGCGCCACCAGTGCATACTTCTGTTGTGCATTAAGTTTGTGTGAAAGTCCAGTCCTGGTGATTTATCATATTAGTAATGTATCATAGTAGTAATTTGTCACAGTGGTAATTTGTCACAGTGGTATTTACTCCCTTGGACACTTGTTCTGGAAGTTCTGAGACAGAAATAGTTAGATTATTGCTATAGAAAACCTGATGTCACCCACCATATTTGGCAGAATTCAGGCACCAGTTTTGTGTAGTATTCTGAATGCAGCGGTAGGGGCCCCACACACGTGACAATAACACCATCCGGAAACAAGCATACGTGTGCGCCCATGGTTTTCTTGTGAAACTACATCATCCGTACACCCTTCATTAGCCTGTTCACTCACTCACTCACTCACTCACTCACTCACTCACTCACTCACTCACGCACTCACTCACCCACTCACTCACTCACTCATTCACTCACTCACTCGCTCGCTCGCTCACTCACTCACTCACTCACTCGCTCACTCACTGACTCACTCGCTCACTGCTCACTCATTTACTCCCTCCATCACTCACTCACTCACTCTCTCACTCACTCACTCACTCACTGCTCACTCATTTACTCACTCACTCACTCACTCACTCACTAACTCACGCACTCACCCACAAATACAACAATTCAATAATTCAGTAACTTCTTGCTTAAGGATTAAAAAACTCAGTCATTGAAAATACAACAGCTAGGACAAATAACCTGACCTACCACAGCTAGGACTAAATAACCTGACATACCACAGCTAGGACAAATAACCTGACATACCACAGCTAGGACTAAATTACCTGACCTACCACAGCTAGGACTAAATAACCTGACATACCACAGCTAGGACTAAATAACCTGACATACCACAGCTAGGACAAATAACCTGACATACCACAGCTAGGACTAAATAACCTGACATACCACAGCTAGGACTAAATAACCTGACATACCACATCTAGGACTAAATAACCTGACATACCACAGCTAGGACTAAATAACCTGACATACTACAGCTAGGACTAAATAACCTGACATACCACAGCTAGGACTAAATAACTTGACATACCACAGCTAGGACTAAATAACCTGACATACCACAGCTAGGACTAAATAACCTGACATACCACAGCTAGGACTAAATAACTTGACATACCACATCTAGGACAAATAACCTGACCTACCACAGCTAGGACTAAATAACCTGACATACCACAGCTAGGACTAAATAACCTGACATACCACAGCTAGGACTAAATAACCTGACATACCACAGCTAGGACTAAATAACCTGACATACCACAGCTAGGACTAAATAACTTGACATACCACATCTAGGAAAAATAACTTGACATACCACAGCTAGGACAAATAACCTGACATACCACAGCTAGGACTAAATAACCTGACATACCACAGCTAGGACTAAATAGCCTGACATACCACAGCTAGGACAAATAACCTGACCTATCACAGCTAGGACTAAATAACCTGACATACCACAGCTATGACTAAATAACCTGACATACCACAGCTAGGACTAAATAACCTGACATACCACAGCTAGGAATAAATAACTTGACATACCACAGCTAGGACTAAATAACCTGACATACCACAGCTAGGACTAAATAACTTGACATACCACAGCTAGGACTAAATAACCTGACATACCACAGCTAGGACAAATAACCTGACCTACCACAGCTAGGACTAAATAACCTGACATACCACAGCTAGGACAAATAACCTGACCTACCACAGCTAGAACTAAATAACCTGACATACCACAGGTATGGACAAATAGGACAAATAACCTGATCTACCACAGCTAGGACTAAATAACCTGACATACCACAGCTATGACTAAATAACCTGAGGTAGGACTATATAACCTGACATACCACAGCTAGGACTAAATAACTTGACATACCACAGCTAGGACTAAATAATCTGACCTAGGACTAAATAACCCGACCTAGGACTAAATAACCTGGCATACCACAGCTAATACTAAATAACCCGACTTAGGACTAAATAACATAACATACCACAGCTAGGACTAAATAACCTGACATACCACAGCTAGAACTAAATAACCTGACATACCACAGCTAGGACTAAATAACCTGACATACCACAGCTAGGACTAAATAACCTGACATACCACAGCTAGGACTAAATAACCTAACATACCACAGCTAGGACTAAATAACCCGACTTAGGACTAAATAGCCTGACATACCACAGCTAATACTAAATAACCCGACTTAGGACTAAATAACCTAACATACCATAGCTAGGACTAAATAACCTGAAATACCACAGCTAGGACTAAATAACATGACATACCACAGCTAGGACTAAATAACCTGACATACCACAGCTAGGACTAAATAACCTGACATACCACAGGTATGGACAAATAACCTGACATACCACATCTGGGACTAAACCTGACATACCACAGCTAGGACTAAATAACCTGACATACCACAGCTAGGACTAAATAACCTGACATACCACAGCTAGGACTAAATAACCTGGCATACCACAGCTAGGACTAAATAACCTGACATACCACAGCTAGGACTAAATAACCTGACATACCACAGGTATGGACAAATAACCTGACATACCACAGCTAAGACTAAATAACTTGGCATACCACAGGTATGGACAAATAACCTGACATACCACAGCTAGGACTAAATAACCTGGCATACCACAGAAGGACTAAATAACCTGACATACCACAGCTAGAAATAATAACTTGAAATTATATATATATATCATTTTTCTGTGCGAATTAGTTGGCTTGACATACCACAGCTAGGACTAAATAACTTGACATACCACATCTAGGACTAAATAACCTGACATACCACAGCTAGGACTAAATAACCCGACATACCACAGCTAGGACTAAATAACCCGACCTATGACTAAATAACTTGACATATCACAGCTAGGACTAAATAACCTGACATACCACAGCTAGGACTAAATAACCTGACATACCACATCTAGAACTAAATAACCTGACATACCACATCTAGGACTAAATAACCTTACATACCACAGCTAGGACTAAATAACCTGACATACCACAGCTAGGACTAAATAACCTGACTTACCACATCTAGGACTAAATAACCCGACCTATGACTAAATAACCTGACATACCACAGCTAGGACTAAATAACCTGACATACCACATCTAGGACTAAATAACCTGACATACCACAGCTAGGACTAAATAACCTGATATACCACAGCTAGGACTAAATAACCTGACATACCACAGCTAGGACTAAATGACTTGACATACCACAGCTAGGACTAAATAACCTGACATACCACAGCTAGGACTAAATAACCTGACATACCACAGCTAGGACTAAATAACTTGACATACCACATCTAGGACTAAATAACCTGACATACCACAGCTAGGACTAAATAACCTGACATACCACAGCTAGGACTAAATAACCTGACATACCACAGCTAGGACTAAATAACCTGACATACCACATCTAGGACTAAATAACCTGACATACCACATCTAGGACTAAATAACCTGACATACCACATCAAGGACTAAATAACCTGACATACCACATCTAGGACTAAATAACCTGACATACCATAGCTAGGACTAAATAACTTGACATACCACAGCTAGGACTAAATAACCCGACCTGTGACTAAATAACCTGACATACCACAGCTAGGACTAAATAACCTGACATACCACATCTAGGACTAAATAACCTGACATACCACAACTAGGACTAAATAACCTGACATACCACAACTATGACTAAATAACCTGAGGTAGAAATATATAACCTGACATACGACAGCTAGGACTAAATAACCTGACATACCACAACTAGCACTAAATAACCTGATCTACCACAGTTAGGACTAATTATCCTGAGCTAGGACTAAATAACCTGACATACCACAACTAGGACTAAATAACCTGATCTACCACAGTTAGGACTAATTATCCTGAGCTAGGACTAAATAACATGGCATAGGACTAAATAACCTGACATACCACAGCTAGGACTAAATAACCTAAAATGATATCATTTTTCTGTGTGAATTTGTTGGCATGACATACTCACTGTCTGACTTAATTATGACATACTAGTCTTTGGACGCAGTTACCTAACATGACATGACATGTATTCTGTTTGACTGATGTAATGCTAGATCTGAACTAGTTCTGCATATTCACATTCAGTTTTAAACCCAGCACAAGTATCAACTCAACTCAACCATCACATTTATCAACTGTATGTTCACAGTGTGTAGACATATTTGTGAGCTGTATGTTCACAGTTTGTAGACATCTATTTATGATCAGCATGTTCACATTGTGTAGACATATTTGTGAGCTGTTCACAGTTTGTAGATATCTATTCATGAGTTGTATGTTCACAGTTTGTAGACACCTGTTTATGAGCTGTATGTTCACAGTTTATAGACATCTGTTTATGAGCTGTATATTGACAGTTTGTAGACTGGTGAGGAATTATTTAGGAAGTGCAGAGATGTGGTTTGTAGAAGAATGCCGAGAACGCCGTGGACAGATAGAACATGTGCTGAAGACATCTTGAAAGCGAACTCACACAGAGAACTGGACACTCGCACGACAGATAGAACATGTGCTGAAGACATCTTGAAAGCGAACTCACACAGAGAACTGGACATTCGCAGGACAGATAGAACATGTGTTAAAGACATCTTGAAAGCGAACCCACACAGAGAACTGGACACTCGCACGACAGATAGAACATGTGCTGAAGACATCTTGAAAGCGAACGCACACAGAGAACTGGACACTCGCACCAGAAGAAGACAGTCCACATGTTTCAGGTACACCTTGACAGGGGGACGGTTGGATGGGGGTGTGGTAGATATGAGATAAGGTTACATCATGACATGGGAGGAACATCAGTATCAGAAATGATTGGCAGTACACGAGACAGAAGGCTGTGGACAGACATGATCACCAACGCCACACGACATGGGCTATAAGAAGATTGGCAGTACACGAGACAGAAGCTGTGGACAGACATGATCACCAACGACACACGGCATGGACTATAAGAAGATTGGCAGTACACGAGACAGAAGGTTGTGGACAGACATGATCACCATCGCCTTACATCATGGGCTATAAAATTGGCGATACTCGAGACAGAAAGCTGTGGACAGACATGATCACCAACGCCACACGGCATGGATTATAAGAAGATTGGCAAAGAACTGTGATTGTACCTTTATGGAATAACAAGGGTTGCAAAAGAGAATAATACATATAGAGACATATCTCTACTCAGCAATGTAACAAGAATTTGAGCAGACATTTCATAACAGAGAGCAAGATATAAGATATCTTCTAAGTGAAGCGCAGTTTGGATTTAGAAATATAAAAGGATGCACTGATGCAATCTTTGCATTGAGACGGATGAGTGAACAATCTATAGATTACAACGTTGAACTAGGTGTGGCTTTCATATATCGACGGGTGAAACATCTCTAGAATACAACAGCAAACTAAGTGTGGCTTCCATGGATTAAGAAAAAAAAACACTCTTTGGCCGAGTAAATATAAATGTGGAAAATGCTTCAAGAATGCAGTGTAACTGTACAGTTGTTGGATAACATCAGAGCTTCGTACCAAACCAGTGAATGTGCAGTAGGAACAACTGTTGGCATGACAAACTGGTTCCAAGTAACATCAGGCGTCAGTCAATGATGTGGACATGTACACACGCCAGGACTTGTAGAGAATGATGGGCAAGTAAACACACGTGAACATGTAAACAAGCAGTATGCGAGGGAGTGCACTCAGCTCTGTCGGAGTCAATCTGTAGCAACGCAAATGGGATGATATTATATCATGAGATGAGGTTACTATAGTTGCCTCTCGTCCAGTATTTTCCGTCCACAGTAAGTTAGCTATGTATTGTTACAACTGAGTGCGCAGTGAATACTCCGTGACACGGCGAGCAGGCGAGAAGATGGAAACTGCTGAAGGCGGTGCTGACATGGGAGCCTGGGCGAGCAAAAAACACGCTGAGCTGGAGAACATGTGCAGTCACACATTCGTGGCATCGCTGAAGCGGTGAAACACAAATACTGTACGTCTAATCCAGCTTTTTGTTTCTTAGGAAAGACATATGAGAGAGAGAGGGGGGGGGGGGGGAGGGAGAGGAAGAGAGAGAGAGAGAGTGAGAGAGAGAGAGAGAGAGAGAGAGAGAGAGAGAGAGAGTTATGTGAGGACAATCCACTCCCTGTCTCTGAGTTTCTGTCTGATTCTGTCTGTATCTGGTTTTGTTTCGTAACTCACGATCGTGTATTTTGAAAGCAAGCCTTGTTATTTCCAGACGTGGACTGCTTTTCTGAAGTTAAGAAAACTCACAAGAAGTGCACTGTCTGCCGTGTCTGTTTTAGATTTCATTTCCCATTCTTGCCGTCCACGGCCCGACCCCATCTTCCGTCATCTTCGTCATCACCTGCCCCCCTTCCCCCCTCCACCGTGCAATTCTCAGTTTTCTGAAAATAGATTTGGTTATAAAGAAGAGATTGATAAGTTTGTGTTTTCCTGGAGCCAGACCCGACCGCGTGACGCGCTCAAGGTCTATTTGTGTATCTCGACACCCCGAGATGTGAGCCGGCAGTGCTGAGTCGTGTATATGTCAGATGTGAGCCGGCAGTGCTGAGTCGTGTATATGTCAGATGTGAGCCGGCAGTGCTGAGTCGTGTATATGTCAGATGTGAGCCGGCAGTGCTGAGTCGTGTATATGTCAGATGTGAGCCGGCAGTGCTGAGTCGTGTATATGTCAGATGTGAGCCGGCAGTGCTGAGTCGTGTATATGTCAGATGTGAGCCGGCAGTGCTGAGTCGTGTATATGTCAGATGTGAGCCGGCAGTGCTGAGTCGTGTATATGTCAGATGTGAGCCGGCAGTGCTGAGTCGTGTATATGTCAGATGTGAGCCGGCAGTGCTGAGTCGTGTATATGTCAGATGTGAGCCGGCAGTGCTGAGTCGTGTATATGTCAGATGTGAGCCGGCAGTGCTGAGTCGTGTATATGTCAGATGTGAGCCGGCAGTGCCGAGTCGTGTATATGTCAGATGTGAGCCGGCAGTGCCGAGTCGTGTATATGTCAGATGTGATCCGGCAGTGCCGAGTCGTGTATATGTCAGATGTGATCCGGCAGTGCCGAGTCGTGTATATGTCAGATGTGAGCCGGCAGTGCCGAGTCGTGTATATGTCAGATGTGAGCCGGCAGTGCCGAGTCGTGTATATGTCAGATGTGAGCCGGCAGTGCCGAGTCGTGTATATGTCAGATGTGAGCCGGCAGTGCCGAGTCGTGTATATGTCAGATGTGAGCCGGCAGTGCCGAGTCGTGTATATGTCAGATGTGAGCCGGCAGTGCCGAGTCGTGTATATGTCAGATGTGAGCCGGCAGTGCCGAGTCGTGTATATGTCAGATGTGAGCCGGCAGTGCCGAGTCGTGTATATGTCAGATGTGAGCCGGCAGTGCCGAGTCGTGTATATGTCAGATGTGAGCCGGCAGTGCCGAGTCGTGTATATGTCAGATGTGAGCCGGCAGTGCTGAGTCGTGTATATGTCAGATGTGAGCCGGCAGTGCTGAGTCGTGTATATGTCAGATGTGAGCCGGCAGTGCTGAGTCGTGTATATGTCAGATGTGAGCCGGCAGTGCTGAGTCGTGTATATGTCAGATGTGAGCCGGCAGTGCCGAGTCGTGTATATGTCAGATGTGAGCCGGCAGTGCCGAGTCGTGTATATTTCAGATGTGAGCCGGCAGTGCCGAGTCGTGTATATGTCAGATGTGAGCCGGCAGTGCCGAGTCGTGTATATGTCAGATGTGAGCCGGCAGTGCCGAGTCGTGTATATGTCAGATGTGAGCCGGCAGTGCCGAGTCGTGTATATGTCAGATGTGAGCCGGCAGTGCCGAGTCGTGTATATGTCAGATGTGAGCCGGCAGTGCCGAGTCGTGTATATGTCAGATGTGAGCCGGCAGTGCCGAGTCGTGTATATGTCAGATGTGAGCCGGCAGTGCTGAGTCGTGTATATGTCAGATGTGAGCCGGCAGTGCTGAGTCGTGTATATGTCAGATGTGAGCCGGCAGTGCTGAGTCGTGTATATGTCAGATGTGAGCCGGCAGTGCTGAGTCGTGTATATGTCAGATGTGAGCCGGCAGTGCCGAGTCGTGTATATGTCAGATGTGAGCCGGCAGTGCCGAGTCGTGTATATTTCAGATGTGAGCCGGCAGTGCCGAGTCGTGTATATGTCAGATGTGAGCCGGCAGTGCTGAGTCGTGTATATGTCAGATGTGAGCCGGCAGTGCCGAGTCGTGTATATGTCAGATGTGAGCCGGCAGTGCTGAGTCGTGTATATGTCAGATGTGAGCCGGCAGTGCTGAGTCGTGTATATGTCAGATGTGAGCCGGCAGTGCCGAGTCGTGTATATGTCAGATGTGAGCCGGCAGTGCTGAGTCGTGTATATGTCAGATGTGAGCCGGCAGTGCCGAGTCGTGTATATGTCAGATGTGAGCCGGCAGTGCTGAGTCGTGTATATGTCAGATGTGAGCCGGCAGTGCTGAGTCGTGTATATGTCAGATGTGAGCCGGCAGTGCTGAGTCGTGTATATGTCAGATGTGAGCCGGCAGTGCTGAGTCGTGTATATGTCAGATGTGAGCCGGCAGTGCTGAGTCGTGTATATGTCAGATGTGAGCCGGCAGTGCTGAGTCGTGTATATGTCAGATGTCAGCCGGCAGTGCCGAGTCGTGTATATGTCAGATGTCAGCCGGCAGTGCCGAGTCGTGTATATGTCAGATGTCAGCCGGCAGTGCCGAGTCGTGTATATGTCAGATGTCAGCCGGCAGTGCCGAGTCGTGTATATGTCAGATGTCAGCCGGCAGTGCCGAGTCGTGTATATGTCAGATGTCAGCCGGCAGTGCCGAGTCGTGTATATGTCAGATGTGAGCCGGCAGTGCTGAGTCGTGTATATGTCAGATGTGAGCCGGCAGTGCCGAGTCGTGTATATGTCGGATGTGAGCCGGCAGTGCTGAGTCGTGTATATGTCGGATGTGAGCCGGCAGTGCTGAGTCGTGTATATGTCGGATGTGAGCCGGCAGTGCTGAGTCGTGTATATGTCAGATGTGAGCCGGCAGTGCCGAGTCGTGTATATGTCAGATGTGAGCCGGCAGTGCCGAGTCGTGTATATGTCAGATGTGAGCCGGCAGTGCCGAGTCGTGTATATGTCAGATGTGAGCCGGCAGTGCCGAGTCGTGTATATGTCAGATGTGAGCCGGCAGTGCCGAGTCGTGTATATGTCAGATGTGAGCCGGCAGTGCCGAGTCGTGTATATGTCAGATGTGAGCCGGCAGTGCCGAGTCGTGTATATGTTAGATGTGAGCCGGCAGTGCTGAGTCGTGTATATGTCAGATGTGAGCCGGCAGTGCTGAGTCGTGTATATGTCAGATGTGAGCCGGCAGTGCCGAGTCGTGTATATGTCAGATGTGTGCCGGCAGTGCCGAGTCGTGTATATGTCAGATGTGAGCCGGCAGTGCCGAGTCGTGTATATGTCAGATGTGAGCCGGCAGTGCCGAGTCGTGTATATGTCAGATGTGAGCCGGCAGTGCCGAGTCGTGTATATGTCAGATGTGAGCCGGCAGTGCCGAGTCGTGTATATGTCAGATGTGATCCGGCAGTGCCGAGTCGTGTATATGTTAGATGTGAGCCGGCAGTGCTGAGTCGTGTATATGTCAGATGTGAGCCGGCAGTGCTGAGTCGTGTATATGTCAGATGTGAGCCGGCAGTGCCGAGTCGTGTATATGTCAGATGTGAGCCGGCAGTGCCGAGTCGTGTATATGTCAGATGTGAGCCGGCAGTGCCGAGTCGTGTATATGTCAGATGTGAGCCGGCAGTGCCGAGTCGTGTATATGTCAGATGTGAGCCGGCAGTGCCGAGTCGTGTATATGTCAGATGTGAGCCGGCAGTGCCGAGTCGTGTATATGTCAGATGTGAGCCGGCAGTGCCGAGTCGTGTATATGTCAGATGTGAGCCGGCAGTGCCGAGTCGTGTATATGTTAGATGTGAGCCGGCAGTGCTGAGTCGTGTATATGTCAGATGTGAGCCGGCAGTGCTGAGTCGTGTATATGTCAGATGTGAGCCGGCAGTGCCGAGTCGTGTATATGTCAGATGTGAGCCGGCAGTGCCGAGTCGTGTATATGTCAGATGTGAGCCGGCAGTGCCGAGTCGTGTATATGTCAGATGTGAGCCGGCAGTGCCGAGTCGTGTATATGTCAGATGTGAGCCGGCAGTGCCGAGTCGTGTATATGTCAGATGTGAGTCGGCAGTGCCGAGTCGTGTATATGTCAGATGTGAGCCGGCAGTGCTGAGTCGTGTATATGTCAGATGAGAGCCGGCAGTGCTGAGTCGTGTATATGTCAGATGTGAGCCGGCAGTGCTGAGTCGTGTATATGTCAGATGTGAGCCGGCAGTGCTGAGTCGTGTATATGTCAGATGTGAGCCGGCAGTGCTGAGTCGTGTATATGTCAGATGTGAGCCGGCAGTGCCGAGTCGTGTATATGTCGGAATTATTGTCCTTATGAGCGGCACTCATGTTTTATCTGTTGTTGTTGTATCTGTTTTGTTGTATGTGCTTTTTATCTGTTTTGTTGTATCTATTTTATTGTATCTGTTTTGTTGTATCTATTTTGTTGTATCTGTTTTGTTGTTCTGTTTTGTTGTATCTGTTATGTGTCTGTGACTGTGTCTGTGACCGTGACTGTGTCTGTAACGGTGACTGTGTCTGTGACTGTGTGTGTAACTGTGACTGTGACTGAGACTGTGACTGTAACTGTGACTGTAACTGTGACTGTGACTGTGACTGTGTCTGTGTCTGTAACTGTGACTGTGTCTGTGACTGTGACTGTGACTGTGTCTGTAACTATGACTGTGTCTGTTTGTGTCTGTGACTGTGTCTGTTTGTGTCTGTGACTGTGTCTGTGTCTGTGACTGTGACTGTGTCTGTGACTGTGACTGTGACTGTGTCTGTGTCTGTAACTGTGTCTGTGACTGTGACTGTGTCTGTGACTGTGACTGTGTCTGTGACTGTGACTGTGTCTGTGACTGTGACTGTGTCTGTGACTGTGTCTGTGACTGTGACTGTGACTGTAACTGTGACTGTGAGTTTAATTGTAACTGTGACTGTAATTGTAACTGTGACTGTGACTGTGACTGTGACTGTAACTGTGACTGTGAGTTTAATTGTAACTGTGACTGTAATTGTAACTGTGACTGTGACTGTGACTGTAACTGTGACTGTGAGTTTAATTGTAACTGTGACTGTAATTGTAACTGTGACTGTAACTGTGACTGTGAGTTTAATTGTAACTGTGACTGTAATTGTAACTGTGACTGTAACTGTGACTGTGACTGTGACTGTGACTGTGTCTGTGACTGTGACTGTGACGGTGTCTGTAACGGTGACTGTGTCTGTGACTGTGTGTGTAACTGTGACTGTGACTGAGACTGTGACTGTAACTGTGACTGTGTCTGTAACGGTGACTGTGTCTGTGGCTGTGTGTGTAACTGTGACTGTGACTGAGACTGTGACTGTAACTGTGACTGTAACTGTGACTGTGACTGTGTCTGTAACTGTGACTGTGACTGTAACTGTGACTGTGTCTGTAACTGTGACTGTAACTGTGACTGTAACTGTGAATGTGACTGTAACTGTGACTGTAACTGTGACTGTAACTGTGACCGTGTCTGTAACTGTGACTATGACTGTAACTGTGACTGTAACTGTGTCTGTGACTGTGTCTGTGACTGTCTGTAACTGTGACTGTGTCTGTGACTCTGAGTGTCTGTAACTGTGACTGTGACTGTGACTGTAACTGTGAATGTGACTGTGACTGTAACTATGACTGTAACTGTGACTGTGACTGTGTCTGTGACTGTCTGTAACTGTGACTGTGTCTGTGACTCTGAGTGTCTGTAACTGTGACTGTGACTGTGACTGTAACTGTGAATGTGACTGTGACTGTAACTGTGACTGTGACTGTAACTGTGACTGTGTCTGTGTCTGTGACTGTGTCTGTAACTGTGACTGTAACTGTGACTGTGTCTGTAACTGTGACTGTGTCTGTGACTGTGTCTGTGTCTGTGTCTGTAACTGTGACTGTGTCTGTGACTGTGTCTGTGACTGTGTCTGTAACTGTGACTGTAACTGTGACTGTGACTGTAACTGTGTCTGTGACTGTGTCTGTAACTGTGTCTGTGACTGTGACTGTGTCTGTGACTGTGTCTGTGACTGTGACTGTGTCTGTGTCTGTGTCTGTGACTGTGTCTGTGTCTGTGACTGTGTCTGTAACTGTGACTGTGACTGTAACAGTGACTGTAACTGTGTCTGTGACTGTGTCTGTAACTGTGACTGTGTCTGTAACTGTGTCTGTAACTGTGACTGTGTCTGTAACTGTGACTGTGTCTGTAACTGTGACTGTGTCTGTGACTGTGACTGTGTCTGTAACTGTGACTGTGTCTGTGTCTGTGACTGTGTCTGTGTCTGTGACTGTGTCTGTTACTGCGTCTGTGACTGTGACCGTGTCTGTGACTGTGACTGTAACTGCGACTGTGTCTGTAACTGTGACTGTGACTGTAACTGTAACTGTGACTGTGACTGTAACTGTGACTGTGACTGTGTCTGTAACTGTGACTGTGACTATGTCTGTAACTGTAACTGTGACTGTGTCTGTAACTGTGACTGTGTCTGTGAGTTTAATTGTAACTGTGACTGTAATTGTAACTGTGACTGTGACTGTGACTGTAACTGTGACTGTGAGTTTAATTGTAACTGTGACTGTAATTGTAACTGTGACTGTAACTGTGACTGTGAGTTTAATTGTAACTGTGACTGTAATTGTAACTGTGACTGTAACTGTGACTGTGACTGTGACTGTGACTGTGTCTGTGACTGTGACTGTGACGGTGTCTGTAACGGTGACTGTGTCTGTGACTGTGTGTGTAACTGTGACTGTGACTGAGACTGTGACTGTAACTGTGACTGTGTCTGTAACGGTGACTGTGTCTGTGGCTGTGTGTGTAACTGTGACTGTGACTGAGACTGTGACTGTAACTGTGACTGTAACTGTGACTGTGACTGTGTCTGTAACTGTGACTGTGACTGTAACTGTGACTGTGTCTGTAACTGTGACTGTAACTGTGACTGTAACTGTGAATGTGACTGTAACTGTGACTGTAACTGTGACCGTGTCTGTAACTGTGACTATGACTGTAACTGTGACTGTAACTGTGTCTGTGACTGTGTCTGTGACTGTCTGTAACTGTGACTGTGTCTGTGACTCTGAGTGTCTGTAACTGTGACTGTGACTGTGACTGTAACTGTGAATGTGACTGTGACTGTAACTATGACTGTAACTGTGACTGTGACTGTGTCTGTGACTGTCTGTAACTGTGACTGTGTCTGTGACTCTGAGTGTCTGTAACTGTGACTGTGACTGTGACTGTAACTGTGAATGTGACTGTGACTGTAACTGTGACTGTGACTGTAACTGTGACTGTGTCTGTGTCTGTGACTGTGTCTGTAACTGTGACTGTAACTGTGACTGTGTCTGTAACTGTGACTGTGTCTGTGACTGTGTCTGTGTCTGTGTCTGTAACTGTGACTGTGTCTGTGACTGTGTCTGTGACTGTGTCTGTAACTGTGACTGTAACTGTGACTGTGACTGTAACTGTGTCTGTGACTGTGTCTGTAACTGTGTCTGTGACTGTGACTGTGTCTGTGACTGTGTCTGTGACTGTGACTGTGTCTGTGTCTGTGTCTGTGACTGTGTCTGTGTCTGTGACTGTGTCTGTAACTGTGACTGTGACTGTAACAGTGACTGTAACTGTGTCTGTGACTGTGTCTGTAACTGTGACTGTGTCTGTGACTGTGTCTGTAACTGTGACTGTGTCTGTAACTGTGACTGTGTCTGTAACTGTGACTGTGTCTGTGACTGTGACTGTGTCTGTAACTGTGACTGTGTCTGTGTCTGTGACTGTGTCTGTGTCTGTGACTGTGTCTGTTACTGCGTCTGTGACTGTGACCGTGTCTGTGACTGTGACTGTAACTGCGACTGTGTCTGTAACTGTGACTGTGACTGTAACTGTAACTGTGACTGTGACTGTAACTGTGACTGTGACTGTGTCTGTAACTGTGACTGTGACTATGTCTGTAACTGTAACTGTGACTGTGTCTGTAACTGTGACTGTGTCTGTGACTGGGACTGTGTCTGTGACTGTGACTGTGTCTGTAACTGTGACTGTGTCTGTTTGTGTCTGTGACTGTAACCGTGACTGTGACTGTGTCTGTAACTGTGAGTGTGTCTGTAACTGTGACTGTGACTGTGTCTGTAACTGTGACTGTGTCTGTGACTGTGTCTGTGACTGTGTCTGTGACTTTCTGTAACTGTGACTGTGTCTGTAACTGTGACTGTGACTGTCTGTAACTGTGACTGTGTCTGTAACTGTAACTGTGACTGTGTCTGTAACTGTGTCTGTGACTGTCTGTAACTGTGACTGTGTCTGTAACTGTGTCTGTGACTGTGTCTGTGGCTGTGTCTGTAACTGTAACTGTGACCGTGTCTGTGACTGTGACTGTAACTGTGTCTGTGTCTGTGTCTGTAACTGTGACTGTGTCTGTGACTGTGACTGTGTCTGTTTGTGTCTGTGACTGTGTCTGTTTGTGTCTGTGACTGTGTCTGAGACTGTGACTGTGACTGTGTCTGTAACTGTGACTGTGTCTGTTTGTGTCTGTGACTGTGTCTGTTTGTGTCTGTGACTGACTGTGTCTGTGACTGTGACTGTGATTGTGTCTGTGTCTGTGTCTGTGACTGTGTCTTGACTGTGACTGTGTCTTTGTCTGTGACTGTGACTGTGTCTGTGACTGTGTCTTTGTCTGTTTCTGTGACTGTGTCTGTGACTGTGTCTGTGACTGTGTCTTTGTCTGTGTTTGTGACTGTGTCTGTGACTGTGTCTGTGGTTGTGACTGTGTCTGTGACTGTGACTGTGTCTGTGACTGTGTCTGTGACAGTGACTGTGTCTGTGACTGTGACAGTGACTGTGACTGTGTCTGTGACTGTGTCTGTGACTGTGACTGTGTCTGTGACAGTGACTGTGTCTGTGACTGTGTCTGTGTCTATGACAGTGACTGTGACTGTGTCTGTGACTGTGTCTGTGTCTGTGACTGTGTCTGTGTCTGTGACTGTGTTTGTGACTGTGACTGTGTCTGTGACTGTGACTGTGTCTGTGTCTGTGACTGTGTCTGTGACTGTGACTGTGTCTGTGTCTGTGTCTGTGACTGTGTCTGTGACTGTGTTTGTGTCTGTGTCTGTGACTGTGACTGTGTCTGTGTCTGTGACTGTGTCTGTGTCTGTGACTGTGTCTGTGTCTGTGTCTGTGACAGTGACTGTGTCTGTGACTGTGTCTGTGACTGTGTCTGTGACTGTGTCTGTGTCTGTGACAGTGACTGTGTCTGTGTCTGTGTCTGTGTCTGTGACAGTGACTGTGACTGTGTCTGTGACTGTGACTGTGTCTGTGTCTGTGACTGTGTCTGTGTCTGTGACAGTGACTGTGTCTGTGACTGTGTCTGTGTCTGTGTCTGTGTCTGTGTCTGTGTCTGTGACTGTGTCTGTGACTGTGTCTGTGTCTGTGACTGTGTCTGTGTCTGTGACAGTGACTGTGTCTGTGACTGTGACTGTGACTGTGTCTGTGACTGTGACTGTGTCTGTGTCTGTGACTGTGTCTGTGTCTGTGTCTGTGACAGTGACTGTGTCTGTGACTGTGTCTGTGACTGTGTCTGTGTCTGTGACTGTGTCTGTGTCTGTGACAGTGACTGTGTCTGTGTCTGTGACAGTGACTGTGACTGTGTCTGTGACTGTGTCTGTGACTGTGACTGTGTCTGTGTCTGTGACTGTGTCTGTGTCTGTGACAGTGACTGTGACTGTGTCTGTGTCTGTGACTGTGTCTGTGACAGTGACTGTGTCTGTGTCTGTGTCTGTGACTGTGTTTGTGTCTGTGTCTGTGACTGTGTCTGTGACTGTGTCTGTGACTGTGTCTGTGTCTGTGACTGTGTCTGTGTCTGTGACAGTGACTGTGACTGTGTCTGTGACTGTGTCTGTGACTGTGTCTGTGTCTGTGACTGTGTCTGTGTCTGTGACAGTGACTGTGTCTGTGTCTGTGACTGTGACTGTGTCTGTGTCTGTGACTGTGTCTGTGTCTGTGACTGTGTTTGTGACTGTGACTGTGTCTGTGACTGTGTCTGTGACAGTGACTGTGTCTGTGACTGTGACAGTGACTGTGACTGTGTCTGTGACTGTGTCTGTGACAGTGACTGTGTTTGTGACTGTGTCTGTGTCTATGACAGTGACTGTGACTGTGTCTGTGACTGTGTCTGTGACTGTGTCTGTGACAGTGACTGTGACTGTGTCTGTGTCTATGACAGTGACTGTGACTGTGTCTGTGACTGTGTCTGTGTCTGTGACTGTGTCTGTGTCTGTGACTGTGTTTGTGACTGTGTCTGTGACTGTGACTGTGTCTGTGTCTGTGTCTGTGTCTGTGTCTGTGACTGTGTTTGTGACTGTGTCTATGACAGTGACTGTGTCTGTGTCTGTGACTGTGTCTGTGACTGTGTCTGTGTCTGTGTCTGTGACTGTGTCTGTGTCTGTGACTGTGTCTGTGACTGTGTCTGTGTCTGTGACTGTGTTTGTGACTGTGTCTGTGACTGTGACTGTGACAGTGACAGTGACTGTTTCTGTGTTTGTGACTGTGTTTGTGACTGTGTTTGTGACTGTGTTTGTGACTGTGTTTTGGACTGTGACTGTTACTGTGTGACTGTTTCTGTGACTGTGACTGTTACTGTGTGACTGTTTCTGTGACTGTGACTGTTACTGTGTGACTGTTTCTGTGACTGTGACTGTTACTGTGTGACTGTTTCTGTGACTGTGACTGTGTCTATGACTGTGTCTGTTTCTTTGACTGTGTTTGTTACTGTGTCTATCTATGACACATTGTTTATTGTTTATGTGAAATAGTTCTTTATAACACCGTTTGTTGTTGACGTGAAACAGCTGTTCACAACACTGTTATTTGTTGATGTGAAACAGCTGTTCACAACATTGTTGTAGATGTGAAACAGCAGTAACATAAACCTATTTGTTGAATGTGTGTTGATAAAACATATCGTTGATATGTGTGTGTGTGTGTGTGTGCGCGCGCGCACACACACACACACACACATATGCAACGGTTTAAAGTGTCAAGTGAATAGTTTTGGCAATGAAGCTGCAACAAATGGAAGGAAGGTTGGAGAAGGCTGTATTTCATGCTTCTCCGTTGCCTATTTTTAGCTGGAAGTTTAAATTCCAGCGCTAAAAGTGAACGTTGTACGTCAGTGTAGGCCAGGTTTGGCGTTGAGTCACGCTTGGGTGAGCTTTGAGTTGTTAAACAAGCTGGCTAGTTGGTGCACAGACAGAACACTGCTGATTGTGAGCCTGCCGGGTCATGAGGGAGAGACAGAAGAAATAGACCAAGAGAGGAATAGAAGTATTAAGACATGGGAACTGTCTGCGAGTAGATGCGAGGAGGAGGTGGACAACCAGACAATCAACAACAAATTATAGAAGATATCAAGAACTTATTAGAACCCGAGTGTCATACACATACACACGCACGCTCGCACACACACACGCACACACTGATCACTAAAGTATAGTTAGTTAGTTAGTTAGTCGACAGATCATCCTCATTGCACATCGAACCATTCAGCTCATAAGTGCTCGGATCCCCTACTCAGTAATCCCGCAGCGTGTAGCGGCTCACTAAACCAGTTATGTGTTGGTTTATTACTCTTCTTTGGCTTCCTGCGTAGTGTTCTTGTTTGGCCACGCCTCTTTTAACTTGCTGTTCTCGCAGCCTGACCATGGTTGTAAATTCCCAGTCATCGCTTGGTTCTCGTAAACGACTTACATCTCGTAGAGCATTCAGAATGTCTGCCTGTTCCATGGCTCGTCCGTCTTCCACAGTTGCCCTACCTGCAAGCCTGTCAGCCTGCCCATTCCCTTGTACACCCGCATGCCCTGACACGAAGATGAAACTAATCTTTGCCAGCCGAGACCGCTCCAGAGACAGCAGCCACTCTCTTCGGACACACCCCATCTCTTATCATCCTGAGCATACTCATTGAGTCACTAAGGACACATGCCCGATTGAATGTCTGTGTTTCGAGCCATGTCATTGCTTCACTTACTGCCATGACTTCCATAGTCAGACTGCATGTGGTCAAAGTAAAAGCGCCAAACTCTTCTTTCACACTTTTCCCTCCTCCGTAAAGGCCCATGAACTTCTCACTCCTCGGACGACCGACCCATCCGTGTAAATGACAGCATCATCCTCTAACGAACTGTCAAAGATCAGATCTTGTACTTCCGCCTCCACAGCAGCTGGATTTTCTTGTCTGTATTTCCTGTCTAGTTGGATGCACACTGAAAAGGATGTACAGAACTCTGTTGGCACTTGTACCCACCCCTCGCCAGGTTCTAAGTCCTCAAGTGAACACACCTGCTGAAGAATGTCTTCGGCTTTACCCATCCACGACTTTCCTCTTTTTAACCTGCTGCCCTCTATCTTCTTAATCTCGCTGTGCAGTGGATGTTGTGTGTTTGCGTTGACTCTGAGATAGGTACGTACTTGGCAAAATTGTATTCTGTCCCTCATGGTTGGAAAATCAAGAAGGTAGCGCATCGCCCTGCATGCTGTAATTCTTGTACATCCAAGAATAATGCACATAGCTTCGTTCTGTATCCTTTCCATCCTTTCTATCTGCTTATGGCTGAGAGTCAGGATCGCCATCGCATACTTTAAAACAGAGGGACAAGCCCCTCGTAAAGAAGACATAGATGGCGCTGCTCACAGTTTGCCGCCGCCATCGCCCGCATCGCTGCCAAACCCC
Organism: Cepaea hortensis; assembly: GCA_963921405.1. Classification (NCBI taxonomy): domain Eukaryota; kingdom Metazoa; phylum Mollusca; class Gastropoda; order Stylommatophora; family Helicidae; genus Cepaea; species Cepaea hortensis. Next base: position 433,078,779 of record OY992876.1, read on the forward strand.
GCTTGGCCTTTGTTATAACCTGGTCTACATGCTCAAATCGTATCCCCATGTAATTCATTGCCTGCGTTATTTCCACCGTCTCTGAACCCAGATATACAGTTGGCGTTGGGGTGTTGACAATATGAGTATTCAAAGAGAACCATGTCACCGTTGCCTTTGTTGTGCTGACCATTGCCACAGCTTCAACACACCAAGTGCTTATGCGATTGAGTTCGGTTTGTAGTTCCACAGCAACAGGATCTCTATCCTTGCCCTGACGACACATTAAAACGTCGTCTGCATACGACAATGTCCTCCCCGGCCCTATGATTTGCTCGCTTGTGATTCTCACAGTGTAGGCGATGAACAGCACCGGAGATAATGGTGATCCCTGTGGTAGGCCAGTATATATAGTTGTTGGTTCTGAAGTCCAACTGCCATATCTAAAGACTACTTTCCGTTGGAAGAGGGCTGCAGTGATCCAACTAAAGAGGAAAGGACTTATCTTGAGTTTAAGATGCTGAAACATTTTAAAAATCCAATGGTATTCTTTTGTACGCGTCCTCAAGATCAGTCGCTGCAGCAAATGTTTCAATGCCTGAGTGGAAACCTTCATAGACAGCATGGACAAAAACTGCTGCATTGGTCCAGGTTTCTCTTTTTGGACTGTACCCTCCCAGAGCAGGTGGGAAAACACCTTGCCTCTCTAGCTGGCTTTATAGTTTTCTGGCAATTAACTTCTCCAGCAGCTTGCCTATTGTATTCTGCATGGTTATTACTAGATATCCCTGAATTTTTGTGTGGTCTTTGCCATGCTTCGGCAAGGGAATCAGATAGTTGTGTAACCACTCCTCCTTGATGCTAGCACTCCCTATTCTGTTGTACATGTCTGCCAATTTCTCTAGCTCGTTTCGGTACACATATTGATGTCGTCATATCTTATGCCATCTGGTGCTGGAGCGCTGTTATTTTTGACGTCAAAGCACAGCCTTGATTTCTTTCACTGTCACTGTCTTCATCCGAAATGTTCTGAGCATTGCACCTATTTGATTTCGGCCTCTCATGTCTGACTGGTTGCTCTGCTCTAGATAGCGTTCGAAGAGGGCTTTGCCGTTGTTCTCGTCAGTTCTCTGCCAGATGATGTCAGCACTTTGGAAGTCAGGAATACACTTATTCTTGACTGCCCCACTCATGCTTTTATGTAGTCGCCAGAACAATTTCAGTGACTTGTCTGTGCTTACTCTGTGACATTCCTCTGCCCATTTTCCACTTTTAATGACCTTAACAAGTTTTTTGAAGTAGCTTACTTTTGTGTGCACCTCTCTTTCAGGGACCAGGATGGACAACTCTGTTCTTCTTGGCGTTTTGCCATTTCCTTACAGCACTACGCTTATCCACACAGGCCTTCTCCACCTCAAAATTCCATCAAGGTGGTTGCTCCCAGCTTGTTTTCCTGCCCCGAAACTTTCTGCGCTTGTCGCACCTTATTTTACTCACCACATCTTGCCATGTGCTGTCATACTGGAACATCTTGACCGTTGACTTGTGCTGCCTGGTTCTGCTTTTCTCGATCAATATGCTGCAAGTGTCGTGGTCGCTGCCGTGGTACCCTAGGACACCCCATTTAATTGTTATTTTCTGTGGTGACTTCAACGCTAAAGCCAGATCATGGGGAAACACTTCCTCCAATACACAGGGGGAGGAGCTCGAGACTGCACTGGAAACCATCGACCTCGTTTGTATCAACAGTGGCTGTGTCACCAGGACAGCAAGTGTCACCGTCCTAGATCTCTAGGGGAATGAAACTCGGGCTCATACAGGCAACAAACTCCGTTCATATGCAATCTAACATCATTTATTATTATTATGTTACAGTAAGCTGGCGAAGAGAGGTTTCGCAAGCCAGCAATCTGTAAGTTGCATATCACAGGAGTTTACAATAAACATAATTATCACAACAACTCTATCAGCTATCTAACATATGCATAAGACCCCTAAATACACTTGGGTCTAAACTATCAAGTCCTCCTTAAGGTAAGCCCTGTTGCTTCCTCGATGTCCAGTCCGTGTCTGCCTTTCCACACGTGTCGCAATCCGACACGGGTGGTAACTCTCTCGGAGTTTCTCGTGGATCCCGCAATCGGCGGGCCCCATCGGTGTCCACGGGGCTGTGGACACACTGACCGGTCCTTCGAGAAGGCTCTGGATTCTTTGAGCCTTCGAGTGACTCGGTTCTTTCCCTTTAGCTGGAGTTCTATCCCTTCGCTAGTCTTTCTTACTTTTATGTTGGTACCGCCCCTATGTGAGGCTGTGACAGGAGTCCCCCTCCCCCTGCTTTGATGGGTTATTATATGGTAATTAGTTCTGTACTAATTCTGTCACAGGATCACATAAAGTCGGTGTTTGTAGTTTGGTGGATAGTAACTTGGCAACCTACACATCTGCATCAACAACTCATGTATTCTCCCATACACCACTTCAAGATGATTGCTGAAGAGGTCTCTCTCTTCTATGTTCTTAAACATGCTTATCTGACCGAAGTTCCGTGACGTTTCCAGTTGTTTTTACAACCGCGCCCTTCTCACGTATCCATATGATACCAATATATAAAACTCTGTGTAAGAGAGTTTTAACAAGACAAATGTCTTGGCTATTTAAGTACACCTGCAAATCTTGTCTTGCGTGTGTATTTCGATACATTTTTACTTCCGTATGTTGTATGTTGCTGAATATGTAGTTATGCTGTTGTTTTATCACATCTGACTACGTGTGTTCCTGTTGGCTTGTTAGTGTATTGACTGATATGTTGCTGTTTCTAATAAAGTGACTGTATTTTAATTGTTAGTGTTCAGTTTTGAGTTTGTATAAAGTGTGTGCTTACTGTGTGATTTAACTCCAAGCGTCACGAGTTGGGATATCCTTTGTCATGAATTACCCAATCTGTGCAATGCATGATCGGGGCATTCCAAACAGTGGTGCTTAGATGTAGTGTATTCAATACTAAACATGTATCAATAATTGAGACAGGTAATACATTTTTACATGAAAGACGCAGACAAATTAAAATAAATACGTTTTGCGTGCAATTTGTCCGCTCAGTATATCGCTCTCTCATTTAATTCGTTCACTCTGTCATTCATACATCTTTCATACAAAATAGTATTTTGTTAAAATATACAAATAAAGTTAAGGTAAGTCTTACTGACCTTAGAAAAATGGATTAGGCGATATGTTCCCTTTATGGTAACAAGTACTTTTTGTACGTGTAATCAAAAAATGGTTTATAACTTAAATAGAAAAAATTGTATAGGAAGAATATTTCACATATTAGTGAAAATACCTGTAATATTATGGTAGAAAATATACAAGTTACAGGTTGACATATTTTATATATATAATTAATACAAGTGTAATACATATTAACTAATAGTAAATTAATTAACTAACTAACTAACTCCAACGACGATGTGTGTGTTGTCCTCCTGTTGTCCGTGTGTCGTGCCATCAATGTTAGCAGTTAATATAGCTGTCCTTTGCATGTTGTAATCGACATAGTTCTATTCCGGCTGTTTGAGAAGTTTCTTAGCCATAGCGAGTTTGCAGTGTTCTTAATCTTTATACGATGACTGTCAGTTCACTGGTTGAAATCACTTCACAGATATTATATATCGCTCGGATTGTTTTTCAAGCCTTGGCCATTGGTAATATGGCTTAATACACTATAGGGTTCTCAAAGTTTCATGTTCGTGAGTGTTATCAGTAGACTATTCACTCGGTTCAAGTTTCATGTTCGTGCGTGTTATAAGTAGATTATTCCTTTGGGCGTTGATACTTCTGGATGAAAGTTCTATAGTAGGTGTAGAGGTACACTGTTATATGGTAGGTGTAGCGGTACACTGTTCTATGCAACAGACTAAAATATCACAGCTTATTATATGGCGAATGATTAATGTGCCTAGTACTAGTCTGCTGGTGCATTAGTTTGCCGTGACAATATGTCCGCAATAATATTATCAGTACCTTTGATGTGGCGGATTTCAAAGTCGAAATCTTGAAGAAGAAGACACCATCTTGCTAATCGATGATTCTTGGGCACACCTTGCTTAAGTACCAGCAGTGGCGAATTATCGGTTAAAACAACAAAATGCGAACCTAAGAGGAACTTAGATAAACGACGCATACAAAAAAGTAGACTTAATGCCTCCAACTCAACTGTGGAATAATGGATCTCAGCCTTTTTAAGCTTCCGGCTGACATAGAGTATCGGATGTCTTACGCCTTGATATTCCTGCATCAGGCATCCTCCAATTGCGATAGCACTCGAATCTGTGGTCAGAATAAAAGGTTTATCTATGTTTGGTAATCTTAATACGGGTGGGTTAGAAAAAATTGATTTCAATTTGCACATTACATCCTCTAAGCGGATACTCTTACAAAATTTTTCTGGATGATCTTTTGTCAACAGATTAGAAAAAACTGATGTGAGTTCCGCCCAGTTTGGTATAAACTTGGCATAATAGTTTATGAGACCTAACAGGCTTCTAACCTGTTTCTTTGTAGTTGGAACTTCTAGGTTGAGAATTGTTGATACGATTCTATCATCTGTCAATAGCTTGCCTTCGGAAATCCTATGACCTAAGAAGTCTATTTCTTTATAGCCTATTTCAACCTTGGAAGGTTTGATAGTAAGTCCAAAGAGAAGGATTTGATTAAAGACTTGTTGGAGTGTACGTAAGTGAGAAGTCATGTCTGAAGAATGGATACATATATCATCAATATATGATTGCACGTCCTTGATGCCGTGCAATAGCAGTCTAGTTAACCTGACAAATGTGGCGGGAGCGTTCTTGAGACCAAATGGAAGATATCTCCATTCGTACAGCCCAAGTGGTGTAGCGAATGCTGTTATATGCCTTGAAGAGGGAGATAGTGGTACTTGCCAATAACCTTTAGCTAAATCAAGCTTAGAAAATAAGGATGATTGAGACATATTAAAAATGAGGTCTTCACAGCTGTTCATTGGCTCAGCATCTGTCGTGGTTATAATATTTAATTTTCTGTAATCTATGCATAAACGAATAGTTTGGTCCTTCTTTTTCACCAGGACAATTGGCGAAGAGTACTGGGACACAGATTTCTGTATTATTTTATTTTTTTCTAAGTCCAAAATTTCTTTGTCTAAATTTGCTCTATAATGTAAAGGAATTGAATATGGTCTACATTTGATAGGCGTTAGATCTGTCAACACAATTGAATTTGTTATTTTGTCAGTCTGTCCAGGTTTGTTTGAGAAGATAGTTCTATAGTCGTTAAGAAGAGACAAAATGTCTTGTCGCTGCTGTTGTGTCAAAGTGTCAGAGATTTGTATGTCCTTCATCGTACTGTCGTCGTTCATAATTGGTACTGGAATTTCTGTATTGTCTACGTCCGTCTGATTTATTACTGAGGCTACTGTTAGTAAATTGTCTTCAATGTCATTGTCGTCGTCGTCGAGACTAATAGTTGTCAATGTGTCGTTAAATTGGTCGTCCATGTCATTATCCCATATTGTCGGTACTGTGAATATGTTTTCGTCGTCTTCGTTGTCACAAGAATGAGTCGTTAATGATGCTTCGTTTGTCGAGGTGTCATTCAGTCGGGTAATTGTCGTTTCGTTTTCGTTGTTCTTCTTGTCAGTCTGGTTATTGTCATCTGTTATCTGCGTCTGCTTGTTCGTGTCACTGTCCTTTCTAGAATAGTACGGTTTTAACATATTTACATGGAATATTTTCAACTTTCCATTCAAAGAAATTTCGTAGTCAACTTCCGAAATCCTTCTTACAACTTTAAATGGTCCCTGCCAAGAGGTTGATAGTAAATCTCTCTTGTCAGGTAGTAATAGTAAAATATCTTGATTTGGTTGTAATACAATCGTTTTTGCCCCTTTGTTGGCGTACTGCCTGTACCTAAAACCTTTCTCCTGTAATGATGTTCTGGCCAGTATACAGGATCTAATGATTTTGTCTCTGGTGTCAGTGACCAAATCATAGGTGGAAACTGGTAATTGGGTGTTTACGGGTTGTGATATTATATCTTTGTAAATAGTGAGAGGTCCTCTTGGGTTCGCTCCGTATATCAATTCAAATGGAGAGAACCCCGTACTTGATTGTGGGACTTCTCTGTATGCGAACAGCACCGTTGGGAGAAGTATATCCCAATTGGCTGGATTATCCGCTGTCACTTTGGATAACATATGTTTTAGGTCCCCATTTAATTTTTCGCAAATTCCATTTGCAGCCGGTCGATAGGGACTTGTAAAACATCGTTTTATGCCTAGTAACTTAGTTACCGATTGAGTGGCATTTGATATGAATTGCGTTCCTCTATCCGATATTATCTTTTCCGGAAAGCCAAAACGGGAGAATATCTGTAATAATACGTCCGTCACATCCTTAGAAGAGATAGATTTTAATGGAATCATTTCTGCCCACCCCGAACACAAATCAACGAGTGTAAAAATGTATCTATTTCCTTTGTTTGAGATGTGGTTCAAAGGACCTACTAAGTCAACCGCCACGATTTGAAATGGACTCGAGGCAGTTGTGGTTGATTGAATTTCTGCCGTAGGGTTTTTCCCTTTTTTGATTAGTTTCTGACAGGTATCACATGATTTACAATGGGTTTTTATGTCTTGGCAAAATTTAGGCCAATAAAATTGGCCCAGGACTCTGGCCCTTGTTTTTTCGTAACCCATATGACCTCCGAAAGGTGAGTCATGGGCTATATGTAGCACTTTCTCACGATGTGACTGAGGTAGAACCACTTGCTGTATCGTGGTTTGATCTCTGGTATATAATCTAGTCAGAATATTATTATTTAGTCTAAATGTCCAAGAAGCGTTTTTCGTCAATTTTGGCTTTAATCTTACTAGCCGAAAGTATGGCGAAAGAGTTGGATCTGATTTTTGTTCTTCTATAAGCTCGGTGGTGGTAATATTGGGTGAAATGATTTGTAGCGACTCCTGAAGTTGGTCGTTGTGGGTTTTGTGTGTTATTTGTCTTGTTACTATATTAGTGTATTGTGTGTGTTGTTGCACATTTACAGGCTCAATATTTTGTGGATCGATGGCGTCCTCAGTTCGAGGTGTTAATTTGATGGTATCATTGAAAGATTCAACCGCCCCAGTATTCTGCACCTCTGTGAATTCGTTTCGAATTCCGTCATCGGTTGTCTCCCTTGTGTTTTTGGCAGTTTGAGACAAGCACGCGTGGTTTTTCATTTTGGAACCACTGTTCAGTTTTTGGATACAGTTTTTCTGTTCCCATTCTCTGATTTCTTGTTCAGAGCAAGATCTTATGTTGGGAAGATTCCCAAGGATGATTTCAGCGGCAGGATTTTCTAGTACTGCGCATAGCACCTGTCCTGATATAAAAGGTGTCCGAATTTCGGCAAGTGCTAGGGGGTATCTTTCGATAGTGCCTGCGAATGTGCGACAAGTTACGTATTTGTGTGTGTAGTCTTTGTCATTAACTAATGTTTTCTTAATTCCACAAAGAGTCGCGCCGGAATCGCGTATTAATGTACATTGTTTGTTATTAACAAAACCTGTTGCAACCTTTAATTTGCCTGTTGATGTTAAGGCTGCGTTGGCCATTTCGTTAGAAACTGGGCATAGCAAGGTTGTATCAAGCTGAAATTTCCTACAGGTGTTACATGTGTCATCAGTGATGGTGTTAATGATTTCTACTGCATTACCTAACTCACTCGTACTTTCATTCTGGATGTCGCATTCGTTCTGTTGTTCAATTTCTTCATCTGAGGATGTGTCTATTAATGCGGCATTAGCCTGCTTCATCATCTTTCGTCCGTCACAGCGTCCTGAATAGTGCCCAAAAGCTCGAAAAAAAAGAACATTTGACCGCTCTCTGATATGCGTTCCTTTTGTTCTTTTGTTTTTCCACCATCATTTGCAGATGATGTGGATAATTTGGTGATTTGTCACACATCGCGTACTCTTCGTGTCTCAGATGACAATACTGGCACATTACTGGCTTTGTGGACTTATAGCGTTGTTTGAACCTATTTTCATTTGGTTTTGAATATTTGGTGTTTGTAACTGCTGCTGTTTCATTTTGGCTCATATTCAACTGAAAAATATCGCGGTTCGCTGTAAAATATGCGCTCCCCTTACTTTCTATTTCTTGAATAGTTTTACAATCCATTTGTCTCAAAAATTTAGAAAAAGGTGTTGGTATTGTGCTAATAATTTTGTCAATTATAATTAGCTCCTTCAGTTTATCATGGTTGTTATTTGTTTTTGCTGAGGTTATCCATTTTGTACAAATATCTTGGACTGTAGACACGTAGTCTATGAAAGTTTGGTTAGGCAATGGGGTTAATTTGGAGAACTGTAGTTGATAGCCTGCTGTATCTAGTGAAAAATGTTGTAGTATTCTTTGTTTCAAATAGTCATAATCTTTCCTCATGTCTTGTGGAACTGTCTCTATCACTTTTAAGGGCTCTAAAGCTAAATTTCTCATCAGAATAAATGACCAGTCGACTTTTGCGACGTTATGATAAGTCATCAAGTACTCAAAGTTCTCTAAGTATGCGCTGATTGAATCTCCTGAACAAAACGGCTTGACCAGGCCTTTATATTTGTTGTATTTCTGTTCATCTTCTTTACTTCTAATTTTGTTTACTGACATTTCTAAGTTGGAATCAATTTCCATTTGTTTCAGTTTTATCTGTGTTTCTGCACTTAATTGGGCTTGCTTGGTCGCAGCCTCGAGCTCCATTTGCATCTTCCTTTCTTGAGCCTGCAGTTGCATTTTCTTTTCTTCAGCTTCCATTTGCATCTTTTTCTCTTCTCTTTCTGCTTGCATCTTCTTCTCTTCTCTTTCTGCTTGCATCTTTTTCTCTTCCCTCTCTATTGCTCTGTCTTCTCGTGCAATATTTTCTGAATGTGTCTTTTGTGCCCATTCTGAAAGTTTTTCCTCAATATATCCTAACCTAATACCTAATTCGATGCACTGTTCTAATGTTGACATCTTGTATTTTAGTTATTGTTCACTTTCTGGAAATTAAATCCCTTTGAAATTAGTTTGGGTGTACAAAAGTTGGTTATCCCCCTTAATGTTTACATTCAAATTTACACGAGCAGGTTTACTTGGTTATGAGATTAGCATATACATAAAAATAATACGAAGACAAAATGTTACATCAATGAATCATGGGTGAGTATCGCTTAGGGACATAATGAGCATGAAATGAAACTCATCTTATTTTTCCTGATCTCTCGACTGTAGTCTTGTTGTGCTTTCCTGTTATCTCGCCACTGCTGGAGTACAGGTTACATACACACGATATTTCGCGGAACAATCTGATGTTGGAATCAAAAACAATTAGTAACGGTCAATGTAATTGTCACAGTCATGTCAATGTCAAATTTTATGAGCATCAGCATAATTTCAAACATCAAATATTTTTGTAGAGGGACTATAATAGCTTATTCACAGATAATATGATGATAGCTGCAAAGTTTTTGACTTTGTCATGTATGATATATATATTTTTTAATTTTTTTTTTTTTTACTTGGCAAAACCAAGAGCTGTCTGGAAGTAAAGCTTCTGATTGCCAAAACCGGCTTGCCCCCAAATAGCCTGTCACCGTCCTAGATCTCTAGGGGAATGAAACTCGGGCTCATACAGGCAACAAACTCCGTTCATATGCAATCTAACATCATTTATTATTATTATGTTACAGTAAGCTGGCGAAGAGAGGTTTCGCAAGCCAGCAATCTGTAAGTTGCATATCACAGGAGTTTACAATAAACATAATTATCACAACAACTCTATCAGCTATCTAACATATGCATAAGACCCCTAAATACACTTGGGTCTAAACTATCAAGTCCCCCTTAAGGTAAGCCCTGATGCTTCCTCGATGTCCAGTCCGTGTCTGCCTTTCCACACGTGTCGCAATCCGACACGGGTGGCAACTCTCTCGGAGTTTCTCGTGGATCCCGCAATCGGCGGGCCCCATCGGTGTCCACGGGGCTGTGGACACACTGACCGGTCCTTCGAGAAGGCTCTGAATTCTTTGAGCCTTCGAGTGACTCGGTTCTTTCCCTTTAGCTGGAGTTCTATCCCTTCGCTAGTCTTTCTTACTTTTATGTTGGTACCGCCCCTATGTGAGGCTGTGACAGCAAGCCGTCCGGGCGATGAGGACAGTGCTATTGATCTGGCGCTAGTTTCACCTTCACTCACTACAGTGTGTAGATGGGGTGTCCTAGGGCACCATGGCAGCGACCACCACCCTTGCAGCATACTGGTGGAGAAAGGCAGAACCAGGCAGCACAAGTTAAAGGTAAAGACGTTCCAGTATGACAGTACAGGGCAAGATGTGGTGAGTAAAATAAGACGCGACAAGCGCAGAACGTTTCAGGGCAGGAAAAAAAGCTGGGAGCAGCCACCGTGGTGGAGTTTCGAGGTGGAGAAGGCTTGGGTGGATAAGCGTAGTGCTGTAAGGAGATAACTAAATGCCAAGAAGAACAGAGCTGGTCATCCTAGTCCCTGCTTGCACTTAGAAAGAGAGATGAACACAAAAGTAAGCTATTTAAAAAAACTGGTTAAGGTTGTTAAAAGCGAAAAATGGGCAGAGGTGTGTCAAAGAGTAAGCACAGACAAGTCACTGAAATTGTTCTGGCGACTACATAAAAGCATGAGAGGTGTAGTCAAGAATAAGAGCATTTCTGACTTCCAAGGTGCTGACCTCATCTGGCAGAGGACTGACGAGGACAAGGGCAAAGCCCTCTTTGAACGCTACCTTGAGCAGAGCAACCAGACAGACATGGGAGGCCGAAATCTGGCCAAGGAGGTAACCTCAGACAGATGCAAGGCCCAGAACACTTCGGATGAAGACACAGTGACAGTGAAAGAAATCAAGGCTGTGCTTCGACGATCAAAAAACAGTGCTCCAGGTCCTGATGGCATAAGATACGACGACATAAATAGGTGTACCGACAATGAGCTAGAGAAACTAGCAGACATGTACAACAACAGTATAGGGAGTGCTAGCATCAAGGAGGAATGGTTACACAGCTATCTTCTTCTTCTTCTTCTGCGATCATCCGGAGTTTTTTTCTTTCGGATGTGATTGCGTTGTGCCTGTTTACAGCAGAGCTGCGTTCTTGCGCCGTTAGGCCGACACATCCGACTTCTGCGGGCATTTGTTGACCGGGTTAACCTTCCCGGGGGTTTCTTAGGACGTTTGACTCTCACTGTTGTGGTGTTATCCCCCATCCCAGCTGGCCCATATAGAACAGCCAAAGATCCTGGTCAGCCCTCAAGGGAAGGCAGGGGCAGACCATGGGCATTCCCCGCGATCCAAGGAGGCTTCCATACTTGCAGAGCCGATACATAGCGCTCTGGTACTGGGCTCACCCAAGGAATCGTCACGTCCTGCACATGGCTGCTTAGCCTCACTTCCGTATATTGGGCCTTCCGTTCACCATAGGCTGTTCTTCCGGAAACCAGAAGTATGCAGTCTGCAGATGACATCCACACAGTGAGCTTTCGATTCGGACTTTCCATGTAATGGATTTGCTATCCAAGCAATATTCCATTTCGTGCCACTAGGACACTTTTCCACCTTTTATGGAGCCCACACAGCGAGCTTTCGATTTGGACTTTCCACATAATGGATTTGCTATCCAAGCAATATTCCATTTCATGCCTCTGGGTCTTCATGCACCTTTAAATGTCAACCTGTATGTAGTTAAAGTAAGCTGCGGTCAACTTGAGCTTGTTGATATCTCCATAGAGCTTGTCCTCAAATGAAGCAGGTGTGGGCCAAAATATCTTTCTCTGTTCTGCATACGTTGGGCAATCCTGCAGCAAATGTTTTGCTGTCATTTTTCCAGTTCTACAATTACATTCATCGGTATCTCCTATCTTTAGTTTATTGAACAAGTGGTATTTCAGCCTGTTATGTCCTGTGCGGAGTCTGAAGATTGCTACTTGTTCTCTTCGGTCGAGTTTGTAATATGCATCATCCTTCTGATGGCCTGGATGCTCTGATTCCCATTTGGTTCTATAAGTGCTTATTATCAACCTCTTTGCCTCATTATAGGTTATGTCTATGTCAGGCTGTGGTAGTCGTCCGCCCTCTTTTGCCAGTCTGTCAGCCTCTTCGTTTCCAGGTATACTGCAATGTGATGGGATCCACTGTATTACAACTTTTTTGGATTTCTGGCATAGACCATGGAGTGTTGCTCTTAGGTCAGCTAGTTCTGTGCTGTTATTGCTCTTCAGTATTGAGACAGCTGACTTTGCATCTGTGAAGATAGCTATTTGCTTCTCTTTATTTTCCTCCATCAGGAGCATTTCTGCTGCAGTTTTCAGAGCCTCTACCTCCGCTTTGAAGTTACTTGAAAATTTTCCAGTTGCCATTGAATGTGTTTTTTTCACTCCATTTTTTAAATTTAGGAGAATTCCTCCTCCTCCATTCTCTATTGAATTTTTGGCTGATCCATCTGTATATGCATGGGTCCAATTCCTGCTTGGGTAATGTTCTTTTATGTAGTTTAGGGTTATTTCTCTTCTTTCGGTTTCATGCTGAGTGTTCTTTTTCTCAATACCAGGAATGTTTTCTATCATCTCAGGCAGTTGCTGCTGTCTCCAAGCTGGGAACTTGTGTGCATTGTAAATGGGCTTGACTGTTGATATGTTAAGTATAGGATCTGCCCTAATCCTTCGTTTTGCAGTTTCTACAAAGTTGCTACGCTTCAGTCTTCCCTTTCCAAAACCATTAAATCTGTTGTACATAGGGTGGTCTGTCAATCTTCTAAATTTTTCTGCTTGTTGCTGGGCTCTGCTATCTCTTCTATCCTGCATTGGTTGTAAACAAGTGATCTTTTCTAGTTCATTAATAGGCGTTGTCTTCAGGCTTCCAGTTATGATTCGCATTCCTTGGTTTTGGACTCTACTTATTTTGTTAAAGTTTGACTTAGCTGCTGTTGCCCAAGCTGCAATGCCATATTCCAGTACTGGCCTCACCCGTCCAGTATATAACTTCTTGAGAACTTTCTCATCTGCTCCCCATGTTGTACCAGCAAGCTTTTTCATGATTGCCATTCTCTGCCTTGCTCTTGTTCGATTTTTCTCAACCTGTGTCTTCCATGTCAGGCGACGATCAAAGGTGACTCCTAGATAGTTTGGATTTTCTTCATGGCGCAATATTTTTCCATTTAATACCAGCTTAGGTTGCTGAGTTTTATTTGAGAGGGAGAACACTGTGCATGTTGTTTTCTCCTCACTTATCTTCACTAGCCATGATTTTGACCAGTCCTCTAGCGCTAATAAGGCTTGCTGTATTCTGCTGTTAGCTGTACTAATATATTCTTCAGATGTCCATATGGCTAGGTCATCTGCAAAGGAGGATGTGTGTACTCTGGCTGGAAAATTTTCTGTGATGTCATTTATATATGCTAGGAATAATGTTGGTGAAAGAACTCCTCCTTGGGGGACACCTTGCTCCAACAGCATCATTTTGCTTGTTTGTCCTTGTACTTTTGTCCTGGCAGTTCTGTTCTCAAGGTAGTGGCTGATCCATTTATACATTTTCCCACAAACATGCATGTTTTGCAGTTTTACTTTCAGTCCTTCCTTCCATACTTTATCAAATGCTTTTTCTAAATCTATCCAGACTGCTAGTGTGTGCTTTTTCTCTTGGAAGGCATCCTCTATTTCCTGAGCTATATAGGTTATTTGATCTTCAGTGGATCTGTACTTTCTGAATCCTGCTTGGTGTGGTGTTAAGAGTTTGTTTTCTTCCAGATGCCATGTTAGCCTGCCATTGATAATGCGTTCCATTAATTTTCCTACACAGCTAAGTAGACTGATAGGTCGATAGCCATTTGGTTCTTCCAGGTCTTTTCCTTTCTTTGGGACTGGTATCAGTATAGCTTCCTTCCATGCCTGTGGGACTATTCCTCTCTTCCAGCTGTTATTTAGGACTGCTAGTAGTTTCTTCTTTGCCTTGGTGCCTAGTCCTATTAGCATTTCATTTGTGATTCCATCCTTTCCTGGTGATTTCTTCTTTTTTAGGGTATTCATTGCCTGTTCCATTTCTTCCATTGTTAGATTTGCCATCATATATTCTGCTGCTGTCTCTGTATTTCTATGATGTATCTGTTTGTCTTTGATTGCTTTCGTCTGTTCGGTTGTAATATCAATGTGGTTTGCATTTGCATAGTGTTCCATTAGTGCATTTGCAGCCTTTTTTCCTGTAAGCAAGGCATTTCCTTGTTTAATTGTTATTTGTTTGTTTCTAGGTCCTTCATTGTTCATGGCTTTCACTAGTTTCCATAGTTTGTTTCCATCCCTGTCAAAATTCAGGTTTTCTGTTTTTTCCCTCCAACAGTCTCTTGTTGTTTGATTTACTGTTCTTTTATATTTTGCTGAGATGGCTTTGAGAGAGATGTTCGCTTCAATTGTTTGTTCTCTCTCTGCTGTCTTCCTGGCATCTTCAACTTTGTCCTCCAAACTTTGTAGTTCTTCAGTCCAGTATGGTTTGTAATTTTTCCTCGCTCCTCTAGGAATGGACTCAGTGGCTGCCTGTATTATCGCTCAGGCACTGAAACCGTTGCTGCAGCGATTGATCTTGAGGACGCATACAACAGAGTACCACTGGATTTTTTAATGTTTCAGCTTCTCGAACTAAACGTAAGTCCATTCCTCCTTAGTTGGATCGCTGCAGCCCTCTTCCAACGGAAAGTAGTTTTTAGATGTGGCAGTTGGACTTCGGAACCAACAACAATATATCCTGGCCTACCACAGGGATCACCATTATCTCCGGTACTGTTCAACGCCTACACAGTGAGAATCACCAGTGAGCAGATCACTGGACCTGGCAGGACATTGTCATATGCCGATGATGTTTTAGTGTATCATCAGGTTAAGGATAGAGAGGAGGTTGCTGTGAAACTACAAACCGAACTCATTCGCATAAGTACTTGGTGTGATGAAGCTGGGGCAATGGTCAACCCAACAAAGGCAACAGTGACTTCGTTCTCGTTGAATAATCATATTGTCAACACTCCAACACCAACTGTAATGCTGTGTTCAGAGATGGTGGAAAGAACGCAGGCAATGAATTACCTGGGGATACGGTTTGATCGAAGCCTTGCTTATAATGTGCACATAGACCAGGTGATAATTAAGGCTAAGCGGGGTTTGGCAGCGATGCGGGTGATGGCGGCAGCAAACTGTGAGCAGCGCCATCTATGTCTTCTGTACGAGGGGCTGGTCATGTCTGTTTTGGAGTATGCAATGACAATCCTGACTCTCAGCCATAAGCAGATAGAAAGGATGGAAAGGATACAGAATGAAGCTATGCGCATTATTCTTGGATGTACAAGAGATACAGCATGCAGGGCGATGCGCTACCTTCTTGATATTCCAACCATTGAAGAAAGAATACAAGGTTGCAGGGCACGCGCCTACCTCAGAATTAACGCAAACACACAACATCCACTGCATAGTAAATTAGGAAGGTGAAGGGCAGCAGGTTAAAAAGAGGACGGTCGTGGATGGGTCAAGCCGAAGACATTCTTCAACAGGTATGTTCACTTGAGGACTTAGAACCTGGCGAGGAGTGGGTGCAAGTGCCAACAGACTTCTGCACATCCTTTTCAGTTTGCATCCAACTAGATAGAAAATGCAGACAAGAAAATCCGGCTGCTGTTGAGGCTGAAGTACAAGCGTTGATTTTCGAGAATTCGCTAGACGGTGACGCGGTCATCTACACAGATGGGTCGGTCGTCCGACATGTGAGAAGCTCATGGGCCTTTACAGCTCGGGCTGGAGGGAGAATTGTGAAGGAGGACTCTGGTGCTTTCACTGAAACCACAAGTAGCCTGACCATGGAAGTCATGGCAGTAAGTAAAGCAATAACATGGCTCGAGACACAGACATTCACTAGGGCTTGTTTCCTTAGCGACTCAATGAACATGATCAAGAGGATAGAGGAGGGGTCGATCCGAAGAGAATGGTTGCTGCCTCTGGAGCAGTCTCGGCTGGCAAAGATTAGTTTCATCTTCGTGCCAGGGCATGCGGGAGTACAAGGAAATGAGCGGGCTGACAAGCTCGCAGGTGAGGCTACTGTGGAGGGCGGACGCGCCATGGACCAGGCCGACATTCTGAATGCTCTACGAGAAGTAAGACTTTTGCGAGAACCAAGTGATGACTGTGAATCTACAACAATGGCCAGACTGCGAGAGCAGCAAATTAATAGAGGGGTGGCCAAACAAGAACACTACGCAGGAAGCCAAAGAAGATTGATAAACCAACACAGAACTGGCGTCGTTAGCCGCTACACGTTGCGGGATTTGCTAAGGAGGGGATCCGAGCACTTATGGACTGAATGGTTCAATGTGCAATGAGGATGATCTGTCGACTAACTAACTAACTAACCCCATTTAATACTGTAGTGAGTGGAGGAGAAACCAACGCCAGATCAATAACACTGTCCTCATCATCTGGACGACTTGTTGTTCTGGTGACACAGCCACTGTTGATACAAACCAGGTCAATGGTTTCAAGTGCAGTCTCGAGCTCCTCCCCCTGTGTGTTGGAGGAAATGTTTGCCCATGATCTGCCTTTAGCGTTGAAATCGCCACAGATAATAACATTTCTCTCGTGACCTGTCACTTGAGCACTGCCACTTCTGGGAATCCACACACTCGTTACGGACATAAACATTAACCAACAGGAATGGTAGACCGGAGTGAACTCTAACCGCCTGTATTTGCATGTCGTCACTCTCCCAACTGGACATGTCTAGCTCTGAAGCCACCACACTGTCGCGGATGAGAATCACCATTCCCAGGTGTCGCCTGTTGTAGACACATTTGAAACAGGCAATTCGGGGTAACTGATCACCCAGTCTCGTCTCCTGAAGTGCTACAATGTCGTTCCTGTATACTAGGTTTTCCAGAATAGGGCCTCGTTGTTTTACGCTGGTACAGTTCCAATATAGAATATGAGTATTCCTGAGGCCCAGACGGTAACACTTATGTCCAAATTGCCTTGCCCCACCACGCCTGCTTAGGTTGACTGCCCTCCGCACGGAGCACAAACGATGTTTCGCCATGTTGAAAAAACTGAACACCACAATACCACACACGTGGGCAGGTAGGTTGGGTTATTGGTAGGTGGGTGGTTAGCTAGGCGAGAATGTGAGTAGTCTCCCATGTGTTAATTGGGACCAACAGGGAAGTAAAGAAAAGTATCACTGAACAGCATGAGCAAGTCGTCACATGCAACGAGTGAGGGTTGGTCTCAGATTGGCTATCTCACACGGTAGACACAACCTGCCAACATTCAACCAAGAATGGTCTACAAAGTGCTTGGTCTGCGTGGCTGTGAGCCTACTTTCTTTATGGAGTCTCAGAGGCAAGAGAAGAAGAATGGAGGAGGTGGGAGAGAGAGAGAGAGAGAAGTAGAATAGGTGAGTAAGTAATTAAGCGGGTATGCCATTAATTTGATAAGATGGCAGAGAGAGAGAGAGAGAGAGAGAGAGAGAGAGAGAGAGAGAGAGAGAGAGAGCAACGTTTAAACAAACAAACAGACAGACAGACAGACAGACAGAAGGCATATGGTGTTGAGTGATATACAATTCTGATGAGAAACTTAGAGATACATACATTTGATGTGAAATTAAGAGATTCACAAATGTGATGAGAAACTTGGTGATACACAACTGTGATGAGAAACTTGGTGATACACAACTGTGATGAGAAAATTGGTGATACACAACTGTGATGAGAAACTTGGTGATACACAACTGTGATGAGAAACTTGATGATACACAACTGTGATGAGAAAATTGGTGATACACAACTGTGATGAGAAACTTGGTGATACACAACTGTGATGAGAAACTTGGTGATACACAACTGTGATGAGAAAATTAGTGATACACAACTGTGATGAGAAACTTGGTGATACACAACTGTGATGAGAAAATTGGTGATACACAACTGTGATGAGAAACTTGGTGATACACAACTGTGATGAGAAAATTGGTGATACACAACTGTGATGAGAAACTTGGTGATACACAACTGTGATGACAAATTAACGAACGCGAATCAAACAGCGAAGGAACCGCACAAAACAAACAACACTCCCGAATGTAATAAAGAAAACATGGCTGCCGCTGAGGACTTGAGCAGAAGCAGGCAGAAATATTTGCGGATGTGGCTGTAATCTGACTGTCTACCCGTTGGCGATAAACGCCGTGTTGGTGGAAATCATGCCGCACTATCAGAGAGAAATAATGTGCACCGTTAGAGATAAATCATTCCGTGAAGACACTACAGTTCGCCAAGTGAGGCACAAATAGATCGCCGGGCATGGGCTCAGTAGACAACGGCAGCTGGCTATCAGGCATGGCTGTGCACAAGTTAAGGAAAGATGGTCGCAGTGTGATCAGCTTGTTATGTTCACACACGCACGCACGCACACACATACGCACGCACACGCACACACACACACACACGTGTCCCTGCAACGTTGTTGAGTTGTTGAGGAAAGATGGTCGCAGAATGATCAGCATGTTATGTTTACACACACACACACACACACACACACACACACACACGTGTCCCTGCAACGTTGTTGAGTTGTTGCGGAAAGATGGTCGCAGAATGATCAGCATGTTATTTTCTCTCACACCCCCCCCCACCCCCCCCCCCCACACACACACACACGTTTCCCTGCAACGTTCCTGGGTTGTTATCGTGGTTGGTTTCCGTTGATTTTATGGATGTCATAATTGTATGTTTGAGTGTGACTAGTGTATGTTTGAGTGTGACTAATCTTTTGTTTGAGTGTGACTAGTGTATGTTTGAGTGAGACTAGTCTTGTGTTTGTGTGTGACTAGTCTGTGTTTGAGTGTGAATTGTCTATGTTTGAGTGTGCCTAGGCTTGTGTTTGAGTTTTGGTGAATCCAATTATTTCATGAGTACGCTGAGGCAGCCATTGACCTTCCACTCCACAGATGGCCGCGGGGCACGCTGCTCGGGCTGTGGACACACATGTCGCTGAATCAGTCTGACATTTGTTCCTGGAAATATCTGGAAACATTAACGAAATAGCGAACACTGGAAACAATCCTCGGCTGTTAGAATAAACATGAAAAACAGTCTATACCGGCCCTTATTGTAGAGTTGGTTCTGCAGTCATCCAGAGATAGATAGATAGATAGAGAGAGAGAGATAGATAGATAGATAGAGAGAGAGAGAGAGAAAGAGAGAGAGAGAGAGAGAGAGAGAGAGAGAGAGATAGAGCGAGAGAGAGAGAGAGAGAGAGAGAGAGAGAGAGAGAGAGAGAAGAGGGGGGGGGGAGAAACTCACTGAAGCTGGCTGTGAAACTGCTGATAAAACGTCTCACCTGAGATACCTGTCGAGAGGGTAGGGGAGAGACTCTGCAGGTAACAGAAAATAACACAATTCTATGGTCAGTTTTTGTAACCTGGTCAGCTAGTCCTGAAACGATTGGACGTTTATTAGTTTCACCGACACACTGTCTATCCCACTGACACACACACGCACATACATGTGCACACATACACACATGCATGCACGCACGCACATACTCCCGTTTGTGTGACAGTGTTACAGTTCACTGTTATAGTCTGTCCACATTTGTTTGCCTTCATTCACGATCAATTATTTTGAAAACTGTCTGTTGCATAGTTATGAAATTTTTCCAGCCGTCTTATATTTACCCCCACCCAAGGAATATGTCTTTGATAGGTCCAAAAACAACTTAAATCATTGAAAGCGGCGACATTCCTTTGATGTTTTGCTGAACAACTAGTGATTTCTCGCTAACAAAGTTATTTTTACGGTAATGTGACACCTGCCAATTCTGATGACACACAAAGGCGTATCCGGATTCGTATGGGAGTGGGTGCAATGAAAGAACTAGCTTAAAATCGACAGGGTCGGCTGCATTGCACCGGGTTTTTATCCCATATGGCTCAGCATAAAGCACGAACTCCGTAGCTCCAGCGACGACCCTCGGGAGTCTCCGTAAAAATGCACTCGTGAAATGAAGGACGCGGCCCGGAATCGAACATACAACCTTCGGAGCCCGAGTCAGACAGCTTGACCACTTCACCACGGAGAATCCCGAGAGGGGTGCAATGTGTAATATTAGTAAAGACAGAGAACTTACAGAGGCACGGGGTAAATAATTTGTAAATTAACAGGAAAGTAAAAGGAATATATTTCTTACCTTATTTTTCATTTCCTTCTTGTTTCTTCAGCTGATGCTGATGCTGTAATGTTTAGGGCCTGCAATTCGTCTGAATAGTTGGAGCAAAATATCCCAGTAAGTGTGTACGTAGATTAAGGTCTGCGATCTGCTCAGACCTTAATCTGTGTCGGACGATTCCAGTAGGTTGATGATTGCTCCCGGTTGCATAAAATTCAATCCATCCTTTCTCCAATAGTCCTCTTCCTCTTTCAACACATGGTCCTGACGTTTTTTCCAGTAACTTTTATCAATATTTAATAGCGCGGACAGACAGACAGACAGATAGATAGACAGACAGACAGACAGACAGACAGACAGATAGACAGACAGACAGACAGACAGACATACAGACAGAAAGGTAGGTAGGTAGGTAGGCAGAAAGGTAGGTGGGTGGATGGCTGGCTGGCTGACTGGGTGGGCGGGTCGGTCGGTCGGTCCGTCGGTCGGTAGGTGGGTCGGTCGGTGGGTCGGTCGGTCGGTGGGTCGGTGGGTCGGTGGGTCGGTGGGTGGGCAGGCGACAGGCAGACAGGCAGGCAGGCAGGCAGACCTACAGACAGATAGACAGATAGACAGATAGATAGATAGATAGATAGATCCCCGCCAGGAGGCGGGCCGAGCCAGCTAGTTTATTTATATAATCACGTTTCATGAAAGAACCCACAGTTTGACGACACCTCTGAACTACCCCATATAAATTCCCTCAGTCTGCCAAAAGCGAAAACCGCGCAGACAAAATTCAAACACAGCGGGGGATGTGTCTTGCTGAAGCGGTAATACTCTTAAAATGATGGAATGAATGCGGGGGGGGGGGGGCATAAAATATATACCGCATATAAACAAACATTGAAATCTGCTGTACAATCTCCAGAACAAAAAATTTTTTGTTGCGTGGACATAATTATAAGGTCATATGCTAAATCTCATCATTTTCCCTCAGTTGGTTACTGAGATATTGAATTTTATATTGAGGCAACCAAAAAAAAACGCACTATACCAACATAACATTGCATTTGTGTGTTTGAGAAAGAAGGGGCTAAGAGAGAGAGAGAGAGAGAGAGAGAGAGAGAGAGAGAGAGAGAGAGAGAGAGAGAGAGAGAGAGAGAGAGAGAGAGAGAGAGAGAGAGCACGCAAGATATTCAATGTACCATGATCTATTTCATTATCTTTTCTGAATTGTCTGTTTGCATAACTGTATTATTTCTTACCTGTATTATTTCTTACCAACATTGCTTCTTACCTGTAGTTTAGCTTAACTCTATTATTTCTTGAATCTATTATTTCTTGCCTCTATTACATTACTTCTCACCTGTTTTGGATGACTGAGTGTGAGCTTCATAAAAAGTGGAAAACATGTCCTAGTGGCACGAAATGGAATATTGCTTAGATAGCAAATCCATTACGTGGAAAATCCGAATCGAAAGCTCACTGTGTGGATGTCATCTGCAGACTGCATTCTTCTGGTTTCCGGAACAACAGCCTATGGTGAACGGAAGGCCCAATATACGGAAGTGAGGCTAAGCAGCCGTGTGCAGGACGTGACGATTCCTTGGGTGAGCCCAGTACCAGAGCGCTATGTGTTGGCTCTGCAAGTATGGAAGCCTCCTTGGATGGCGGGGAATGCTCATAGTCTGCCCCTGCCTTCCCTTGAGAGTTGACCAGGATGTCTGTGGCTGTTCTATATGGGCCAGCTGGGATGGGGGATAACACCACAAAAGTGAGAGGCAAACGTCCTAAGAAACCCCCGGGAAGGTTAACCAGGTCAACAAATGCCCGCAGAAGTCGGATGTGTCGGCCTAACGGCGCAAGAACGCAGCTCTGCTATAAGCGGGCACAACGCAATCACGTCCGGGAAAAAAACAACTCCGGATGAACGCAGAAGAAGATGATTGGCTGCACAGTTGATACTTGCAAGTTCATCATTGACATCACAAATAATATCATTGTGCATCACGTGATATAATCTCTTAACCCACACGACAATATCTCACCTCACTGTAACACACAATCTCACCTCACTTACACCCACTATCTCACCTCACTATCACCCACATCTCACCTCATTGCCACCAACTATCTCACCTCACTGTAACCCACAATCTCACCTCAATGTAACCCACTATCTTACCTCACTGTTACCCACTATCTCACCTCACTGTTACCAACTATCTCACCTCACTGTAACCCACAATCTCACCTCTTTGCAACCCACCGGACAATATCTCACTTCACTGTAACCCACTATCTCACCTCACTGTAACCCACTATCTCACCTCACTGTAACCCACTATCTCACATCACTGTAACCCACTGTCTCCCCTCACTGTAACCCACTATCTCACATCACTGTAACCCACAATCTTACCTCACTGTAACCCACCAGACAATATCTCACCTCACTGTAACCCACTATCTCACATCATTGTCACCCACTATCTCATCTCATTGTAACCCACAATCTCACTTCACCATAACCCACCAGACAATATCTCACTTCACTGTAACCCACGATCTCATCTCACTGTAACCCACTATCTCACCTCACTGTAATCCACTATGTCACCTCACTGTAACCCAATATCTCACCTCACTGTAACCCACTATCTCACCTCACTGTAACCCACTATCTCACCTCACTGTAACCCACTATCTCACCTCACTGTAACCCTCTATCATACCTCACTGTAACCCACAATCCCACCTCACCATTACTCACTATCTCACATCACTGTAACCCACTATCTCACCTCACTGTAACTCACAATCTCACCCCACTGTAACCCACAATCTCACCTCACTGTAACCCACTATCTCACCTCAATGTAACCCACTATCTCACCCCACTGTAACCCACCTGGCAGTATTTCATCTCACTGAAACCGACTTGAGACTATCTCACATCACTGTAACCCACCTGACAATATCTCACCTCACTGTAACCCACCTGACAATATCTCACCTCACTGTAACCCACTATCTCACCTCACTGTCACTATTGCATCCCTCTGTAACCCATCTGGCAATATTTCCTCCCAGGGACCCGTCCAGGCCAAGTTTGAGAAGATCCAGTCTGGCAGCCTTCCCCCAAAGATCATCAATGTCTCATCAGAGGCTTCACCCACGGACAGACTTGTGAGTACCCTCACCCCTGTAAACTTTCACATCTGTACACATTCACACATGTACACATTGACACCTATATACATTCACAAACCTGACACATTTACATCTGTGCACATTTACATCTGTGCACATTCGCAACCGTATATCAGCATAAAATTATGAGGATAACAGTACACATTCAAATCTGTACACATTCACACCCGTGCACATTTATAACTGTACACATTTACAACTTACACATTCACATCTGTACACATTCACATCTAGAATTAAGAGTACCATATTCCTGAAGTCATGTTAAAGAATCCTTCAGACTGTTCTAGATCAGTGATGACTTTTATGCTAGACTACAGATTTTTTATTTTTTTTTAGCATATCCTTTTACAGGACTTAGCTGTCAACACCAGCATCTTTCAGCTGTATGTTGATCTCTTGGCAAGATTACGCTCAGTAGTTTGCCATTGCTTTCTGAGCGGACGGTTCACATACCCCGTAAGTTACCGATGCGATTCGAACCACTGCTGATTTGAACCGTCATCACGTTACCTGACGAGAGTATACGAGATTACGGAGAAAAGTCATAACCTCTAAGCCACGAAGCCGGCAGACTACAGATTAATGTAGATTATTACTGTAGTGAAAAACTATTGTCATAAATTCTTAATGTTCTGGAATATTGATTATTATAGATTATTATTGTAGATTATTGATGGCTATAATTGTATATTATTGTTGATTATTGCTGTAGATGATTGTTGATCATTATTGAAGATTATTAATTATTATTGTAGATTATTAATTATTATTGTTTTGGATTGTTAATAATTATTGTTCTTGATTATTGGAATGATTGTACAATATTATTGATGATTATTATTCTTAATTAATGAAAATTATTGCTCTTCAGTAATGATGATTATTGCTCTATATTATTGATGATTGTTCTAAATTGTTGATGATTATTGTTCTTGATTGTCTGTGATTATTGTTATAGATCACTGATGATTATTGTTCTCAGTTATTGATAATATTGTAAAAGATTATTGATTGTTATTGTTCTAGATTATTGATTATGGATGTAGATTATTGATGATTCTTGTTCTAGAATATTGATTATAGTTAAAGGTTATTGATGATTCTTGCTCCAGATTATTGATGATTATTGTTCTAGATTATTGATGATTATTGTTGTAGATTGGTGTTCTAGATTATTGATGATTAAGTTATCAGTCATCAGTTATCAGTTGGGGTATCTTCATTGCACTCCGGACATGTCTATAGGTGTTCAGATCCTCCCCCCAGCATATGCATCAGCGTCCGGTGGCTAATAGTGCCAGTTCTGTGTTGGTTGACGAGGCGCTTTGTTTTCCCGATGTACCTCTCGCGTCTGGCTGTGCCGATTCTTACTCCCAGGTCTTTCATCCTGGACAGCGATGTGGAATCACTGACGTCAAAGTCCTCTGTTCTCGCCATATCTTTAAGGACGTTAATAACATCGGCACGATCCATGGGCTGGCCATCTACAGGGGGTGCAGAGCCAGCCAGTTTGTCAGCTCGTTCATTTCCCTCGACTCCCGCATGTCCCGGGACGAAGATGAAGGTGACTTTACGGACAACAGACTTCCGCAGCGATTCAGTCCACTGTCTACGTACAGCTCCAGCTTCGACCTTCTGAATCATGCTCATTGAATCACTTAGTACACACACGTTGGTATAATGCTGTGATTCCAGCCATATGAAAGCCTGTGTAACTGCCATCACCTCCATCGTCATGCTGCTCGTGGTCATAGAGTGGGCACCACTGGATTATTGAACGGTTCGGCCCGCTGAACGGGCTGTAAATGCCCACGCACTTCTCTGCTGCTTTACAACAGATCCATCTGTATAGATGAGCACTTCGGGGCTATCTGAGTGTTCATAGATGAGCACGTTAACCTCTGCATTGACAGCGGCAGGGTTCTGCTCTCTGCGCCGTCTGTCGAGTGTGATAATGCAGGAGAAAGTGCACTTAAAAGCTGGAGGCACCGGCACCCATTCCTTGCCGGGGTTGATACTGGTAAGACTGCAGACTTGTCTGACGACACCTTCCGCCCGACCCATCCATGATTTGCCCCTCTTTAGCCTGTCACCCTTTTCTCTGAATATAGCGTCATGCAGAGGGTGCTGCCCATCTGCACTTATTTTTAAGTATGCACGAGCTCTCCAGATCTTGATCCTGTGTTCCATTGTCGGGAAGTCAAGGAGGTATCTCATTGCTACACAGCCGATGTCTCTCGTGCAGCCCAAAATGATGCGCATGGCTTCGTTTTGTACCTTTTCAAGTCTTCCAATCTGTGTAGGGCTGACAGTGAGGATGGCCAGGGCATACTCGATGCGTGAAAGCACAAGTCCTTGGAACAGAAGTATTAGCAGTCTTTGCTCGATATTGGCAGTCGCCATGACTCTCATTGCTGACAAACCTTTTCGAGCCTTCGTTATGACATAATCGACATGATCTCTGAAGGACAGGCTACGATCAAGCCTCACGCCAAGATATGTCATTGACTGGGTTCTACTCAAACTGCTCCCATCTATTCTTACTGCCGGCAGGTCTGTTTTCACAATATGGTTGTTTAGTGAGAACCATGTAACCGTTGCCTTTGCAGGGTTGACAAGGGCATCGGCATCAGCACACCATGAGGAAATTCGATCTAGTTCGCCCTGCATATCATTGGCAACCGCCTGTCTATCTCGACCCTGTCGATACACGAGGATGTCGTCAA
This sequence comes from Cepaea hortensis, assembly GCA_963921405.1. Classification (NCBI taxonomy): domain Eukaryota; kingdom Metazoa; phylum Mollusca; class Gastropoda; order Stylommatophora; family Helicidae; genus Cepaea; species Cepaea hortensis. The sequence continues at coordinate 433,104,947 of OY992876.1, forward strand.
CGAATGACAGAGTCCTTCCCCTCCCGTCCAACTGTTGTTCAGTTATCGGCATCGTATACACGTTGAATAATACTGGTGACAGTGGTGAACCCTGGACATATCGTTATCGGCTCAGAAGACCAACTCCCGCATCTTAGCACCACCTTCCTTTGGAGCAGAACTGCAGCTATCCATCGTACAAGGTGAGGGTGCACTTTCAGTCTGAGGAGGGTTTGCATCAAGTGCTCGAAAGATACTCTGTTATATGCGTCCTCTAAGTCTATGGCGGCCGCACATGTCTCTTCTCTGACCTGAAATCCTTCGTAAACATCTTGAGTAAAGACCGCCGCATTCAGCCATGACTCTTTGTTGCGTCTGTATCCTCCAAGTGTGGGTGGGAAGCAGCCTAGCTGTTCCAAGTCCCAAGCAAGTCTGTGTGCTACAATTTTCTCCAGTAGCTTGCCAACAGCATTCTGCATCGTAATGATTCTGTAGCCGCTTATCTTGGAATGGTCTTTGTTCGGTTTTGGCAGCGGCAGCAAGTAGCTGTGTAGCCATTCTTCTTTGACCTGACCCCTCTGGATACTGGTGTTGAATTCTCTGGCCAGTTCTTCCATGTCATCATCTGATATCACCAGTAGGTCACCATATTGGATGCCGTCTGGGCCTGGGGCGGTGTTAGGTGATTTCTTGAGCATCGCACGCAATATCTCAGCTGTGATTGTCCATTCTTCGTCTGTCCCGACCCCCTCGCACAACTGAGAGAGTGTCGCTGTGGTCCTCTGTCTGGCGGGCTCGTCTTTCTGGTCAGTCTGTTCTATGTAGCGTGCAAGAAGGGCCTTACCTTTATCCGCATCCGACTTTTTCCATGCGAGGTCTGTGCCTTGAAAGTCTTAAATACCCCTAGGTTGTGCAGCACCGTTCATGCTCTTGTGGAGGCGCCAGAATGTCGTAAGAGATCGCTCGGACCACACCTTCCTGCAGAACTCGTCCCATTTCTCGGCCTTGGCCTGTTTGGCGCAGGATTTGAATAAAGTCGTCGTCCTATCGACCTCAGTCTTCAGATTCGCCAACTCAACCTGTGGCATGTTAGCCTTTCTGGCCTTTTGCCAGTCTTTGACAGCCTGCCTCTTTCCCAGCCATGCCTTCTCGACCTCTCCATTCCACCATGGTGGTTGCAACCATCTTTCTTGTCTCCTGCGGGAGGAAGTTAGTTTTCTTCTTCTGATCTTGCTTATGGCGTCTTGACCAGTGTTGTCGTACGGGAAGGCATTTGTCTTGTTTCTTTGAATCATGGCCCCGTCTTTCTTGATCAGGATGACACAAAGGTCACTATCGTGGTATCCCAGTGTGCCCTACCGGCACCTTGGTGCGATGGTGGGCGACACCAGAGCCAAGTCAATGACGCTGTCAGAGTCACCTGGTCGAGTGGCTATTCTAGTGACCTTCCCATCATTCAGACAGATTAGGGCAGCAGATGCCAGGGCGTCCTCCAGATCTTCTCCCTGTCTATTGGTGATGCAATTCCCCCATTGACTGCCTCTGGCATTGAAGTCCCCACAGTAGATGATATGCCTTTCATCCATATCGAACAAACTCTGTCATTGTCACACGTCGACCTTCCCATTTCGCGCATAAACGTTCACGATTACAAGCTGCACTGGTGTCATTATTCTTAATGCCTGCACTTGCAGGGCATCACTGTTCCAGGTAGACATATCGATCTCAGACACTATTATGTTGTCGCGGACCAGAATGGCCTGTCCAAGGTGCCGCCTGTTAAAGAATCCCTGAAATCCCGCGACATTGACTGTTCCGGATGATTATTGTTGTAGATTGTTGATGATTATCATTCTAGATTTGTGATGATTATTTTTCTAGATTATTGATGAATGTTTTTGTAGATTGTTGATAATTATTGTTGTAGATTATTGCTGATTATTGTTGTAGATTATTGCTGATTAGTGTTCTAGATTGTTGATGGTTATTGTTCTAGATTGGTGATGATTATTGTGCTAGATTATTTATCTAGTTTGTTGATTCTTATTGTTCTAGATTGTTAATGATTATTGTTCTAGATTGTTGATGATTATTGTTCTAGATTGTTGATGATTATTGTTCTAAATTGTTGATGATTATTGTTGTAGATTATTGCTGATTATTGTTGTAGATTATTGCTGATTAGTGTTCTAGATTGTTGATTCTTATTGTTCTAGATTGTTGATGATTATTGTTCTAGATGTTTGATGATTATTGTTCTAGATTGTTGATTATTATTTTTCAAGATTAGTGGCGATTATTGTTGTAGATTGTTGAATATTATTGTTCTAGATTATTGATGATTATTGTTCTAGATTGGTGATGATTATTGTGCTTGATTATTGATGATTATTGTTCTAGATTGGTGATGATTTTTGTTCTAGATTGGTGATGATTATTGCTCTAGATTATTGATGATTGTCATTCTAGATTATTGATGATTATTCTTGTAGATTATTCATGCCAAACTGGAGACCAGGGATCTGTCATTTGTGGTGTTTGCAAGTCAACAGACACACGAAGGGGTCAAGCTGACCAATGTCACGGCCAGTGTGCAGCGACTGAGGGGAACTGTGAGTCCAGCTGTTGCTGTCTCCAGCTGTCACTTTCTCCAGCTATCGCTTTCTCTAGTTGCCACTCTCTCCAGCTGTCACTTTTGTCAGCTGACAATTTCTCCAGCTGTCTCTTTCTCTCCAGCTGTCACTTTCTCCAGCTGTCATTTTCTCCAACTGTCACTTTCTCCAGCTGTCACTTCATACACATGTTCCTGTATTAACCTGTCACTTCATATATATGTTGTTGTATTCACCAGTCACATCACACATATGATGTTATATTCATCTGTCACTATATACATCTGTAAGATCCCTCTACTCCACTACTCACCAATATGTCCACTCTACTCCACCACTCCCTGACTTGTCTACTCTTCTCCACAGCTCTCTGATTTGTCCACTCTGCTCCAACATCTCCTAGCTTGTCCAATCTACCCTATCACTTCCTGACTGTTAAGTCTTCTTCACCGCTCCCTATCATGTCCAATCTACTCTATCACTCCTTGACTTGCCCACTCTGCTCCAACATCTCCTGATATATCCACTCTACTCCACCACCTCCTGATATAGCCACTCTACTCCACCACCCCCTGATATATTCACTCTACTCCACCACCTCCTGATATATTCACTCTACTCCACCACCACCTGATATATCCACTCTACTCCACCACCTTCTGATATATCCACTCTACTCCACCACCTCCTGATATATTCACTCTACTCCACCACCACCTGATTTAGCCACTCTACTCCACCACCTCCTGATATATCCACTCTACTCCACCACCACCTGATATATCAAATCTACTCCACCACCTCCTGATATATCCACTCTACTCCACCACCTCCTGATATATTCACTCTACTCCACCACCACCTGATTTAGCCACTCTACTCCACCACCTCCTGATATATCCACTCTACTCCACCACCTCCTGATATATCAACTCTACTCCACCACCTCCTGATATATCCACTCTACTCCACCACCACCTGATATATTCACTCTACTCCACCACCACCTGATTTAGCCACTCTACTCCACCACCTCCTGATATATCCACTCTACTCCACCACCTCCTGATATATTCACTCTACTCCACCACCACCTGATTTAGCCACTCTACTCCACCACCTCCTGATATATCCACTCTACTCCACCACCACCTGATATATCAACTCTACTCCACCACCTCCTGATATATCCACTCTACTCCACCACCTCCTGATATATTCACTCTACTCCACCACCACCTGATTTAGCCACTCTACTCCACCACCTCCTGATATATTCACTCTACTCCACCACCCGATTTAGCCACTCTACTCCACCACCTCCTGATATATCCACTCTACTCCACCACCTCCTGATATATCAACTCTACTCCACCACCACCTGATTTAGCCACTCTACTCCACCACCTCCTGATATATCCACTCTACTCCACCACCTCCTGATATATCAACTCTACTCCACCACCTCCTGATATATCCACTCTACTCCACCACCACCTGATATATTCACTCTACTCCACCACCACCTGATTTAGCCACTCTACTCCACCACCTCCTGATATATCCACTCTACTCCACCACCTCCTGATATATTCACTCTACTCCACCACCACCTGATTTAGCCACTCTACTCCACCACCTCCTGATATATCCACTCTACTCCACCACCACCTGATATATCAACTCTACTCCACCACCTCCTGATATATCCACTCTACTCCACCACCTCCTGATATATTCACTCTACTCCACCACCACCTGATTTAGCCACTCTACTCCACCACCTCCTGATATATTCACTCTACTCCACCACCCGATTTAGCCACTCTACTCCACCACCTCCTGATATATCCACTCTACTCCACCACCTCCTGATATATCAACTCTACTCCACCATCTCCTGATATATCCACTCTACTCCACCACCTCCTGATATATTCACTCTACTCCACCACCACCTGATTTAGCCACTCTACTCCACCACCTCCTGATATATCCACTCTACTCCACCACCTCCTGATATATCAACTCTACTCCACTACTCCTGATATATCCACTATACTCCACTACCTCCTGATATATCCACTCTACTCCACCACACAACAATGTCTCCACACTACTCCATCACCCACTAATGTGTCCACTTTACTCCACCACCCACTAATGTGTCTACTCTACTCCACCACCCACTAATGTGTCCATTCTACTCCACCAACCACCAATGTCTCCACACTACTCCATCACCCACTAATGAGTCCACTCTACTCCACCACCCACTAATGTGTCCACTCTACTCCACTACCCACTAATGTGTCCACTCTACTCCACCACCAACTAATGTGTCCACTCTGCTCCACCACCCACTAATGCGTTCACTATATTCCACCACCCACTAATGTGTCCACTCTACTCCACCACCCACTAATGTGTCCACTCTACTCCACCACTCACCAATGTGTCCACTCTACTCCACCACCCACTAATGTGTCCACTCTACGCCACCACCCACTAATGTGTCCACCCTACTCCACCACCACCTAATGTGTCCACTTTACTCCACCACCCACTAATGTGTCCACTCTACTCCACCAAGCACTGTGTCCACTCTCCACCACCCCTAATGTGTCCACCCTACTCCATCACCCCCTAATGTGTCCACTCTACTCCATCACTCCCTAATGTGTCAACTATACTCCACCACCCACTAATGTGTTAACTCTACTGTACCACCCACTAATGTGTCCACTCTACTCCACCACCCACTAATCACTAATATGTCCACTCTACTCCACCACCCATAATGTGTCCACGCTACCACCCCTAATGTGTTCACTCTACTCCACCAAGCACTATGTCCACTCTACTCCACCACCCACTAACGTGTTCACTATCTCCACCACCGACTAATGTGTCCACTCTACTCAACCATTCACTATTGTGTCCACTCTACTCCACCACCCCCTAATGTGTCCACTCTACTTCACATGGACAGCTCAGAGCCCAGTCCTTCAGAGAAGGTGGAGAGGTCAAGGTCAGCTTCAACTTTGAGGGCAAGCCAGAGATCAAGGTCCAGGTCAAACCACTTAACCCATATCAGGTGGGTTACATCAGCGAATGTAAGTTTAATCATTAACCCATACCACGTGGGTAACATCAGCTGTTAGTTTAATCATTAACCCATGCAAGGTGGGTCACATTAGCTAATGTTAGTTTAATCATTAAACCATACCAGGTGGGTCACATCAGCTAATGTTTAATCATTAACCCATACCAGGTGGGTCATATCAGCTAATGTTTAATCTTTAACCCATAACAAGTGGGTCACATCAGCTAATGGTAGTTTAATCATTAACCCATACCAGGTGGGTCATATCAGCTAATGTTTAATCTTTAACCCATAACAAGTGGGTCACATCAGCTAATGGTAGTTTAATCATTAACCCATACCAGGTGGGTCACATCAGCTAATATTAGTTTAATCATTAACCCATACCAGGTGGGTCACATAAGCTAATGTTAGTTTAATCATTAACCCATACCAGGTGGGTCACATCAGCTAATGTTAGTTTAATCATTAACCCATACCAGGTGGGTCACATCAGCTAATGTTTAATCATTAACCCATATCAGGTGGGTCACATCAGCTAATGTTAATTTAATCATTAACCCATACCATGTGGGTCACATCAGCTAATGTTTAATCATTAACCCATACCAAATGGGTCACATCAGCTAATGTTAGTTTAATCATTAACCCATACAAGGTGGGTCACATCAGTCAATGTTTAATCATTAACCCATACCAGGTGGGTCACATCAGCTAATGTTTAATCTTTAACCCATACCAGGTGGGTCACATTAGCTAATGTTAGTTTAATCATTAACCCATACCAGGTGGGTCACATCAGCTAATGTTAGTTTAATCATTAACCCATACCAGGTGGGTCACATCATCTAATGTTAGTTTAATCATTAACCCATATCAGGTGGGTCACATCAGCTATTGTTAGTTTAATCATTAACCCATACCAGGTGGGTCACATCAGCTAATGTTTAATCATTAACCCAGACCAGGTGGGTCACACCAGCTAATGTTAGTTTAATCATTAACCCATACAAGGTGGGTCACATCAGCTAATGTTTAATCATTAACCCATACCAGGTGGGTCACATAAGTTAATGTTAGTTTAATCATTAACCAATACCAGGTGGGTCACTTCAGCTAATGTTAGTTTAATCATTAACCCATGCCAGGTGGGTCACATCAACTAATGTTAGTTTAATAATTAACCCATATCAGGTGGGTCACATCAGCTAATGGTTAATCATTAACCCATACCAGGTGGGTCACATAAGCTAATGTTAGTTTAATCATTAACCAATACCAGGTGGGTCACTTCAGCTAATGTTAGTTTAATCATTAACCCATGCCAGGTGGGTCACATCAGCTAATGTTAGTTTAATCATTAACCCATACCAGGTGGGTCACATCAGCTAATGTTTAATCATTAACCCATACGAGGTGGGTCACATCAGCTAATGTTTAATCTTTAACCCATACCAAGTGGATCACATCAGCTAATGTTAGTTTAATCATTAACCCATACCAGGTGGGTCACATCAGCTAATATTAGTTTAATCATTAACCCATACCAGGTGGGTCACATCAGCTAATGTTTAATCATTAACCAATACCAGGTGGGTCACTTCAGCTAATGTTAGTTTAATCATTAACCCATACCAAGTGGGTCACTTCAGCTAATGTTAGTTTAATCATTAACCCATACCAGGTGGGTCACATCAGCTAATGTTAGTTTAATCATTAACCCATACCAGGTGGGTCACATCAGCTAATGTTAGTTTAATCATTAACCCATACCAGGTGGGTCACATCAGCTAATGTTAGTTTAATCATTAACCCATACCAGGTGGGTCACATCAACTAATTTAGTTTAATCATTAACCCATACCAGGTGGGTCACATCAGCTAATGTTTAATCATTAACCCATACCAGGTGGGTCACATCAGCTAATGTTAGTTTAATAATTAACCCATACCAGGTGGTTCACATCAGCTAATATTAGTTTAATCATTAACCCATACCAGGTGGGTCACATCAGCTAATGTTAGTTTAATCATTAACCCATACCAGGTGGGTCACATCAGCTAATGTTTAATCATTAACCCATACCAGGTGGGTCACATCAGCTAATGTTTAATCATTAACCAATACCAGGTGGGTCACTTCAGCTAATGTTAGTTTAATCATTAACCCATACCACGTGGGTAACATCAGCTAATGTTAGTTTAATCATTAACCCATACCAGGTGGGTCACATCAGCTAATGTTAGTTTAATCATTAACCCATGCCAGGTGGGTCACATTAGCTAATGTTAGTTTAATCATTAAACCATACCAGGTGGGTCACATCAGCTAATGTTTAATCATTAACCCATACCAGGTGGGTCACATCAGCTAATGTTTAATCTTTAACCCATAACAAGTGGGTCACATCAGTTAATGATAGTTTAATCATTAACCCATACCAGGTGGGTCACATCTGATAATATTAGTTTAATCATTAACCCATACCAGGTGGGTCACATCAGCTAATGTTAGTTTAATCATTAACCCATACCAGGTGGGTCACATCAGCTAATGTTAGTTTAATCATTAACCCATACCAGGTGGGTCACATCAGCAAATGTTTAATCATTAACCCATACCAGGTGGGTCACATCAGCTAATGTTAGTTTAATCATTAACCCATACCATGTGGGTCACATCAGCTAATGTTTAATAATTAACCCATACCAGGTGGGTCACATCAGCTAATGTTAGTTTAGTCATTAACCCATACCAAGTCGGTCACATCAGTCAATGTTTAATCATTAACCAATACCAGGTGGGTCACTTCAGCTAATGTTAGTTTAATCATTAACCCATACCAGGTGGGTCACATCAGCTAATGTTAGTTTAATCATTAACCCATACCAGGTGGGTCACTTCAGCTAATGTTAGTTTAATCATTAACCCATACCAGGTGGGTCATATCACCTAATGTTTAATCATTAACCCATACCAAATTGGTCACATCAGCTAATGTTAGTTTAATCATTAACCCATACCAGGTGGGTCACATCAGCTAATATTAGTTTAATCATTAACCTATACCAGGTGGGTCACATCAGCTAATGTTAGTTTAATCATCACCCCATACCAGGTGGGTCACATCAGCTAATGTTAGTTTAATCATTAACCCATACCAGGTGGGTCACATCAGCTAATGTTTAATCATTAACCATACCAGGTGGGTCACATCAGGTAATGTTAGTTTAATCATTAACCCATACCAGGTGGGTCACATCAGCTAATGTTTAATCATTAACCCATACCAGGTGGGTCACATCAGCTAATGTTAGTTTAATCATTAACCCATACCAGGTGGGTCACATCAGCTAATGTTAAATCATTAACCTATACCAGGTGGGTCACTTCAGCTAATGTTAGTTTAATCATTAACCCATACCAGGTGGGTCACATCAGCTAATGTTAGTTTAATCATTAACCCATGCCAGGCGGGTCACATCAGCTAATGTTAGTTTAATCATTAACCCATACCAGGTGGGTCACATCAGCTAATGGTTAATCATTAACCCATACCAGGTGGGTCACATAAGCTAATGTTAGTTTAATCATTAACCAATACCAGGTGGGTCATGTCAGCTAATGTTAGTTTAATCATTAAGCCATGCCAGGTGGGTCACATCAGCTAATGTTAGTTTAATCATTAACCCATACCAGGTTGGTCACATCAGCTAATGTTTAATCATTAACCCATACAAGGTGGGTCACATCAGCTAATGTTTAATCTTTAACCCATACCAAGTGGATCACATCAGCTAATGTTAGTTTAATCTTTAACCCATACCAAGTGGATCACGTCAGCTAATGTTAGTTTAATCATTAACCCATACCAGGTGGGTCACATCAGCTAATATTAGTTTAATCATTAACCCATACCAAGTGGGTCACATCAGCTAATGTTTAATCATTAACCCAGACCAGGTGGGTCACACCAGCTAATGTTAGTTTAAACATTAACCCATACATGGTGGGTCACATCAGCTAATGTTTAATCATTAACCCATACCAGGTGGGTCACATAAGCTAATGTTAGTTTAATCATTAACCAATACCAGGTGGGTCACTTCAGCTAATGTTAGTTTAATCATTAACCAATGCCAGGTGGGTCACTTCAGCTAATGTTAGTTTAATCATTAACCCATGCCAGGTGGGTCACATCAGCTAATGTTAGTTTAATCATTACCCCATACCAGGTGGGTAACATCGGCTAATGTTTAATCATTAACCCATACGAGGTGGGTCACATCAGCTAATGTTTAATCTTTAACCCATACCAAGTGGATCACATCAGCTAATGTTAGTTTAATCATTAACCCATACCAGGTGGGTCACATCAGCTAATATTAGTTTAATCATTAACCCATACCAGGTGGGTCACATCAGCTAATGTTAGTTTAATCATTAACCCATACCAGGTGGGTCACATCAGCTAATATTAGTTTAATCATTAACCCATACCAGGTGGGTCACATCAGCTAATGTTTAATCATTAACCAATACCAGGTGGGTCACATCAGCTAATGTTAGTTTAATCATTAACCCATACCAGGTGTTTCACATCAGCTAATGTTTAATCATTAACCAATACCAGGTGGGTCACTTCAGCTAATGTTAGTTTAATCATTAACCCATACCACGTGGGTAACATCAGCTAATGTTAGTTTAATCATTAACCCATACCAGGAGGGTCACATCAGCTAATGTTAGTTTAATCATTAACCCATGCCTGGTGGTTCACATTAGCTAATGTTAGTTTAATCATTAAACCATACCAGGTGGGTCACATCAGCTAATGTTTAATCATTAACCCATACCAGGTGGGTCACGTCAGCTAATGTTTAATCTTTAACCCATAACAAGTGGGTCACATCAGCTAATGGTAGTTTAATCATTAACCCATACCAGGTGGGTCACATCAGCTAATATTAGTTTAATCATTAACCCATACCAGGTGGGTCACATCAGCTAATGTTAGTTTAATCATTAACCCATACCAGGTGGGTCACATCAGCTAATGTTAGTTTAATCATTAACCCATACCAGGTGGGTCACATCAGCTAATGTTTAATCATTAACCCATACCAGGTGGGTCACATCAGCTAATGTTAGTTTAATCATTAACCCATACCATGTGGGTCACATCAGCTAATGTTTAATCATTAACCCATACCAGGTGGGTCACATCAGCTAATGTTAGTTTAATCATTAACCCATACAAGGTGGGTCACATCAGTCAATGTTTAATCATTAACCAATACCAGATGGGTCACTTCAGCTAATGTTAGTTTAATCATTAACCCATGCCAGGTGGGTCACATCAGCTAATGTTAGTTTAATCATTAACCCATACCAGGTGGGTTACATCAGCTAATGTTTAATCATTAACCCATACCAGGTGGGTCACATCAGCTTATGTTTAATCTTTAACCCATACCAGGTGGGTCACATTAGCTAATGTTAGTTTAATCATTAACCCATACCAGGTGGGTCACATCAGCTAATGTTAGTTTAATCATTAACCCATACCAGGTGGGTCACATCAGCTAATGGTAGTTTAATCATTAACCCATACCTGGTGGGTCCCATCAGCTAATATTAGTTTAATCATTAACCCATACTAGGTGGGTCACATCAGCTAATGTTTAATCATTAACCCATACCAGGTGGGTCACATCAGCTAATGTTTAATCTTTAACCCATACCAAGTGGGTCACATCAGCTAATGTTAGTTTAATCTTTAACCCATACCAAGTGGATCACATCAGCTAATGTTAGTTTAATCATTAACCCATACCAGGTGGTTCACATCAGCTAATATTAGTTTAATCATTAACCCATACCAGGTGGGTCACATCAGCTAATGTTTAATCATTAACCCAGACCAGGTGGGTCACACCAGCTAATGTTAGTTTAAACATTAACCCATACAAGGTGGGTCACATCAGCTAATGTTTAATCATTAACCCATACCAGGTGGGTCACATAAGCTAATGTTAGTTTAATCATTAACCAATACCAGGTGGGTCACTTCAGCTAATGTTAGTTTAATCATTAACCCATGCCAGGTAGGTCACATCAGCTAATGTTAGTTTAATCATTAACCCATACCAGGTGGGTCACAGCAGCTAATGGTTAATCATTAACCCATACCAGGTGGGTCACATAAGCTAATGTTAGTTTAATCATTAACCAATACCAGGTGGGTCACTTCAGCTAATGTTAGTTTAATCATTAACCCATGCCAGGTGGGTCACATCAGCTAATGTTAGTTTAATCATTAACCCATACCAGGTGGGTCACATCAGCTAATGTTTAATCATTAACCCATATGAGGTGGGTCACATCAGCTAATGTTTAATCTTTAACCCATACCAAGTGGATCACATCAGCTAATGTTAGTTTAATCATTAACCCATACCAGGTGGGTCACATCAGCTAATATTAGTTTAATCATTAACCCATACCAGGTGGGTCACATCAGCTAATGTTTAATCATTAACCAATACCAGGTGGGTCACTTCAGCTAATGTTAGTTTAATCATTAACCCATACCAAGTGGGTCACATCAGCTAATGTTAGTTTAATCATTAACCCATACCAGGTGGGTCACATCAGCTAATGTTAGTTTAATCATTAACCCATACCAGGTGGGTCACATCAGCTAATGTTTAATCATTAACCTATGCCAGGTGGGTCACTTCAGCTAATGTTAGTTTAATCATTAACCCATGCCAGGTGGGTCACATCAGCTAATGTTAGTTTAATCATTAACCCATACCAGGTGGGTCACATCAGCTAATGTTTAATCATTAACCCATACCAGGTGGGTCACATCAGCTAATGTTTAATCTTTAACCCATACCAGGTGGGTCACATATTAGCTAATGTTAGTTTAATCATTAACCCATACCAGGTGGGTCACATCAGCTAATGTTAGTTTAATCATTAACTTATGCCAGGTGGGTCACATCAGTTAATGTTTAATCATTAACCCATACCAGGTGGGTCTCATCAGCTAATATTAGTTTAATCATTAACCCATACCAGGTGGGTCACATCAGCTAATGTTTAATCATTAACCCATACCAGGTGGGTTACATCAGCTAATGTTTAATCTTTACCCCATACCAAGTGGGTCACATCAGCTAATGTTAGTTTAATCATTAACCCATACCAGGTGGGTCACATCAGCTAATATTAGTTTAATCATTAACCCATACCAGGTGGGTCACATCAGCTAATGTTAGTTTAATCATTAACCCATACCCGGTGGGTCACATCAGCTAATGTTAGTTTAATCATTAACCCATACCAGGTGGGTCACATCAGTTAATGTTTAATCATTAACCAATACCAGGTGGGTCACATCAGCTAGTGTTAGTTCTTTCATTTATTTTCCCTTCTACTTTAGGATGTAGGGTTACTTTCAGTCTTTTCTCTTCTACCCTAGGTTACAGAGCTACTTTACAACCTTGTTAGGATTTTCCCCTTTGCTCTTCTTACAACAGCTTTTCCTAGCCTGTCCTACTCTCATTACATTTTGGTGCCCGAGCACACACACACGCGCGCACACACCTATAGTGTGTTTTTTTTTTGGTTGCCTCAATATAAAATTCAATATCTCAGTAACGGGCTGAGATAAAATGATGAGATTTAGTATATAACGTTATCATTATGTCCACCCAACAAAACAATTTTTGTTCTGGAGATTTTACAGCAGATTTTAAAGTTAGCTTATATACGGTATATTAATTATGACTTAAAGATTACGACCATGATTTTAACAGTTTTACAGCTTCCCCAAGATTCGACCCAAATTATTCAAAATTTTCACGTGACTTTCGTTTTCAAACAAACAGCGCGAAGATTCAGAGGCGTCTCCAAATGTGGGTTCTTTCATGAAACGTGATTATATAAATAAACTAGCTGACAAGGCCCGGTTTCTGGTGGAAATCAATCAATCAATCAATCAATCTGTCTGTCTGTCTGTCTGTCTGTCTGTCTGTCTGTCTGTCTGTCTGTCTGTCTGTCTGTCTGTCTGTCTGTCTGTCTGTCTGTCTGAATGTCTGTCTGAATGTCTGTCTGTCTGAATGTCTGCCGGTCGGCTGACCCATCCACCTACCCACCGACCCACCGACCTACCGATATCTATCTATCTATCTATCTATCTATCTATCTATCTATCTATCTATCTATTCTATCTATCTATCTATCTATCTATCTATCTGCCTGCCTGCCAGCCCGACCACCCACCCACCGACAGACCGACCGACCTACCGATATCTATCTATCTATCTATCTATCTATCTATCTATCTATCTAATCTAATCTATCTGTCTGTCCTATCTATCTAATCTATCTGTCTGTCCTATCTATCTAATCTATCTGTCTGTCTGTCTGCCTGCCTGCCGGCCCACCCACCCATTAACCGACCGACCTACCGATATCTATCTATCTATCTATATATCTATCTATCTATCTATCTATCTATCTATCTATCTATCTATCTATCTATCTATCTATCTATATATCTATCTATTTATCTATCTATCTGCCTGCCTGCCGGCCCGACCACCCACCCACCGACAGACCGACCGACCTACCGATATCAATCTATCTAATCTATCTGTCTGTCCTATCTATCTAATCTATCTGTCTGTCTGTCTGCCTGCCTGCCCACCCACCCACTAACCGACCGACCTACCGATATCGATCTATCTATCTATCTATCTATCTATCTATCTATCTATCTATCTATCTATCTATCTATCTATCTATCTATCTATCCATCTATCTATCTATCTATCTATCTATCTATCTATCTATCTATCTTTCTATCTATCTATCTATCTATCTATCTAATCTATCTGTCTGTCTGCCTGCCTGCCTGCCTGCCGACCCACCCACCCACCGACCGACAGACCCACCGACCGACCGATCCACCCACTCAGCCAGCCAGCCAGCCAGCCATCCATCCACCCACCTATCTTTCTGCCTACCTACCTACCTTTCTGTCTGTCTGTCCGGGCCGCATCATTCATTTTATTCGGAGACTGCCGAGGGTCGTCGCTGGAGCTACGGAGTTCGTGCTTTGTGCGACGCTTTCCGCGCTGCGGAAAGAAACTGAGCCATATGGGATAAAAACCCTGTGCAATGCAGCCGATTCTGTCGACTGTAAGCTACTTCTTTGATTGCACCCACTCCCATACGAATCCAGATACGCCTTTGTTTGTCATCTGAATTTGCAGGTCCTCATTACCGTAAACATAACATTTTTAACAAGAAATCACTAGTTGTTAAGCAAAACATCAAAGGAATGATGCCGCTTTTAATGATTTAAGTTGTTTTGGGACCTATCAAAGACATATTCCTTGGGTGGGGGTAAATATAAGACGGCTGGAAAAATTTCATAACGATGCAACAGATAGTTTTCAAAATAATTGATCTTGAATGACGGCATAAATTTCCGGACAGAATATACCTACCTCACCTTGATCTACTGAGGCAAGGTGGGTGAAGCCATGATAAAGAACCCAGCCCCCCACCAGTGCCATCTGGCAACTTGGACACAGTCAGTGTGTGTTGTTGCAGAAACTGTTGCATATTAATACATCAAAACCTGCTCCTGTATTTCTCTGCTGTTTCTTGGTGTGTTAGTGCACAGTGACGTCACTGTGTGTACAGGTTTGATGTCTGCTGTTTCTTGATGTTTAAGTTAACAATGTTACTATGTACACATGTATGACATTGGTCTCACTTCTTATAGTCAGGGCTCTATGGTGTTGGTCATTATTGATGTCCACAGCCTCCTGTCTCACTTCTTATAGTCAGGGCCATATAGTGTTGGTCATCATTGATGTCCACAGTCTCCTGTCTCACTTCTTATAGTCAGGGCCATATAGTGTTGGTCATCATTGATGTCCACAGTCTCCTGTCTCACTTCTTATAGTCTACGCTGTGTGGTGTTGGTCTCACTTCCTATAGTCCATGATGTATGGTGTTGCTCTCATTTCTTATAGTCCACACTGTATAACATTGGTCTCATTTCTTATAGTCAGGGCCATATGGTGTTGGTCTCACTTTATTAGTTAGTTAGTCGACATATCATCCTCATTGCACATCGAACCATTCCGTCCATAAGTACTCGGATCCCCTCCTCAGCAAATCCCGCAGA
Organism: Cepaea hortensis; assembly: GCA_963921405.1. Taxonomy (NCBI): domain Eukaryota; kingdom Metazoa; phylum Mollusca; class Gastropoda; order Stylommatophora; family Helicidae; genus Cepaea; species Cepaea hortensis. Next base: position 433,120,861 of record OY992876.1, read on the forward strand.
ATGTAGCGGCTAACGACACCAGTTCTGTGTTGGTTTATCAATCTTCTTTGGCTTCATGCATAGTGTTCTTATTTGGCCACACCTCTTTTAATTTGCTGTTCTCGCAGTCTGACCATGGTTGTAGATTCGCAGTTATCACTTGGTTCTCACAAAACTCTTACTTCTCGTAGAGCATTCAGAATATCAGCCTAGTCCATGGCACGTCCGCCCTCCACAGTAGATTTACTTGTGAGCTTGTCAGCCTGCTCATTTCCTTGTACTCCCGCATGCCCTGGCACGAAGATGAAACTAATCTTTGTCAGCCGAGACCGCTCCAGAGACAGCAACCACTCTCTTCAGATCCACCCCGTCTCTATCCTGTTGAGCATACTCATTGAGTCGCTAAGGAACCATGTCCTATTGAATGTCTGTGTCTCGAGCCATGTTATTGCTTTACTTACTACCATGACTTCTATAGTCAGGCTACTTGTGGTCTCAACATAAGCACCAGAGTCCTCCTTCACTATTCTCCCTCCAGCCAGCACCGTAAAGGCCCATGAGCTTCTCACATGTCGGACGACCGACCCATCTATGTAAATTATAGCATCACGGTCTAACGAATTCTCGAAAATCAACGCTTGTACTCCCACCTCCACAACAGCTGGATTTTCTTGTCTGCATTTTCTGTCTAGTTGGATGCAAACTGAAAAGGACGTACAGAAATTTGTTGGCACTTGTACCCACTCCTCGCCAGGTTCTAAGTCCTCACACTTGTTGAAGAATGTCTTCAGCTTGCCCCATCCACGACCGTCCTCTTTTTAACCTGCTGCCCTTCACCTGCCTAATTTCACTATGCAGTGGATGTTGTGTGTTTGCGTTAACTCTGAGGTAGGCATGTGCTCTGCAAATTTGTAGTCTGTTTTCAATGGTTGGAAAATCAAGAAGGTAGCGCATCGCCCTGCATGCTGTATCTCTTGTACATCCAAGAATAATGTTCATAGATTTGTTCTGTATCCTTTCCGTCCTTTCTATCTGCTTATGGTTGAGAATCAGGATCGCCATCGCATACTATAAAACAGAAGGGACTAGCCCCTCGTAAAGAAGACATAGATGGCGCTGCTCACAATTTGCCGCCGCCATCACCCGCATCGCAGCCAAACCCCACTTGGCCTTTGTTATCACTTCGTCTATGTGCTCATTATAAGCAAGGCTTCAATCAAAACGTATCCCCAGGTAATTCATTGCCTGCGTTCTTTCCACAGTCTCTGAACACAGATTAACAGTTGGTGTTGGAGTGTTCACAATATGATTATTCAAAGAGAACCATGTCACTGTTGCCTTTGTTGGGTTGACCATTGCCCCAGCTTCAGCACACCAAGTACTTATGTGATTGAGTTTGGTTTGCAATTCCACAGCAACCTGTTCTCTGGTCTCACTTCATATAGTCGGGGCCATATGGTGTTGGTCTCACTTCTTATAGTCAGGGCCATATGATGTTGGTCTCACTTCTTATAGTCCACGCTGTATGGTGTTGGTCTCACTTCTTATAGTCAGGGCCATATGGTGTTGGTCTCACTTCATATAGTCAGGGCCATATGGTGTTGGTCTCACTTCATATAGTCAGGGCCATATGGTGTTGGTCTCACTTCATATAGTCAGGGCCATATGGTGTTGGTCTCATTTCATATAGTCAGGGCCATATGGTGTTGGTCTCACTTCATATAGTCAGGGCCATATGGTGTTGGTCTCACTTCATATAGTCAGTGCCATATGGTGTTGGTCTCACTTCATATAGTCAGGGCCATATGGTGTTGGTCTCACTTCTTATAGTCAGGGCCATATGGTGTTGGTCTCACTTCTTATAGTCAGGGCCATATGGTGTTGGTCTCACTTCTTATAGTCAGGGCCATATGGTGTTGGTCTCACTTCATATAGTCAGGGCCATATGGTGTTGGTCTCACTTCATATAGTCAGGGCCATATGGTGTTGGTCTCACTTCTTATAGTCAGGGCCACATGGTGTTGGTCTCACTTCATATAGTCAGGGCCATATGGTGTTGGTCTCACTTCATATAGTCAGGGCCATATGGTGTTGGTCTCATTTCTTATAGTCAGGGCCATATGGTGTTGGTCTCACTTCTTATAGTCAGGGCCATATGGTGTTGGTCTCACTTCATATAGTCAGGGCCATATGGTGTTGGTCTCACTTCTTATAGTCAGGGCCATATGGTGTTGGTCTCACTTCTTATAGTCAGGGCCATATGGTGTTGGTCTCACTTCTTATAGTCAGGGCCATATGGTGTTGGTCTCACTTCTTATAGTCAGGGCCATATGGTGTTGGTCTCACTTCATATAGTCAGGGCCATATGGTGGTCTCACTTCATATAGTCAGGGCCATATGGTGGTCTCACTTCATATAGTCAGGGCCATATGGTGGTCTCACTTCATATAGTCAGGGCCATATGGTGGTCTCACTTCTTATAGTCAGGGCCATATGGTGTTGGTCGTCTCTGATGGCCACAGCCTGCTCCACATATATACTGAGACTATTATTATCCCCAGGATGTTAATGAGCTGGTTGACCTGGGTGTCGTGGAGGCCAATGTCCGCAACTCCATCATCTTGGCTAAAACAACCTTCAACGTGACCCACATGTTGATGCCAGGCAATCTGAACACAATCAACCAAACTTACGGAGACAAGGGCGGAGGTCCAGATCGTGGCAAAGGTTCAGGTGGGTGATACTCATGTCACATTCCCAGTGTCAACTTTTCCTGTGTGATTATTGCAATTTCTTTGTTTGTTTACATGTAGTGTTTGTGATTAGACATGATTCTTTGTTTTCACACAGATTTTGTGTTTATTTTATTGTTTTATGATTGCAGAAATATTCACTCCTGTGTCCCATGTGTGGTTAAATATTTGTAATTAACAAATTCATTGACAGTCTGCCCTCTCCCAGAGAGCAGACTGTGAATGAATTTGTTAATTACAAATGCAGAATTGTCACACTGGAATTGGAATGCAGAATTGTCACACAGCGCTGTTTAGTTGTCTTCTTCGCTAACAATAGCATTGTCTTACAGTTGTATTTAGATATTTCTCTTCTGCCCTGGGAAGTAGAACTGCCATACAGTTGTGTTTAATTATTTCCCTTTTACCCTGGGATGTAGAACTGCCATATAATTGTGTTTAGTTATTTCCCTTTTACCCTGGGATGTAGAACTGCCATATAATTGTGTTTAGTTATTTCCCTTTTACCCTGGGATGTAGAACTGCCATATAATTGTGTTTAGTTATTTCCCTTTTACCCTGGTATGTAGAACTGCCATATAATTGTGTTTAGTTAATTCCCTTTTACCCTGGGATGTAGAACTGCCATATAATTGTGTTTAGTTATTTCCCTTTTACCCTGGGATGTAGAACTGCCGTATAATTGTGTTTAGTTATTTCCCTTTTACCCTGGGATGTAGAACTGCCATACCGTTGTGTTTAGTTGTTTCTCTTCTACCCTGAGATGTAGAACTGCCATATAATTGTGTTTAGTTATTTCCCTCTTACCCTGGGATGTAGAACTGCCATATAATTGTGTTTAGTTATTTACCTTTTACCCTGGGATGTAGAACTGCCATATAATTGTGTTTAGTTATTTCCCTTTTACCCTGGGATGTAGAACTGCCATATAATTGTGTTTAGTTATTTACCTTTTACCTTGGGATGTAGAACTGCCATATAATTGTGTTTAGTTATTTCCCTTTTACCCTGGGATGTAGAACTGCCATATAATTGTGTTTAGTTATTTCCCTTTTACCCTGGGATGTAGAACTGCCATACAATTGTGTTTAGTTGTTTCCCTTTTACCCTGGGATGTAGAACTGCCATATAATTGTGTTTAGTTATTTCCCTTTTACCCTGGGATGTAGGACTGCCATATAATTGTGTTTAGTTGTTTCCCTTTTACCCTGGGATGTAGAACTGCCGTACAATTGTTTAATTTATTTTATACCCTGGAATGTAGGACTGCTATAACATTTTTTAAGTTTTTCTTCTACCCTGGGATGTAGCGCAGTCATACAAATGCTTTTATTGTTCTTTTATTTTATAAAGACTGTCAAGATTTGTTGAACCAGAGCCAATCACATGTCTCCCATGGAATTACATTTCTAATTCATTGAACCTGAGCCAATTATATGTCTCTCATTGAATGAAACCTCTGATTTGTTGAATGAAAGCAAATCATTTGTCTCCCATTGAATAAAACCTCTGATTTATTGAACCAGAGCCAATCATATGTCTCTCATTGAATGAAATCTCTGATTTGTTGAAATAGAGCCAATCATATGTCTCCCACTGAATGAAACCTCTGATTTGTTGAACCAAAGCCAATCATTTGTTGCCCACTGGATGAAACCTCTGATTTGTTGAACCAGAGCCAATCATATATCTCTCAATGAATCAAACCTCTGATTTGTTGAAACAGAGCCAATCATATGTATCCCACTGAATGAAACCTCTGATTTGTTGAACCAGAGCCAATCATATGTTTCTCAGTGAATTAAACCTCTGATTTGTTGAACCAGAGCCAATCATATGTCTCCCACTGAATGAAACCTCTGATTTGTTGAACCAAAGCCAATCATATGTCTCCCAATGAATGAAACCTCTGATTTGATGAACCAGAGCCAATAATATGTCTCCCAGTGAATCAGCCTCTGATTTCCACAGCAGGAAGCCAAGTGGTCTACTCATGTACATAATGTGAAGGTAAATGTCTAACTGTCAGATTGCAGTGTAAAGTACACGTTTAACTATATTATTGTAGTGTGTAATGTGGAGGTAAATGTTTAACTTCTTTTACATATTAACCAACAGATAGAAATGTATCCGGTTCCAGTTTGCAGCCTAAGGAACCACAGAATATCCAGAGGCGACAGCCTAGTCCTTCGGGTTCCCCGAGGCCCCAGTCTGGACAACAGAAACAGCAGGAGTCACCAGAACAGCTGCAGGATCATGATGCAATACTCTCAGCTGTGACAGCTCCAACTGCTCCAACAGCTGTGACTACTCCAACAGCTGTGCTAGCTTCAACAGCTGTGACTACTCCAACAGCTGTGACTGCTCCAACAGCTGTGACTACTCCAACAGTTGTGTCTGCCCCACCAGCTGTGACTGCCCCACCAACTGTGACTACCCCACCAGCCGTGACTGCCCCAACAGCTGATAACACCTCAGATGTGACAAGTGTTTTAGCTCACGAGGAGGCCTTGCAGGTAATGACCAATCAGAAACAGAGTTGACACATGATAATCATATCAGATTATTCAGTGGACCATAATAGCTTCAAGTTCTGATCAGTGGGGTCAACAATTCCTAACTTTGGTCAATAGGGTACAATAATTCACAACTGTGGTCAGTGCAGTACAATAATTATTATTAGAGTAATATTATAATAAACACAAATACAATAAATATAATTATTAGCACAACAGTTTTCTATTATTGGTCATTGGGTTGTAACAGTTCAGACTTTTGGTCAGAGGAGTATAGTAAATGTCACCTTCTGTTGTTGGTCAGTGTTGTACTCCAGATCTCATCTATTGGTCAGTATTGTACACCAGATCTTATCTATTGGTCAGTGAGGTACGGCAGTCATCAACTGTGTTCAGTCAGGTACAAAGACTTGAACCACAACTGACATGTGTTCATACTTCCGTAATTTTCTGTCCATGTTGTTCTAAAGAGAGCAAACAGTTCGCACAGTCCCATCTCCATGGTTATTATTCTGTCTGACAGACCATTCCTGCCCACCCAGCCAGTGACCACCAGCTGCAACAGCTAGAGCACAGCCAGCGGGTCCCTCACAGAGACCAGCGGGTCCCTCTAAGAGACCAGCAGATGACCCAGTCTCAGCTTGATGGGATGTTTGTGCCTGTGGAGACCCAGCCCCAGCCTGATGGGATGTTTGTGCCTGTGGAGTCCCAACAGCTGCAGACCTCTGTGAGTTCCGCACGTGCTAGTTTACATGTGGGCATCACCTTTTTACCAGCTCTAGCTCACAATTGTTCCTCCTCCTCATGAACACTCATCTTCCACTCACATGTCCTGTCGTACTGTTACTAGAACTGTTCACATTCATATGATGACTGTGTGACACTGTCATAACTTGACTAAACTGATAGATGGCTGTGTAACATTGTCATAACTTGACTAAACTGATAGATGGCTGTGTGACATTGTCATAACTTGACTAAATTGACAGATGGCTGTGTGACATTGTCATAACTTGACTAAACTGATAAGTGGCTGTGTGACACTGTCATAACTTGACTAAACTGATAGATGGCTGTGTAACATTGTCATAACTTGACTAAACTGATAGATGGCTGTGTGACATTGTCATAACTTGACTAAATTGACAGATGGCTGTGTGACATTGTCATAACTTGACTAAATTGACAGATGACTGTGTGACATTGTCATAACTTGACTAAATTGACAGATGGCTGTGTGACATTGTCATAACTTGACTAAACTGATAAGTGGCTGTGTGACACTGTCATAACTTGACTAAACTGATAGATGGCTATGTGACATTGTCATAACTTGACTAAACTTACAGATGGCTGTGTGACATTGTCATAACTTGACTAAACTGACATATGGCTGTGTGACATTGTCATAACTTGACTAAACTGATAGATGGCTGCATGTCACATTCATTCTGCATGTTACTTCTGCATACCACATTCATTATGCATCTCACATTAATGTCACATGCCACATTCATTCTACATGTCACATTAATTTAGCATATCACATTAATTCTGCATGTCACATTCATTCTGCATGTCACATTAACTCAACATGCCACATTCATTCTATATGTCACATTCACTCAACATGCCACATTCATTCTGCATATCACATTCATTCAGCATGTCACATCCATTCTACATGTCACATCCATTCTGCATCTTTTTGCTATATAAACTTCCTACATGGACACGTATATCCTACAAACACACATGCATACTCAAATTACACAATAAAGCCATGTGATTTGTAATGGTTGCCTCCCTCCTTTTACAAATCCCATTTTTAAGAACACCATAATCTAGTGCCAATAAGAAGACATATAACTATGGGGTTCCACTCTTTCATGCATACCCCACCTCTAACATACAGTGACATACTCTGGCCTCTAACATATGGTAGCATACCTCCACCTCTGACATACTGACATACTCCCACCTCTAACATACAGTGTGTGTCTTCCACCAGCTATTCTCTGCCCCACCAAAACCACCTCGCATGACTGGAGATAAACGTCTGCTGGTCAAGGTCATCAAGGCTAATGGACTTTCTGTTCAAGAAATTGGTGAGTAGTAGACAGAACTGTTGCAAGTGTTTGTGCTAAACTGTCTCGGAAATAGCATGTAAACAATTTTTTTTTGTGTGATTAAATTGTTTTCATTTTCCATGCAAAAAAAAACAAAAAACAGAAGACAAGATAGAAAGTTCTAGGACAGCAAGATGACAGCAGCAATTGTATGTTTTTCTTGTTTTCAACAGAAGAAACCAGGCAGACACAGTTACTTCCCCTGCTGTATAGTATGAGACAGGAGAGCTCCTCTCATTGATGCATGCAACAATATATTTTCTAGGGCCCAGAAATCTGTCTGCCTGAGAACTGTTTCTGTACATCTGTTTACAGACAGGAGACAGTTGTGTAGACAGCTCACAGCTCAAAAAGTAGTTGAGGGGCAAACACTGCTTGGTGTGTTCAAGGTTTACATATGTTGTTGATGAGATAAATAAGCAGTTTCTATTATGGTTTCTAGATGTAGCCAACTATTGATGATGCAAGCAGTTTCTATTGCTTCTTGTAGATGTCACAAATTATTGATGAAGCAAGCATTTTCTATTGCTATTTCTAGATGTAGTGAGCTACTGATGACATATGTTCTATTGCTATTTCTAGATATAGTGAACTACTGACGACACATGTTATATTGCTATTTCTAGATGTAGTGAGCTACTGATGACACATTTTCCATTGCTATTTCTAGATGTATTAAACTACTGATGACACATTTTCCATTGCTATTTCTAGATGTATTAAACTACTGATGACACATTTTCTATTGCTAGTTCTAGATGTAGTGAACTACTGATGACACATGTTCTATTGCTATTTCTGGGTGAAGTTAACTATTGATGACTCATGTTCTATTGTTATATAAGATGTTCTATTGCTACTTCCGATGTTCTGTTGCTACTTCCAATGTTCTATTGCTACATCAAATGTTCTATTGACATAAAAAGTCCAATGTTCTATTGCTATGTCCAATGTTCTATTGCTATGTCCAATAGGCTGTTGCTACATCCAATGTTCTATTGCTACATCCAGGTGCAGCAAACACAGTCTGCATGTTATCCACGGACGAGCCTATCCAGGGATACTCCACTGGTGTGGTCAAGAATACCCAGAACCCCTTCTGGGATGAGCACTTCCTCTTGTGAGTAAATAAATTTGACCATTGTGAGTAAATGAACTTTGCACCTGTGTGTAAAATTAACTTTACGATTGTGAGTAAATGAACTTTACACCTGTGTGTAAAATGAACTTTACCATTGTGAGTAAATGAACTTTACCATTGTGAGTAAATTAACTTTACACCTGTGTGTAAAATGAACTTTACCATTGTGAGTAAATGAACTTTACCATTGTGAGTAAATAAACTTTACACCTGTGTGTAAAATGAACTTTACCCCTGTCAGTAAATGGACTTTACCCCTGTGAGTAAATGAACTCTACCTCTGTGTGTAAATGAATTTTACCTCCTGTGTGTAAATGAACTTTATCCCTGTGAGTAAATTAATGTTACCCCTGTGTGTAAATAAACTTTACCCCTGTGAGTAAATGAACTTTACAGCTGTGTGTAAAATGAACTTTACCCCTGTGTGTAAAATGAACATTGCCCCAATCAGTAAATGAACATTACACACAAATTGTAGATTTGTGATGAAAGTATAAATTGAATCCATTTGTAGATTTGTGATGAAAATGTCAATTGAATCTAATTGTAGGTTTGTGATGAAAATGTCAATCGAATCAAATTGTAGATTTGTGATGAAAATGTCAATTGAATCTAATTGTACATTTGTGATGAAAATGTCAATCGAATCAAATTGTAGATTTGTGATGAAAATGTCAATTGAATCTAATTGTAGATTTGTGATGAAAATGTCAATCAAATCAAATTGTAGATTTGTGATGAAAATGTCAATTGAATCTAATTGTAGATTTGTGATGAAAATGTCAATCGAATCAAATTGTAGATTTGTGATGAAAATGTCAATTGAATCTAATTGTAGATTTGTGATGAAAATGTCAATTGAATCTAATTGTAGATTTGTGATGAAAATGTCAATTGAATCAAATTGTAAATTTACTTCCCACATCGTCATCTAGCAAACACGGTCAGCACCATGGTATGGCCATGGTTCTCTATCTTTTGCCTCATGTATTTCCATTCCCCGGGTGTCTTGAATCTCTCATGTCCATCTCCGGGCTGGTTGACCCCAGTCTTTTCCGCCAGGAACCATTCCTTCCATGACTGTTGTTGCCAGGCTACCGCCATGTCCAAGCTATTCCAGTGTCTGGCACATGGTGCTCCGAGCGATTCCAGTTTCTGGCACAAGGTGCTCTGAGCGATTCTAGTTTCTGACACACGGTGCTCTGAGCAATTCTAGTTTCTGGCACACGGTGCTCTGACCTATTCCAGTTTCTGGCACACGGTGCTCCAAGCTATTCCAGTTTCTGGCACACGGTGCTCCAAGCTATTCCAGTTTCTGGCACACTGTGCTCTGACCTATTCCAGTTTCTGGCACACCATGCTCACTATGAGCCAGTTGTCTATATACAGTTAGCCGCATGTCCTTTTCAGGATGTTGCAATCAGTCCCAGCATTTTGTACTGTTTGGCACATTCTAGGCACCTTTATATTCAATAGTTTTGTATTTCATACTGGGTGGCAGACACTATGGTGAAAATCTGGAGTTGTGCTACAGGAGTTGTGCTATAGGAGTCATGCTATAGGAGTCATGCTGTAGGAGTCATGCTATAGGAATCATGCTTTAGGAGTCATGATATAGGAATCATGCTTTAGGAGTCATGCTATAGGAATCATGCTTTAGGAGTCATGCTATAGGAATCATGCTTTAGGAGTCATGATATAGGAATCATGCTTTAGGAGTCATGCTATAGGAATCATGCTTTAGGAGTCATGATATAGGAATCATGCTTTAGGAGTCATGATATAGGAATCATGCTTTAGGAGTCATGCTATAGGAATCATGCTTTAGGAGTCATGATATAGGAGTCATGCTATAGGAGTCATGCTGTAGGAGTTGTGCTATAGGAGTCATGCTGTAGGAGTTGTGCTATAGGAGTCATGCTGTAGGAGTTGTGCTATAGGAATAATGCTATAGGAGTCATGCTATAGAAGTTATGCTATTAGAGTCATGCTATAGAAGTTGTGCTATTAGAGTCATGCTATAGGAGTCGTGCTGTAGGAGTTGTGCTATAGGAATAATGCTATAGGAGTCATGCTATAGAAGTTATGCTATTAGAGTCATGCTATAGGAGTCATGCTTTAGGAGTCATGCTGTAGGAGTTGTGCTATAGGAATAATACCTTAAGAGTTGTACTATTAGAGTCATACTATAGGAGTCAGGCTAGCATAGTGGTTAGCATGCTGGCTTGCCAAGACATTGGCCTGAGTCCAGTGCCCAGCCATAACAGGAATATCGTGCCCAGACAGCATGGCTCTGGGGCTGATCCAATCTCCTACATTGAGCACCAGGTCATTCTGAAAGTTGTATCGGAAGGAAGAGTTGTGAGCTGTCCCCACCTGGTCATTGTCTGGTATATGTGAAGTCTAGTCTATGTGAAGTCTAGTCTATGTGAAATCTCATATATGTGAAGTCTAGTATATGTGAAGTCTAGTCTATGTGAAGTCTAGTCTATGTGAAGTCTAGTCTATGTAAAGTCTAGTCTATGTGAAGTCTAGTATATGTGAAGTCTAGTCTATGTGAAGTCTAGTCAATGTGAATTCTAGTCTATGGAAGTCTAGTCTATGTGAAGTCTAGTCTATGTGAAGTCTAGTCTATGTGAAGTCTAGTCTATGTGAAGTCTAGTCTATGTGAAGTCTAGTCTATGTGAAGACCAAATAGTTGACACTTCGATTATAGTATATTTCATGTGACACTGATACTAAAATCTAACCCGTGACACTGCAATGATAGTATCTGTCATCTGACCATGGTAGTACCTGTCATGTGACCATGATAGTATCTGTCATGTGACGATGGTAGGATCTCATGTGACCATGATAGTATCTGTCATGTGACCATGGTAGTATCTGTAATGTGACCATGATAGTATATGTCATGTGACCATGGTAGTATCTGTCATGTGACCGTGGTAGTATCTGTCATGTGACCATGGTAGTATCTGTTATGTGATCGTGGTAGTACCTGTCATGTAACCGTGGTAGTACCTGTCATGTGACCATGGTAGTACCTGTCATGTGACCATGATAGTATCTGTCATGTGATGATGGTAGGATCTCATGTGACCATGATAGTAGGCCTATGTCATGTTACCATGGTAGTATCTATCATGTGACCATAGCAGTATCTGTCATGTGACCATGGTAGTATATGTCATGTGACCATGGTAGTACATGTCATGTGACCATGCTAGTACCTGTCATGTGACCATGGTAGTATCTGTCGTGTGACTTCTGTACCTCAAACATGTGCTGTATAATCTATTATGTATGGATGTGTGGTACCAGATGTGGAACATAATATATTACAATCTGTGGTCTGATGTTTACGTTTGTTTCAGTGACATCACTCGTCATACACAGGAAGTCAGAGTTGAAGTCTATGACAAAGGGAGAACACAAGGTAACATGACAACTTGTACCTGTCTTCTGGCACGCACACGTAACAATGTCCATGTACATCACATTATATTGGTACACATACAGTATTCTGTGTTGTTGCACATAATCAGCAACATAGCTGGGCATTTCTCCCAGCAGTGGTTTTCATTTCACTGACAATTATAGTTTGCAATGTTTATGTTGTCTATAATGTACTCTAATCTCTACTTCCTGCTTGTACATCTACCAGTGCCAATCTATACTTGTCTGTAGTGTCCTCTAATCTCTACTTCCTGCTTGTACATCTACCAGTGCCAATCTATACTTGTCTTTAGTGTCCTCTAATCTCTACTTCCTGCTTGTACATCTACCAGTGCCAATCTATGCTTGTTTATAGTGTCCTCTAATCTCTACTTCCTGCTTGTACATCTACCAGTGCCAATCTATACTTGTCTATAGTGTCCTCTAATCTCTACTTCCTGCTTGTACATCTACCAGTGCCAATCTATACTTGTCTATAGTGCCCTCTAATCTCTACTTCCTGCTTATACATCTATCAGTGCCAATCTATACTTGTCTATAGTGTCCTCTAATCTCTACTTCCTGCTTGTACATCTACCAGTGCCAATCTATACTTGTCTATAGTGTCCTCTAATCTCTACTTCCTGCTTGTACATCTACCAGTGCCAATCTATACTTGTCTATAGTGTCCTCTAATCTCTACTTCCTGCTTGTACATCTATCAGTGCCAATCTATACTTGTCTATAGTGTCCTCTAATCTCTACTTCCTGCTTGTACTTCTAGCAGTGCCAATCTGTACGTGTGAATCTGCTCATGCACTGTCTCAATGGCCTTGCAGGTTCCTCAACAATAGATATTTCTGTGTGCTACATTCACCATTCATATCTCATCTGGTAATAACTAGACAATGCATAACATTATTTTCTGATGTGTTGTTTGTGTGTTTGTTATTTGGCCTATATGCTGTTTATGTGTCAGGTCTAAGTCAGATATGACTGAGCTACCGTATAACAGTAGACGGTACTACCTGCTTTCTGTTAGCGCCAAACGTTGGGCGGCGCTTACCAAACCCGACACCCCACATTGTGCCAACGGCTTCGGGCGGAAGAGCGCAATTGGAAGGGTACAAGCCTTACCCTGGTGCAAGGAAATGCATCCTAAAGACAAAATGTCATGGCAGGGCAGACCAGGCCCTAAGCCAGTGTGCCTTGGAAAATACAACATCGGTTGCATGAATGAAAATGGGCAAAGGCTGCTGGAGCATTGCACCAGAAATGACCTATGTATTACAAACTTCTTGTTTAAAACAAAAGAGCTGCATAAGGTCACATGGAAACATCCAAGATCCGGCCATTGGCACCAGCTGGGCTTCATCATCACACGGAGACAACATCTGAACCATATATCATTGACTCGAAGTTACCACAGTGCTGACTGTGATATGAATCATTCTTTGGTTGTTGCAAAGATTAGACTGAGACCAAAGAGAATCTACACAGCTAAACACAAATCTAGCCCCAGGATTAATATTATTAACACTCACGATCCTGAAAAGTGCTTTCAGTTTCAACAGCAACTTGAAGACGCTTTCACTGATACACCAGAAAATTATACAGTAAATGAAAAGTGGGGTCAACTTAAGGAAACTCTTTATAAAACTGCCGTAGGGGTTTACGGCACTGTGGATCATAAGAGACAGGCCTATTTTGCGACAATCAGCCAGACTCTGCAGCCCTTGATTGATAGGAAGAAGATAGCTTTCTAAAGAAACAAGGAAAGACCAACGCGCAACACTCTGAGTGAGCTAAAGCTTGCTAGGAAGGATGTGCAAAAGGCTGCCAGGCAGTGTGCAAATGATTATTGGATCAAGTTATGTGAGTCCATTCAAATCGCAAGTGATAAGGGAAACATCAGAAGCATGTATGAAGGAATAAAGAAAGCCTGTGGTCCAATGATCAAAAGAAGTGCACCATTGAAAACCTTGACTGGAGAAATCATAACTGATAAGAAACAGCAGATGGAAAGATGGGTAGAGCACTAGTTGGAGCTTTACTCAAGTGAGACCAAACTAGCGGATGATGCCCTCAACGCCATAGAGGCTCTACCAACATTTGACCACCTGGACACACTTCCCACCATAACAGAAGTTAAGTGTGCTATAAATGAACTTGCATCTGGCAAGGCTGCAGGTAAGGATGAGATTCCAATACGGGTTATCAGGAGTGGGCAAGACACACTCACTCTACAGATCCACCAGCTAATAGAGCTATGCTGGCGAGAAGGACAAGTCCCACAGGATTTCACAGATTCAAGCATCATAACGCTGTACAAGAACAAGGGAGATTGGAGCGACTGCAATAACTATAGGGGTATCTCACTTCTGTGTATTGTTGGAAAAGTATTTGCCAGAATTGTTCTGCGCAGACTTCAAGTCCTAGAAGATCAAGTCTACCCCGAATCACAGTGTGGCTTTCAACAGAACCGGTCTACCATTGATATGATATTCTCATTGCGACAAATGCAAGAAAAATGCCGTTAACAGAGTCAACCACTGTTTATTGCCTTCGACCTCACAAAGGCATTTGATTTGGTCAGTCGTGAGGGTCTGTTCAAGGCACTAAAGAAGATTGGCTGCCCATCAACTCTTCTGTCCATTGTGGAATCATTCCACACAGGCATGAAGGGTATAATCAAGTTTGATGGTGCAACTTCTGAAGAATTTGAAATCAAAAGTGGAGTTTAAGCAAGGTTGTGTACTAGCTCCCACCCTCTTTGAAATATACTTTTCACTTCTACTAAAATATGCCTTTCGTGATCAGGATGGTGTTATATACATTCACTCATGCTCAGATGGCGGCCTCTACAATGCTCAGAGATTGAAGGCCAAGACCAAAATTAGGAGGGTACTGATCAGAGAGTTGCTTTTTGCAGATGATGCTGCAGTTACGACCCACTCTGAGGAAGAATTACATTGTCTACTATCTGCATTCTCCAATGCTTGTTCTGAATTTGGTTTAACAATTAGCAAAAAAAAGACACAGATTATGTCACAAGGATTCCCCAGAATCTGGTATCCTAGGGTCTCCCTCTCACTTTGTCGTGGATTAACACTTTGATGTGTGTCAGTCATGCGTCATCTACAAAACTCACGGGGTAGACAGTCGTAAACACTCACAGTGGCTCTACATGCAACCAATAATCAACTCCTACCCAAACAGTCATGCACGTAGCCATTGGGGATCATGATAAACATGATATGTCAAACACATTATAAACATGATATGTTACACACATTATAAACATGATATGTTACACACATTATAAACATGATATGTCACACACATTATAAACATGATATGTTACACACATTATAAGCATGATATGTTACACACATTATAAACATGATATGTCACACACATTATAAACATATGTTTACACACATTATAAACATGATATGTCACACACATTATAAACATGATATGTTACACACATTATAAACATGATATGTTTACACACATTATAAACATGATGTGCTTCACATTATAAACATGATATGTTACACACATTATAAACATGATATGTTACACACATTATAAACATGATATGTCACACACATTATAAACATGATATGTCACACACATTATAAACATGATATGTTACACACATTATAAACATGATATGTTACACACATTATAAACATGATATGTTACACACATTATAAACATGATATATTACAGATGAGTTTATTGGAGAGGCTATCGTCTTTGTGGAGGATCTACGTAAAACTCCAAGCAGCCGACAGATTTTGAGGCTTCGCCCAGCGGCAGAAAACTTTGAGTACAACTCTGGGACAGTCACGGTGGAGGTATGAGGAAGTTTAGCATGTTGACTTGACAATCTGCAGTGCAGCAAATTATGTTGAATACATGAGCTATTTGTTTTCTACTGTTGGGTTTACAACATATGATGATAAACTGCAGAGCTACAATCTGCATCCAGTAGGTGACAGATCTGTTTCTTACTGTTAGATATAGAACATACATTTAATGATAGTCTGCATCCAGTAAATGACATATTTGGCTCTAACTGTTAGATATAGACAGCACATTTAATGATAATCTGCTTCAAGTACATGACATATTTGGCTCTTACAGTTAGATATAGAACATACATTTAATGATAATCTGCATCCAGTACATGACATATTTGTTTCTTACTGTTACATATAAAATGTACATTTAATGATAATTTGCTTCAAGTACATACATATTTGTTTCTTACTGTTACATATAGAATGTACATTTAATGATAATCTGCATCCAGTACAAGACATATTTGGTTCTTACTGTTACATATAGAATGTACATTTAATGATAATCTGCTTCAAGTACATGACATATTTGGTTCTTTGGTTCTTACTGTTATATATAGAACGTAAATTTAATGATAATCTGCATCCAGTTATATATATATATATATATATATATATATATATATATATATATATATATATATATATATATATAGTTAACTTGTCTCCCATGGATGGATCCATCCACTTATGTTGTTAACTGATCTTCCATGGATGGATCCATCCACTTATGTTGTTAACTGATCTTCCATGGATGGATCCTTTTATTTGACAGTTTCTGTTCATGGATCCGTCTGAGGCAGAACTATTGCTGGACTCCATGACAACCACCACAAACTACCAGCTGTCACCACGGCATTGCCAGGAGCTGGCTCGCAACAACCAGCACGGAGGCAACCTACTCAACCAGAATGGTTACCACGACCTTGGACTTGATAGTGAGCAATGTCCTTGACTGTTTATTTTATGTAATCATCATCATCAGGTGCCATGCCGGTAAGCGTGGACGGTCATGTTTCACCATCTCACTCTATCACCAGAACAAAAATTGTATGTAATATTTACCACTAAAACTTAAATTTTTCAGTGTGATGCTTTTCTGATTGTGTGTGTCTGATTGTGTGGGTCTGTGTCTGATTGTGTGGGTCTGTGTTTGATTGTACGGGTCTGGGTCTGATTGTGTGAGTCTGTCTGATTGTGTGAGTCTGTGTCTGATTGTGTGGGTCTGTGTCTGATTTTGTGGGTCTGTCTGACTTTGTGAGTCTGTGTCTGAATGTGTGGGCCTGTATCTGATTGTGTGGGTCTGTGTGAAAATGTGAGTCTGTGTCTGATTGTGTGACTCTAGGTCTGATAATGTGGGTCTATCTGACTATGTGGGTCTGTGTTTGATTGTGTGGGTCTGTGTCTGATTGTGTGGGTCTGTGTCTGATTGTGTGGGTCTGTGTCTGATTGTGTGGGTCTATGTCTGATTGTGTGTCTGTGTCTGATTGTGTAGGTCTGTATCTGATTGTGTGAGTCTGTGTCTGATTGTGTAGGTCTGTGTCTGATTGTGTAGGTCTGTGGCTGATTGTGTGGGTCTGTCTGACTATGTGAGTCTGTCTGACTATGTGAGTCTGTGTCTGATTATATGAGTCTGTGTCTGATTGTGTGGGTCTGTGTCTGATTGTGTGAGTCTGTCTGATTGTGTGGGTCTGTCTGACTATGTGAGTCTATGTCTGATTGTGTGGGTCTGTGTCTGACCGTGTGGGTCTGTATCTGATTGTGTGGGTCTGTCTGACAATGTGAGCCTGTGTCTGATTGTGTGAGTTTGTATTTGATTGTGAGTGTCTGTGTCTGATTGTGTTGGTCTGTGTCTGACTGTGTGGATCTGTATCTGATTGTGTTATTCTGTGTCTGATTGTATGAGTCTGTGGCTGATTGTGTGGGTCTGTCTGACTATGTGAGCCTGTGTCTGATTGTGTGAGTTTGTATTTGATTGTGTGGGTCTGTGTCTGATTGTGTGGTTCTGACTATGTGAGTCTGTGTATGATTATGTGGGTTTGTGTCTGATTGTGTGAGTCTGTATCTTGCTTGCTTGCTTGTGTTCGTTGGCTTGAGCTCCAACGCGAAGTCCTGTATGTCGGATGAAGGCATCCTGTTGTCCAACATCAGTGTGATGTCATACAGGGCCTGAGTTTTGCGTGAGTATCCGTTGTCCCATGTCTGGCTTATTGGTGTGCAGACTGGTGGTTCCTCGCCGTACAGGCAGACACTCTCCGACTTCGGAGGAATCGGCGATCCTACTGACCTTAGCCAGGACCCCGAGGGGACCTGTTGCCCAGGACACTCGACGAGGACGCGTCAATAAGTCTTGGCCAGTATATAACCCGGCCCTGGTAACTTGGAAACACCTCATTGTGTGGGTCTGTATCTGATTGTGTGAGTCTGTGTCTGATTGTGTGAGTCTGTGTCTGATTGTGTGAGTAAGTGACTGATTGTTTGGGTATGTGTCTGATTGTTTGGGTCTGTGTATGATTGTGTGGGTCTGTGTTTGATTGTGTGGGTCTGTCTGATTGTGTGGGTCTGTCTGATTGTGTGAGTTTGTGTCATATTGTATGGGTTTGTGTCTGATTGTGTGGGTCTGTGTCTGATTGTGTGGGTTTGTGTCTGATTGTGCGAGTCAGTGTCTGTTTATGTGAGTGTTGTAATTAAGTGATTGTGATTGTGTGAGTTGTCCAGTTCTTCATTGCTGACAGTTTGATTTGTAATAAATAACTAATTGCCCAATATGGGTCATCGGATAATACAAATGACCAGGAGAACTTCTCCCTTGTCATATGATTATTTATTCTCCGTTCAGCTTTCGAGGGAAGGAAATCACATGTGGTTCTGCATCTCTCTGGTAGGTCAGATTGTTCGATTGTAGTGTGCAGAGTCTACATCCTGGAGTTAGTTGACAGATCATCCTCATTGCACATCAAATCATTCAGTCCATAAGTGCTCGGATCCCCTTCTCAGCAAATCCGGCAGCGTGTAGCGGCTCACGACACCACTTCTGTATTGGTTAATCAATCTTCTTTGGCTTCCTGCGTAGTGTTCTTGTTTGGCAACACCTCTTTTAATTTGCAGTTCTCGCAGTCTGACCATGGTTGTAGATTCACAGTCATCACTTGGTTCGTGCAAAAGTCTTACTTCTCGTAGAGCATTCAGAATGTCAGCCTGGTCCATAGTGCATCCGCGCTTCACAGTAGCATTACCTGCGAGCTCGTCAGCCCGCTCATTTCCTTGTACTCCCGCATGCCCTGGCACGAAGATGAAACTAATCTTTGCCAGCCGAGACCGCTCCAAAGACAACAACAACTCTCTTCGGATTCACCCCATCTCTATCCTCTTGAGCATACTCATTGAGTCACTAAGGAAACATGCCCTAGTGAATGTCTGTGTCTCGAGCCATGTTATTGCTTTACTTACTGCCATGACTTCCATAGTCTGGCTATTTGTGGTCTCAGCAAAAGCACCAGAGTCTTCCTTCACAATTCTCCCTCCGTCCTGCACCTTAAAAACCCATGAGCTTCTCACATGTCGGACGACCGACCCATCTGTGTATATGACAGCATCACCGTCTAAGGAATTCTCGACAATCAAAGCTTGTACTTCCGCCTCCACAGCAGCCGGATATTCTTGTCTGCATTTTCTGTCTAGTTGGATGCAGACTGAAAGAGACGTACAGAAATCTGTCGGCACTTGTACCCACTCCTCGCCAGGTTCTAAGTCCTCAAGTGAACATACCTGTTGAAGAATGTCCCATCTATGACCTTCCTCTTTTTAACCTACTACCCTTCACCTTCCTAATTTCACTATGCAGAAAATATTGTGTGTTTGCGTTAACTCTGAGGTAGGCATGTGCTCTGCAAAAGAGTCTGCATCCTGTAGCGAGATATCATCTGTGCAGTCTACATCATGTAGATAGATATCATCTGTACAGTCTACATCCTGTAGATAGATATCATCTGTACAGTCTACATCCTGTAGATAGAAATTTGTGCAGTCTACATCCTGTAGATAGATATCATCTGTACAGTCTTCATCCTGTAGATAGATATCTGTGCAGAGTCTACATCCTGTAGATAGATATCTGTGCAGAGTCTACATCCTGTAGATAGATATCATCTGTACAGTCTACATCCTGTAGATAGATATCTGTGCAGTCTACATCCTGTAGATAGATATCTGTGCAGTCTACATCCTGTAGATAGATATCTGTGCAGTCTACATCCTGTAGATAGATATCTGTACAGTCTACATCCTGTAGATAGATATCTGTGCAGTCTACATCCTGTAGATAGATATAATCTGTGCAGTCTACATCCTGTAGATAGAAATCTGTGCAGTCTACATCCTGTAGATAGATATCATCTGTACAGTCTACATCCTGTAGACAGATATTATCTGTGCAGAGTCTACATCCTGTAGACAGATATCATCTGTGCAGAGTCTACATCCTGTAGACATATATCATCTGTACAGTCTACATCCTGTAGATAGATATCATCTGTACAGTCTACATCCTGTAGATAGATATCATCTGTACAGAGTCTACATCCTGTAGACAGATATCATCTGTACAGTCTACATCCTGTAGATAGATATCATCTGTACAGTCTACATCCTGTAGACAGATATCATCTGTACAGTCTACATCCTGTAGATAGATATCATCTGTACAGTCTACATCCTGTAGAAAGATATCTGTGCAGAGTCTACATCCTGTAGACAGATATCATCTGTACAGTCTACATCCTGTAGACAGATATCATCTGTACAGTCTACATCCTGCAGACAGATATCATCTGTACAGTCTACATCGTGTAGACAGATATCATCTGTACAGTCTACATCCTGCAGACAGATATCATCTGTACAGTCTACATCCTGTAGACATATATCATCTGTACAGTCTACATCCTGTAGACATATATTATCTGTACAGTCTACATCCTGTAGACAGATATCATCTGTACAGTCTACATCCTGCAGACAGATATCATCTGTACAGTCTACATCGTGTAGACATATATCATCTGTACAGTCTACATCCTGTAGACATATATCATCTGTACAGTCTACATCGTGTAGACAGATATCATCTGTACAGTCTACATCCTGTAGACAGATATCATCTGTACAGTCTACATCCTGTAGACATATATCATCTGTACAGTCTACATCGTGTAGACAGATATCATCTGTACAGTCTACATCCTGTAGACAGATATCATCTGTACAGTCTACATCCTGCAGACAGATATCATCAAACCATGACTATGTTTTCTCCCATAACAGTTTGCTAGGATATTGACTTTATAGCCTACTCTCTCTGGTTTCCAGTTGCCAGGGATTTTGTTTTTTAATGTGCAACTTCCAAATGGGACCTCCTGTTTTCTGTGAAAGCAAGAAGGCCAATTTAAAGTTTATTGAAGAAATATGAACAGGAAACGTCAACTATCAGTGAAGTCATTGTGATGAGTGTCATGACGTTACTCCATCAATATTGGATGTGGAATGAACCTCAATTGTAAACTCGTTAACAGAATACTCTGAACTCACCTTGAACGGTAACAAGTGTGAAAATAGACTGACGCCAATCCAGTGAACGATCTCACACTTTAATATCGTGCTGAATAACACAATAGGCAATATTTTCGTATACCATAAACTGCCCCTTTACGCGGGGTCGGCGTTTACTATCTAGTATCTATGAAAACTTCCCTACTCTATCCATTAGTTCACCTTGAGGCGCAGACTGCTATTTCACCGTTCTGAATTCAGGCATGGTCTAGGCCTGGTCCTTTCATTGCTTATATCGATTGCTCCTGCTGTTATCTATTTGCCGAAGCTCGGAATAATCGCATCCAGCTCTTCACCAACACGGGCTCCTTGAAGATACGTCCGCTCCTTATTAGAATCACACAACGTCTGTTTATGTTGTCCTGTGACGTTTCGGGTTTCCCTTGGTTTTCATATTAATCGTTCAGTTTGGTGTCCATTTGGGAAAACCCTTTTCTCTTTTCCTTGTATCTTCTTTACGGGGTGCCTCGTCATATGGCATAATGCCCCCTCCCAGACCAAAAAATGATGAAATCATTCCCCCCCCCCCCACCATCTATATATGTATATATACAATCGATAATTAATCTAATATCTTTATTACAACTTACAACAACAGCTGACCAGAATAGCTAATGGTTCCCCGTTCCCAATCCTAAAAAAAAAATAAAGTTATATGACGGGCATGCCCTTCTGTCCAATCCCCCGTTGGACGTCATGTGGCCGACCCATGGGGAGGTCGGACCAACTAGATTTTACTAGTCCCTACCTTGTCCTAATAGACAAGCGTCCTCACTCTAGGTAATACCATGAGTTTTTGGACGAGGGTAGTATTGGAGTTCCACGCAATCCATATCCGTTGTCGTTGACCGTTGTCTTTTCCTGTATACATATCACTTGATTTCTGTCCTTTGTCTGTACGTAAGGTAGACGATTTCTGCGATTTATGCCCTAAGATACCGATAGCTAGAGATATTCTCCCGTGTGGATATCATAAAATCATTAACCAATCCTAAATTCCATAATTAACATGATTACTCAACGAATCACTGAATCAAAATACAACTAAACTAATATATTATTAATTCTTTTAACGATGTTAAATAACTAATTACTATGATAATTAAACTATAACACATGATATTATATTACATTAATATTGCACAAATTACTTATAACGTTCGATCAGTCCTTGTACTTATACCATCCGAATCTGAACATCTCGTCGACACAGTTATAGTCACATAATATGCCACATGTTAATTTCGCCATGAATTGCCAGGAAATTGTTGAGAGTCAACGGATGCAATATAGGACTACAACTATGATGGAGTACCACAACAGCCACATTCAAGGCAAAGGACCTCACCTATATGGAAAAGATCATAGCAAGAGATAGATATTACAGCAAGAGTTATAAAGCAAGCACTAGGACTGACAGCTTGGTACCTCTGAATCAAACACGTCCCCTTACTCAAGTTTAGCTGGAGTTAGGATGCTTGGCCATATGGTCAAATGAGGGACTAAATTATATAGATTTATATATTTAGTTAGTACAGCCTCCCCATGGGCTGACTACATGACGTCTACCGCGGGATTGTAGACAGGGGAGCATGCCCGTCGTATAATAATTTTTTAAAATTTTTGTGTAGGATACATAGGGAACCATGCAGTCGTACTTAGCATAGCTTTTAACATATTTCGTCTGCACGGTTATTAGCAGATGTATTCATTATGGTCTGGTAAAATGATGAGATCATTTTAAAGGTGAGGGGGGCATAATGCCATAAGGCGAGTACCCACGGTTGACGTCATTAATAATAGGTAGAGAATCCTGAAACCCAAAAGTGTACGGATATCTAGGAGACGAGTAATAAATGGGGAATCGTCACTCTGACGTCAGTAGACAACAAGAAAGGTTTTTTGATGGAGTTTACAAGGACAATCTGTGTTTTAAGATTCGAAATGGCAAAGTGGTTATAAGGATGAAGTGGTGGCTAACAGTGGCTTGAGAAGATCAGTTGATGGATGACCCGGACAGGGAAAACGACGAAGCAACGATGATCTTATTGAATGTCGCCGTCGACTGAAACCCCGCTAAACCTAGACAGATTGATGGAACAGCATCAGAAATGATGGGCAGAACAAGGGAAGAATGAAAGTGATTCAGGGCTGAAAAGAAATAGGGTTAGTATGTTAACATGTTAGATATTATTTAATTACTTCTATTGCCGGCCTGACATCCCAGGCTCTTTAAAGAAGACATCGACATTGTGACTGTAACTTGTCAGCTGTGAAAATAAAGCAGCTGTGATTTCTGATCTTCAGTGAGAGAATTCACTTATCATTCGTTACCTGTTCGGCTCCAATTTATTTATGATTATTTGCTGTTGATCGGTTGAGCCGTGAAATTGACTTACTGTTGATTCTGGTATGTTAAGCGGCGGAATAGCGATAAGGCTTGATAATGGAATCAGCTTTAAGGCAATGAGGGCACATAGAATGTACACACATGATCAGTTCATTTACTGGAATACTGTGTGCCCTGATTGTTTTCTTTGGTCTGTATATTTTATTTGTTTTATTTGATATGCTTGTATTTGTTAACTTTGAAACGCAACAGCATTTTAAATTCAAAACAATGTTTTCCCGTGATGAATTTGAATAATGAAGACACAAACAATAGATTGCACGATTTATTGCCTGGCATATTTCGCTGCATCTTGTCAGGTACATACTGCAGAAACCACACAACTTACGTGAATTAATTAGATAAATCCTTCAAACTGAAATATACACATTTTCGCACAGTAATGTCAATTGTCTACCACGGTAATTTTAAACTGACTAACATGTCTTTCTACTTGCACAAGGACGGCTTACGAAGGTTGATTATTATAGCTTCAGCAAACTTTAACAATCGACTACTTTGTGTGTTGAACAACACACGGAAGGCACTGTCTCTTTCAACCACATGACCGCTCTCGAGCACAGGTCTCCCGACCGATGAAGCCGGACTGTTCCGGTGTGTCGGCCTGCCTAGGCTACCATCTTCTGTGTGTAGTATCTTGTCCACCCAATTCAGAATATGTTCCGAAACCCTGCAATGTAACTGTTGCTCAGTTCTGCCTATGTAGATGGCCTCGCATCTGCATGTAAATTGGTAAATACAATTTGATTTGGCGTACAAAGCTACAGGTTCTTTTACTGCTGGGACTGGGATCGGTGTGTTTCTGTACCTGATTACTAGAGCTGCAGCACAGAATGTTCGCTCGACTGCTGTGGTGAGCCGGTCCCGTAGACGTTGCATTACGTCATCTCCTTGGAAGGTTAGCTGGATGAATACTTTGAGTTTAGGTGCTGTAGTTACTTCTGATTTCGGTTTGGGCTGTTGGCAGTGGCGCTTTATAAATCCTGTGGAGTACTCATTCAGGTTTAAGGCATTCTTCAGAGTTTCAAATTCCTCTGTCAGTGTGTCCTGGGTGCATATCTTCCTGGCACGGTCAAACAGGGTCCGTGCTAAGCCCCGTTTGTACTGGACAGGTGCGAAGCTCTGAAAATTTAAGTATTGGCCAGTCCATGTTTCTTTGTGGTACACCGATCTTTGAATTGTGCCGTCTGCTCTACGTCTCATTAGGATATCTAGAAACGGCAACGCTTCATTGTGTTCGTGTTCCATAGATAAAGAGATGTTTATATGTGTCTCGTTCATTGTGGCCTGGAACAACGTTACTTGTAGCTCGTCTGTGGTGATAATTAGTATATCGTCCACGTAACAACGGTAAAAGGCCAAGTTATTGATTTCTGAGGATCTCTTTTCTTCTAAGTGTGCCATGAAGATGTCCGCTAGAATAGGTCCAAGTGGGCTTCCCAGGGCCACTCCGTCAATTTGGCGATATGACTTGTTTAGAAAGTTGAATTGTATGTTGGTAGTACATAATTTTAATAGCCTCTCTAGAATAGCTGATGGTATGCCTAGTTTTAGTTGTTTGTCTCTAATGCGTTCGCTTATTATATTCACGGTCTCATCTAATGGAACGTTGGTGAATAAAGAGGCAATATCCATGCATGCCATGTGTTTGTTGTTTATGTCCATAGTATCCAATAATTCCACCAGTTCGAATGTATCTCTGAGTGTTCTTGGATCGAAGGACTGTCGTACTGGCTTTAAAATTTCAGCTAGCCATCTCACCATTCAGTGTTGTGCCGAGTTAACCATGGAAAGGATCGGTCTTAGTGGGATGCCGGGCTTGTGAAGCTTGGGTAGACCGTACATCCAAGGTGTTTGGGAGCCACGCGGTGTGAGCGTTTTTGCAGTGGCCTCACTGATGAGTCCTGCATTTACAAGTGACTGGATCTCTTTCCTCATTTTTGCATCCAGGTCCTCCGACTTGTTGACTGTTTGCTCTACTCTGAATTTAGATGCATCTGATAATATTTCATCCATTTTTCTCTGGTAGTCTGATATGTCCATCAGTACTGCACCACTCCCTTTGTCAGGTTTCAATATTACGAGGGTTTTGTTGGCCTTTAACGCTTTTAAGGCAGTAAGGTGTTTGTTGGTCAGCGGACATGTCTGTTTAGAGGAGGTTGTGCGATACTGGTGTTCTAAATCTACCAGTTCGGCCTTCAGCCACCCGACTGACTCAGCAGAAGTAGGTGATAACTTGGAGACTTGATCAAACATTTTACATAGCATTTAGCATTTTACATTTCACAGAGCATTTTAAATCCTAATTTGTCTGTATGACGATGTTGTTGTTGACCTGCCATGTCAGTCTGTGATCATGTCAAATTGTTTGTCTCTGCCAGGATCATCCAGCGACCTAGATAGAAGCTATGCTAGTGAATCACCCAGGTTCTCCTATCCGGACAGTTCTTATTCTTCAGGTCAGTGTTTATTCATGAAATCATCAAAAATATGATTGAATACTTAGAAATTATCAACATTATGATGGAATACTCAGAAATTAGGACAAAAAGTGATTGAATATTCAGAAATTATCAAACATATGGATCAATTTTGATTGGCTGAATACTTAGGAATTATCATAAATATGGATGAATACTGATACATTATTTACAAAAATGGCTCATGTGGCAGGGAAAATACGGAACAACTCAGTATAAACAGGATTTTGCTGAAGGAAATACATAAGAAAGCCAAAGTTGTCTGGACACATCAAAGTTGAGGGCAACAAAGCCAGAGAGTGTCAAAGGCATAGTCAATATAGAGCCTAGCACAATGTACAGTGAAGACAGGGGGTGGTGGAAGTCTGTTACCAGCAACCTTCACTAGGGTTGACACTAGATGATGGTAGTGGTTTGATATATCGATTCAGACAAATCAGTATTTCATACACACAGACTGGGAACTCTTACACATGATACTTTGTATTTCTTTCACTGTTGCCAGCCAGTTAATGACAGCATTCACTTACTTAATGAGTGTACATCATTTCCCCCATTATTCACTAAGATAACTTGATTGATATTTTATCACAAATGAAACAAATACATCTTGCTGATCTCCCTCAACATGTATCACTGATCTCCCTCAACAAATCTCACTGATCTCCCTCAACAAATCTCACTGATCTCCCTTAGCCTATCTCACTAATCTCCCTCAATATATCTCATTGATCTCCCTATCCATGTGTCACTGGTCTCCCTCAACATATGTCACTGGTCTCCCTCAGCATATCTCAGTGATCTCCCTTAGCATATCTCACTAATCTCCCTCAATATATCTCATTGATCTCCCTATCCATGTGTCACTGATCTCCCTCAGCATGTGTCACTGGTCTCCCTCAGCATATCTCACTGATCCCCCTCAGAATATCTCACTGATCCCCTCAGCTTATCTCACTGATCTCCATCAACATGTGTCACTGATCCCCCTCAACATATCACCTCATTGATCTCTCTTAACATGTATCACTGATCTCCCTCAAATATCTCACTGATCTCCCTCAAATATCTCACTGATCTCCCTCAAGATATCTTGCTGATATCCTTCTACATATTTCACTGATCCCCCTCAGCATTTCATCTCACTGATATCCCTTATATTGTATCACTAATCTCCCTCAAATATCTCACTGATCTGCCTCAACACATCATCTCACTTATCTGTCTCAACATATCTCACTGATCTCCCTCAACATACCTCACAGATCTCCCTCAACATATCTCACTGATCTCCTTCAAAATATCTCATGGTTCTCCCTCAACATACCTCACAGATCTCCCTCAACATATCTCACTGATCCCCATCAACATGTATCACTGATCTTACTCAACATAACTTGTGGATCGCCCTCAAGATATCTCACTGATCTCTCTCAACATATATCACTGATCCCCCTCAACATATCTCACTGATCCCCCTCAACATATCTCAGTGATTCCCCTCAATATATCTCACTATTCTCCCTCAATATATCTCACTATACTTCCCTCAACATATCTCACTGATCTCCCTCAAAATATCTCACTGATCCCCCTCAACATATCTCACTGATCTCCCTCAACATATCTCAGTGATTCCCCTCAATATATCTCACTATTCTCCCTCAAGATATCTCATTGATCTCTCTCAACACATCATCTCACTGATCCCCCTCAACGTATCTCACTGATCCCCCTCAACATATATCACTGATCTCCCTCAACATATCTCACTGATCTCCCTCAACATATCTCACTGATCTCTCTCAACATATATCACTGATCCCCCTCAACATATCTCACTGATCCCCCTCAACATATCTCAGTGATTCCCCTCAATATATCTCACTATTCTCCCTCAATATATCTCACTATACCTCCCTCAACATATCTCACTGATCTCCCTCAACATATCTCACTGATCCCCCTCAACATATCTCACTGATCTCCCTCAACATATCTCAGTGATTCCCCTCAATATATCTCACTATTCTCCCTCAAGATATCTCATTGATCTCTCTCAACACATCATCTCACTGATCCCCCTCAACGTATCTCACTGATCCCCCTCAACATATATCACTGATCTCCCTCAACATATCTCACTGATCTCCCTCAACATATCTCACTGATCTCCCTCAACATATATCACTGATCTCCCTCAACATATCTCACTGATCTCCCTCAACATATATCACTATTCTCCCTCAACATATCTCACTGATCTCCCTCAACATATCTCACTGATCTCCCTCAACATATCTCACTGATCTCCCTCAACATATATCACTGATCTCCCTCAACATATCTCACTGATCTCCCTCAACATATCTCACTGATCTCCCTCAACATATCTCACTGATCTCCCTCAACATATCTCACTGATCCCCCTCAACATATCTCACTGATCTCCCTCAACATATCTCAGTGATTCCCCTCAATATATCTCACTATACCTCCCTCAAGATATCTCATTGATCTCTCTCAACACATCATCTCACTGATCCCCCTCAACATATCTCACTGATCCCCCTCAACATATATCATTGATCCCCCTCAACATATCTCACTGATCCCCCTCAACATATCTCAGTGATTCCCCTCAATATATTTCACTATTCTCCCTCAACATATCTCACCAACCTCCCTCAACATATCTCACTGATCCCTCTCAATATATCTCACTATACCTCCCTCAACATATCTCACTGATCTCCCTCAACATATCTCACTGATCCCCCTCAACATATCTCAGTGATTCCCCTCAATATATCTCACTATTCTCCCTCAACATATTTCACAAACCCCCCTCAACATATCTCACTGATCCCTCTCAATATATCTCACTATACCTCCCTCAACATATCTCACTGATTCCCCTCAACATATCTCACTCATCTCCCTCAACATATCTTACTGATCTCCCTCAATATATCTCACTGATCTCCCTCAACATATCTCACTGATCCCCCTCAACATATCTCAGTGATTCCCCTCAATATATCTCACTATTCTCCCTCAACATATCTCACCAACCTCCCTCAACATATCTCACTGATCCCTCTCAACATATCTCACTGATCCCCCTCAACATATCTCACTATACCTCCCTCAACATATCTCACTGATCCCCCTCAACATATCTCACTGATCCCCCTCAACATATCTCACTATACCTCCCTCAACATATCTCACTGACCTCCCTCAACATATCTCAGTGATTCCCCTCAATATATCTCACTATTCTCCCTCAACATATCTCACCAACCTCCCTCAACATATCTCACTGATCCCCCTCAACATATCTCACTGATCTCCCTCAACATATCTAACTGATCCCCCTCAACATATCTCACTGATCTCCCTCAACATATCTCACTGATCTCCCTCAACATATCTCAATATTCTCCCTCAACATATCTCACCAACCTCCCTCAACATATATCACTGATCCCTCTCAATATATCTCACTATACCTCCCTCAACATATCTCACTGATCTCCCTCAACATATCTCACTGATCCCCCTCAACATATCTCACTATTCTCCCTCAACATATCTCACTGATCTCCCTCAACATATCTCACTGATCCCCCTCAACATATCTCAGTGATTCCCCTCAATATATCTCACTATTCTCCCTCAACATATCTCACTGATCTCCCTCAAAATATCTCGCTGATCCCTCTCAATATATCTCACCAACCTCCCTCAACATATCTCACTGATCTCCCTCAACATATCTCACTGATCCCCCTCAACATATCTCACTGATCCCCGTCAACATATCTAACTGATCCCCCTCAACATATCTCACTGATCCCCCTCAACATATCTCACTGATCTCCCTCAACATATCTCACTATTCTCCCTCAACATATCTCACCAACCTCCCTCAACATATATCACTGATCCCTCTCAATATATCTCACTATACCTCCCTCAACATATCTCACTGATCTCCCTCAACATATCTCACTGATCCCCCTCAACATATCTCACTATTCTCCCTCAACATATCTCACTGATCCCCCTAAACATATCTCAGTGATTCCCCTCAATATATCTCACTATTCTTCCTCAACATATCACACCAACCTCTCTCAACATATCTCACTGATCCCTCTCAATATATCTCACTGATCCCCCTCAACATATCTCACCAACCTCCCTCAACATATCTCACTGATCCCTCTCAATATATCTCACTATACCTCCCTCAACATATCTCACTGATCCCTCTCAATATATCTCACCAACCTCCCTCAACATATCTCACTGATCCCTCTCAATATATCTCACTATACCTCCCTCAACATATCTCACTGATCCCTCTCAATATATCTCACTACACCTCCCTCAACATATCTCACTGATCCCTCTCAACATATCGCACTGATCTCCATAAACATTTCTCACTTACCTCACTTAACATATCTCACTGATCCCTTCACCATATTCCTCAACACAGGGGTAGGACAGCAGATGCCAGTAAGTACACCACAAATGTTGGACTGGAAGTCACAATTGATGTGTAGCCCTGTACTCAAGTGATCACCAGGTCGCATGTTGCATGACATCTGTTTGTTAACTTGCTTGTGTACTCCTCCATGATTACTAATATATAAACACAGAATCCCAGAGGTAGCTGTGATGTCTTCAAGTATGGCATGTCTGTGATTTACCAAACAATTTTACATTCAGTGATTACTAATCATACAACACAGAATCCAGATCAATGTGATGCCTGCAAGAGTGGCATGTTTGTGATTTTGTATCCTGTAAAAATCCTGGAGAGTGTGAGAAATGATATCATGGAGTCAGTTCGATGAAGGGAAGTTTCCAATTGTGAAATCTATAGAACTTGTGAGCATTGGGAGAAATGTAGTTCAGCGAACTGAGCATCAATTGCAGACAGCGATCAGTGGACAACACTGTACCTCATCAGTACAATAAGTGGACAATTATGTACCTCATCAGTACAATCAGTGGACAACACTACCTCATCAGTACAATCAGTGGACAACTCTACCTCATCAGTACAATCAGTGGACAATTCTGTACCTCATCAGTACAATCAGTGGACAACACTGTACCTCATCAGTACAATCAGTGGACAACTCTGTACTCATCAGTACAATCAGTGGACAATTCTGTACCTCATCAGTACAATCACTGGACAATTCTATACCTCATCAGTACAATCAGTGGAGAACACTTTACCTAATCAGTACAATCAGTGGACAACTATGTACCTCATCAGTACAATCAGTGGACAATGCTGTACCTCATCAGTCAATCAGTGGACAATTCTGTACCTCATCAATACAGTCTGTGGAAAATTCTGTACCTCATCAGTACAATCAGTGGACAACTATGTACCTCATCAGTACAATCAGTGGACAACTATGTACCTCATTAGTACAGTCAGTGGACAATGCTGTACCTCATCAGTCAATCAGTGGACAATTCTGTACCTCATCAGTACAGTCAGTGGAAAATTCTGTACCTCATCAGTACAATCAGTGGACAACTATGTACCTCATTAGTACAGTCAGTGGACAATTCTGTACCTCATCAGTACAATCAGTGGACAACTCCCTACCTCATTAATACAATCAGTGGACACCCCAGTACATTATTAGTACAATCAGTGGACAATTCTATACCTCATTAGTACAATCAGTGGACAATTCTGTACCTTATTAGTACAACCAGTGGACACCTCTGTAATTCATTAGTTCAATCAGGGACAATTCTGCACCTCATTGGTACAATCAGTGGACAATTCTGTACCTCATCAGTACAATCAGTGGACAGTTCTGTACCTTATCAGTACAGTCAGTGGACAACACTGGACCTCATCAGTACAATCAGTGGACAACTATGTACCTCATCAGTACAATCAGTGGACAATGCTGTACCTCATCAGTCAATCAGTGGACAATTATATACTTATCAGTACAGTCAGTGGACAATTCTGTACCTCATCAGTACAATCAGTGGACAACTCTATACCTCATTAGTACAGTCAGTGGACAATTCTGTACCTCATCAGTACAATCAGTGGACAACTCTCTACCTCATTAATACAATCAGTGGACACCCCAGTACATTATTATTACAATCAGTGGACAATTCTATACCTCATTAGTACAATCAGTGGACAATTATGTACCTTATTAGTACAACCAGTGGACACCTTTGTAATTCATTAGTACAGTCAGGGACAATACTGTACTTCATTAGTACAATCAGTGGACACCTCTGTAATTAATTAATACAATCAGTGGACAATTCTGGACCTCATTGGTACAATTAGTAGATAACTCTGTACCTCATCAATACAATCTGTGGACAATTATGTACTTTATTAGTACAATCAGTGGACAATTCTGTACCTCATTAGTACAATCAGTGGACAATTCTCTATCTCATCAGTACAATCAGTGGACAATTCTCTATCTCATTAGTACAATCAGTGGACAACTCTGTATCTCATCAGTGCAATCAATGTACAACTCTGTACCTCTTCAGTACAATCAGTGTACAACTATGTACCTCATAAGTACAATCAGTGAACAACTCTGTACCTCATCAGTACAATTATTGGACAACTCCCTACCTCATTAATACAATTAGTGGACACCCCTGTACCTCATTAGTATAATCAGTGGCCAATTCTATACCTCATTAGGACAATCAGTGGACAATTCTGTACCTCATTAGGACGATCAATTGACAATTCTGTACCTCATGGGTACAATCAGTGGACAATTCTGTACCTCATTAGTACAATCAGTGGACAATTCTGGACCTTATTAGTACAATCAGTGGACAATTCTAAACCTTATTAGTACAATCAGTGGATAATTATATACCTCATTATTACATGTATAACCTCACTACTAGTTCCATGTGTAACCTCACCACTAGTTCCATTTTAACCTCACTACTAGTTCCAGCCGGTCTCCCTGGTCTAGGGGTTACACGACTTTCTCCGTAATCCCGTATACTCTCGTGAGTGACATGACGTGCATGAGAATTGGTAGCAGTTCTCTCCCCGTCAGTGACTTACGGTGTATGTGAGTAGGCCGCTCAGAAAACAATGGCAAACTACTGAGCATAATCTTGCCAAGAAATCAACAATCAGCTGAAAGATACTGATGTTGACAGTGATGTCCTGTAAAGTATATGCGAACAAAAAAAAATATAGTTCTGTGTTTAATCTCACAACTAGTTCCATGTTTAACCTCACTACTAGTTCCATGTTTAACCTCACTACTAGTTCCATGTGTAATCTCACCACTAGTTCTATGTGTAATCTCACTACTAGTTCCATGTGTAATCTCACTACTAGTTCCATGTGTAATCTCACCACTACTTCGATGTGTAATCTCACTACTAGTTTCATGTTTAACCTCACTACTAGTTCCATGTTTAACATCACTACTATTTCCATGTGTAACCTCACCACTAGTTATATGTAGCCAATCAAAGACTAAAGTTGGGTACTTCAGTCAATGATATAGGATAAATTTTGTCAAAGACCAAAGTTGGGTACTTCAATTAATGATATATGATCTTTTTAGTCAACCAAAGATTTAAATTGGGTACTTCAGTTAATGATACATGATCTCTCTTTTGAGAGACTAAAGTTGGGCATTTCATTTAATGATATATCATCTCTCTTGCCAATCAAGGATTAAAGTTGGGTACTTCAGTTAATGATAAATGATCTCTCTTGTCAAAGACTAAAGTTGGGTACTTCAGTTAATGATATATGATCTCTCTTGTCAAAGACTAAAGTTGGGTAGTTCAGTTAATGATAAATGATCTCTCTTGTCAAAGACTAAAGTTGTGTACTTCAGTTAATGATATATGATCTCTCTTGTCAAAGACTAAAGTTGGGTAGTTCAGTTAATGATATATGATCTCTCTTGTCAAAGACTAAAGTTGGGTACTTCAGTTAATGATATATGATCTCTCTTTTCATGTGTAATCTCACTACTAGTTCCATGTGTAATCTCACCACTAGTTCCATGTGTAATGTCACTACTAGTTCCATGTGTAATCTCACTACTAGTTCCATGTTTAACCTCACTACTAGTTCCATGTGTAATCTCACCACTAGTTCCATGTGTAATCTCACCACTACTTCCATGTGTAATCTCACTACTAGTTTCATGTTTAACCTCACTACTAGTTCCATGTTTAACATCACTACTATTTCCATGTGTAACCTCACCACTAGTTATATGTAGCCAATCAAAGACTAAAGTTGGGTACTTCAGTCAATGATATAGGATAAATTTTGTCAAAGACCAAAGTTGGGTACTTCAATTAATGATATATGATCTTTTTAGTCAACCAAAGACTTAAATTGGGTACTTCAGTTAATGATACATGATCTCTCTTTTGAGAGACTAAAGTTGGGCATTTCATTTAATGATATATCATCTCTCTTGCCAATCAAGGATTAAAGTTGGGTACTTCAGTTAATGATAAATGATCTCTCTTGTCAAAGACTAAAGTTGTGTACTTCAGTTAATGATATATGATCTCTCTTGTCAAAGACTAAAGTTGGGTAGTTCAGTTAATGATATATGATCTCTCTTGTCAAAGACTAATGTTGGGTAGTTCAGTTAATGATAAATGATCTCTCTTGTCAAAGACTAAAGTTGTGTACTTCAGTTAATGATATATGATCTCTCTTGTCAAAGACTAAAGTTGGGTAGTTCAGTTAATGATATATGATCTCTCTTGTCAAAGACTAAAGTTGGGTACTTCAGTTAATGATATATGATCTCTCTTTTCAGAGACTAAAGTTGGGTAGTTCAGTTAATGATATATGATCTCTCTTGTCAAAGACTAAAGTTGGGTAGTTCAGTTAATGATATATGATCTCTCTTGTCAAAGACTAAAGTTGGGTAGTTCAGTTAATGATATATGATCTCTTTTGTCAGAGACTAAAGTTGGGTACTTCAGTTAATGATAAATAATCTCTCTTGTCAGAGACTTAAGTTGGGTACTTCAGTTAATGATAAATGATCTCTTTTGTCAGAGACTAAAGTTGGGTACTTCAGTTAATGATAAATGATCTCTTTTGTCAGAGACTAAAGTTGGGTACTTCAGTTAATGATATATGATCTCTCTTTTCAGAGACTAAAGTTGGGTACTTCAGTTAATGATAAATGATCTCTTTTGTGAGAGGCTTAAGTTGGGTACTTCAGTTAAAGATACATGATCTCTCTTCTCAGAGACTAAAGTTGGGTACTTCAGTTATTGATAAATGATCTCTCTTGTCAAAGACTAAAGTTGTGTACTTCAGTTAATGATAAATGATCTCTCTTGTCAAAGACTAAAGTTGTGTACTTCAGTTAATGATAAATGATCTCTTTTGTCAGAGACTAAAGTTGGGTACTTCAGTTATTGATAAATGATCTCTCTTGTCAAAGACTAAAGTTGTGTACTTCAGTTAATGATAAATGATCTCTCTTGTCAGAGACTAAAGTTGGGTACTTCAGTTATTTATAAATGATTGCTCTTGTCAGAGACTAAAGTTGGGTACTTCAGTTAATGATAAATGATCTCTTTTGTGAGAGGCTTAAGTTGGGTACTTCAGTTATTGATAAATGATTGCTCTTGTCAGAGACTAAAGTTGGGTACTTCAGTTATTGATAAATGATTGCTCTTGTCAGAGACTAAAGTTGGGTACTTCAGTTAATGATAAATGATCTCTTTTGTGAGAGGCTTAAGTTGGGTACTTCAGTTATTGATAAATGATTGCTCTTGTCAGAGACTAAAGTTGGGTACTTCAGTTATTGATAAATGATCTCTCTTGTCAAAGACTAAAGTGTGTACTTCAGTTAATGATAAATGATCTCTCTTTTCAGAGACTAAAGTTGGGTACTTCAGTTATTGATAAATGATCGCTCTTGTCAGAGACTAAAGTTGGGTACTTCAGTTATTGATAAATGATCTCTCTTGTCAAAGACTAAAGTTGTGTACTTCAGTTAATGATAAATGATTGCTCTTGTCAGAGACTAAAGTTTTGTACTTCAGTTATTGATAAATGATCTCTCTTGTCAAAGACTAAAGTTGGGTACTTCAGTTATTGATAAATGATTGCTCTTGTCAGAGACTAAAGTTGGGTACTTCAGTTATTGATAAATGATCTCTCTTGTCAAAGACTAAAGTTGGGTACTTCAGTTATTGATAAATGATCTCTCTTGTCAAAGACTAAAGTTGGGTACTTCAGTTATTGATAAATGATTGCTCTTGTCAGAGACTAAAGTTGGGTACTTCAGTTATTGATAAATGATCTCTCTTGTCAAAGACTAAAGTTGGGTACTTCAGTTAAAGATACATGATCTCTCTTGTCAAAGACTAAAGTTGGGTACTTCAGTTAAAGATACATGATCTCTCTTGTCAGAGACTAAAGTTGGGTACTTCAGTTAAAGATACATGATCTCTCTTGTCAAAGACTAAAGTTGGGTACTTCAGTTAAAGATACATGATCTCTCTTGTCAGAGACTAAAGTTGGGTACTTCAGTTAAAGATACATGATCTCTCTTGTCAAAGACTAAAGTTGGGTACTTCAGTTAAAGATACATGATCTCTCTTGTCAGAGACTAAAGTTGGGTACTTCAGTTAAAGATACATGATCTCTCTTGTCAAAGACTAAAGTTGGGTACTTCAGTTAAAGATACATGATCTCTCTTGTCAGAGACTAAAGTTGGGTACTTCAGTTAAAGATACATGATCTCTCTTGTCAAAGACTAAAGTTGGGTACTTCAGTTAAAGATACATGATCTCTCTTGTCAGAGACTAAAGTTGGGTACTTCAGTTATTGATAAATGATCTCTCTTGTCAAAGACTAAAGTTGGGTACTTCAGTTAATGATAAATGATCTCTTTTGTCAGAGGCTTAAGTTGGGTAGTTCAGTTAATGATAAATGATCTCTCTTGTCAGAGACTAAAGTTGGGTAGTTCAGTTAATGATATATGATCTCTCTTGCCAATCAGAGACTAAAGTTGGGTACATCAGTTAACGATAAATTATCTTTTTAGTCA
Organism: Cepaea hortensis; assembly: GCA_963921405.1. Classification (NCBI taxonomy): domain Eukaryota; kingdom Metazoa; phylum Mollusca; class Gastropoda; order Stylommatophora; family Helicidae; genus Cepaea; species Cepaea hortensis. The sequence continues at coordinate 433,158,300 of OY992876.1, forward strand.
ATAATGACTAAAGTTGTGTACTTCAGTTAATGATAAATGATCTCTCTTGTCAGAGACTAAAGTTGGGTACTTCAGTTATTGATAAATGATCTCTCTTGTCAAAGACTAAAGTTGTGTACTTCAGTTAATGATAAATGATTGCTCTTGTCAGAGACTAAAGTTGGGTACTTCAGTTATTGATAAATGATCTCTCTTGTCAAAGACTAAAGTTGGGTACTTCAGTTATTGATAAATGATTGCTCTTGTCAGAGACTAAAGTTGGGTACTTCAGTTATTGATATATGATCTCTCTTGTCAAAGACTAAAGTTGGGTACTTCAGTTTTTGATAAATGATCTCTCTTGTCAAAGACTAAAGTTGGGTACTTCAGTTAAAGATACATGATCTCTCTTGTCAAAGACTAAAGTTGGGTACTTCAGTTAAAGATACATGATCTCTCTTGTCAGAGACTAAAGTTGGGTACTTCAGTTATTGATAAATGATCTCTCTTGTCAAAGACTAAAGTTGGGTACTTCAGTTATTGATAAATGATCTCTCTTGTCAAAAACTAAAGTTGGGTACTTCAGTTAATGATAAATGATCTCTTTTGTGAGAGGCTTAAGTTGGGTAGTTCAGTTAATGATAAATGATCTCTCTTGTCAGAGACTAAAGTTGGGTAGTTCAGTTAATGATATATGATCTCTCTTGCCAATCAGAGACTAAAGTTGGGTACACCAGTTAACGATAAATTATCTTTTTAGTCAATAATGACTAAAGTTAGGTACTTCAGTTAATGATAAAATTATCTTTTACTGTGAACTAAAGATAAATGCTATGTACTTCAACTAATGATAAAATTATTGTTACTGTCAACCCCAAAAAAATGTTGGGTACTTCGGCTAATAATAAAGTGACCATAGTTTGTCATTGCTGTAAATGGAATAAATCAAGCACATGTCATTGCTGTACTGCATAGAATATATTTAACACATGTCATTGCTGACAGATGTCATAATTGATATAGATCAGTTTGTTGCTTACATCTGTAAGCATTTTGTCTTGTGTTTACTCCTACTTTACAATGTTACAATCTTGAAATAAGATAACTCTTGTAGATAGTTTGATATTTATCCAAGAGTAACGCCCTTGTCATGTATAATTTGTATAGCAGCATTACTGTGTCTAGTGTGGATTAACCTTTTTTGTTGCTCTTTGCCCAGTTCATTGACAGGTCAATGGATGACCTCACTGACCCTTACCCTTTGAACCAGTCCTACAGCCAGCAACAGTCCATTGCTCTCAAAGGTACAGTGTGGGTGCAGCCTGTCAGACTGTTCATTTGTGGCTTCTCATGTTTGTTCTATCTTCTAAACACAACAGACTGTTCATTTGTAACTTCTCATGTTTGTTCTATCTTCTGTACACAACAGACTGTTAATATGTAACTTATCATGTTTGTTCTATCTTCTACACACAACAGATTATTAATTTGTAACTTCTCATGTTTGTTCTATCATCTACACACAACAGATTGTTAATTTGTAACTTCTCATGTTTGTTCTATCTTGTATACACAACAGACTGTTAATTTGTAACTTCTCATGTTTGTTCTATCTTGTATACACAACAGACTGTTAATTTGTAACTTCTCATGTTTGTTCTATCTTCTACACACAAAAGACTTCATTTGTAGCTGTTCATGTTTGTTCTGTCTTCCACACACAGCACTGTTGTGTGGTTGAGGTGATTGGTTGTGTGGTTGAGGTGATTGGTTGTGTAGTTGAGGTGATTGGTTTTGTGGTTGAGGTGATTGGTTGTGTGGTTGAGGTGATTGGTTGTGTGGTTGAGGTGATTGGTTGTGTGGTTGAGGTGATTGGTTGTGTAGTTGAGGTGATTGGTTGTGTGGTTGAGGTGATTGGCTGTGTGGTTGAGGTGATTGGTTGTGTGGTTGAGGTGATTGGTTGTGTGGTTGAGGTGATTGGTTGTGTAGTTGAGGTGATTGGTTGTGTGGTTGAGGTGATTGGTTGTGTGGTTGAGGTGATTGGTTGTGTGGTTGAGGTGATTGGTTGTGTGGTTGAGGTGATTGGTTGTGGGGTAGAAGTGATTGGTTGTGGGGTTGAGGTGATTGGTTGTGTAGTTGAGGTGATTGGTTGTGGGGTAGAAGTGATTGGTTTTGTGGTTGAGGTGATTGGCTGTGTGGTTGAGGTGATTGGTTGTATGGTTGAGGTGATTGGTTGTGTGGTTGAGGTGATTGGTTGTGTGGTTGAGGTGATTGGTTGTGGGGTAGAAGTGATTGGTTGTGTGGTTGAGGTGATTGGTTGTGTGGTTGAGGTGATTGGTTGTGTGGTTGTGGTGATTGGTTGTGTGGTTGTGGTGATTGGTTGTGGGGTAGAAGTGATTGGTTTTGTGGTTGAGGTGATTGGTTGTGTAGTTGAGGTGATTGGTTGTGTGGTTGAGGTGATTGGTTGTGTGGTTGAGGTGATTGGTTGTGTGGTTGAGGTGATTGGTTGTGTGGTTGTGGTGATTGGTTGTGGGGTAGAAGTGATTGGTTGTGTGGTTGAGGTGATTGGTTGTGGTGATTGGTTGTGTAGTTGAGGTGATTGGTTGTGGGGTAGAAGTGATTGGTTTTGTGGTTGAGGTGATTGGCTGTGTGGTTGAGGTGATTGGTTGTGTGGTTGAGGTGATTGGTTGTGTAGTTGAGGTGATTGGTTGTGTGGTTGAGGTGATTGGCTGTGTGGTTGAGGTGATTGGTTGTGTAGTTGAGGTGATTGGTTGTGTGGTTGAGGTGATTGGTTGTGTAGTTGAGGTGATTGGTTGTGTGGTTGAGGTGATTGGCTGTGTGGTTGAGGTGATTTGTTGTGTGGTTGAGGTGATTGGTTGTGTGGTTGAGGTGATTGGTTGTGTGGTTGAGGTGATTGGTTGTGTGGTTGTGGTGATTGGTTGTGTGGTTGTGGTGATTGGTTGTGGGGTAGAAGTGATTGGTTGTGTGGTTGAGGTGATTGGTTGTGGGGTAGAAGTGATTGGTTGTGTGGTTGAGGTGATTGGTTGTGTGGTTGAGGTGATTGGTTGTGTGGTTGTGGTGATTGGTTGTGGGGTAGAAGTGATTGGTTGTGTGGTTGAGGTGATTGGTTGTGGTGATTGGTTGTGTAGTTGAGGTGATTGGTTGTGGGGTAGAAGTGATTGGTTTTGTGGTTGAGGTGATTGGCTGTGTGGTTGAGGTGATTGGTTGTGTGGTTGAGGTGATTGGTTGTGTGGTTGAGGTGATTGGTTTTGTGGAGATGATAGTGATATAGGTTTGTGTAGGACAGAGTGTGTATGTGATTTATATTAATTGTGAGTGTTTGAGAGATGATAAGTGTGTGAGGTTGAGATAGTAGGGTTATGTGGAGCAGGAGTGACATTTGTGAAGGGTAGAGGTGATGTATGTGTGGACTAGGGGTGATATTTGGAGTGGACATATGACCATGTCTGGAGCCGAGACCAGTCATGTGAGTCCAATTTTGTACTGTATTTATCAAGTGTCCATGTCAACAGATTGTCTGTGACCAAGCCATAGGCACATAAATACATAATCACACCACAAAGACTATGTACAATTGTCAAATTTTATGTGCAAGCATACATGCATACACATGACACCTTCTCTCTGTATCTCTCTGCCTGTCAATCCATCAGTCCATACGCAAACACACACACACACACACACATGCACACACACACATCGTACATTCTGTGTATCGCTCTGTCTGTCAGTCCATCAATCCATACACACACACACACACACACATGCATACACACACATCATACATTCTGTGTATCTCTCTGTCTGTCAGTCCATCAATCCATACGCGCACACACACACACATGCATACACACACATCATACATTCTGTGTATCTCTCTGTCTGCCAGTCCATCAATCCATACGCAAACACACACACACACATGCATACACACACATCGTACATTCTGTGTATCGCTCTGTCTGTCAGTCCATCAATCCATACACACACACACACACACACATGCATACACACACATCATACATTCTGTGTATCTCTCTGTCTGTCAGTCCATCAATCCATACGCAAACACACACACACACACGCATACACATACATCGTACATTCTTTATGACTGTCTGTCTGTCTATCCATGTGGATGTATGTGTGCATGCATTCATGCAGGGTGTGCGTGTGTGTGTGTGTGTGAGAGAGAGAGAGAGAGAGAGAGAGAGAGAGAGAGAGAGAGAGAGAGAGAGAGAGAGAGAGAGAGAGAGAGAGAGAGAGAGAGCTAGTTGACAAGCCATATACAAATAAAATTACTAGGAATGTGTAAACACTGGGGAAATGATTCTCAGAGACACAAACAAGTGTCATTGAGTGAACAAGGTGTTGAATTATGTTCAGTGATAGAAACATCAGGTCAAGGTCTCGTCTCCACACAAGGCACGGTGGGCATGTGGTGGTGCTGGACCTGTATTTTCATCAACCAATCAGGGCACACTGGGTGACGTGCTCAGTCTCACGCCGGTCACCTGTACTTCCCCAGGCATTTCCTGGTGCCAGTTCTAGGCCCATTCGACTCAACAGCCCGAGTCATTTGTGCCATGGCATCTTCGTCATTTCATCATAATTCAGTTATTTATTTATTCTTTATAAACAAAATAATATTAGAGAGAAAGAGAGAGAGAGAGAGAGAGAGAGAGAGAGAGAGAGAGAGAGAGAGAGAGAGAGAGAGAGAGAGAGAGAGAGAGAGAGAGAGATACTCATATTTAATCCATGACACATTTCTGCCCATGATCATGGTCTGTTCTGAGACACCAGGAAAGTGCAGTCTGTGCAAGTGTATCCCACGTCTTCGTGTTACAGTTATATTTCATTTGGTGCAATTTCCCACCTTTATTTCCCATTTCACACTTTTATTTCCGATTTCCCACCTTTATTTCCCATTTCCCACCTTTATTTCAAATTTTCCACCTTTATTTCCCATGTGTCATCTGTACTTCATGCTTTCCTAATTTATTTACCATTTCCCATTCTTTTGATCACCATTTCTTACTGTAACCATTTCTCTCCATTTTAAAATGACTGCTCTTATCTGTTTCGATTAAATAATGTACAAATAAGCTCTACAACAGTTCTTACCTGTATGTATTATCTATGATAAAATTGTGTTGATATTACTGTCAGAAATGTGAGCACAAATTCTCTCACAACCAAGACTCATCTACTTTGTGTTTATTGTGGCCCCAATTTTCAGCTTAAAGGACACACTTTTCATCTCATCAATGTGGACATTCGGGTAACGGCACTATTGTAACCATTAACTCCATTAAAACACAAACAACTGAATAGAACCTATTTTTGGTTCAGGGAATGTCTACTACTAAACTAAATGGATGTTGATATTTTGTAGCTGTTCCTTCGATTTTGTTTTCTCAATGGTTCCAAGTATAATAAGAGCTTTCAACATTTGTATGTCACTCCCAACTTCTCTGGATATAAGTTTTTGTTTTTCTAAACTTGTAGCAGCATTAATGAATGTTAATCATTAAACAGGACCTCTTACCAAGATATACAATGATGTAGACGTGCTAATGTTTGTAGTGAAGAAACTGGTGAAGAGATATTGATACAAAGTGGAGCAGCATACAAAATATTCTAACTTGTGTCGCATTGGAGTTGTACGTCTGATAACATTTGACTTACCAGGCTGTGATTCTGCTCACTGATGCTTTAATAGTTTATTAATTGATCCACTAATGTTGTGTTCTAGTTTTACATCTACTCACAATTCTGTGTTTAGTGCACTTCTGAATCAGTGTCATTAACATATTTAGCAAACATATGAGCCAGGTTGGTGTAGTAAACATGAAGATCACATTCTGATCACCGAGGCACTGACGTCAGTCATCTTACACTTTAGGAGAAATCTTCGCTACTCTTGTGGTGTACGCTGAATATAACGGTTCACATTTCTAATATATATATGCCATGCCATTTCCCCCATCTTCGTTGTGTAAGAGTGTGTAAGGTTGCTCTGACATGTGTCAAACATGCTGCTATGGATGTCACCATCACACAGGTTTTTGTGTTTGCAGAAGTTTTCCCCAAGGGAGCTCATTTAGAGGGGAAGTGTGAGATGGAAAAAAAAAAATTGTTCACTCATGTGTTACTCATGTTAAAGTGTAGTGAAATATTGGATTGGGAAATAATACAACCTGGGGAATAAACATTATAAATGATGTCTAGACAAAGATGTCAAGGAAACTGACATGTCAAATTTGTTACACCTGGACTGTGTGAGAATAGTTTTGTCCCAGTTCATGTAATATGTCATATACATGATATTGACAATACTGGCTAATAATAATATGACATATGACCCCCCCCCCCCCCCCCCCCAAAAAAAAAAAATCTCTTTCACATGAATATCTGAAGTGTGGCTGATTTGGTCACAGGATGATTAATCTGAGACTGAGATGGACCCTAATTATAACTTCTCTTATTGAGGTTGAACGGGGTAGAGGTCATGGAAAAACTACAACAGTAGTAATCTGATGAAGATAGTCACAGCAGATACCTCAAGAATAGGTGCTACTCAAAACACTTCACAATAATTTATAATTAATAGAAACAAATTGTACCAGTGGCTGAGAACTTGAGTCAAGCCATAGTTGAACAGTTCCAGCAAAAACATCAAGTCTGTGAACTGTGTTGACACCGACTCCAGAATTCTCCCACAAACTTTGTCCCAGTAGTCAGCCTATTCTAGTGTTGGGTTTGTGTTCACATGAAGTCATTCATCTAGACACAAATACATACAATATGTATCATCAAGCAGTTGTTCTAGAAAACAGCCGCCCCTTCTCCTCCCCATGTTGTGTCATGTTCAGGACGAGTCCATATGAGTGTAGTCATGCAGATAATGTGCTGTCATGTGATCATTCAAGGTGCTGCATACCTACACAGAACAGAATGTGCCTGAAATACATTGCTAGTCTGACCAAGAAAGATAACCTGTGAATTCGGAGAAATTATTTCCCCCTTAATTGTGATTTTCCAGATTCAAAGAAAGGTGGTTTTGGCAGTGCTATTCTCAAAAGATTTGGTCGTAAAAAACGTGCACTTAGCGTAGACCGCACTACGTCAAACTTGCGTGAGGGGGATTATCTTCGCCCCCCAGAACCCACATACGGACTTCAAACTAAAGGTGCATAGACAGCTCACACTTATCTCCCTTTGCTTGACCTTGTTTGCAGTGTTCTGTGTGCCCGTTTTGTTGGTCATAATTTGTTTTTCTTGTACAAGCTTGTTAGATTTAGTGAGCTGCATATTGCCTGTTTGTTACACAGTATTTCTATTGTTTTGTTGTGGCCAAAGATTAATAATGGCCAGGCTGTGATATTACAACCACAAGCCATAAAGTGATGTTATTCATGGACTGTTCACAAACACCAAATGTGTTCCATTGCATAGGGAATTATTGCAATTCTAGAAGCTTCTCTCAGGAGACATGTCTCATATGAAGTGAGAAGTGGGTGTCTAATGGGCCTGGAACACTTGAGTGCCTGCCGGAGGTCATATCTGGGCTGGGAGCCACTTAATGTAGTCTAGGTGTGATACTCAGTAGCAAGTGGACCATGCCCAACCCAAACCAAGGATTGAATGTATCTTGCAGTTTGATGTCTCTCCAGCATCACGCATCTTGAAAGCATAGAACCCAGGATGTAGGACAGTCACAGTGAAAGCTCGGCCACAGAAACCAGGCCTGTAACAGGAGCACCAGAATGAACCTCTGTATGTGCCACCTCCAGGCGTGGTGATCTCCAGCGTCAAGCGGAGGAGTGACCCACCAGTGGCCTTACAGTCGGAGAAAGCCAATCCATTTTGTCCTTTGGGAAGAAGTCTGCAGCACAAACCTAACACCTTCTACCAGACACCACCTAAAATGTGGGCAGCAGCTTTTGCCCAGTGACACAGATCCCAACAATGACAGCAGTCTTTCTGGCCATACAACTTCCTGTGATGTCATCATTGCTTGTGTTGTGTAGAACTACTTCCAGTTAAAAAGAATTTGTTATTTTCTGAAGATATGATAGATGTAGACATTGGAGATTTGGAATATTTTAAATAAGTAGATGGAGAAATATATGAGAGAGTTAGAATATTTTAAATATGTAGATGGAGATATATATGGGAGAGTTAGAATATTTTAAATAAGTAGATGAAGATATAAATGTAGACATGGGAGATTTAGAATATTTTAAATAAGTAGATGAAGAAATAAATGATGATATGGGAGATTTAGAATATTTTAAATAAGTAGATGAAGATATACATTTAAACATGGGAGATTTAGAATGTTGAAACTGTGGATGTTGAGCCATGGTGGTGTAGCAGTTGGTTGGCTTGTCTCCCAGTTCAACCCCCAGCAGAAGCAGTGTTCTTGTTTCCAACTAGTCCAGCTCTGTGGTCCAGCCATCCTCACACAGGTTGGTTACCAACTAGTCCAGCTCTGTGGTCCAGCCATCCTCACACAGGTTGGTTTCCAACTAGTCCAGCCATCCTCACACAGGTTGGTTTCCAACTAGTCCAGCCATCCTCACACAGGTTGGTTTCCAACTAGTCCAGCCATCCTCACACAGGTTGGTTTCCAACTAGTCCAGCCATCCTCACACAGGTTGGTTTCCAACTAGTCCAGCCATCCTCACACAGGTTGGTTTCCAACTAGTCCAGCCATCCTCACACAGGTTGGTTTCCAACTAGTCCAGCTCTGTGGTCCAGCCATCCTCACACAGGTTGGTTTCCAACTAGTCCAGCCATCCTCACACAGGTTGGTTTCCAACTAGTCCAGCCATCCTCACACAGGTTGGTTTCCAACTAGTCCAGCCATCCTCACACAGGTTGGTTTCCAACTAGTCCAGCCATCCTCACACAGGTTGGTTTCCAACTAGTCCAGCCATCCTCACACAGGTTGGTTTCCAACTAGTCCAGCCATCCTCACACAGGTTGGTTTCCAACTAGTCCAGCCATCCTCACACAGGTTGGTTTCCAACTAGTCCAGCCATCCTCACACAGGTTGGTTTCCAACTAGTCCAGCCATCCTCACACAGGTTGGTTTCCAACTAGTCCAGCCATCCTCACACAGGTTGGTTTCCAACTAGTCCAGCCATCCTCACACAGGTTGGTTTCCAACTAGTCCAGCCATCCTCACACAGGTTGGTTTCCAACTAGTCCAGCCATCCTCACACAGGTTGGTTTCCAACTAGTCCAGCCATCCTCACACAGGTTGGTTACCAACTAGTCCAGCCATCCTCACACAGGTTGGTTACCAACTAGTCCAGCTCTGTGGTCCAGCCATCCTCACACAGGTTGGTTTCCAACTAGTCCAGCCATCCTCACACAGGTTGGTTTCCAACTAGTCCAGCCATCCTCACACAGGTTGGTTACCAACTAGTCCAGCCATCCTCACACAGGTTGGTTACCAACTAGTCCAGCTCTGTGGTCCAGCCATCCTCACACAGGTTGGTTACCAACTAGTCCAGCTCTGTTGTCCAGCCATCCTCACACAGGTTGGTTACCAACTAGTCCAGCTCTGTGGTCCAGCCATCCTCACAGGTTGGTATCAGACAATTTCCAGAATGTTCTCAGATGTCTGAGCAGAAAGGGAAATGGCCGCAGTATGTCATGGCCTAGAATGTTTTAAGGCTTCACACGTCTGCTTCGGGACTGCCTTGAACTGAGACTGTTTAGTGATTCAGAATATTGAACACAGGGAGATGTAGGTAGTTTAAATGTAGTTTTATCAGATTCAGAATATTGAACACAGGGAGACATAGCTAGTTTAGATGTAGTTTTATCAGATTTAGAATATTGAACACAGGGATATGTAGCTAGTTTAGATGTAGTTTTATCAGATTTAGAATATTGAACACAGGGAGTCGTAGCTAGTTTAGATGTAGTTTTATCAGATTTAGAATATTGAACACAGGGAGTCGTAGCTAGTTTAGATGTAGTTTTATCAGATTTAGAATATTGTACACAGGGAGACGTAGCTAGTTTAGATGTAGTTTTATCAGATTTAGAATATTGAACACAGGGAGTCGTAGCTAGTTTAGATGTAGTTTTATCAGATTTAGAATATTGTACACAGGGAGACGTAGCTAGTTTAGATGTAGTTTTATCAGATTTAGAATATTGAACACAGGGAGTCGTAGCTAGTTTAGATGTAGTTTTATCAGATTTAGAATATTGAACACAGGGAGTCATAGGTAGTTTAGATGTAGTTTTATCAGATTAGAATATTAAATACAGGGAGACATGTAGTTTAGATGTATTTTTATCAGATTTAGAATATTGAACACAGGGAGACGTAGCTAGTTTAGATGTAGTTTTATCAGATTTAGAATATTGAACACAGGGAGACGTAGCTAGTTTAAATGTAGTTTTATCAGATTTAGAATATTGAACACAGGGAGTCATAGGTAGTTTAGATGTAGTTTTATCAGATTAGAATATTAAATACAGGGAGACATGTAGTTTAGATGTATTTTTATCAGATTTAGAATATTGAACACAGGGAGACATAGGTAGTTTAGATGTAGTTTTATCAGATTTAGAATAATGAACACAAGGAGACTTACATATTTTAAATGTAGTGATGTAAGATTTAGCATATTTAAAATTGTTGATGTAGTTATAGAAGATTTAGAATATTTAAAATAGGTAGGTGTCAGTGATTGTAGTTTGAAAGCTGACAATGAAACATCGTTGTAGGCATAATTTCATCAACTGTGAAATATCAAGTTGTGGCTACTAGTATCCCCACTTTCTTCTCTCTTTGTATATGCTTGTGTTGGCATTAATGGAAGCCATTATTTTCTTATCTTGTCCATTTCTAACTAGCTTTACACCACCATTTCTCTTAGTTTGCACATTCCCAATAGATAAGTGTTTGCACTGCTAATTTCTAGTCCAAAAACTGAACCATTCAGAGCCTCTAACTCTGGTACTTTTAGAACATCTCAGATGTTTGAACTGCTAAACTAGAGCAGTTTTTAGATAGTGTTAGATGCAGACACATTGGTAGCCAAATGTCCCGAAATCTGTTCAACAGAATTATAAATAACATATTGGCTCTGGTCAGTATTGCATGGACGAGCTGATTATCTTCACGATGTGAAGAGTTCCTGTGTTTCTATTGGACAGCTGACCCTACTAGCCTGTGTGAAAGTGTAAACAATATAAAATGACATATAGTAGTGCAGCTTTACATAACAGAGTTAAGACACATACAGAACATTGCGGCGACTAGCCTTCATCAGCAAACAAACACATTCACAAACACAACATACAGTCAAGGAGAACTCCTGTGACTACATTAGAAGGTGATGACAGGACGAGAAGAACAAAAGCGTGGACAAATTTAAGCAATGAAGAGAAAATGAGAATTGAAAAAAATTTTAATTGAAAAGAATGTTAGTTGAAGAAAATGTTTAATTGAAAAAATGTTAATAGAGAAAAAAAAAACTGCATACTCACCTCACCGTTCGGATCTGTAAGTAACTAAGAAACTCTCGGGTGTGTTGTTATACTCGGTGCTGGGTGTTACGGTTCAGTGAGCACATAGAAAGATGGGGGCGGGGTAGGAGGCGTGTAAAATTGAAGGTGGTACTAACCAAAACCCCATTGTGTTATTATAGGGGTGAGTCTTAAGGTCTGGGTGGACTGATATGCGTGAACACGCGTACATACATGGACACACCTCAACAGACAAAATGCTAGTGTATGTGGACATGTGCAAAGTATATGCAAGAAGAGGGAGAGCGAGAGAGGGGGGGGGAGAGCGAGAGACAGAGAGAGAGGAAAGGTGCCTGTGACATCCCACATGAGGCATGTGGAGCGCTTCGGTCTACACGTACGATGTTTCACTCATACTGTACCCTACAAAATAGTCAGTATGGTTGATTGTCATACACCACACTGCAGGAGCCACTCGCCCAGTGCTCGAGTTGTTGGGGCTGTGTAAGATCCAACTACTGGCAATACACGTGAAGTAGGTGTGCACAGAGAAGCAAGATGTAAGGGGAGGGCGAGAGAGAGGGAGAGGGAGAGAGAGAGAGAGCAGGAGAGTGAGAGAGGGGGAGAGAGGTAGAGAGGTAGCGAGAGAGGGGGAGAGCAAGAGAGAGAGCGAGAGAGGGGAGAGCGAGAGAGAGAGGGGGAGAGAGAGAGGGGGGGGGGAGAGCGAGAGAGAGGGAGGGAGAGAGAGCAAGAGAGAGAGAGAGGGAGAGAGAGCAAGGGGGGAGTGAGAGAGAGAGAGAGGGGGGAGAGCGATAGAGAGAGAGAGCGCATGAGAGAGAGAGAGAGAGAGGGAGACAGCAAGAGAGAGAGAGAGAGGAAAAGTGCCTGTGATATACCACATGAGGCATGCGGAGCGCGTCGGTCTACACGTACGATGTTTCACTCATACTGTACCCTACGAAATAGTCAGTATGGTTGATTGTCATACACCACACTGCAGGAGCCACTCGCCCAGTGCTCGAGTTGTTGGGGCTGTGTAAGATCCAACTACTGGCAATACACGTGAAGTAGGTGTGCACAGAGAAGCAAGATGTAAGGGGAGAGAGAGAGAGGGAGAAAGAGAGAGAGCGGGAGAGTGAGAGAGGGAGAGAGAGGTAGAGAGGTAGCGAGAGAGGGGGAGAGCAAGAGAGAGAGCGAGAGGGGAGAGTGAGAGAGGGGAGAGCGAGAGAGGGAGAGAGAGAGGGGGGAGAGCGAGAGAGAGAGAGCAAGAGAGGGGGAGAGCAAGAGAGAGAGGGAGCGAGAGAGAGAGAGAGGGGAAAAGAGAGGGAGAGAGAGCAAAAGAGGGAGAGGGAGAGAGAGCGAGAGGGGGGAGAGAGAGAGAGGGGGGAGAGCGATAGAGAGAGAGAGGGGGGAGAGAGAGGGAGAGAGCAAGAGAGAGGGAGAGAGATGGAGAGAGCAAGAGAGAGAGAGAGGAAAAGTGCCTGTGATATACCACATGAGGCATGCGGAGCGTGTCGGTCTACACGTATAACGTTTCACTCATACTGTACCCTATGAAATAGTCAGTATGGTTGATTGTTACACAGCACCCTTCAGGAGCCACTCGCCCAGTGCTTGAGTTGTTGGGGCTGTGTAAGATCCAACCACTGGTAATACACGTGAAGTAGGTAGGCACAGAGAAGCAAGATGTAAGGAGAGAGAGAGAGAGAGAGAGAGAGAGAGAGAGAGAGAGAGAGAGAGAGAGAGAGAGAGAGAGAGAGAGAGAGAGGTTGGAAAACTGCATGCGACATACCGCATGAGGAATGCGGAGTGGGTAGGTCTACAAATACGAGGCTTCACTCCTACTGTTCTCTATGAAATAGAGGCAGTAAGGTTGATTGTTATACAACGTATTTGAGGATCAAATCACCCAGTGGTTGTGTTAAAATCAGACCACCGGCAATATAGTTGGAATATGTAGGCACAGAGAAGCCTGATGGAAGAGAGAGAGAGAGAAAGAGAGAGAGATTGGAAAAGTGCCTACGACACGCCCCTGATGTGTGCGGGGTCGGTCGGTCTACAAATACGAGGCTTCACTCATACTGTTCCCTTTGAAATAGAGGCAGTAAGGTTGATTGTTATACAACGTATTTGAGGATCAAATCACCCAGTGGTTGTGTTAAAATCAGACCACCGGCAATATAGTTGGAATATGTAGGCACAGAAAAGCAAGATGGAAGAGAGAGAGAGAGAGAGAGAGAGAGAGAGAGAGAGAGAGAGAGAGAGAGAGATTGGGAAAGTGCCTATGACACGCCTCTCTCGCTCTCCCCCCTCTCTCGCTCTTCCCCTCTCTCTCCCTCTCTCTCGCCCTCCCCTTACATCTTGCTTCTCTGTGCACACCTACTTCACGTGTATTGCCAGTAGTTGGATCTTACACAGCCCCAACAACTCGAGCACTGGGCGAGTGGCTCCTGCAGTGTGGTGTATGACAATCAACCATACTGACTATTTTGTAGGGTACAGTATGAGTGAAACATCGTACGTGTAGACCGAAGCGCTCCACATGCCTCATGTGGGATGTCACAGGCACCTTTCCTCTCTCTCTGTCTCTCGCTCTCCCCCCCCCCCTCTCTCTCTCCCTCTTCTTGCATATACTTTGCACATGTCCACATACACAAGCATTTTGTCTGTTGAGGTGTGTCTATGTATGTATGCGTGTTCACGCATATCAGTCCACCCAGACCTTAAGACTTGCCCCTATAATAACACAATGGGGTTTTGGTTAGTACCACCTTCAATTTTACACGCCTCCTACCCCGTCCCCTTCTTTCTATGTGCTCACTGAACCGTAACACCCAGCACCGAGTATAACAACACACCCGAGAGTTTCTTAGTTACTTACAGATCCGAACGGTGAGGTGAGTATGCAGTTTTTATTTTTATCTCTAATAACATTTTTTCAATTAAACATTTTCTTCAACTAACATTCTTTTCAATAAACATATTTTTCAATTCTCATTTTCTCTTCATTGCTTCCATTTTTCCACGCTTTTGTTCTTCTCGTCCTGTCATCACCTTCTAATGTAGTCACAGGAGTTCTCCTTGACTGTATGTTGTGTTTGTGAATGTGTTTGTTTGCTGATGAAGGCTAATCGCCGCAATGTTCTGTATGTGTCTTAACTCTGTTATGTAAAGCTGCACTACTATATGTCATTTTATATTGTTTACACTTTCACAGCTTTACCGCAGTTCCATCAAATTTTATTCATGTGTGACAGTTACAACGAGTGCATGTCTTTCTGCTCTGTGAACATTTCTTCATGCTTGCATTTTCTTGTCATAAATCAATTATTGACTTGTCTCCCAAGTTTGAACAAGCTCACAAGCAGGACATGTTTGATGTACTCACAGACAGGACATGTAGGTTGTACTCGCAGACAGGAATGTAGGTTATACTCACAGGCAGGACATATAGGTTGTTTTCACAAACAGGACATGTTTGATATACTCACAGACATGACATGTAGGTTGTACTCACAGACAGGACATGTAGGTTGTATTCACAAACAGGACATGTTTGATGTACTCACAAATGGGACA
This sequence comes from Cepaea hortensis, assembly GCA_963921405.1. Taxonomy (NCBI): domain Eukaryota; kingdom Metazoa; phylum Mollusca; class Gastropoda; order Stylommatophora; family Helicidae; genus Cepaea; species Cepaea hortensis. The sequence continues at coordinate 433,173,381 of OY992876.1, forward strand.
TGTTTGATGTACTCACAGATGGGACATGTTTGATGTAATCACAGACAGAAAATGTAGGATTTACTCACAAATGAGACATGTTTGATGTAATCACAGATGGGATATGTTTGATGTACTCACAGACGGGACATGTTTGATGTATTGGATGCAATAGAAGTAGTTAGTGAACCTCTAATCCAAACAGTGACTTGGAGTGAATTGTTTTTTGTAACAACATTGTTTCTCTGTGTGTGTGTGGCTTCAGTGTTAATCAGTGATATTGTGTGTTAATATGTACATTAGTACATTAGTACAAGAACTCAAATACTCAAGAAGATTTGTTATGGTGACAAAATATAATTGAGGAAAATGAATTATTTTGGTCATGTGAAAAAGACATGAATGTCTGGAAGAGATAACTACGTAGGCAAGTGTGCTGGATAAGCAGAGAACAGGAAGAGCCTAACATGAACGGAGACAGGATGTGGTAGATCATTGACACCTAGCAACAACAGACAACTGTCAGATTGTAGACAGACATTTCACAAGTCTGTGTGTTTGTGTGTGTGTGTGTGTGTGGGGGGGGGGGGGACTTCTACACAGCAGAGGCCACTGGATGACAATGATGATATTTGACACATCCCAAAATAGCCAGTCACAACATAGACAGTCAAAATATTTTGGGCATATTATGAGAAGAAATAAATGATTATAATAAACTCTGACATGTTACAACACACAAGCTGTACGAAATTCAATATTTTAGACTGATTATTCCACTACTATTTTTTAGTATGTTATGAGAAGAAATGAATTGGAGAACTTGGTGACAGCTGGCAAGATCGAGGGGACGAGAACAAGGAGAAGGCAGAGAAGTAAATACCTGGATGGCTTGGCCACATGGAGAGTCGAGACAAGAATACTGAGCTGATCCACGACTCTGGTGATCGAATGAGATGGCAAAACATGACGCTTATCGGCATGGCACATGGTTATGATGAGAATAGCCGTGAAGACGTCACATTGTCCACCCTGACACGTCACACCAAGCTGTACCGTACGAAATTCAATATTTTATACTGATTATTACACTATATTTTGAGTATGTTATGAGAAGAAATGAATTGGAGAACTTGGTGACAACTGGCAAGATCAAAGGGAAGAGACCAAGGGGAAGTCAGAGAAGTAAATACCTGGATGTCTTGGCCACGTGGCATAGTTGAGACAGGAACACGGAGCTGATCCATGAATCTGGTGATCGAGTGAGATGGCACAACATGACCGCCCACGCTTATTGGCATGGCCCATGATGGATGGATTCCACTACTACCACACCGGCTGTGACCATTCCAGTACCACCACACTGGCAGATTTTCTGTAGTTTAGGTATTAGTCTATTAGTATTGCCAGTTTTATTTTGACCAATGAGGCTGATTGTTTCCCTTGGATGATTTTCTGTCTACTAGTGTAGCTGATTTTCTGTCTACAAGTTTGGCTGATTTTGTTCTCACTACTGAGGCAGATTTTTGTCCATGGCAGACGTTCTGGTGACAAGTTGGCTGGTTTTGGTTAAACTTGTCCAGCTGATCAAACACTTCAAGCTGACATTGAAATCATACAAGTTTACAATTTACAGATAACAATGAACTGTTAACAATGAACAATTAGTGAACAGATAGCATTTTCATGTCATACTGTAAGAATCGAGCTTGTTGAAGGTTGGTTTCCAACTAGTCCAGCTCTGTGGTCCAGCCATCCTCACACAGGTTGGTTTCCAACTAGTCCAGCCATCCTCACACAGGTTGGTTTCCAACTAGTCCAGCCATCCTCACACAGGTTGGTTTCCAACTAGTCCAGCCATCCTCACACAGGTTGGTTTCCAACTAGTCCAGCCATCCTCACACAGGTTGGTTTCCAACTAGTCCAGCCATCCTCACACAGGTTGGTTTCCAACTAGTCCAGCCATCCTCACACAGGTTGGTTTCCAACTAGTCCAGCCATCCTCACACAGGTTGGTTTCCAACTAGTCCAGCCATCCTCACACAGGTTGGTTTCCAACTAGTCCAGCCATCCTCACACAGGTTGGTTTCCAACTAGTCCAGCCATCCTCACACAGGTTGGTTTCCAACTAGTCCAGCCATCCTCACACAGGTTGGTTTCCAACTAGTCCAGCCATCCTCACACAGGTTGGTTTCCAACTAGTCCAGCCATCCTCACACAGGTTGGTTTCCAACTAGTCCAGCCATCCTCACACAGGTTGGTTACCAACTAGTCCAGCCATCCTCACACAGGTTGGTTACCAACTAGTCCAGCTCTGTGGTCCAGCCATCCTCACACAGGTTGGTTTCCAACTAGTCCAGCCATCCTCACACAGGTTGGTTTCCAACTAGTCCAGCCATCCTCACACAGGTTGGTTACCAACTAGTCCAGCCATCCTCACACAGGTTGGTTACCAACTAGTCCAGCTCTGTGGTCCAGCCATCCTCACACAGGTTGGTTACCAACTAGTCCAGCTCTGTTGTCCAGCCATCCTCACACAGGTTGGTTACCAACTAGTCCAGCTCTGTGGTCCAGCCATCCTCACAGGTTGGTATCAGACAATTTCCAGAATGTTCTCAGATGTCTGAGCAGAAAGGGAAATGGCCGCAGTATGTCATGGCCTAGAATGTTTTAAGGCTTCACACGTCTGCTTCGGGACTGCCTTGAACTGAGACTGTTTAGTGATTCAGAATATTGAACACAGGGAGATGTAGGTAGTTTAAATGTAGTTTTATCAGATTCAGAATATTGAACACAGGGAGACATAGCTAGTTTAGATGTAGTTTTATCAGATTTAGAATATTGAACACAGGGATATGTAGCTAGTTTAGATGTAGTTTTATCAGATTTAGAATATTGAACACAGGGAGTCGTAGCTAGTTTAGATGTAGTTTTATCAGATTTAGAATATTGAACACAGGGAGTCGTAGCTAGTTTAGATGTAGTTTTATCAGATTTAGAATATTGTACACAGGGAGACGTAGCTAGTTTAGATGTAGTTTTATCAGATTTAGAATATTGAACACAGGGAGTCGTAGCTAGTTTAGATGTAGTTTTATCAGATTTAGAATATTGTACACAGGGAGACGTAGCTAGTTTAGATGTAGTTTTATCAGATTTAGAATATTGAACACAGGGAGTCGTAGCTAGTTTAGATGTAGTTTTATCAGATTTAGAATATTGAACACAGGGAGTCATAGGTAGTTTAGATGTAGTTTTATCAGATTAGAATATTAAATACAGGGAGACATGTAGTTTAGATGTATTTTTATCAGATTTAGAATATTGAACACAGGGAGACGTAGCTAGTTTAGATGTAGTTTTATCAGATTTAGAATATTGAACACAGGGAGACGTAGCTAGTTTAAATGTAGTTTTATCAGATTTAGAATATTGAACACAGGGAGTCATAGGTAGTTTAGATGTAGTTTTATCAGATTAGAATATTAAATACAGGGAGACATGTAGTTTAGATGTATTTTTATCAGATTTAGAATATTGAACACAGGGAGACATAGGTAGTTTAGATGTAGTTTTATCAGATTTAGAATAATGAACACAAGGAGACTTACATATTTTAAATGTAGTGATGTAAGATTTAGCATATTTAAAATTGTTGATGTAGTTATAGAAGATTTAGAATATTTAAAATAGGTAGGTGTCAGTGATTGTAGTTTGAAAGCTGACAATGAAACATCGTTGTAGGCATAATTTCATCAACTGTGAAATATCAAGTTGTGGCTACTAGTATCCCCACTTTCTTCTCTCTTTGTATATGCTTGTGTTGGCATTAATGGAAGCCATTATTTTCTTATCTTGTCCATTTCTAACTAGCTTTACACCACCATTTCTCTTAGTTTGCACATTCCCAATAGATAAGTGTTTGCACTGCTAATTTCTAGTCCAAAAACTGAACCATTCAGAGCCTCTAACTCTGGTACTTTTAGAACATCTCAGATGTTTGAACTGCTAAACTAGAGCAGTTTTTAGATAGTGTTAGATGCAGACACATTGGTAGCCAAATGTCCCGAAATCTGTTCAACAGAATTATAAATAACATATTGGCTCTGGTCAGTATTGCATGGACGAGCTGATTATCTTCACGATGTGAAGAGTTCCTGTGTTTCTATTGGACAGCTGACCCTACTAGCCTGTGTGAAAGTGTAAACAATATAAAATGACATATAGTAGTGCAGCTTTACATAACAGAGTTAAGACACATACAGAACATTGCGGCGACTAGCCTTCATCAGCAAACAAACACATTCACAAACACAACATACAGTCAAGGAGAACTCCTGTGACTACATTAGAAGGTGATGACAGGACGAGAAGAACAAAAGCGTGGACAAATTTAAGCAATGAAGAGAAAATGAGAATTGAAAAAAATTTTAATTGAAAAGAATGTTAGTTGAAGAAAATGTTTAATTGAAAAAATGTTAATAGAGAAAAAAAAAACTGCATACTCACCTCACCGTTCGGATCTGTAAGTAACTAAGAAACTCTCGGGTGTGTTGTTATACTCGGTGCTGGGTGTTACGGTTCAGTGAGCACATAGAAAGATGGGGGCGGGGTAGGAGGCGTGTAAAATTGAAGGTGGTACTAACCAAAACCCCATTGTGTTATTATAGGGGTGAGTCTTAAGGTCTGGGTGGACTGATATGCGTGAACACGCGTACATACATGGACACACCTCAACAGACAAAATGCTAGTGTATGTGGACATGTGCAAAGTATATGCAAGAAGAGGGAGAGCGAGAGAGGGGGGGGGGGGAGAGCGAGAGACAGAGAGAGAGGAAAGGTGCCTGTGACATCCCACATGAGGCATGTGGAGCGCTTCGGTCTACACGTACGATGTTTCACTCATACTGTACCCTACAAAATAGTCAGTATGGTTGATTGTCATACACCACACTGCAGGAGCCACTCGCCCAGTGCTCGAGTTGTTGGGGCTGTGTAAGATCCAACTACTGGCAATACACGTGAAGTAGGTGTGCACAGAGAAGCAAGATGTAAGGGGAGGGCGAGAGAGAGGGAGAGGGAGAGAGAGAGAGAGCAGGAGAGTGAGAGAGGGGGAGAGAGGTAGAGAGGTAGCGAGAGAGGGGGAGAGCAAGAGAGAGAGCGAGAGAGGGGAGAGCGAGAGAGAGAGGGGGAGAGAGAGAGGGGGGGAGAGCGAGAGAGAGGGAGGGAGAGAGAGCAAGAGAGAGAGAGAGGGAGAGAGAGCAAGGGGGGAGTGAGAGAGAGAGAGAGGGGGGAGAGCGATAGAGAGAGAGAGCGCATGAGAGAGAGAGAGAGAGAGAGGGAGACAGCAAGAGAGAGAGAGAGAGGAAAAGTGCCTGTGATATACCACATGAGGCATGCGGAGCGCGTCGGTCTACACGTACGATGTTTCACTCATACTGTACCCTACGAAATAGTCAGTATGGTTGATTGTCATACACCACACTGCAGGAGCCACTCGCCCAGTGCTCGAGTTGTTGGGGCTGTGTAAGATCCAACTACTGGCAATACACGTGAAGTAGGTGTGCACAGAGAAGCAAGATGTAAGGGGAGAGAGAGAGAGGGAGAAAGAGAGAGAGCGGGAGAGTGAGAGAGGGAGAGAGAGGTAGAGAGGTAGCGAGAGAGGGGGAGAGCAAGAGAGAGAGCGAGAGGGGAGAGTGAGAGAGGGGAGAGCGAGAGAGGGAGAGAGAGAGGGGGGAGAGCGAGAGAGAGAGAGCAAGAGAGGGGGAGAGCAAGAGAGAGAGGGAGCGAGAGAGAGAGAGGGGGGAAAAGAGAGGGAGAGAGAGCAAAAGAGGGAGAGGGAGAGAGAGCGAGAGGGGGGATAGAGAGAGAGAGGGGGGAGAGAGAGGGAGAGAGCAAGAGAGAGGGAGAGAGATGGAGAGAGCAAGAGAGAGAGAGAGGAAAAGTGCCTGTGATATACCACATGAGGCATGCGGAGCGTGTCGGTCTACACGTATAACGTTTCACTCATACTGTACCCTATGAAATAGTCAGTATGGTTGATTGTTACACAGCACCCTTCAGGAGCCACTCGCCCAGTGCTTGAGTTGTTGGGGCTGTGTAAGATCCAACCACTGGTAATACACGTGAAGTAGGTAGGCACAGAGAAGCAAGATGTAAGGAGAGAGAGAGAGAGAGAGAGAGAGAGAGAGAGAGAGAGAGAGAGAAAGAGAGAGAGAGAGGTTGGAAAACTGCATGCGACATACCGCATGAGGAATGCGGAGTGGGTAGGTCTACAAATACGAGGCTTCACTCCTACTGTTCTCTATGAAATAGAGGCAGTAAGGTTGATTGTTATACAACGTATTTGAGGATCAAATCACCCAGTGGTTGTGTTAAAATCAGACCACCGGCAATATAGTTGGAATATGTAGGCACAGAGAAGCCTGATGGAAGAGAGAGAGAGAGAAAGAGAGAGAGATTGGAAAAGTGCCTACGACACGCCCCTGATGTGTGCGGGGTCGGTCGGTCTACAAATACGAGGCTTCACTCATACTGTTCCCTTTGAAATAGAGGCAGTAAGGTTGATTGTTATACAACGTATTTGAGGATCAAATCACCCAGTGGTTGTGTTAAAATCAGACCACCGGCAATATAGTTGGAATATGTAGGCACAGAAAAGCAAGATGGAAGAGAGAGAGAGAGAGAGAGAGAGAGAGAGAGAGAGAGAGAGAGAGAGAGAGAGAGAGATTGGGAAAGTGCCTATGACACGCCTCTCTCGCTCTCCCCCCTCTCTCGCTCTTCCCCTCTCTCTCCCTCTCTCTCGCCCTCCCCTTACATCTTGCTTCTCTGTGCACACCTACTTCACGTGTATTGCCAGTAGTTGGATCTTACACAGCCCCAACAACTCGAGCACTGGGCGAGTGGCTCCTGCAGTGTGGTGTATGACAATCAACCATACTGACTATTTTGTAGGGTACAGTATGAGTGAAACATCGTACGTGTAGACCGAAGCGCTCCACATGCCTCATGTGGGATGTCACAGGCACCTTTCCTCTCTCTCTGTCTCTCGCTCTCCCCCCCCCTCTCTCTCTCTCCCTCTTCTTGCATATACTTTGCACATGTCCACATACACAAGCATTTTGTCTGTTGAGGTGTGTCTATGTATGTATGCGTGTTCACGCATATCAGTCCACCCAGACCTTAAGACTTGCCCCTATAATAACACAATGGGGTTTTGGTTAGTACCACCTTCAATTTTACACGCCTCCTACCCCGTCCCCTTCTTTCTATGTGCTCACTGAACCGTAACACCCAGCACCGAGTATAACAACACACCCGAGAGTTTCTTAGTTACTTACAGATCCGAACGGTGAGGTGAGTATGCAGTTTTTATTTTTATCTCTAATAACATTTTTTCAATTAAACATTTTCTTCAACTAACATTCTTTTCAATAAACATATTTTTCAATTCTCATTTTCTCTTCATTGCTTCCATTTTTCCACGCTTTTGTTCTTCTCGTCCTGTCATCACCTTCTAATGTAGTCACAGGAGTTCTCCTTGACTGTATGTTGTGTTTGTGAATGTGTTTGTTTGCTGATGAAGGCTAATCGCCGCAATGTTCTGTATGTGTCTTAACTCTGTTATGTAAAGCTGCACTACTATATGTCATTTTATATTGTTTACACTTTCACAGCTTTACCGCAGTTCCATCAAATTTTATTCATGTGTGACAGTTACAACGAGTGCATGTCTTTCTGCTCTGTGAACATTTCTTCATGCTTGCATTTTCTTGTCATAAATCAATTATTGACTTGTCTCCCAAGTTTGAACAAGCTCACAAGCAGGACATGTTTGATGTACTCACAGACAGGACATGTAGGTTGTACTCGCAGACAGGAATGTAGGTTATACTCACAGGCAGGACATATAGGTTGTTTTCACAAACAGGACATGTTTGATATACTCACAGACATGACATGTAGGTTGTACTCACAGACAGGACATGTAGGTTGTATTCACAAACAGGACATGTTTGATGTACTCACAAATGGGACATGTTTGATGTACTCACAGATGGGACATGTTTGATGTAATCACAGACAGAAAATGTAGGATTTACTCACAAATGAGACATGTTTGATGTAATCACAGATGGGATATGTTTGATGTACTCACAGACGGGACATGTTTGATGTATTGGATGCAATAGAAGTAGTTAGTGAACCTCTAATCCAAACAGTGACTTGGAGTGAATTGTTTTTTGTAACAACATTGTTTCTCTGTGTGTGTGTGGCTTCAGTGTTAATCAGTGATATTGTGTGTTAATATGAATCAGTCAACTGTGTCACATAACACTGAAACACATCTACTTAGAGATTCCAGAGCCAACCATTAGACTCCGGTTAGTGCAGTGTCATTAGAGATTCAAGGAACTGGTAGTGGACAGAACAGTATCATTAGAGATTCAAGGACCTAATATTGGATAGTACAGTATCATTAGAGATTCAAGGACCAAGAAGTGGACAGTACAGTATCATTAGAGATTCTAGAGCCAAGTAGTGGACACTGATGTATCATTAGAGATTCAAGGACCTAATATTGGACAGTACAGTATCATGAAAGATTCCAGAGTCAAGTAGTGAACAGTACAGTATCATTAGAGGTTCCAGAGTCAAGTAGTGAACAGTACAGTATCATTAGAGATTCAAGAACCTGGTAGTGGTCATTACAGTATCATTAGAGATTCAATGACCTGGTAGTGGACAATACAGTATCATTAGAGACTCAAGGACCAAGTATTGGACAGTACAGTATCATTAAAGATTAAAGGATCTAGTAGTGGTCATTACAGTATCATTAGAGATTCAAGGACCTAATATTGGACAGTACAATATCATTAGAGATTCAAGGGCTAAGTAGTGGTCAGGGCAGTACCATCAGAGATTCAAGGACCAAGTAGTGGTCAATATAGTATCATTAGAGATTCCAGAGCCAAGTAGTGGAGAGTACAGTATCTTCTTCTGCGTTCATCCGGAGTTTTTTTGTGTGGACGTGATTGCGTTGTGCCTGTTTACAGCAGAGCTGCGTTCTTGCACCGTTAGGCCGACACATCCGACTTCTGCGAGCATTTGTTGACCGGGTTAACCTTCCCGGGGAGTACAGTATGAGATTCCAGAGTCAAGTAGTGGAGAGTACAATATGAGATTCCAGAGCCAAGCAGTGGACAGTAAAGTATCATTAGAAATTCCAGAGCCAAGTAGTGGACAGTAAGGTATCATTAGAGATTCCAGAGCCAAGTAGTGGACAGTACAGTATGAGATTCCAGAGCCAAGTAGTGGACAGTACAGTATGAGATTCCAGAGCCAAGTAGTGGACAGTAAGTTATCATTAGAGATTCCAGAGCCAAATAGTGGACAGTAAAGTATCATTAGAAATTCTAGAGCCAAGTAGTGGACAGTAAGGTATCATTAGAAATTCCAGAGCCAAGTAGTGGACAGTAAGGTATCATTAGAGATTAAATGACCTAGCAGTGGACAGTACAGTATCATTAGAGATTCCAGAACCAAGTAGTGGACAGTACGGTATCATTAGAAATTCCAGAGCCAAAAAGTGGACAGTACGGTATCATCAGAGATTCCAGAGCAAGGTAGTGGACAGTCAAGTATTATTAGCAATTCAAGGGCCTGGTAGTGAACATTATCATCTCTATAAAGGCACTCAATACTTTTGTAAACATTCACCTCTACAACCGAGCTGCTCATATCCCAACCGGGGTCAATATTTGAGTTATTGGGAGACCTGGTCTCTTCTCATTCAGTAGACTTTCCATCATGACCAAGTTTCAAAAGGTAGTCCAGTAATAATTGCCATTTTGGTTATGTTTTAGAAAAATCTGGCCAAGGCACAACAATATTGCCAGGTTTTGAGTACAAAAATTGTCATTTGATGCGCCAATTATCACTTTAATTGTCACAATTAAGCAAATATTTGTTCGGCTTACGTGGCTGTTTGGTATTTAAGTATCACAAAAATGTTAAAGTTTGTTTACACTAATTAAGCAATAGATGTTCACACATTTGTTGGATATATCTTTCTTGTGTAAAAATTGACACATGTATGATCTTTTTTTAAGAAGCCCAGAATGTTGACATGTTGCAGTTACACAATGTTGGCCTCAGTAGATGAGATAGCCATTGTTTAATTGAACTGTATGTAGTGCACATTAATAGTTGACAACTACACATGGATGTGTATCCACAATATGAGAACAGTGAATATATCCATCACAGACTATCCGTGTCGATGGTCTTAGCCATCAGCTGACGGATCACCCATACTTTCTGGATTACAGATTTGCTTACACATTCTCTTAGATTTTGTAAACTACAGATTTGCTGATATATTCTCTTACATTTTTTAGATTAGATTTACTTACGTTTTCTTTCACATTTTGCAGATTACAGATTTGCTTATATATACTCTTACTTTTTGTAGATTACGTATTTCCTTTCATTCGCATACACAGTCTAGATTATATATTTGCTTATACTGTTTTATGTAATCTTACACTGTCTAAATTATATGTTTGTTTACATTATATTCTCTTACCTTCCTAGATGACATAGCTGTTTACATGATACATTCTCTTACACTGTCTAGATCACTTGTTCACATTCTATTCTCTGACTTTCTAGATGACATTTTCTAACACTGTTTAGATTACCCTTGCTTACATGATATTCTCTGACACAGTCTAATTGACAAGTGTTGACACTATCTGCTGTGTCAGAGAACTGGGACCCTGCCTACTTCCTGTGGCATCGCACGGACATCAAGCCCTGACATCCAATCAGGCGGCTGGAAAGCACAATTGCACACTTGAATATACACGGCAGAAGAGTATTTTACATTCACTGGAGGAAAAACAGAACTACAGACACATTAGTACAAGAACTCAAATACTCAAGAAGATTTGTTATGGTGACAAAATATAATTGAGGAAAATGAATTATTTTGGTCATGTGAAAAAGACATGAATGTCTGGAAGAGATAACTACGTAGGCAAGTGTGCTGGATAAGCAGAGAACAGGAAGAGCCTAACATGAACGGAGACAGGATGTGGTAGATCATTGACACCTAGCAACAACAGACAACTGTCAGATTGTAGACAGACATTTCACAAGTCTGTGTGTTTGTGTGTGTGTGTGTGTGTGGGGGGGGGGGGGGGACTTCTACACAGCAGAGGCCACTGGATGACAATGATGATATTTGACACATCCCAAAATAGCCAGTCACAACATAGACAGTCAAAATATTTTGGGCATATTATGAGAAGAAATAAATGATTATAATAAACTCTGACATGTTACAACACACAAGCTGTACGAAATTCAATATTTTAGACTGATTATTCCACTACTATTTTTTAGTATGTTATGAGAAGAAATGAATTGGAGAACTTGGTGACAGCTGGCAAGATCGAGGGGACGAGAACAAGGAGAAGGCAGAGAAGTAAATACCTGGATGGCTTGGCCACATGGAGAGTCGAGACAAGAATACTGAGCTGATCCACGACTCTGGTGATCGAATGAGATGGCAAAACATGACGCTTATCGGCATGGCACATGGTTATGATGAGAATAGCCGTGAAGACGTCACATTGTCCACCCTGACACGTCACACCAAGCTGTACCGTACGAAATTCAATATTTTATACTGATTATTACACTATATTTTGAGTATGTTATGAGAAGAAATGAATTGGAGAACTTGGTGACAACTGGCAAGATCAAAGGGAAGAGACCAAGGGGAAGTCAGAGAAGTAAATACCTGGATGTCTTGGCCACGTGGCATAGTTGAGACAGGAACACGGAGCTGATCCATGAATCTGGTGATCGAGTGAGATGGCACAACATGACCGCCCACGCTTATTGGCATGGCCCATGATGGATGGATTCCACTACTACCACACCGGCTGTGACCATTCCAGTACCACCACACTGGCAGATTTTCTGTAGTTTAGGTATTAGTCTATTAGTATTGCCAGTTTTATTTTGACCAATGAGGCTGATTGTTTCCCTTGGATGATTTTCTGTCTACTAGTGTAGCTGATTTTCTGTCTACAAGTTTGGCTGATTTTGTTCTCACTACTGAGGCAGATTTTTGTCCATGGCAGACGTTCTGGTGACAAGTTGGCTGGTTTTGGTTAAACTTGTCCAGCTGATCAAACACTTCAAGCTGACATTGAAATCATACAAGTTTACAATTTACAGATAACAATGAACTGTTAACAATGAACAATTAGTGAACAGATAGCATTTTCATGTCATACTGTAAGAATCGAGCTTGTTGAAGATCGTGAGATTTGGAACAGCATGCCAACTAGCAAGTCACCTGATGATAGTGTGTGAACACAGAATTCTTGTGTTAAAGTAACCTATGAGGAACTAGTGTGCCTTACATTACTCCGTCCAAAGACTTACTTTATTTGTAGCAGCAGTATTGTACTTTATATAACACATTATCAGGCTGACAGCTTAACAGCCAACTTTGAAAATATGATGTGACTAAATCTAGTGTTTATATCTTCTAATCTTTTGTATTATTTCTGTTTGGTTTTTATCTCTCAGACGATATGGAGCTCGTGAGACCACAAACACAAGATGGCCCTCACTCCCCAAACTTGAAGAAATCCAGAACACTAGGAGACAGTCTGAAAAAACTGTTCAAACGCAAAAGTCGAAAACAGTCAAAATCCAGAGGCAACTCAAGAGAAAGCTCACTTTCCCGTGGATCTCGATCAAAAGAACAGTCTAGAGATAATTCATTGACACGACAAAGCCAGAGAGAGTATGAGCCAGGAGCCTCGCCTGTTTCTTGAGAGGATTGCAACCACAGATCTAGACATGATGAAACCATGGAGAGTATGAACACAGTCTTGTTTGTGGAACGACAGCCCTAAATCTTGACACGACGTCAAGTTACTGACATGCTTCAGATTTCTCATATTAACAAAAAAACAAAAAAAAACGTGTGCACATACAGATAGATAGCTGAGACAGTGATATGACAGTAATCCAAATGAGGCAGAAGTGTGTGGGACAACAGTCTGACTGAGACAGTAATGTGCCACAGACAGTAAATCAATACATTTAGTGTGAATGAGATAACAATCTGACTGAGACAGCTATGTGACTGAGACAGCAATGTGACTGAGACAGCAATCTGACTGAGACAGTAATGTGCCACAGACAGTAAATCAATACATTAGTGTGACTAAGACAGCAATATGACTGAGACAGCAATGTGACTGAGACAGCAATGTGACTGAGACAGCAATCTGGTTGACACAATAATGTGACTGAGACAGACAGTAATTTGATTGAGACAGCAATGTGAGTGAGACAGCAATGTGACTGAGACAGCAATCTGGTTGACACAATAATGTGACTGAGACAGACAGTAATTTGATTGAGACAGCAATATGACTGAGACAGCAATGTGACTGAGACAGCAATGTGACTGAGACAGCAATCTGGTTGACACAATAATGTGACTGAGACAGACAGTAATTTGATTGAGATAGCAATGTGAGTGAGACAGCAATGTGACTGAGACAGCAATCTGGTTGACACAATAATGTGACTGAGACAGACAGTAATTTGATTGAGACAGCAATGTGAGTGAGACAGCAACCTGATGGAGACAATAGTCTAATGAGACAGCGATCAGATGGAGACATTAATCTAAGACAATAATGTGAAGAGACAGCAACCAGATGGAGACAGTAATGTGACATTAGACAAACGTAAGTATGACACTTCACTATACTCACAGATGACAGCAGATGCCTGTGCGTGCATCACATGGTTTCTGAGTGGCCAGGTTTGTGTTTGTTTCACAGACAGTGCTCTCTTGGAAGCTTATCAAACAACAATTGTGTACAGGCTATCCACTATTGTGACTGTCACAGACAGAGACAAATGTGTACAGATTGTGTACTGAGTTTCTCTTCACATAATCAGCAAACACATGTACATACAAGCAAACAAGACTTGTGGATTCACATACAGCAATCCTTGCCCAGCCTGTCTTCTGAATCTTTCTCCTGTATTATGTTTGTGATGGAATCATGTATATGTCACTCTCCCTAACTGCACGCAACAGCTTTGTTGTCTGTGAGTGTATTATACAACTATTTATACAACATGCAACTATCCAACATAACTGTTGGTGCCAGTTGTACATTACATGATGATTGCCAGGATTTTCTGAACTGTATGACCATTTTGATAAAAGATTGTTATGCAATTAATATTGTGCAACATTGTTTGAATCAGCCTTGAGGAGGTCTCAACAACAGACAGTGAAGACATGGAGCCTGAGAACAGCTATAGGTGTCAGATGAGACAGAAACCTGGTTCACAGCATGACTGGTGCCTGGTCACAGAAGTCTGCATGGATGAGTAGTGTCTGGTCAGCCGCCTGTCAACCACTGGGCAGCCATCTGTCAACCACTGGGCAGCCATTTATCAACAACTGAGGCGGCTGTCTGTCAGCCACTGGGTGGTCATCTGTGGCCCTGGAGGTCATGAGGTCTAACAGCAATGAGGCGGACATTACACATTTTGCCAGGCCTCCCAGGTGGACACAGCCTCACACAGGTACCAGTAATGCCTGGGGCAGTACAAGCAGCCAGTCTGATGTTGACCACATCCCCCAACACAGTGCCAACACACATCCCCCACACAGTGCCCACACACATCCCCCACATGGTGCAGATTAATCTACAAAAACATGGGTCTAGCACCAGATTCCCGACACAACTTCAAGAATGTATAAGGGTCCGTTACTGTCAATCACTGATCACATGGTTGATTCACTTACTGTCAGTCACTGATCACAATGGTTGACTAACAGTCAATCACTGATCACATGGTTGACTAACAGTCACTCATTGATCACATGGTTGACTAATGGTCACTCACTAATCACATGGTTGACTAACGGTCAATCACTGATCACATGGTTGACTAATGGTCACTCACTGATCACATGGTTGACTAACGGTCAATCACTGATCACATGGTAACTAACGGTCAATCACTGATCACATGGTTGACTAACGGTCACTCACTGATCACATGGTTGACTAACGGTTAATCACTGATCACAGTTACTAATGGTCAATCACTGATCACATGGTTGACTAATGGTCAATCACTGATCACATGGTTGACTAATGGTCAATCACTGATCACATGGTTGACTAACTGTCAATCATTGATCACATGGTTGACTCATCAGGCAGTCTGTCTGCGCAGATCCTTCTACCCTCTTCTTTCCCAGCCTGTTCACACATTTCTGATTATATTTTTATAACACCTTTTATTGCAATAGTGTATCATATACATGCATACAGACCATTATATTTTCATTTTATTTTGAAAATCCACAAACCTGCACTGGGATTGTTCTCCACAGTTTCGTATTTTGTTGATGGCTGTGAGGTGTCGATGGCTGTGGCAGACATGATCAGTCTCACAAACACTAACTCAAACATAAAAATTGCTCAATTCAGCATCGTGTCATGGATGCATCTGCATCCGAAGTAAATATCCTCGGATTTATGTCAAACAGATTGGGGATGAGGTGGCAGAATGTGACATAATTTATCCAAAATCTGATCACAGCAGACGGCTGAAGATTTGAAACAACAGATGATGAAACTATGGGAACAACCAACAACACACAAATGTTGTATTTTATATTTGATGCTCAACTTTTCCTGGGACTATTTTACTTCCTTGATACTAATGATATACAGATGTTGTACATGTGTACACCATGTATGTGTGTACATAAGATGGAAGTCACGAGCTCCAGACTGCCCCGATGTCCACATTGTTGCTGCAAAGGTGTACTCCTGTGCTCATGGAGATGCTTGTGTTTAGATAGAAGTGTGCCATGTTTGCGTCACTGATATCCTTGCTGATTTTCACTGACTGATTTCCTCGCTAAATGTATCATTGACTATCTTTATTGACAGTGTCATTGACTGATATCATTACTGACTGTCTATGATTGATATTCACAATGTCAGCACTTGTATAGGTGAAAGGCTTAACGTAGATGGTAACATTTTGTCTATAAATCCACAAAATTATAGTTCACAACAAACTGATCTCATATTCTGTGAGAATCTGGCAGAAAAACCAAACTGGCAAAAAGGACACATTAATATTGGAAACTTAAACAGTTTTAATTTGAGAACTGTAGTAATTACAAGAAATACCATATGCATATATGACATTTGTGACAACTTTGTGAAATACAACATACATCGATGACATTTGTGACAATTGTCTCAATACCATATGCATAGATGACATTTGTGACAATTTTGTGAAATACCACATACATCATACATTTGTGACAATTTTCTTAAAACCACATGCATAGATGACAATTTTGTGAAACACCACATACATCATACATTTGTGACAATTTTCTTAATACCACATGCATAGATGACATTTGTGACAACTTTGTGAAATACCATGACCAGACATGATAACATGTAATGTGTGAACACTTAAGTCACATGGTGTCCTTGTCAACAAGTTATCTTTGGCAGGTGTTCAACTGCCATCATGTACTACTGACATCTCTAGTCCGAAATGACAAATAATCTTTACACTTCTAGATGACATGTTTACAAGTATGTGAATGACATTGTTCCCAAACTTACAGATGACGAACCACCACACATTTACATGGCAAATATCCAAACATGTGTAATATACAGAAATGTTGCCTACAAACACAAGACACACATGTGGGATGTGCATCACTGAAACAAGACTCCGCTGTCAGCGGAAATAATTACACATAATATTGTTGTCAGTGTTGATGTGGAAGTGAACTGTCACATCTCCCAGGTCATGAGTTTGTAGCAGTCATTGAAATGTAATAATATTTGTCTGATGTTACCCTAGTTGCAGCAAGTAATGCCATGTCCAGTAACTTGTAAAATTGCGTACCTCATTCTGTGTAACGTTTATGTCCAATATCTTGTATGATCAACCTCTTATTCAACATTTACATATCTTAGTGCCATATCTATTGTAACATTTGTAAGTCTCATCTCTTGTATAAGAATCACATATCCTTATGTCCTGTCTATTACAACATTCATAAGTCATATCTCTTGTATAAGAATCACATATCCTTATTTCCTGTCTATTACAACATCCTTAAGTCACATGTCTTGTATAAGAATCACATATCCTTATTTCCTGTCTATTACAACATCCTTAAGTCACATGTCTTGTATAAGAATCACATATCCTTTGGGTGTGTCACTATGACATACCTAATCTCTTTAACATGTCGAAGTTTCTCTTCCATGATTAAAACAAGTGTTCACAACAGAATGAACAAATAACCATGCAGAATCAACCGATAACCACCCAAGAGTTGACTACAGAGTCAGTCTGTAACCAGACAGGAGTTTAATGTTTTTAGATCGAAAGATTGGTTCAAAAAACCATCTCTCACACATGCAACCATCACATCTCCTGTTGTATTACATTTAAAACCATCAGATCTCCTCTTGTTTCATACAAACAACCCTCAGATCTCTTGTATTACATGACCAACAATCAGATCTCTGGTATCTCACAAACCACCAACACATCTCCTCTTGTATTACAGCAACAACCATCCATTGGTACCTTTCGACGATAGTTTGATACATTGTGCTTCAAAAAGGCTTAATAACTACGATCCATGGCGGTGGCGAGTGTGGCTGGTAAGGCCAATTCTTGCTGCAAATGTTTGCCCACAGTAGGTGCATGTGAAAACATGGTCATTTGCACCATTTTGCACCATCTTACGTCTCTCACGCTCTGTGTGTGCTTTATCTGCAATCATTTTTTCCTTTGTCTTTATTCCATTTCTGATAGTTGCCCTCCATGCAACACGTTCAGATCTCTGGTATCACACAAACACCATCAGATCTTTGGTGTCACACAAACCACAATCAGATCTCTTGTATTACAGCAACAACCATCAGATCTCTGGTATTACAGCAACAACCATCAGATCTCTTGTATTACAGCAACAACCATCAGATCTATGGTATCACACAAACCTTTATCAGATCTCCGCTTGTATCACACATACAACCCTCAGATCTCATCTTCTATCACAGACGGAAATGTCAGACCAATGCATGCCCAATTCTTAACCCTTTGAAAATAAGGATTGTTCGTTCATTCACACAAACCACCATCAGATCTCTGCTTGAATCACACAAACAACTCTCAGATCTCTTGTATCACACAAACAACAAGATGATAATCTCTTGTATGACATAAACAAAAAGATGAGAATCGCTTGCATTACACAAACAACTAGATAATAATCTCATGTATCACAAGATACAAGAAGAGATCTGATGGCTGCTTGTGTGATACAAGAGGAGATCAGATAATATCCAATATCCCATCTTGAATCACATGTGATTGTAACATCTAATTTACTGAGACTGAATCACAAGTCACCTATCAATCATTCACAAGTCAATCATTCACATGTCAAACACCATCGATCACGTAGATGTAAATGTGTGTTGCTCTGGTCAGCAAATTCTGTCAACAGCGAAGCAACTGTAGAACTATCCACTAGTCAGTCACACACCGCTACTGTTACATTTGGGTTATGCCAAGATTTCCTGCGACTTCCTTGTCCAAACACACGTGTGCCTTACCTGTCAACATCTGTTGTTTAACACACCTCGATGTCAGTCCCCTCTCCCATCCTCCTGTGTTTTGTATTTAACAAACAGAAGAATAGTTGTCATTCGCTTCTTCTTTTGGTAATAAAACAAATTTTTAAAAAGACACCAGGAGTCAGTATTTGTGAATGGATGTTAAGTGACTGTTGCCAAATATGTCCTCTCCATGTATGGAACTGCGTATGTCCAAGATGTGTGGCCTCTCCACATTTGAAATCTATATGTCCACTACAGGTCCTCTCCACAGCAATGGCCCTACAATACAGGGCATAGTCCAGTCAATCCACACACCTGGACACTCTAGCCTTGAGAACACAGCTCACCCTTCAATCACATCATACATCCTGAGAACACAGCTCACCCTTCAATCACATCATACGTCCTGAGAACACAGCTCACCCTTCAATCACATCATACGTCCTGAGAACACAGCTCACCCTTCAACCACATCATACGTCCTGAGAACACAGCTCACCCTTCAATCACATCATACATCCTGAGAACACAGCTCACCCTTCAATCACATCATACGTCCTCCACACAGCGATGGCCCTACATATAGGGCATAGTCCAGTCGATCCACACACCAGGACACTTTAGCCTTGAGAACACAGCTCACCCTTCAATCACATCATACGTCCTAAGAACATAGCTCACCCTTCAATCACATCATACATCATGAGAACACAGCTCACCCTTCAATCACATCATACATCCTGAGAACACAGCTCACCCTTCAATCACATCATACGTCCTGAGAACACAGCTCACCCTTCAATCACATCATACATCCTGAGAACACAGCTCACCCTTAAATCACATCATACGTCCTGAGAACACAGCTCACCCTTCAATCACATCATACATCCTGAGAACACAGCTCACCCTTCAATCACATCATATGTCCTCCACACAGCGATGGCCCTACATATAGGGCATAGTCCAGTCGATCCACACACCTGGACACTATAGCCTTGAGAACACAGCTCACCCTTCAATCACATCATATGTCCTGAGAACACAGCTCACCCTTCAATCACATCATACGTCCTGTGAACACAGCTCACCCTTCAATCACATCATACATCCTGTGAACACAGCTCACCCTTCAATCACATCATACGTCCTGAGAACACAGCTCACCCTTCAATCACATCATACGTCCTCCACACAGCGATGGCCCTACAATATAGGGCATAGTCCAGTCGATCCACACACCTTGACACTCTAGCCTTGAGAACAACTTCGCCAGCACCGGTGGCCAGACCAGGAGACTTCTCCAACTCTCCAATGAGCATGACCTGGGAGGAAGGTCTGAAATCTGCAGCATCAACCAGCCTGGTGTCGATGGCCAGCTTCCTGTCACAAAACGCAGCATCTGTTTGGTTGGGTTCAGAGAGTAAAGCCACGGACCTGACAGCGTCATAATGGTCGACTCTGAAAAGTATAGAACTCTAGGAAATCACTAAGGCCAATACCATGGAATCTGAACACTGGCAATCAGACATAGGGAGGCCAGTGATAGACAAAGAGTTTCCGATGATTGTGCATACAAGGGTGACATTGAAGAGCCTAGTATCTAGTGTCATGTGTAGAGTCTGAACACGAGGATTGTGCAAACAAGGGCCACATTGAAGAGCCTAGTATCTAGTGTCATGTGTAGAGTCTGAACACGAGGATTGTGCAAACAAGGGTGACATTGAAGAGCCTAGTATCTAGTGTCATGTGTAGAGTCTGAACACGAGGATTGTGCAAACAAGGGTGACATTGAAGAGCCTAGTATCTAGTGTCATGTGTAGAGTCTGAACACAAGGATTGTGCAAACATGGGCCACATTGAAGAGCCTAGTATCTAGTGTCATGTGTAGTCTGAACACGAGGATTGTGCAAACATGGGCCACATTCATGAGCCTAGTATCTAGTGTCATGTGTAGAGTCTGAACACGAGGATTGTGCAAACAAGGGCCACATTGAAGAGCCTAGTATCTAGTGTCATGTGTAGAGTCTGAACACAAGGATTGTGCAAACATGGGCCACATTGAAGAGCCTAGTATCTAGTGTCATGTGTAGAGTCTGAACACAAGGATTGTGCAAACATGGGCCACATTGAAGAACCTAGTATCTAGTGTCATGTTTAGAGTCTGAACACGAGGATTGTGCAAACATGGGCCAAATCCAAGAGCCTAGTATCTAGTGTCATGTTTAGAGTCTGAACACGAGGATTGTGCAAACAAGGGCCACATTCAAGAGCCTAGTATCTAGTGTCATGTGTAGTCTGAACACAAGGATTGTGCAAACATGGGCCACATTGAAGAGCATAGTATCTAGTGTCATGTGTAGTCTGAACACAAGGATTGTGCAAACATGGGCCACATTGAAGAACCTAGTATCTAGTGTCATGTTTAGAGTCTGAACACGAGGATTGTGCAAACATGGGCCAAATCCAAGAGCCTAGTATCTAGTGTCATGTTTAGAGTCTGAACACAAGGATTGTGCAAACATGGGCCACATTGAAGAGCCTAGTATCTAGTGTCATGTTTAGAGTCTGAACACGAGGATTGTGCAAACATGGGCCACATTGAAGAGCATAGTATCTAGTGTCATGTGTAGTCTGAACACAAGGATTGTGCAAACATGGGCCACATTGAAGAACCTAGTATCTAGTGTCATGTTTAGAGTCTGAACACGAGGATTGTGCAAACAAGGGCCACATTCAAGAGCCTAGTATCTAGTGTCATGTGTAGAGTCTGAACACGAGGATTGTGCAAACATGGGCCAAATCCAAGAGCCTAGTATCTAGTGTCATGTTTAAAGTCTGAACACGAGGATTGTGCAAACAAGGGCCACATTCAAGAGCCTAGTATCTAGTGTCATGTGTAGTCTGAACACAAGGATTGTGCAAACATGGGCCACATTGAAGAGCCTAGTATCTAGTGTCATGTTTAGAGTCTGAACACGAGGATTGTGCAAACATGGGCCAAATCCAAGAGCCTAGTATCTAGTGTCATGTTTAGAGTCTGAACACGAGGATTGTGCAAACAAGGGCCACATTCAAGAGCCTAATATCTAGTGTCATGTGTAGTCTGAACACAAGGATTGTGCAAACATGGGCCACATTGAAGAGCCTAGTATCTAGTGTCATGTTTAGAGTCTGAACACGAGGATTGTGCAAACATGGGCCAAATCCAAGAGCCTAGTATCTAGTGTCATGTTTAGAGTCTGAACACGAGGATTGTGCAAACAAGGGCCACATTCAAGAGCCTAGTATCTAGTGTCATGTGTAGAGTCTGAACACGAGGATTGTGCAAACATGGGCCACATTCAAGAGCCTAGTATCTAGTGTCATGTGTAGAGTCTGAACTGGGGTACGGGGTGTCAGGCATTGGTAGCACCTTTGGTAAGGATGACTCTCATGTCCTTTTCAGGACCCATCCCCCACTGGTACAAACCTGACACCCAGCTCGTGCCTGTGGCTCCTAGTAGCTGTCAGCATGCGACAGCGGCCACCCCCCAGGCAACAGCTGTGAGAGGCTGGCTAAAGCAGGCATGGGTATCCGATTTGGTGTCAAACCAAGAGGTAAACTAGGGTATGCCTACCCTGCATGTGAAGACAGGATTCGGCAGACTGCGTAGAAGAAATCATTCCTGATTCAACGGGCAAGACGGCGTTTACCTGCAAAGCGTTGTGGAACGTAATGAGCACAGCAAGGTACGTAGAGCGCCCTAGTCATCCACTGCACCTGTAATCGTCTCCAGTCGTCTCGACTTGTCTTGCCACTGGACTCAGATGGACTCAGGCGAGAGAGTGAGGTCGACGAATTGCGCAACTCTTCCTCACTTTAATCCAAGTCATCGCACAAGTCATTCTTCATCCAACGTCACATATCACCTTCAAGCCCTGTGGTGATGGGCGAGCGGCAGGCGTGGGTACGCTGGCAGCCGTAGTCGCAGACCTGCACACAGGCGGCTCAGGCCATATGGTCGTCTTCTACTGACCGGAGCAGCAGTGGGATTCGGCAGCCCCCTGAGCGACTGAGCAGCCCTCTATAGGAACACACTGCTCACCTGGATAGCATGAGGAAGGGGCTAGAAAAGGTGCCCTAAACATTGTCTGCTTCATCACTACCTAACCAGCTAGCCGCGGTTGGTGGCTACCCTAACTGCGGTCGACATACAAAGAAAGATAAAACAAGCAAAGCTAAAAGAGTAAACCATATTCCTTAACAATTGGAACTTGGAATGTACGCACCCTATTTGACAGAGACGGCGCGTGGGTCCAGAGAGACGAACAGCACTGATTGGGAGAGAGCTGGGCAGGTACAACATCGACATTGCAGCCTTGAGCGAGACACGACTTGCAGAAGAAGGCCAAATCTGTGAAATAGGTGCCGGCTACACATTTTTCTGGAGTGGAAGGAAAAGCGAGGAAAGACGCCAATCCGGTGTGGGATTTGCCATTAAGTCGGCCCTGGTCGGCAAATTAGCTGGATTTCCAAAGGCTATAAACGACAGGCTCATGACCATGAAGTTGCCCCTGTTGAATGGAAGGAAGCATGCAACCATTGTGAGTGTCTACGCACCAACTATGACCAACGAAGATGATGTCAAGAACAAGTTCTATGAGGACCTGCACAATGTATTAACATCTGTTCCCAAAGGAGACAAACTTATACTCCTTGGGGATTTCAATGCCAGAGTAGGCATGGACACCACCTCTTGGAGTGGCATTATTGGAAAGCATGGAGTCGGAAATTGTAACAGCAATGGACTCCGCCTCCTTCAGACATGTGCCGAACATGATCTCCTGATTATGAACACAATTTTCCGTCTCCCCATGAGAAATAGGACATCGTGGATGCACCCTCGCTCGAAACACTGGCACCTCATTGACTATGTCATCATCAGCAGGAGTGACAGACAAGACGTTCGAGTGACAAAATCCATGTGTGGTGCCGAATGTTGGACAGACCATCGTCTCATTGTCTCGAAAATAAACATCCACATCAGGCCACCACGGCGTCCTCAAGGGGCGAAAATGCAAAAAAAGCTAAATGTCACCCGCCTAAACAGCAAGAAAATGCAGCAGTCGTTTAAAAATATGCTGGAAGACCGCCTCAAGCCCAATTCTGCAGCTAAACAGGATACAGAAACAGAATGGAGAGCCCTAAAGGACATAATTTACAACATTGCTATGGAAATCCTGGGTCCAACCCCCCGAAAGCATAAAGACTGGTTTGATGAAAATTCCGAAGACATCAACCAATTGCTGGCCGAGAAACATCTTATCCTCAAGGCACATTTGAATGACCCAAAGTCAACATAAAAAAAAGATGCTTTCAAGAACATTCAGAGAGTAGTGCAGCAGAAACTTCGGCACATGCGGGACTCCTGGCTGAGCAGCAAAGCTGATGAAATTCAGGGCTTTGCTGACAGACATGATATGAAAAACTTCTACGACTCGCTGAAAGCGGTCTATGGTCCTACATCACCAGGCATAGTTCCCCTCCTCAGTGCAGATGGGGGAACATTGGTCACCGATAAGAAAGAAATCCTTCAATGCTGGGCAGAGCATTTCAGCAAAATCTTAAATGCAACTTCCTTCTTCAATGATGAAACCATCAACTGCCTTCCTCAAGTTCCCACCAATGAGACACTTGATGACCTGCCAACCATAGTGGAAGTAAACAAAGCCATCCAGCAACTCTCCAGCGGCAAGGCACCTGGTCCTGACTCCATCCCAGCAGAGATATACAAGGCAGGTGGGCCGGTCCTAACAGAGCAGCTTCACCAAGTCTTCACAAACATATGGATGAACGAGACCATGCCACAAGATTTCAAGGACGCGTCAATAGTCCACCTTTATAAACGTAAAGGAAACCGCCAATCCTGTGACAACCACCGAGGCATCTCCTTGCTTTCAATTACAGGGAAGATACTCGCCAGAATTCTTCTCAATCGCCTCACAGCCCATCTCGATCAAGGTCTTCTTCCTGAGAGTCAATGTGGCTTCAGAAAAGAACGTGGAACTGTTGTCATGATTTTCGCTGCAAGGCAGCTGCAAGAGAAATGTCAGGAACAGAACTGCGAAATGTTCTCCACTTTCATTGACCTTACCAAGGCTTTTGATACAGTCAGCAGAGAAGGACTGTGGAAGATTATGGCAAAGTATGGATGTCCACGAAAGTTTGTCCAAATAGTTTCATTTATTTCATGACGGCATGCAGGCAAGAGTACAGGAAAATGGTGAACTGTCTGAACCCTTTCCTGTCACCAATGGAGTGAAGCAAGGATGTGTCCTGGCACCAACACTGTTCAGCCTCATGTTTTCAGCCATGTTGATGAATGCCTTCGAGAACGACGACATTGGAATAGACATCAACTACCGTATGGATGGAAAGTTATTCTTCTTCTTCTTCGTTCATCCGGAGTTTTTTTTCGGATGTGATTGCGTTGTGCCTGTTTACAGCAGAGCTGCGTTCTTGCGCCGTTAGGCCGACACATCCGACTTCTGCGGGCATTTGTTGACCGGGTTAACCTTCCCGGGGGTTTCTTAGGACGTTTGACTCTCACTGTTGTGGTGTTATCCCCCATCCCAGCTGGTCCATATAGAACAGCCAAAGATCCTGGTCAGCCCTCAAGGGAAGGCAGGGGCAGACCATGGGCATTCCCCGCCATCCAAGGAGGCTTCCATACTTGCAGAGCCGATACATAGCGCTCTGGTACTGGGCTCACCCAAGGAATCGTCACGTCCTGCACATGGCTGCTTAGCCTCACTTCCGTATATTGGGCCTTCCGTTCACCATAGGCTGTTCTTCCGGAAACTAGAAGTATGCAGTCTGCAGATGACATCCACACAGTGAGCTTTCGATTCGGACTTTCCATGTAATGGATTTGCTAGCCAAGCAATATTCCATTTCGTGCCACTAGGACACTTTTCCACCTTTTATGAAGCCCACACAGTGGGCTTTTGATTCAGACTTTCCACGTAATGGATTTGCTATCCAAGCAATATTCCATTTCGTGCCACTAGGACACTTTTCCACCTTTTATGAAGCCCACACAATGGGCTTTTGATTTGGACTTTCCAGGTAATGGATTTGCTATCCAAGCAATATTCCATTTCATGCCTCTGGGTCTTCATGCACCTTTAAATGTCAACCTGTATATAGTTAAAGTAATCTGCGGTCAACTTTAGCTTGTTGATATCTCCATAGAGCTTGTCCTCAAATGAAGCAGGTGTGGGCCAAAATATCTTTCTCTGTTCTGCATACGTTGGGCAATCCTGCAGCAAATGTTTTGCTGTCATTTTTCCAGTTCTACAATTACATTCATCGGTATCTCCTATCTTTAGTTTATTGAACAAGTGGTATTTCAGCCTGTTATGTCCTGTGCGGAGTCTGAAGATTGCTACTTGTTCTCTTCGGTCGAGTTTGTAATATGCATCATCCTTCTGATGGCCTGGATGCTCTGATTCCCATTTGGTTCTATAAGTGCTTTTTATCAACCTCTTTGCCTCATTATAGGTTATGTCTATGTCAGGCTGTGGTAGTCGTCCGCCCTCTTTTGCCAGTCTGTCAGCCTCTTCGTTTCCAGGTATACTGCAATGTGATGGGATCCACTGTATTACAACTTTTTTGGATTTCTGGCATAGACCATGGAGTGCTGCTCTTAGGTCAGTTAGTTCTGTGCTGTTATTGCTCTTCAGTATTGAGACAGCTGACTTTGCATCTGTGAAGATAGCTATTTGCTTCCCTTTATTTTCCTCCATCAGGAGCATTTCTGCTGCAGTTTTCAGAGCCTCTACCTCCGCTTTGAAGTTACTTGAAAATTTTCCAGTTGCCATTGAATGTGTTTTTTTCGCTCCATTTTTTAAATTTAGGAGAATTCCTCCTCCTCCATTCTCTATTGAATTTTTGGCTGATCCATCTGTATATGCATGGGTCCAATTCCTGCTTGGGTAATGTTCTTTTATGTAGTTTAGGGTTATTTCTCTTCTTTCGGTTTCATGCTGAGTGTTCTTTTTCTCAATACCAGGAATGTTTTCTATCATCTCAGGCAGTTGCTGCTGTCTCCAAGCTGGGAACTTGTGTGCATTGTGTATGGGCTTGACTGTTGATATGTTAAGAATAGGATCTGACCTAATCCTTCGTTTTGCAGTTTCTACAAAGTTGCTACGCTTCAGTCTTCCCTTTCCAAAACCATTAAATCTGTTGTACATAGGGTGGTCTGTCAATCTTCTAAATTTTTCTGCTTGTTGCTGGGCTCTGCTATCTCTTCTATCCTGCATTGGTTGTAAACAAGTGATCTTTTCTAATTCATTAATAGGCGTTGTCTTCAGGCTTCCAGTTATGATTCGCATTCCTTGATTTTGGACTCTACTTATTTTGTTAAAGTTTGACTTAGCTGCTGTTGCCCAAGCTGCAATGCCATATTCCAGTACTGGCCTCACCCGTCCAGTATATAACTTCTTGAGAACTTTCTCATCTGCTCCCCATGTTGTACCAGCAAGCTTTTTCATGATTGCCATTCTTTGCCTTGCTCTTGTTTGATTTTTCTCAACCTGTGTCTTCCATGTCAGGCGACGATCAAAGGTGACTCCTAGATAGTTTGGATTTTCTTCATGGCGCAATATTTTTCCATTCAATACCAGCTTAGGTTGCTGAGTTTTAGTCGAGAGGGAGAACACTGTGCATGTTGTTTTCTCCTCACTTATCTTCACTAGCCATGATTTTGACCAGTCCTCTAGCGCTAATAGGGCTTGCTGTATTCTGCTGTTAGCTGTACTAATATATTCTTCAGATGTCCATATGGCTAGGTCATCTGCAAAGGATGATGTGTGTACTCTGGCTGGAAAATTTTCCGTGATGTCGTTTATATATGCTAGGAATAATGTTGGTGAAAGAACTCCTCCTTGGGGGACACCTTGCTCCAACAGCATCATTTTGCTGGTTTGTCCTTGTACTTTTGTCCTGGCAGTTCTGTTCTCAAGGTAGTGGCTGATCCATTTGTACATTTTCCCGCAAACATGCATTTTTTGCAGTTTTACTTTCAGTCCTTCCTTCCATACTTTATCAAATGCTTTTTCTAAATCTATCCAGACTGCTAGTGTGTGCTTTTTCTCTTGGAAGGCATCCTCTATTTCCTGAGCTATATAGGTTATTTGATCTTCAGTAGATCTGTACTTTCTGAATCCTGCTTGGTGAGGTGTTAAGAGTTGGTTTTCTTCCAGATGCCATGTTAGCCTGCCATTGATAATGCGTTCCATTAATTTTCCTACACAGCTAAGAAGACTGATAGGTCGATAGCCATTTGGTTCTTCCAGGTCTTTTCCTTTCTTTGGGACTGGTATTAGTATAGCTTCCTTCCATGCCTGTGGGACTATTCCCCTCTTCCAGCTGTAATTTAGGACTGCTAGTAGTTTCTTTTTTGCCTTAGTGCCTAGTCCTATTAGCATTTCATTTGTGATTCCATCCTTTCCTGGTGATGTCTTCTTTTTTAGGGTATTCATTGCCTGTTCCATTTCTTCCATTGTTAGATTTGCCATCATATATTCTGCTGCTGTCTCTGTATATGTATGATGTATCTGTTTATCTTTGATTGCTTTCTTCTGTTCGGCTGTAATATCAATGTGGTTTGCACTGGCATAGTGTTCCATTAGTGCATTTGCAGCCTTTTTTCCTGTAAGCAAGGCATTTCCTTGTTTAATTGTTATTTGTTTGTTTCTAGGTCCTTCATTGTTCATGGCTTTCACTAGTTTCCATAGTTTGTTTCCATCCCTGTCAAAATTCAGGTTTTCTGTTTTTTTCCTCCAACAATCTCTTGTTGTTTGATTTACTGTTCTTTTATATTTTGCTGAGATGGCTTTGAGAGAGATGTTCGCTTCAGTTGTTTGTTCTCTCTCTGCGGTCTTCCTAGCATCTTCAACTTTGTCCTCCAAAAATTGTAGTTCTTCAGTCCAGTATGGTTTGTAATTTTTCCTTGCTCCTCTTGGAATAGACTCAGTGGCCGCCTGTATTATTGCTCTGTTTAGACTTTCCACCATTTGCTTCATGTTGCCATATCGTGTATTTACGTTTTCACAATATTTGTCTGTTAGTATGGCAAATCTGTCCCAATCTGCTCGTTTGTAATTCCAACGGGGCAAAGGCTTTTGCTCCTGTGGAACATACTCCATATTTATTACAAGCTTGATTGGTCTGTGGTCACTACCTGCTAATTGGTCCAGCACATGGCGATCAATTTTGTGGAGGATGTCTCCTGTGCAGAAAGCTAAGTCTGGAGTAGAAGTGGTAATCCATCTTCTGGAGTAGAAGCTCGGTGTGTCATCCGCTTTGTTAAGTAGATGGAGATTTGAGTCTATTTCCCAGTCCTCCACTTCATCTCCTCTTTTGTCAGTATCTGGGTATCCCCATCTTTCTGAACGGCTATTAAAGTCTCCGACAACAATGCAATTTGTGTCAGTTATTTCCATGTTTGAGAGTGTAAGATCCTTATCTGCCGGGCTATATAGATTGTAAATTCTTATTTTCACGTCCTTTATCATTATATCAACACCTATAATTTCCGTTTGGTTGTCAGAGATCACAGATACTTCGCTGCAAGGTATTGTAGTTCGTGTAAGTATTACAACTCCTCCTTTGTGTCCTTCGCGGTCGAAACGTGTGGCCTGATATCCCTCGACTGAAAATGTGCGATTGGCGTTGAGGTGTGTCTCTTGAATGCATGCCACATCTATTCTATCTTTATGAAGACACTGTGTTAGGGAGGCTTTCTTGTTATAAACTCCTTCTGCATTCCATTGTAGTATGTTGAGTGTCCGGGGTGTTTGGTCAATAGCTCTTAACCTACTCCTCTGTGCCTTGACTCCACAGCACAGGGGAAGGTGACCACCAGTAGTCATGGGTGGACCCCCTCGAGGCAGGGGGCCCGGCACTATCACCGCCTGATGGGACTTCACGGGATTAGCACCATAACGATTAATTTTCATCTGTGGCATCATGAAATGATAAAGTTACGTTGCACTTCTTTGTCAAGCCTGTGGCTCAGTACATCCGATTTCGACAAGCATTTGTTCGGGATGCTTTCCCTAGCCTTTGACTGTCCCCAGTCTACCTACAAGGCAGCAGGTTTGTGCGTCACTTCGTCTGGTCCCTCTCCCTTGACCTGTCCGACATGGGTGACCCTACCAGTAGCTGTGCTACCGTCGGCATAGCTCTTGGGGTCATTGGAACGCTCAAGCCCCTCTACCTCGTCAAGGTGGACGCACGGCAGAGGGGGAAAGTTATTCAATCTCAGAAGGCTGAAAGCTAAAACCAAAATTAACAGCGACACCGTCAGAGAGCTCCTGTTTGCTGATGATTGCGCTCTATACGCCAACTCAGAGGTGGACATGCAACATAATGTTTCAGCTTTCTCACATGCCTGTGCCAACTTTGGGCTCAATATCAACTTGGAGAAGACTGTAGTTATGTACCAGCCAGCTCCAGGAAGTAATCACACTGTGCCGAATATCAAAGTGAATGATCATAGACTAAGTGTTGTGGACAAATTCACTTATCTTGGCAGCACCGTGTCACAAGCTGCCACAATTGATGACGAAGTGAATGCAAGAATCTCCAAGGCCAGTGCGGCCTTTGTGCCATAAGGCAGATACCCGCGGTTGACGTCATCAATAATAGGTAGAGAATCCTGAAGCCCAAAAGCTTACGGATATCTAGGAGACTAGGAATAAACGGGGAATCGTCACTCTGACATAGGCAGACAACAAGAAAAGGACTTTCTCTGTGTGTGATTCAGAAGGAGAGGACGTGTCTTCCAGAGAGCCGTGGGTGAAGCGCCATATGCGACTTATTCCGAGCTTCGGCGAATAGAGTCAGGAGGAAAGATCGATTGGCAAATGGATACTTAAGGCAGAACCCGAATCCTAGACGTGATACAACTCAGAACAGCGAAATGGCAGGTCTACGCCTCAAGGAGAACATTTTGAAGAAGGCAGGGAGTTTCGTGAAATGTTAATTAATTAAACGCCGCTCCTACATCTCGGGGGCAGTTTAATAACAAGCGATAATTATCCACTGTTATTTGTTCCGCTCGACACGAAATAAAAGTGTGAGTCTTGTTTCTTCTTTGGAGTCGTCTGATTACTCGTCACACTGTTCAAAGGTGAGTGTTTAAAACTGAGTCAAATGTCATTTCACCTCCCAACCACATGGCACTTTGGCAGACTGTACAAGAATGTATGGGACAGAACTAGAATAAGCCTGCAAACAAAGCTAAAAGTCTACAAAGCAGTTGTATTATCCACACTGCTATATGCTTGTGAAACCTGGACTGTTTATCAGCGACACGCTAGGAAATTAAACCACTTCCACGCAGTCTGCCTAAGGAAGCTACTGAAGATTAAATGGCAAGACAAGATTCCAGACACTGAAGTCCTAGAAAGAGCATCCATGCCCAGTATCCACACTATACTGATGAAGAATCAGATTCGTTGGGCTGGTCACTTGACTCGCATGCCAGATCACAGGCTCCCTAAATGAATTTTTTACAGCGAACTGCGTTGTGGCAAACGCTCCCAAGGTGGCCAGAGGAAACGTTTTAAAGACACTCTGAAAATTTCACTGAATGCTTTTGGAATTCATCATGACACCTGGGAGGCTGCAGCCAGAGACCGAAATTCGTGGCTTGCATCATTACGCAAAGGTGCAGTCATATGTGAGGCAACCAGGACTGCAAGAGCTGTGAAGAAAAGGCAGGACAGAAAAACCACTGCAGGAAATCTTCCTCCAGAGACGTCAAGCATTCTTTTCCGACATTGTCAAAGAACATTTCGAGCCAAAATAGGCCTTATCAGCCATCTTAGAACCCACGGCTCCACACCTTCAACCCCACTGGATGAAATGAATGGTCATCATCATTCTTGATGGACAAACAACACAACACAGAGTCTGAACACAAGGATTGTGCAAACATGGGCCACATTCAAGAGCCAAGTATCTAGTGTCATGTGTAGAGTCTGAACACAAGGATTGTGCAAACATGGGCCACATTGCAGAGCCTAGTATCTAGTGTTATGTGTAGAGTCTGAACAATGTCACTCTGCCCCTTCCACGTCTGGGGGGGGGGGGGGGGAGATCAACAGAGACAATCAGCATCTATACCCCTCCTTTCTGTGGGGACAGTTATGTATATACACCACACTCTTCCACTTCGGGGGGGGGGGGGGGGGGGGGGGGGGAAATGGATCAACAGGGACAGTTAGGTATGTACACCCTTCCACTTCTGCTTGGGGAGATCCACAGGGACAGTTACGTATATGCACTCTTCCACTTCTGCTGGGGGGAGATAAACAGGGACAGTTAAGTATGTGCACTCTTCCACTTCTGTGGGGGAGATCAACAGGGACAATCAGGATGTACACTCTTCCACCTCTGATGTGGGAGTGTATGGGCTTGTCGTAAATCTCATGACACTGATTCTTCATCATAATCATAAAACGTTTGTTTTGTAATGTGCTGCAGTACCAGTGATAGCAATAAGGATTCTATCTGGCAAGTCACTACGTGTTGAACAACATTTCAGCCGTTCATTGTACATATACTTGAAGAGTTTCAACATTAACCTCCTTTAATTATGTATGAGAGAAAATATTCAGCACAGCCATGAAAAATAGATAGCGCGATCATAA
This sequence comes from Cepaea hortensis, assembly GCA_963921405.1. Taxonomy (NCBI): domain Eukaryota; kingdom Metazoa; phylum Mollusca; class Gastropoda; order Stylommatophora; family Helicidae; genus Cepaea; species Cepaea hortensis. The sequence goes on from OY992876.1 coordinate 433,205,828, forward strand.
CACAAAATTAAAAATGGCGGCGCCCTGACTAAACTAATTACTATAGTGCACCTGTATTTATTTATAATTAGAACTGGCAATTTAATTACTAAAATTAGACAGAATACATATTTCATTTGTAGCAGTAATTTATCTGTGTACTTGTATAATTTTTCAATATTTGACATGACTGACAATAATTTTGAAAGCCAGTTTTCAGACCTGTCTGTATAAACTTGTTAAGGAGTAATGTTTTTTCTTAGCAGCTCAGCAGTTCATACTTATTTAAGTTTAAATAACATTCTGTGAAACAAGTTATGGTTTTTTTAAAGTTAGTAATTAATTATTAATTGCTCACTTGTAGATACATATTAATGTAATTATAGAGCAGAAGTATTTTATTAGCGAAAATGACTGCTTAATTTATGCAGTAGTTACAAATTTTCTTACAGTATTGCATGATATCTAATCAACAAAAGTAAGCTGTCGCAATGCAATGGGCACATCAAGACAATATGAGTACATTTTCATTAATTCTTCTTTGACTTACTACAAATATTTCAAATGACATTTAATTAATATAAATGGGCAGCTATTTTTATTGTTAATTAGGCCATGGCACATCCTATCAACAGGAATGTGACCTTTACTTTCCTTTTACAAAAACACACAATAAAATATACATCTTGCCAAGTTCGTTAGCAATGCGACAGACATTTAATGAATAGACAATTGGCGGCCATTTTTATTGTTAATTAGGTCACAGCACATCCTATAGAAAAATATATAACATGTCAAATTAGGCCTTATCGTCCCGGACACAATGATATATGGTACTATGTTGTTTGTTTAAAAATAAATAAGCCATGGTTACAGAAGGCAGAATTTCTTAGCTCCCAATCTACTGGGTCACGTTTGCTCAGATTCCTTTGCACTTCCTGGTTGTAGATCACGACACAAAAATATCAATAACTCCGCTTAGAATTGTCGTAGTCTTCATTGAGATACCATTGGATTCGTCTTGCCAAGCTGTATCCAACTGTGATGGTTTCATAAGTAAAAACCCAATATTTAAATATTGTCAAAAATGCTACTAGTACTACAGTAAATGATGAATGAGTTTGTATACTAGCTAGTACTGCAGCACATAATGGATGAATTTGTAAACTAGCTAGTACTACAGTACATGATGGATGAGTTAGTACACTAACTAGCGGTAGCGAGTAACAGAACGCGAGTGACTGTACACTAGTGATTGCATTTTCATCCGCAACCCGATCCGAAACTGGAAACCGTGCCTACGCAGAAGGATCCATTGGGTCCCAAAAAATGGCTATGTAAAGATGATGCATGCTTCCGACATCATTCATTCATTCAAATATCATGTGACAATAACAAACACCATCTTAGTTTCTGCAGAATAGATCAGTCTAATATTTCGTGCATAGCGATTGGTTGAAATTATCATGGCTTTTAAATAAATTTCATTATTTGCCATATGGTAAGTAATTTTATTTGTTAGCGCTGTTTGTAGAAATCATAGATTACTTTTAGATGCATTTTCAAAATTTGCATCCGTTTTTACATATATTTGGAGAGTTTCATCATGGACCATCATCGACCGGTGGTAGAAGAAAAAATTTATGCGGACATGTTGTGTCTTTGTGAATGGAAATCAAAGATGGCGGCTCTGCGAATATCGATTGGACTAGGCCGTGCATACTTTTTACACCCAAAACGTGCCATTTGAACTACTCAAGTTAAAGAGAATACAAGATTAAAGATTATTAATAATTTATCTGTATACTTTTGCTATTTTGTTTTATCATTTAACATGACAGAACATATTTTTGAAGTCAGTTTTCATATCCGCCTATGATCCGCTTGAGACAATCTTGCATGGCGACTTCATGCCTGATAATTGATAATTTTTGAAGACTAAATTTTTAAATGTTACTGTTGCATTGCTTTAATCATTGTTTTCAAATGGGTATTTACTAATGAGAAAAGAGATAATGCGAATATCGATTGGACTAGGTCGTGCATACTTTTTACACCCAAAGCGTGCAATTTGAACTACTCAAGTTAAAGAGAATACAAGATTAAAGATTATTAATAATTTATCTGTATACTTTTGCTATTTTGTTTTATCATTTAACATGACAGAACATATTTTTTAAGTCAGTTTTCATATCCGCCTATGATCCGCTTGAGACAATCTTGCATGGCGACTTCATGCCTGATAATTGATAATTTTTGAAGACTAAATTTTTAAATGTTACTGTTGCATTGCTTTAATCATTGTTTTCAAATGGGTATTTACTAATGAGAAAAGAGATATTGGAACACAAAGGAGAGTTTTGCAGTTGCAAAATCCTGAACAAGTTTTGGTTCAAGATCCCGACACTCACATGTGAATATCCCTGCTTGATCTAATTGACGTACAGGCATAATTGAGATACTGTTGGATTTGGTTTTTCAAGGGGAATCTACTCTGATCTTTGTAATATTGGACCTTCTGTTATACACCAAAAGTTTTAGGCCGACAAAGTGTTTTTTCTGGATTTTTTTCGAGTCTGTTCACGAATAGTAAGTTAATCTGTCTTATAACTCCTGAAAGTAAACAGAAGACAACTTTTTACTGCATTTATGAATCCCTTGTCCAATTTTACATAAATGTGAAGAGTTTCAACACTGCTGATGTTTGCTGGAGTTCAGAAAAAAAAAATATTTCGTGATATGGCCGTCGTAATACAAAATTCAAGATGGCGGCACCCATACAATACAATAGTACTAAACTTTAGCGGACCTATATTTATTTATAACTAGCTGACCCGGCCCGGCTTCGCCCAGTCCCTGGCGGGGATCTATCTATCTATCTGTCCGCCTCTCCCTCCGTCTATCCCTCCCTCCCTCCCTCCCTCCCTGTCTGTCTGTCTGCCTAATAATTTATTGGTTGCAGTTCGAACATTTCGCTTAATGCTAGGATTATTTTTTTTTTATGTTGTCGTATAATTTTCATGTAAAATATAATGTTGTCGTATAATTTTCATGTAAAAAATTATGTGGTGGTATCGAGAACAACCTTAGATAAATGAAGACCAACTTACAAACAGCATTAGAAAGAGCACTTGAAAGATCTTTACATCTTCCCCTAACAATTAACTTGGGTAAATGGAACGGCGGCAGCGGCAGCAGCAGCAGCAGAAGAAAAAGGAGGGGGAGGAGGAGGGGGAGGAGGAGGGGAGAAGGAAGGGGAGGAGGAGGAGGGGGAGGAGGAGGAGAGGGAGGAGGAGGGAGGAGGAGGAGGTGGAGGGGGAGGAGGAGGGGGAGGAGGAGGAGAAGGAGGGGAGGAGGAGGAGGATTATAACGCATATGCCTGTAGATAACTGTAGCGAAAAGGTCCACCTATTTGAGAAATATGCAACAATTTTACATATATAGTAATGCTATTAAAAGTTATGTCCCCTTGCTAAATTAAAATATTAAATAATATTAAGTAAATAACTGTTTGTACACTAACAAACTATGACAGTTGGCAGCACCAAAATGAGAAGAAGAAGTGTAGAAAATTTCATCTCAATCGGATGAAATCAATCATCTGAATCGCGAACGCATAAACAACATACATACTTACAGACAGACATCACATTTTATATATATAGATTAGAACTGGTAATTTAACTACTAAAATTAAACAGAATGCAAGTGTCATTTGTAGCAGTAATGTATCTGTATACTTGTATAATATTTCAGCATTTGACATGACTGAAAATAATTTTGAAAGCCAGTTTTCAGACCCGTCTCTGTAAACCTGTAAGTGTAAGGAGTACTTAACTTATTTCTTAGCAGAGCACCAATACTTAACTATTTAAATTTAAATAAAATACTGTGAAATAAGTTATGGTTTTTTTTTTAAAGTTAGTATTTAATTATTAATTGCTCACTTCTAGATACAGAACAGTGTAATTATTGAGCAGTAGAAATCCATTATTAGCGAATATTTTATTTACTTATTTTTTTTAAAGATTTAATATTTTAATAATTAACTAACTACTGCTTAATTTATACAGCAGTTACAAACTTATTTACTTACATTAATGCATGATATTTAATTAACAAAAGAAAGCTGTCGCAATGCAGTTGGTACATTAAGACAATATGAGTACATTTTCATGAATTGTTCTTTCACTAACGACGAACATTTCACATGGCATTTAATTAATATAAATGGGACTACTGCTCTATGCGCCACCTTGGGCTTAAGAGGAAAGACTAACTAATATATTGCAGGAAATGTTATCAACAATAGAAAGATAATGCAGTGTATAGTGAACAGATCAAGGAAATGTAAGTACATTTTCATTTATTTTTGAGGGAGGATCATTAATTGTTAATTAGATCACGGCACATCCTATCGAAAAATAAATAATACGTCAAGTTAGGCCTCGCCACCCCGGACGCAATGATATATGGCACTACGTTGTCCGTTTAAAAATAAACAAGCCACAGTAATAGAAGGCAGAATTTCTCAGCTTCCAATTTAAGGGCCGGGATACAATCTTCCTTATCTCTTAGGTCATCATTACACTTCCTGGTATTAAATTACGTCACCAAAAAATGCATAACTCCGCTTAGAATTAACGTAAACACTTCGTTGAGATACCGTTGGATCCGTCTTGTCAAGCTGTATCTAACTGGTATGATTTCATAAGTAAAAATCCAATTTTTAAATATTGACCAAAACTGCTACTGTACCGTACTGCACGGCCACTTCTTACCTGCCAACAACACGGACTGATTTCCCGTCCAATTGCTCACCAGCAGACGTGATTTCAGCAATCATCATTGGCACCCCGTGAGGAGGCAGTGACACCTGGAAGTTGGAGCTGGACGTCATATCTGCCCTTCAACGCTCGATGTTGGTAAGCTTCTGTGCAGACTTGGTTTGATTCTCAGCGCCGGCCAGTCGCCATCTTGTAACATCACGTGACTGTATGACTGTATGACAATTCTGGAGGCTGCACCGGCAGATGAAGAGACCGGAGATGCCTGGTGCACATGGTACCGTTTATGATGATAACAACAGAGAGAACAAACTGAAGTATCTGGGGATCACATTTGACAGGAGCCTGTCCGTCAAGCACCATGTGGAGACGGTTGTGACAAGGTCTCAAAAGGGACTCAATGCACTTAAAACTATGGCTGCAATGGACACAGCAGAAAATGCTTTTCACACTATACCAGCACTTGATCCTCTCAGTGATTGATTATGGACTAGGACTGCTCACTGTCTCAAAGAGTCAGCTGGTGAAATTAGAGTGCATACAGAACGAAGCTATGCGAGTCATTCTGGGATGCACCAGAGACACCCCAGTAGTGTGTATGCGTTACATCCTTGGTCTGCCGACTGTTGCTGGTAGGCTCAAGGTGATGCGGGTGAAGGCATACCTCAGAGTAGCTGCAGGCACAGATCACCCGTTGCATGAGGCGCTGGATGCCGTTAAGAGTCAGCGACTGATAAGAGGGAAATAATGGATGGCTCAGGCGGAGGATACGATCAGACAGGTGTGCCGCTTGGAGAACATTAGGCGAGGAGAGGAGGGGTCAGGGTGCCAGCGGAGCAGTCAGACTTGTGCAGAGTTATAATCACATTAAGCCGGGAGTGCAGGGAGTGGCCAGCAGGGGCCACGGAAGTGGAAAACCAGCAATTAATTCAGGACAATGCTCGCTCGGGTGATGTGATTATCTACACAGATGGGTCGGTGTTGAGAGGTAGGAGAAGTGCCTGGGGTTTCTTAGCCAAAGCTAATGGTCGACGTTTGGTGCAGGAGAGCCTGAAATATGATACCACAACATCTAGCTTAAGAATTGAGGTGGAGGCGGTCAGTGCAGCTTTCCCCTGGATGGAGAATACGATACACACACACACACACACACACACACACACACACACATCGTGATTGTAACTGACTCAGAAAGCATGCTGAGGAAGGGGAGGACAGGCAAGCTTCGGGCAGAGTGGCTTGCTTCGCTTCGGAGGTCACGGGTGGCAAGCATCGCCTGGATCTTTTCTCCGGGGCATGCCGGTGTGCTGGGGAATGAACAGGCGGACAGATTGGCTGGCTCTGCAAAACTTGATGGAGTATTTATGCATGACAAGGCAGACGTGGTTGCGGCCTTATGGTCGCACGTGTACACCTCGGAGGAGCAAATGGATCACCATGTTCTGGCAAGAATGAGACAGCGAGGAATGACGAGGGGATCTGGCCGACGCTCGACGCTCAGAGGAAAGGCGAGACGGACATATAATCAGATTGCTACTGGTACTATTGGTGTTGGAACTCTTCTCTGGCTGCTGAGGATGGGGACGGAGCGCTTATGGGAATGCCCGAATGCTGTGATGTCGGTTCTTAAATCTATCACCGGGAAGGTTAACCCGGTCAACAAATGCCCGCAGAAGTCGGATGTGTCGGCCTAACGGCGCAAGAACGCAGCTCTGCTGTAAACAGGCACAACGCAATCACATCCGAAAAAAAAAATCTATCATAGGTTCCTGGCCTTCTTACCACTGTACTATTACATCTGGGTTGCTGCAGGGATCTGCCTTGTCCCCAGTACTCTTTAATTGGTACACCAGCAAAGTCGCAGCTATTGAGACACCAGGTGTGGGTAGAATCTTGACATTTACAGATGATGTGCTGGTGTACAGACAGGGCAGAGACAGGGCCAGTTTAGCGAAAGACTTACAGGTGGCAGTAAACAGGGTGGCGGAGTGATGCAGGGACGCAGGGGCCATTATACACCTAGACAAGGCATCGGTTGTGTGGTACTCCCTGGATAACCAGATCGCCAGGGCAGATGTCCCAGGTATTATGTTGAATGGATGTCCTGTCCTCTTAGTCGAGAGAATAAATTGAAGTACTTGGGCATAACCTTTGACAGGTGTTTGTCTTTTAAGTATCACGTTGAGGGTTTGGTGGTAAAGGCTGGTAGGGGACTTAATGTATTGAGGGCTATGGCAGCAACCGGGGTAGATCAGAGGATTCTGTACAGGCTCTTTCAGCAGTTAATAATTTCTGTCACTGCTGACAGTATCAAAGAGCCAGGTTGAAAGGTTCGAGCGCATACAGAATGCTGCCATGCGGTTAATCCTGGGGTGCACAAAGGACATACCAATTATATGCATGATGCAAATCCTGGCGCTACCAACAATGACGGATAGGCATAGGGTCCTTCAGGCCAAATGGTACCTGAGAGTTGCCGCAGACAGGGATCACCCGCTGCATGCAGCAATGGATATGGTAAAGGGTCATAGACTAAGACGAGGCAGGTCCTGGATGGCACCGGCAGAACTTTCTATAAGTCAGGTCTAGAGACCATCAATCGTGACAGAGAGTGGGTTGAAGTTCCAGAAGACATGACGGACTGGCACAATGTAGTAATAACACTGGGTCGTGAGTGCAGAGAATGGGCAGCGGGCCGCACTGAGTTTGAAGTGCAACAGCTGATCCAGAGCAACACACATCAAGATGACATAGTCATCTACACCGATGGGTCAGTGGTGAGAAACAGACGTAATGGCTTGGGCTTTATTGCAAAGGCTAATGGACGATTCTTGAAAAAAGGAGAGTATGGCATATGAGACTACGACCTCCAGCATGAGCATGGAGGTGGAGGCAGTAACAGCGGCATTCCGGTGGCTAGAGGAGACTACTGCAACACATGTTGTATTCATTACGGATTCAACGAGTATGCTTAGTAAGGCGGAGAAAGGAATGTTTCGTGTGGAACGGCTCTCGTCGCTTCAGAGGTCACAGATTGTGAGAATTGTATGGATAATTTACCCTGGCCATTCGGGGGTACGGGGGAATGAACAGGTGATAGGCTAGCAGGGAATGCACCTCTTGGTGGTAGTTTGCCTATGAACAAGGGGGAGGTGGTCGTGCACTTGTAGGACCAGGGGGAAAAGGCGGAGGAACAGATTGAGAACCCATATGTGGAAATAATGAGATTGCGGGGGATCGGCAGGGATTCTGGAAGAATCTCAAAACTGAGAGGGAAGACCAGGATAACGTTTAATCAGATAACGGTGGGAACGATTAGTAGTATAACTCTTCGCTAACTGTTGAACGAGGGGACGGAGCACGTATGGGAATGTCCTGAGTGCAGTGATGTCGGTTCTTAACTCATCTCAGCTCAACATGACAAAAACTCGGAATAATCAAGGAAACAAAATGAATCATTTGTTGAGATCCCAAGAATAAAGTCATTTTATAACAACGGTCAACCAGGGGAAGACGAGGAAAAAGAAGACCTCGATCGTTTTTACTTCTTCTAATTTAATGTTGACCCATGTTAATTTCGCAAGTCGTTTGCAGAACTCAGAGCGTCGCTGCAATCATGGCAAGCCAGAAACACGCTAGAAGAAACACACGCCAGCTCCTCGGTGTCCTCCATCTTCTGGTCGACCCCAGCCTGCCCTCAAAGAACTAGATGCCCTTCCAGGAACCAGCCTCTCCCTCCAGGGAACAGCCTCCTCTTCCAGGGATCAACCTTCTCTTCCAGGGATCAACCTCCTCTTCCAGGGATCAACCTCCTCTTCCAGGGAACAGCCTCCTCTTCCAGGGATCAACCTCCTCTTCCATGGAACAGCCTTCTCTTCTAGGGATCAGCCTCCTCTTCCGGGGACCAACCTCCTCTTCCATGGAACAGCCTCCTCTTCCAAGTATCAACCTCCTCTTCCAGGGAACAGCTCCTCTTCCATGGAACAGCCTTCTCTTCGAGGGAACACCCTCCTCTTCCAGGGAATCAACATTCTCTTCGAGGGAACAGCCTCTTCTTCCAAGGAACCGCATCCTCTTCCAGGGAACAGCCTACGCTTCCAGGGACCTCTTCCAGGGAACAACCTCCCCTGCCAGAAAACCATGTAGTATGAATCCATGGATGTAGGCCTGCATGTAAAGTCCTGGTCACCAATTATCTTTGTGATTGAGTTGTAGCAAGTAACCAAATTAGACATCAACGCTGCACATCAACACTGGACACACCCAGTTTTCTGATTTGACTATCTGTATGTACAATGTGAACTAAATGTGAGGCTTCACCAAGGAAGATCGGATCGTCATGCACTTGTTTTATTCTCATCATCTGTGTCTGTCCTTTATGAAATTAATTGTTGTGACCTCTCATTAAGCGTGCTTAATATATCTTGCATCTGATTTTGTGTGTGTGCAGTCAACTGAGTTTCATTTCTAGCTCCAGTTATTGTTGTCATCACAACCCAGACTACAGTCAATCAGAACCATAGAGGTGAGAGAAAGCACCACGTCTTTGTTACCGTATGTGTGTGTATGATGTGGCTATCACCACGGCCTGTTATTGTGTATGAGTGATGTGGCTATCACCATTGGCCATTGGCACCTTTCCGTCTTGACAGACGATAGTTTGGTACATTGTGCTTCAAAAAGGCTTAATAACTGTCATATGGCAATAACTACGATCAATGGCGGTGGCGAGTGTGGCTGGTAAGGCCAATTCTTGCTGCAAATGTTTGCCCACAGTAGGTGCATGTGAAAACATGGTCATTTCCACCATTTTGCACCATCTTACGTCTCTCACGCTCTGTGTGTGCTTTATCAGCAATCATTTTCTCCTTTGTCTTTATTCCATTTCTGATAGTTGCCCTCCATGCAACACGTTCAGCGGCGACGTGCTCCCAATCCCATTGTGCATTATCAATGCCTGTATCAATCATGTCCCGCTTACACACATCTTTGTATCGTAGTAGAGGCCGACCATGAGATCTCCTACCCGTCTGTAATTCACCAAAAAAGATGTCCTTTGGTATTCTACCATCATCCATCCTCCTAACGTGTCCTATCCATCTAAGTCTACGAAGACTGAGCATGGAATACACCGTCACACAACCTGATCTTTCCAATACTTCAGTATTTGTGATTTTGTCTTGCCACTTAATACCAAGTATTCTTCGCAGACACCGCATATGAAAGCTGTTTAAACGTTTCTCTTGGCGTGAGTAAGTTGTCCAGGTTTCACTGCCATAAAGAAGAGTACTAAGGACACAGGCTTGGTAGACGAGGACTTTTGTTTTGGCAGTAAGCTTCCTGTTCTCCCAGACTCTTTTTGCTAACATGTTCATTGTTGTTGCTGCCTTGCCAATCCTGATGTTGATTTCCTGATCGAGGGATAATTTGCTATTTACCTCTGATCCTAGATATGTAAAATGGTCTACTATCTCCAGTTCGGCGTCGTCAATAAAGATTGATGGTACACCATGTGCACCTTGTGACATAATCTGTGTCTTCTTTTTGTTAATTGTTAAACCAAATTCAGAACAAGCATTGGAGAATGCAGATAGTAGATGTTGCAGTTCTTCCTCAGAGTGGGTCGTAATCGCAGCATCATCCGCAAAAAGCAACTCTCTGATTAGTACCCTGCTAATTTTGGTCTTGGCCTTCAATCTCTGAGCATTATAGAGGCCACCATCTGAGCGTGAGTGAATGTATATACCGTCATCCTGATCACGAAAGGCATATTTCAGTAGAAGTGAAAAGTAAATCCCAAAGAGGGTGGGGGCTAGTACACAACCTTGCTTAACTCCACTCTTGATTTCAAACTCTTCTGAAGTTGAGCCATCAAACTTGATTATACCCTTCATGCCTGTGTGGAACGATTCCACAATGGACAGAAGAGTTGGTGGACAGCCAATCTTCTTTATTGCTTTGAACAGACCCTCACGACTGACCAAATCGAATGCCTTTGTGAGGTCGATGAAGGCAATAAACAGTGGCTGGTTTTGTTCCCGGCATTTTTCTTGCATCTGTCGCAATGAGAATATCATATCAATGGTAGACCGGTTCTGACGTAAGCCGCACTGTGATTCGGGGTAGACTTGATCTCCCAGGACTTGAAGTCTGCGCAGGACAATTCTGGCAAATACTTTCCCAACAATACACAGAAGTGAGATACCCCTATAATTGTTGCAGTCGCTCCGATCTCCCTTGTTCTTGTACAGCGTTATGATGTTTGAATCTTTGAAATCCTGTGGGACTTGTCCTTCTCGCCAGCATAGCTCTATTAGCTGGTGGATCTGTAGAGCGAGGGTGTCTTGCCCACTCCTGATCACCTCTATTGGAATCCCATCCTTACCTGGAGCCTTGCCAGATGCAAGCTCATTTATAGCACACTTAACTTCTGTTATAGTGGGAAGTGTGTCCAGGTGGTCAATAGTTGGCAGGGCCTCTATGGCGTTGAGGGCATCATCCGCTAGCTTGGTCTCACTTGAGTAAAGCTCTAAATAGTGCTCGACCCATCTATCCATCTGCTGTTTCTTATCAGTGATGATTTCTCCAGTCAAGGTTTTCAGCGGTGCACTTCTTTTGATCCTTGGACCACAGGCTTTCTTTATCCCTTCATACATGCTTCTGATGTTTCCCTTATCACTTGCGATTTGAATGGACTCACATAACTTGATCCAATAGTCATTCGCACACTGCCTGGCAGCCTTTTGTACATTCTTCCTCGCTTGCTTCAGCTCACTCAGAGTGTTACGCGTTGGTCTTTCCTTGTTTCTTAAGAGAGCTATCTTCTTTTTATCAATCAAGGGCTGCAGTATCTGGCTGTTTGCCGCAAACCAGTCCTGCCTCTTATGATCCACAGTGCCGTAAACCCCTACCGCTGTTTTATAAATAGTTTCCTTAAGTTTACTCCATTTATCATTTACTATACAATTTTCTGATGTATCATTGAAAGCGTCCTCAAGTTGCTGTTGAAATTCAAAGCACTTTCCAGGATCGTGAGTGTTAATAATATTAATCCTGGGGCTAGACTTGTGTTTAGCTGTGTAGATTCTCTTTGGTCTCAGTCTAACCCTTGCAACAACCAAAGAATAATCTGTATCACAGTTAGCACTGTGGTAACTTCGAGTTAATGATGTATGGTTCAGATGTTGTCTCCGTGTGATAATGAAGTCCAGCTGATGCCATGGCCGGATCTTGGATGTTTCCATGTGACCTTATGCATCTCTTTTGTTTTAAAAAAGGAGTTTGTAATACATAGGTCATTTCTAGTGCAATGCTCCAGCAGCCTTTGCCCATTATCATTCATGCGACCGATGTTGTATTTTCCAAGGCACACTGGCCATGAACTTGAGTCCTTACCCACACGAGCATTGAAATCACCGAGCATATAAATGTAGTCGGATTTTGGAACTGCCTTGATCGCAGAGTCTAGCTGCTCATAGAACGTATCCTTCACATCATCAGAGGAAGTGAGTGTCGGTGCATATGCAGTGAGAATGGTGGCAAATCCACAAGAGGTTGCCAAGCGCAGTGATAATAATCTTTCATTACCTCCAGCTGGGATATCAATCATTCCCAGTAGCGAATTCTTCACTGCAAAGCCCACACCGTGTTGCCTTTTTTCTGCCTGCCCTCTTCCCTTCCAAAAAAAGGTGTAATTGTTTTCCCTGAGTGACCCTTCCTCAGCGAGGCGAGTCTCCTGCAGGCCAGCAATAATATCAATGTTAAGACAATTGAGTTCAGCATCAATCACAGCCGTTTTTCTCACATCGTCAATATTTGTCAAGTCAGTGGAAAAACCTGGACACATGGTTCTCACGTTCCAGGTTGCAAGCCGTAGCTTGAGGTTTCTATAATTCTTTTTATTAGTACCTGGTGCATTGATTTTACAGCCTGCGATTCAGATTTTGTCCTAGCCCCAAGCACCCATTGAAGCAGGCAGGCTGTGGCGGATCAGCACCCAATTGGCCGGGGGCTGCCCAGCTTGAGGCGGGCGGTAGCTGATCAGTGACACCTGTAGGTGTCTCCCACCGTCAGAGGCAACGCGTGGCGCCCCATGTCTACGCCAATTGACAAGGACTTATAACCCGTAACAGTTGCCTCTCGCTTTGATTCCGAGACCGGTTAAGACCAGGGATGGAGTTATTGCCTCTCCATAGCACAAAGCCTGGGCTAAAATAAAGAAACCATGTGTTGCCCATGCAGCATGATCCCTCTCTCGGCCTGCCTAGTTCACTCCAGAGGAAAGTTAACACCTATACATCTGGAACAAGACAAGCTGCAGAAGCTGCCGGATCAGCAAAGCAATGCTCTAACTGTCCGCCTGTCGGAGCTTCGATCCTAGACCAGCTGCCAACCAAGGCTTAGGGCCTGGTCTGCCCTGCCATGACTTATTTTGTCTTTGGGTTGCATTTCCTCGCACCAGGATAAGGCTAGTACCCTCCCAATTGCGCTCTTCCGCCCGAAGAAACACGGTCTCTGTTACTGTGTGATGTGGCTATCACCACGGTCTCTGTTACTGTGTGCGTGATGTAGCTATCACCACGGCCTCTGTTATTGTGAGTGTGATGTGGTTATAAACACGGTCTCTGTTACTGTGTGATGTGGCTATCACCACGGTCTCTGTTATTGTGTGCGTGATGTAGCTATCACCACGGCCTCTGTTATTGTGAGTGTGATGTGGTTATAAACACGGTCTCTGTTACTGTGTGATGTGGCTATCACCACGGTCTCTGTTATTGTGTGCGTGATGTAGCTATCACCACGGCCTCTGTTATTGTGAGTGTGATGTGGCTATAAACACGGTCTCTGTTACTGTGTGATGTGACTATCACCACGGCCTCTGTTACTGTGTGCGTGATGTGGCTATAAACACGGTCTCTGTTACTGTGTGATGTGGCTATCACCACGGTCTCTGTTACAGTGTGTGTGATGTGGCTATCACTACGGTCTCTGTTATTGTGTGATGTGGCTATCACCACGATCTCTGTTGTGTGTGTGATATGGCTATCACCACGGTCTCTGTTATTGCGTGTGTGATGTGGCTATCACCACGGTCTCTGTTATTGTGTGATGTGGCTATCACCACAGTCTCTGTTATTGTGTGATGTGACTATCACAACGGCCTCTGTTACTGTGTGTGTGTGTGATGTGGCTATCACCACAGTCTCTGTTATTGTGTGATGTGGCTATCACCACGATCTCTGTTACTGTGTGTGTGATGTGGCTATCACCACGGTCTCTGTTATTGAGTGATGTGGCTATCACCACGGTCTCTGTTATTGTGTGATGTGACTATCACCACGATCTTTGTTACTGTGTGTGTGTGATGTGGCTATATCCACGATCTTAAATGTGTGATTTGGCTATCATCACGGCCTCTGTTACTGTGTGTGTAATGTGGCTACCACCACAGTCTGTTATTGTGTAATGTGGCTATTACCACGGTCTCTGTTATTGTGTGTGAGGTGACTATCACTACAGTCTCTGTTGTGTGTGTGATGTGGCTATCACCACGGTCTCTATTATTGTGTGTGTGATGTGGCCATCACCATGGTCTCTGTTATTGTGTTTGTGATGTGGCTATCACCACAGTCTGTTATTGTGTGATGTGGCTGTCACCACAGTCTGTTATTGTGTGATGTGGCTATCACCACAGTCTGTTATTGTGTGATGTGGCTGTCACAACAGTCTCCGTTACTCTGTGTGTGCTATGTGGCCATCACCATGGTCTCTGTTATTGCGTGTTTGATGTGGCTATCACCACGGTCTCTGTTATTGTGTAATGTGGCTATCACCACGGTCTCTGTTATTGTGTAATGTGACTATCACCACGATCTGTTACTGTGTGTGTGTGTGTGATGTGGCTATCACCACGGTCTCTGTTACTGTGTGTGATGTGGCTATCACCACGGTCTCTGTTACTGAGTGTGTGTGTGTGTGTTGTGGCTATATCCATGGTCTTTGTTGTGTGATTTGGCTATCATCACGGCCTGTGTTACTGTGTGTGTGTAATGTGGCTACCACCACAGTCTCAGTTATTGTGTGATGTGGCTATCACCATGGCCTCTGTTATTGTGTGATGTGGCTATCACCACGATCTCTGTTGTTGTGTGATGTGGCTATCACCACAGCCTCTGTTATTGTGTGATGTGGCTATCACCACGGTCTCTGTTATTGTGTGTGTGTGATGTGGCTATCACCATGGTCTGTTATTGTGTGATGTGGCTATCATCATGATCTCTGTTATTGTGTGATGTGGTTATCACCATGGTCTCTGTTATAGTGTGTGTGATGTGGCTATCACAACGATATCTGTTGTGTGATGTGGCTATCACCATGGTCTCTGTTATTGTGTGATGTGGCTATCACCATGGTCTCTGTTACTGTGTGTGTAATGTGGCTATCACCATGGTCTCTGTTATTGTGTGTATGATGTGGCTATCACCACGGCCTCTGTTATTGTGTGTGTGATGTGGCTATCACCATGGTCTCTATTATTGTGTGTGTGATGTGTCCATCACCATGGTCTCTGTTACTGTGTGTGTGATGTGGCTATCACCAGTCTCAGTTACTGTGTGTGTGATGTGGCTATCACCACGGTCTCTGTTATTGTGTGATGTGGCTATCACAATGGTCTGTGTTATTGTGTGATGTGGCTATCACCATAGTCTCTGTCATTGTGTGTGTGATGTGGCTATCACCATGGTCTCTGTTACTGTGTGTGTGTGTGATGTGGCTATCACCATGGTCTCTGTTACTGTATGTGTGATGTGGCTATCACCATGGTCTCTGTTACTGTGTGTGTGATGTGGCTATCACCATGGTCTCTGTTACTGTGTGTGTGTGTGATGTGGCTATCACCATGGTCTCTGTTACTGTGTGTGTGATGTGACTATCACCATGGTCTGTTACTGTGTGTGTGATGTGGCTATCACCATGGTCTCTGTTACTGTGTGTGTGATGTGGCTATCACCATGGTCTCTGTTACTGTGTGTGTGTGTGATGTGGCTATCACCATGGTCTCTGTTACTGTGTGTGTGAGATGTTACACAGCCCACAGATTCAGTATAAAGTGATGAGTTCATGTCTTTAATGTCTACACCAGCAAAGTCGCAGCTATTGAGACACCAGGTGTTGGTAGAATCTTGACATTTGCAGATGATCTGCTGGTGTCTGCAGGCAAGAGAAAGGGAAAGAATGGCTGAAGATTTATAGATGGCAGTAAACAGGGTGGCGTAGTGGTGCATGTACTTAGGGCCGTAATACACCCAGACAATGCATCGGATGTGTGGTACTCCCTGGATAACCGGATTGTGAAGGCAGATGTCCCATGTATTACAATAAATGGATGTCCTCTAAGTAGAGAGAGTAAACTGAAGTACTTGGGAATCACCTTCGACAGATTTAAGTCTTTTAAGGATAATGTGGAGGCTTTGGTGGTGAAGGCTGGAAAGTGAACACGATGGCAGCAACATCGTAGAGCAGAGGGTGCTTTACATGCTCTTTCAGCAGTTAATAGTTTCAGTCATTCAGTGTGATTTAGGAATGCTGATGGGATCAAAGAGCCAGCTTGAAAGGTTGGAGCGCATACAGATAAAGCCATGCGGTTAATCCTGGGTGCACAAAGGACACACCAATTATATGCATGAGGCATATCATGGCGCTACCAAAAATGGCGGACAGGCACAGGGTCCTTCAAGCCAAATGGTACCTGAGAGTCACTGCAGATAGGAATCACCCCCTGCATGAAGCCATGGATATGGTCAAGGGTCATAGACTGAGAAGAGGCTGGTCCTGGATGGCACAGGCAGAACTATCTATCAGCCTGGTGTGTGACATAGAGAAAACCAATTGTGAAAAAGAGTGGGTTGAAGTACCGGCAGACAGGACGGACTGGCACAAGGTAATAGTAACACTGGGTTGTGAGTGCAGAGAATGGGCACAGAGTTTGAAGTGCAACAACTGATCCAGGGTAACTCACATAAAGGTGACATAGTGATCTATACCGATGGGTCAGTGGATGATGGCTAATGAATGATACTTGAAAAAAAAAAAAAAAGAGTCTGTCATATGAGAATGAAGGTGGAAGCAGTAACTGCAGCATTCCGTTGGTTAGAAGAGATCACTGCAACACACATTCTATTCATTACAGACTCATGGAGAATGCTTAGTAAGGTGAAGAAAGGAATGTTTCATGTATAGTGGTTTGTCTCGCTTCATGGGTCATAGATTGTGAGAATTGTATGATTTTTCTGCCCTGGTCATGCGGGGGAATGAACAGGCTGATAGGCTGGCAGGGAATGCACCTCTTGGTGGTAGATTACCTATGGACAAGGGAGAGGTGGTTGTGCCCCTGTGGGACCAGGTGGAGAAGGCGGTGAAACAGAATGAAAACCCGTATGTGGAGAGGATGATATGGCAGAGGATCTGTAGAGGTTCTTGATGAATCTCAAAACTGAGAGGGAAGACCAGGAAAACATTCAATCAGATAGCGGTGGTAACCATTAGTAGTATGACTCTTCGCTGGCCATTGAACAAGGGAATGGAGCGCATGTGGGAATGTCCTGAGTGCAGTGATGTCGGTTCTTAGCTCAACTCAACTCAACTACACAACTCAACACAAAACAAATATATACAACACAACTCTAAAAAGTGAAAACATCATCATCATGTGACAGGTCATTTGCAAAATATCTCTCTCGTCACGACCTGCAGGACAGTGTCTCCATCTCCGGCCATTTCTCCTGTCTCATGCCCCAGGTGTCTGTCATATCCTGTCTCCATCTCCGGCCATTTCTCCTGTCTCATGTCCCAGGTGTCTGCCATGACCTGTCTCCATCTCAGGCCATTCTCCCGTCTTATGCCCCAGTGTCTGTCATGTCCTGTCTCCATCTCAGGCCATTCTCCTGTCTCATGCCCCAGGTGTCTGTCATGTCCTGTCTCCATCTCAGGCCATTTCTCCTGTCTCATGCCCCAGGTGTCTGTCATGTCCTGTCTTCATCTCAGGCCATTTCTCCTGTCTCATGCCCCAGTGTCTGTCATGTCCTGTCTCCATCTCAGGCCATTTCTCCTGTCTCATGCCCAAGGTGTCTGCCATGACCTGTCTCCATCTTCATGCTAGCCGACTCTTCCATCTCTCCCAGAAACCCTGCCTTCCACCTCTCCCAGAAACCCTGCCTTCCATCTCTCCCAGAAACCCTACCTTCCACCTCTCCCAGAAACCCTGCCTTCCATCTCTCCCAGAAACCCTGCCTTCCAACTCTCCCAGATCCCCACCTTCCATCTCTCCCAGAAACCCTGCCTTCCATCTCTCCCAGAAACCCTGCCTTCCATCTCTCCCAGAAACCCTGCCTTCCACCTTTCCCAGAAACCCTGCCTTGCATCTCTCCCAGAAACCCTGCCTTCCACCTCTCCCAGAAACCCTGCCTTCCATCTCTCCCAGAAACCCTGCCTTCCATCTCTATTCTCTCAAAGCCACTTCGATGTTTATCATGGCCAAAGTATTCCAGTTCCCAAGATATGATACTGTTTATGATTCCATGTTAGATCTGGTAGAGCTGTATTATTTCTTTTCTTGGTCGATGATACTCTGAACTGCTCTGTTAGATCTGGTAGAGTTGTATTATTTCTTTTCTTGGTCGATGATACTCTGAATTGCTCTGTTAGAGTTGTATTATTTCTTTTCTTGGTCAATGATACTCTGAATTGCTCTGTTAGAGTTGTATTATTTCTTTTCTTGGTCAATGATACTCTGAATTGCTCTGTTAGATCTAGTAGAGTTGTATTATTTCTTTTCTTGGTCGATGATACTCTGAATTTCTCTGTTAGATCTGCTAGAGTTGTATTATTTCTTTTCTTGGTCAATGATACTCTGAATTGCTCTGTTAGGTCTGGTAGAGTTGTATTATTTCTTTTCTTGGTCAATGATACTCTGAATTGCTCTGTTAGATCTGGTAGAGTTGTATTATTTCTTGTCTTGATCAATGATACTCTGAATTGCTCTGTTAGAGTTGTATTAATTATTTTCTTGGTCGATGATACTCTGAATTGCTCTGTTAGATCTGCTAGAGTTGTATTATTTCTTTTTTTGGTCGACGATACTCTGAATTGATCTGTTAGAGCTGTATTATTTCTTGGTCGATGATACTCTGAATTGCTCTGTTAGATCTGCTAGAGTTGTATTATTTCTTTTCTTGGTCGATGATACTCTGAATTGCTCTGTTAGAGCTGGTAGAGTTGTATTATTTCTTTTCTTGGTCGATGATACTCTGAATTGCTCTGTTAGAGCTGGTAGAGTTGTATTATTTCTTTTCTTGGTTGATGATACTCTGAATTGCTCTGTTAGAGTTGTATTATTTCTTTTCTTGGTCGATGATACTCTGAATTGCTCTGTTAGATCGGCTAGAGTTGTCTTATTTCTTTTTTTGGGTCGATGATACTCTGAATTGCTCTGTTAGATCTGCTAGAGTTATATTATTTCTTTTCTTGGTCGATGATACTCTGAATTGCTCTGTTAGAGTTGTATTAATTATTTTCTTGGTCGATGATACTCTGAATTGCTCTGTTAGATCTGCTAGAGTTGTATTATTTCTTTTTTTGGTCGACGATACTCTGAATTGATCTGTTAGAGCTGTATTATTTCTTGGTCGATGATACTCTGAATTGCTCTGTTAGATCTGCTAGAGTTGTATTATTTCTTTTCTTGGTTGATGATACTCTGAATTGCTCTGTTAGAGCTGGTAGAGTTGTATTATTTCTTTTCTTGGTCGATGATACTCTGAATTGCTCTGTTAGAGTTGTATTATTTCTTTTCTTGGTCGATGATACTCTGAATTGCTCTGTTAGATCTGGTAGAGTTGTATTACTTCTCGTCTTTTTGGTCGATTATATTCTGAATTTTTCTGTACTGTCTGGTAGAGTTGTATTATTTCTTGTCATCTTGGTTGATGATCCTCTGAATAGTTCTGTAAAATTGTTGAGCTAAATTTTCTTCTGTAGTGACTGCAAAACTGTCCATGACTAACACTCGTAGTCAGCCACACGAATGATGCATGTTCTCAAGAACTTGTCTGCTGGTGCCACGCCACGAGGTCTTCTACTGAAATCTGGCCCTGTCAAGACTGACAATCTGCTAGACTTGGTAAACATGGAAACAAACAAACAACAAACACAGCACACTGCCAGTCAACAGACATGGTAATGGCACACAACAAAGCTGTTCACTAGTTCACATGAATACTTGTAGATAATGTTAATCAATCTGTATTAACAATTATATATGGAGAAATATGAGCAACAGAAATCCAACACAAGCAGGTGGCATGTCATCAATAGGGCTGTTAATACTCACAGAGACTGCAGACAACAGGAGGTGAAGTGTAGCAGTCTGGCAGCAATAATACTGACAGTGACTGCAGACAGGAGGTGAAGTGTAGCAGTCTGGCAGCAATAATACTGACAGTGACTGCAGACAGGAGGTGAAGTGTAGCAGTCTGGCAGCAATAATACTGACAGTGACTGCAGACAGGAGGTGAAGTGTAGCAGTCTGGCAGCAATAATATTCACAATAACAGCAGCATTAGCATGTCATGGTAGACAGTATTTAAAGTACTCAAAGATCAAAGAGGTCAATCAGTGATTTATTCAATCAGTGCCATTCATTCAGGTACACATTACACTATAAATAACACAGGAGTACGATGTGTGCTAGCACTGGACACAACAAGATAGTGACCAGCAGTGTGACCAGTCCTTACTCAACAACTATAAAATGACCACATGTCCCTATCTGACCAGTCCATACTTCAACAACTGGACAGTCAGTGACCACACATCCCTAGCTGTCCAGTCCTTACTTCAACAACTGGACAATCAATGACCACACATCCCTCCCTAGCTGGCGTCCTTACTTCAACAACTGGACAATCAGTGACCACACATCCCTAGCTGGCCAGTCCTTACTTCAACAATTGGACAATCAGCAACCACACATCCCTAGCTGGCCAGTCCTTACTTCAGTGTGACCAGTCCCTACTCAACAACTAGAAAATGACCACATGTCCCTATCTGACCAGTCCATACTTCAACAACTGGACAGTCAGTGACCACACATCCCTAGCTGTCCAGTCCTTACTTCAACAACTGGACAATCAGTGACTACAATTCTCTAGCTGACCAGTCCTTACTTCAACAACTGGACAATCAATGACCACACATCCCTCCCTAGCTGGCGTCCTTACTTCAACAACTGGACAATCAGTGACCACACATCCCTAGCTGGCCAGTCCTTACTTCAACAACTGGACAATCAGCAACCACACACCCCTAGCTGACCAGTCCCTACAGCTGAATCCCTACAGCTCCAGTTCCCTACAGTTCCATTTCTCTTCAGCTCTAGAACCCCATAGCTCCAGTTCCCTGCAGCTCCAGCTCCCTGCAACTCCAGTTCCCTACAGCTCCACTTCCTTGCAGCTCCAGTTCCCTGCAGCTCCAATACCCTACAGCTCCAGAACCCTACAGCTCAAGTACCCTACAGCTCCAGCTCCCTGCAACTCCAGTTCCCTACAGCTCCAGTTCCCTGCAGCTCCAATACCCTACAGCTCCAGAATCCTACAGCTCCAGAACCCTACAGCTCCAGAACCCTACAGCTCCAGAATCCTACAATTTAAGTATTCTGTGGCTCCAGTTTCATACATCTTCAGTTCCCCGTAGTTCCAGTTCCCTACAGCCCCAGAATCATACAGCCCTAGCATCCTGTGGCTCCAGTTTCATACAGCTCCAGTTCCCTGCAGCTCCATTTCCCTAAAGCAGTGATGTCTACTCGAGGGCAGGGAAGTCTTGTGGTAGGAGAGCATGAGATCGACAGTTCGGACAGCTGCGGTCATTGGTCAGCCACTTTTGGCCACACTGTGAATGAACAATGGAAAACATATAAGACAAGTCACTTGACGGCAACATCTGACCACTGTTCCATAAACACACACACATGTACACGCATGCTTACAAGTACACATTTTCTCCATCTCTGACTCTCTCACACACAGGTACTTTCTCCATATCTGATTCTCACTCACACATGTACATGCATGCTGGTACTTTCTCCATCTCTGACTCTCACTCACACAAATACACACACTTTCACTGTCTCTGACTCTCACTCACATATGTACACACACTTTCTCCATCTCTGACTCTCACACACATGTACATGCACTTTCTCTGTCGCAGACTCTTACACACACATGTACATGCACTTTCTCCGTCGCTGACTCACTCACACATGTACACACACTTTCTCCATCTCTGACTCTCACATGCACATGTACATGCACTTTCTCCATCACTGACTCACTCACACATGTACACACACTTTCTCCATCTCTGACTCTCACATGCACATGTACATACACTTTCTCTGTCTGACTCTCACACACATATACATGCACTTTCTTTGTCTCTGACTCTTACACACACATGTACACGCACTTTCTCTGTCTCTGACTCTCACACCCAGAGGTGCAGACCCTACTCGTTTCCCACCACACCAGCATGTCCTGGAGCAAAGATCCAACAGTTTCTCCCTATCTATGATAGTTATAAACAGTTAGAGGTCACACAGCAATATTCTTCTGACAAAATGATTACACACAGTTAGAGGTGACAAGACAATATTGTTCTCCCTATCTGTGATAGTTATAAACAGTTAGAGGTGACAAGCCAATATTGTTCTCCCTATCTGTGATAGTTATAAACAGTTAGAGGTGACAAGCCAATATTGTTCTCCCTATCTGTGATAGTTATAAACAGTTAGAGGTGACAAGCCAATATTGTTCTCCCTATCTGTGATAGTTATAAACAGTTAGAGGTGACAAGCCAATATTGTTCTCCCTATCTGTGATAGTTATAAACAGTTAGAGGTGACAAGCCAATATTGTTCTCCCTATCTGTGATAGTTATAAACAGTTAGAGGTGACAAGCCAATATTGTTCTCCCTATCTGTGATAGTTATAAACAGTTAGAGGTGACAAGCCAACATTGTTCTCCCTATCTGTGATAGTTATAAACAGTTAGAGGTGACAAGCCAATATTGTTCTCCCTATCTGTGATAGTTATAAACAGTTAGAGGTGACAAGCCAATATTGTTCTCCCTATCTGTGATAGTTATAAACAGTTAGAGGTGACAAGCCAATATTGTTCTCCCTATCTGTGATAGTTATAAACAGTTAGAGGTGACAAGCCAATATTGTTCTCCCTATCTGTGATAGTTATAAACAGTTAGAGGTGACAAGCCAATATTGTTCTCCATGAATGAGCACAAACATGATCACTCACCACCTCATGAAATGTATGTCCACAAGACAAGGTCAAGGCTTCCCTAGGTTCAATCGCACACTGACATATACTACAGGTCGAGTCTGGCGTCTGGTATGTCCACATCTTGCTGGTGGTCACGCGGACATCCGGAACATCCCCATCTGCAAATGTTGCTAGGTTCTAAGAAAGAAAATAATAGTCAATGATAGTCATGATGAACTGATTAAAATATTGGAAGATATTAACTTTGATGGGAAAGATCTCAGAATAATAAAAACTATTTACTGGAACCAAACAGCAGCAATTAAAATGGGAAATAAAGAAGGAAATTATGAACACATAAAGTTGGGAGTAAGACAGGGATGTGTTTTGTCACCAGATCTATTCTCCCTCTATAGCGAAGTAATAATGAGAGAGATCAAAGACAAGCCAGGAATAATATTTGGAGGTTATAATATAAATAATATACACTATGCAGATGACACAGTATTGATAGCGGATAATGCAACAGATCTACAACAATTGTTGGACATTATATTAACAGAGAGTGCAAAG
This sequence comes from Cepaea hortensis, assembly GCA_963921405.1. NCBI lineage: Eukaryota > Metazoa > Mollusca > Gastropoda > Stylommatophora > Helicidae > Cepaea > Cepaea hortensis. The sequence goes on from OY992876.1 coordinate 433,229,500, forward strand.
AAAGGACTCTCCTTGAATATCAAGAAAACAGTAACAATGGTGGTATCAAAGAAACAGGTGACACCCAAATGTGAAATAGAGGTAGAAGGGAAAATTCTTCACCAAGTGGATATCTAGGGGCATTTATAACATTAGATGGAAGATAAAAACAGAGATCAAGACCAGAATAGGGCAAACAAAGGTTGCATTTCAAAAAATGAAGAATATCTTATGCAATAAGTCGCTATCATTGAATGTAAGAACGAGAGTGCTGAGGTGCTATATAAAACCTGTTTTGCTGTATGGCTGTGAATCTTGGAATATAAATGAACAAATTAGGAAGAGATTGGAAGCAATAGAGATGTGGTTCTTTAGACGAATGATGCAAATTCTTTGAACTGCCAAAGTAACTAACGACGAATGCCTTAAAGAGGCTTGTGAAACTAGAACATCATATACAACAATAAGAAAGAGACAAACAGTTTGTTTTGGTCATGTGATGAGAAGAGAGGCGCTGGAGAACATTGTGACAACTGGAAAGATCGAGGGGAAGAGAGGCAGAGGCAGACCATGAGAAATGATGCTGGATGGATTGTGACGGTGGCATGGAGGAATATCAACGACAGAGTTGATCCGGAAAACCAAGGACAGAGATCTGTGGAGAGTCATGAACGCTTACGCCAGTCGGCACGGCACTTGATGATGATGATGACAGTCATGACCCAGTTACATGGCTGACCTATAATTTTGTAACATTCCTTAACCTGCCGAATAACATAATTTTTTGGCTAACCTCTCCCTAGAGGTGATGCCCAATATGTCATTCTAGCCAGGAAAACCCTGTTTGTGGCCAATCTCTCCCTTGAGGTCATGCCCAACATGTCATTCTAGCCAGGAAAACGTTCAGCTTGTGGCCAACCTCTCCCTTGAGAGGTCATGCCCAGTATGTCATTCTAGTCAGGAAAACCTTCAGCTTGTGGCCAACCTCTCCCTAGAGGTGATGCCCAGTATGTCATTCTAGCCAGGAAAACCCTCAGCTTGTGGCCAACCTCTCCCTAGAGGTGATGCCCAGTATGTCATTCTAGCCAGGAAAACCCTCAGCTTGTGGCCAACCTCTCCCTAGAGGTGATGCCCAACATGTCATTCTAGCCAGGAAAACCCTAAAAAAAAACATATTCAGAGCATCATGCACTAGCTCTGCAAAACTGAAAGCCCCCTTGGATAGTGAAAAATGTCCATGTCTTGGCTACTAACTTCCCTGGAGGGATTGTCCTGCGTGTGGCTGTTCTCAGTGGGCTAGACATGGCCAGGGATTGTCCTGTGTGTGGCTGTTCTCAGTTGGCTAGACATGGCCAGGGATTGTCCTGTGTGTGGCTGTTCTCAGTTGGCTAGACATGGCCAGGGATTGTCCTGCGTGTGGCTGTTCTCAGTGGGCTAGACATGTCCAGAGATTGTCCTGTGTGTGGCTGTTCTCAGTCGGCTAGACATGGCCAGGGATTGTCCTGAGTGTGGCTGTTCTCAGTGGGCTAGAAATAAATATTCAATCTAAGGATAAGACTGGCACTAATGACGTCCCCTTGAGTCTGCTGAATGTCACACAAAATGATAGATCTGTACAATAATTGCCAAGTAACAACAACTGGCTAAAATAGCTATTAATGTAACAGCATCAGCTAGTAACAACTGGCTAAAAGAGCTATTAATGTAACAGCCCCAGCTAGTAACAACTGGCCAAAAGAGCTATTAATGTAACAGCCCCAGCTAGTAACAACTGGCTAAAAGAGCTATTAATGTAACAGCACCAGCTAGTAACAACTGGCTAAAAGAGCTATTAATGTAACAGCACCAGCTAGTAACAACTGGCTAAAAGAGCTATTAATGTAACAGCACCAGGTAGTAACAACTGGCTAAAAGAGCTATTAATGTAACAGCCCCAGCTAGCAACAACTGGCTAAAAGAGCTATTAATGTAACAGCCCCAGCTAGTAACAACTGGCTAAAAGAGCTATTAATGTAACAGCACCAGTTAGTAACAACTGGCTAAAAGAGCTATTAATGTAACAGCACCAGCTAGTAACAACTGGCTAAAAGAGCTATTAATGTAACAGCACCAGCTAGTAACAACTGGCTAAAAGAGCTATTAATGTAACAGCACCAGGTAGCAACAACTGGATAAAAGAGCTATTAATGTAACAGCACCAGCTAGCAACAACTGGCTAAAAGAGCTATTAATGTAACAGCACCAGCTAGCAACAACTGGCTAAAAGAGCTATTAATGTAACAGCACCAGGTAGCAACAACTGGCTAAAAGAGCTATTAATGTAACAGCACCAGGTAGCAACAACTGGCTAAAAGAGCTATTAATGTAACAGCACCAGTTAGTAACAACTGGCTAAAAGAGCTATTAATGTAACAGCACCAGCTAGTAACAACTGGCTAAAAGAGCTATTAATGTAACAGCACCAGCTAGTAACAACTGGCTAAAAGAGCTATTAATGTAACAGCACCAGGTAGCAACAACTGGATAAAAGAGCTATTAATGTAACAGCACCAGCTAGCAACAACTGGCTAAAAGAGCTATTAATGTAACAGCACCAGCTAGCAACAACTGGCTAAAAGAGCTATTAATGTAACAGCACCAGGTAGCAACAACTGGCTAAAAGAGCTATTAATGTAACAGCACCAGGTAGCAACAACTGGCTAAAAGAGCTATTAATGTAACAGCACCAGGTAGCAACAACTGGCTAAAAGAGCTATTAATGTAACAGCCCCAGCTAGCAACAACTGGCTAAAAGAGCTATTAATGTAACAGCCCCAGCTAGCAACAACTGGCTAAAAGAGCTATTAATGTAACAGCCCCAGCTAGTAACAACTGGCTAAAAGAGCTATTAATGTAACAGCATCAGCTAGTAACAACTGGCTAAAAGAGCTATTAATGTAACAGCCCCAGCTAGTAACAACTGGCTAAAAGAGCTATTAATGTAACAGCCCCAGCTAGTAACAACTGGCTAAAAGAGCTATTAATGTAACAGCCCCAGCTAGTAACAACTGGCTAAAAGAGCTATTAATGTAACAGCACCAGCTAGTAACAACTGGCTAAAAGAGCTATTAATGTAACAGCACCAGCTAGGAACAACTGGCTAAAAGAGCTATTAATGTAACAGCACCAGGTAGCAACAACTGGCTAAAAGAGCTATTAATGTAACAGCACCAGGTAGCAACAACTGGCTAAAAGAGCTATTAATGTAACAGCCCCAGCTAGCAACAACTGGCTAAAAGAGCTATTAATGTAACAGCACCAGCTAGCAACAACTGGCTAAAAGAGCTATTAATGTAACAGCCCCAGCTAGTAACAACTGGCTAAAAGAGCTAGTAATGTAACAGCACCAGCTAGTAACAACTGGCTAAAGAGCTATTAATGTAACAGCACCAGCTAGCAACAACTGGCTAAAAGAGCTATTAATGTAACAGCACCAGGTAGCAACAACTGGCTAAAAGAGCTATTAATGTAACAGCACCAGCTAGCAACAACTGGCTAAAAGAGCTATTAATGTAACAGCACCAGGTAGCAACAACTGGCTAAAAGAGCTATAAATGTAACAGCCCCAGCTAGCAACAACTGGCTAAAAGAGCTATTAATGTAACAGCCCCAGCTAGTAACAACTGGCTAAAAGAGCTATTAATGTAACAGCCCCAGCTAGTAACAACTGGCTAAAAGAGCTATTAATGTAACAGCGCCAGCTAGTAACAACTGGCTAAAAGAGCTATTAATGTAACAGCACCAGCTAGTAACAACTGGCTAAAAGAGCTATTAATGTAACAGCACCAGCTAGCAACAACTGGCTAAAAGAGCTATTAATGTAACAGCACCAGCTAGCAACAACTGGCTAAAAAAGCTATTAATGTAACAGCACCAGCTAGCAACAACTGGCTAAAAGAGCTATTAATGTAACAGCACCAGGTAGCAACAACTGGCTAAAAGAGCTATTAATGTAACAGCACCAGCTAGTAACGACTGGCTAAAAGAGCTATTAATGTAACAGCACCAGCTAGTAACAACTGGCTAAAAGAGCTATTAATGTAACAGCACCAGCTAGTAACAACTGGCTAAAAGAGCTATTAATGTAACAGCACCAGCTAGTAACAACTGGCTAAAAGAGCTATTAATGTAACAGCACCAGGTAGCAACAACTGGCTAAAAGAGCTATTAATGTAACTGCCCCAGGTAGCAACAACTGGCTAAAAGAGCTATTAATGTAACAGCCCCAGCTAGCAACAACTGGCTAAAAGAGCTATTAATGTAACAGCACCAGCTAGTAACAACTGGCTAAAAGAGCTATTAATGTAACAGCACCAGCTAGCAACAACTGGCTAAAAGAGCTATTAATGTAACAGCCCCAGCTAGTAACAACTGGCTAAAAGAGCTATTAATGTAACAGCCCCAGCTAGCAACAACTGGCTAAAAGAGCTATTAATGTAACAGCCCCAGCTAGCAACAACTGGCTAAAAGAGCTATTAATGTAACAGCCCCAGCTAGCAACAACTGGCTAAAAGAGCTATTAATGTAACAGCCCCAGCTAGCAACAACTGGCTAAAAGAGCTATTAATGTAACAGCCCCAGCTAGTAACAACTGGCTAAAAGAGCTATTAATGTAACAGCACCAGCTAGCAACAACTGGCTAAAAGAGCTATTAATGTAACAGCACCAGCTAGTAACAACTGGCTAAAAGAGCTATTAATGTAACAGCACCAGCTAGTAACAACTGGCTAAAAGAGCTATTAATGTAACAGCACCAGCTAGTAACAACTGGCTAAAAGAGCTATTAATGTAACAGCACCAGCTAGTAACAACTGGCTAAAAGAGCTATTAATGTAACAGCACCAGCTAGTAACAACTGGCTAAAAGAGCTATTAATGTAACAGCACCAGCTAGTAACAACTGGCTAAAAGAGCTATTAATGTAACAGCACCAGGTAGCAACAACTGGCTAAAAGAGCTATTAATGTAACGTCCCAACACGTCACATTCCCACACTCAGGTGTCTACAGGATGTGATGATCCCAACACTTCACATTTCTGTTATGGCACTTAAAAGAAACACTGAAACGGACATAATGCCAAGTTCATTCAGCAATACTCAAGGGGAATAACTTCTCAAGATCAGCCTTACCTGCTCCTGTTGTAGATCCAGAATCATCTCCAGGACTGTATTGGCCAGGGACTCGAACGTCCAACCTGACAGACTGCCTCCGCTCTCTCTCCTCAGGGTGTCAATGACCTTCTGGATCTCGTTCCTGACAAAAATCAAGTCACATGACATCAATAAACACCTTCCCTGACACCAAAAACAATACAAAACTGTGACTGATGAAATCATGTTGAAACTGACAAATTCTATACATAATATTCTTCATGATATTCTTGTGTATACTTAGGTGTGACTGAGCTACTGTATGACAGTACTACCTGCTTTCTCTTAGCACCGAATGTTGGGCAGCGCTCACCAAACCCGACCTCCACATTATGCCAATGGCGAAGGAGTGCAACTGGGAGGGTATAAGCCTTATCCTGGTGTGAGGAAATGCAACCTAAAGACTAAATGTCATAGCTAGTCAGACCAGACCTAAGCCTTGGTCAGCAACCGGTCTAGGATGGAAGCTCCAACAGGCAGTCAATTAGAACATTGCTTTGCTGATTCTGCAGCTTGTCTAGTTCCAGATGTATTGGTGTTATCTTTCCTCTGGATCAATCTAGGCAGGCCAAAAGAGAGAGAATGCTGCATGGGCAACACATGGTCTCTAAATTCAGCCCAGGCTTTGAGCTATGGAGAGGTATAACTTCATTTTACACACTATCGTTTGTCAAGATGGCCAGGTGCCAGTCAGTTGTTGTCTATATATTCAACAAGCAGGTCTACATATAATTTACCTGGCCAGCTTGCACTGAACACACAGACAGTTCTTTATTTCTATATAAAACACAACTAACTGGCAGAAAGGCAGCTAAAATGAACATAAGATTGAAATGTTTCACTCAACTATTTATAACTGTATCATTCATGTAAAGTTATTTTAATAGAATAAATGAGGTCAGGAAAAGCCAAGGCAAGAGGGCAAGCACACAGATCTGCTGTCATGTGGCTTGTCCTGCTGCATGGAGCTAGGGCTGAGCACTGAGTCACGACACAAAAAGTAGGGATGACGTGTCATGCTGCGTGGAGCTAGGGCTGAGCACTGAGTCACGACACATGAAGTAGGGATGACGTGTCATGCTGCGTGGAGCTAGGGCAGAGCACTGAGTCAGACACATGAAGTAGGGATGACGTGTCATGCTGCGTGGAGCTAGGGCTGAGCACTGAGTCACAACACATGAAGTAGGGATGACGTGTCATGCTGCATGGAGCTAGGGCTGAGCACTGAGTCATGACACAAGAAGTAGGGATGACGTGTCATGCTGCGTGGAGCTAGGGCTGAGCACTGAGTCATGACACAAGAAGTAGGGATGACGTGTCATGCTGCGTGGAGCTAGGGCTGAGCACTGAGTCACGACACAAGAAGTAGGGATGACATGTCATGCTGCGTGGAGCTAGGGCTGAGCACTGAGTCACGACACAAGGAGCAAGGATGATATGGTTTGTGAGAAGAATGCTGAGAACATCATGAACAGAGAAGAATGTTGAGAACACCCTGGACAGAGAATGTTGAGACATGCGAACAAGTTGAGACACAATAAACAAGATGTTGAGACACAGTTTAATAAGATCTAACATATCCAGATCTACAGTGTCATCATCACGGAGTACAAGACCACATAGATGTCAATCCTAGATCTGCAGTGACATCGTCATAGAATACAAGACCACAGAGATGTCATGTCTAGATCTACAGCGACATCATCATGGAGTACAAGACCACAGAGATGTCATGTCTAGATCTGCTGTGACAGCGTCATGGAGTACAAGACCACAGAGATGTCACGTCTAGATCTACAGCGACATCATCATGGAGTACAAGACCACGGAGATGTCATGTCTAGATCTGCTGTGACAGCGTCATGGAGTACAAGACCACAGAGATGTCATGTCTAGATCTACAGCGACATCATCATGGAGTACAAGACCACAGTGATGTCATGTCTAGATCTGCTGTGACAGCGTCATGGAGTACAAGACCACAGAGATGTCATGTCTAGATCTGTAGCGACATCATCATGGAGTACAAGACCACAGAGATGTCATGTCTAGATCTGTAGCGACATCATCATGGAGTACAAGACCACAGAGATGTCATGTCTAGATCTACAGCGACATCATCATGGAGTACAAGACCACAGAGATGTCATGTCTAGATCTACAGCGACATCATCATGGAGTACAAGACCACGGAGATGTCATTCTACATCTACAGCGACATCATCATGGAGTACAAGACCACAGAGATGTCATGTCTAGATCTGCTGTGACAGCGTCATGGAGTACAAGACCACAGAGATGTCATGTCTAGATCTGTAGCGACATCATCATGGAGTACAAGACCACGGAGATGTCATGTCTAGATCTGTAGCGACATCATCATGGAGTACAAGACCACAGAGATATCATGTCTAGATCTGTAGCGACATCATCATGGAGTACAAGACCACAGAGATGTCATGTCTAGATCTGTAGCGACATCATCATGGAGTACAAGACCACAGAGATGTCATGTCTAGATCTGTAGCGACATCATCATGGAGTACAAGACCACAGAGATATCATGTCTAGATCTGTAGCGACATCATCATGGAGTACAAGACCACAGAGATGTCATGTCTAGATCTGTAGCGACATCATCATGGAGTACAAGACCACAGAGATGTCATGTCTAGATCTACAGTGACAGCGTCATGGAGTACAAGACCACAGAGATGTCATGTCTAGATCTGCAGCGACATCATCAAGGAGTACAAGACCACAGAGATGTCATGTCTAGATCTACAGCGACATCATCATGGAGTACAAGACCACAGAGATGTCATGTCTAGATCTGTAGCGACATCATCAAGGAGTACAAGACCACAGAGATGTCATGTCTAGATCTACAGCGACATCAAGGAGTACAAGACCACAGAGATGTCATGTCTAGATCTGCTGTGACAGCGTCATGGAGTACAAGACCACAGAGATGTCATGTCTAGATCTGTAGCGACATCATCATGGAGTACAAGACCACGGAGATGTCATTCTACATCTACAGCGACATCATCATGGAGTACAAGACCACAGAGATGTCATGTCTAGATCTGTAGCGACATCATCATAGAGTACAAGACCACGGAAATGTCATGTCTAGATCTGCAGCGACATCATCATGGAGTACAAGACCCACAGAGATGTCATGTCTAGATCTACAGTGACATCATCAAGGAGTACAAGACCACAGAGATATGTCTAGATCTGTAGCGACATCATCATGGAGTACAAGACCACAGAGATGTCATGTCTAGATCTACAGCGACATCATCATGGAGTACAAGACCACAGAGATGTCATGTCTAGATCTGCAGCGACATCATCAAGGAGTACAAGACCACAGAGATGTCATGTCTAGATCTACAGTGACATCATCAAGGAGTACAAGACCACAGAGATGTCATGTCTAGATCTACAGCGACATCATCAAGGAGTACAAGACCACAGAGATATCATGTCTAGATCTGTAGCAACATCATCATGGAGTACAAGACCACAGAGATCTCATGTCTAGATCTACAGCGACATCAAGGAGTACAAGACCACAGCGATGTCATGTCTAGATCTGCTGTGACAGCGTCATGGAGTACAAGACCACAGAGATGTCATGTCTAGATCTGCTGTGACAGCGTCATGGAGTACAAGATCACAGAGATGTCATGTCTAGATCTACAGTGACAGCGTCATGGAGTACAAGACCACAGAGATGTCATGTCTAGATCTGTAGCGACATCAAGGAGTACAAGACCACAGAGATGTCATGTCTAGATCTACAGCGACATCTAGGAGTACAAGACCACAGAGATGTCATGTCTAGATCTGCTGTGACAGCGTCATGGAGTACAAGACCACAGAGATGTCATGTCTAGATCTGTAGCAACATCATCATGGAGTACAAGACCACGGAAATGTCATGTCTAAATCTGCTGTGACAGCGTCATGGAGTACAAGACCACAGAGATGTTGTGTCTAGATCTGCAGCGACATCATCATGGAGTACAAGACCACAGAGATGTCATGTCTAGATCTACAGTGACAGCGTCATGGAGTACAAGACCACAGAGATGTCATGTCTAGATCTGTAGCGACATCATCATGGAGTACAAGACCACAGAGATGTCATGTCTAGATCTACAGTGACAGCGTCATGGAGTACAAGACCACAGAGATGTCATGTCTAGATCTGTAGCAACATCATCATGGAGTACAAGACCACAGAGATGTCATGTCTAGATCTGCTGTGACAGCGTCATGGAGTACAAGACCACAGAGATGTCATGTCTAGATCTGCAGCGACATCATCATGGAGTACAAGACCACAGAGATGTCATGTCTAGATCTACAGTGACAGCGTCATGGAGTACAAGACCACAGAGATGTCATGTCTAGATCTGAAGCGACATCATCATGGAGTACAAGACCACAGAGATGTCATGTCTAGATCTACAGTGACAGCGTCATGGAGTACAAGACCACAGAGATGTCATGTCTAGATCTGTAGCGACATCATCATGGAGTACAAGACCACAGAGATGTCATGTCTAGATCTGCTGTGACAGCGTCATGGAGTACAAGACCACAGAGATGTCATGTCTAGATCTGCAGCGACATCATCATGGAGTACAAGACCACAGAGATGTCATGTCTAGATCTGCAGTGACAGCATCATGGAATACAAGACCACGGAGATGTCATGTCTAGATCTGCAGCGACATCATCATGGAGTACAAGACCACAGAGATGTCATGTCTAGATCTGCAGTGACAGCGTCATGGAATACAAGACCACGGAGATGTCATGTCTAGATCTGCAGCGACATCATCATGGAGTACAAGACCACAGAGATGTCATGTCTAGATCTACAGAGACATCATCAAGGAGTACAAGACCACGGAGATGTCATGTCTAGTTCTGCAGTGACAGCGTCATGGAATACAAGACCACGGAGATGTCATGTCTAGATCTGCAGTGACAGCATCATGGAATACAAGACCACGGAGATGTCATGTCTAGATCTGCAGTGACAGCGTCATGGAATACAAGACCACAGAGATGTCATGTCTAGATCTGCAGTGACAGCGTCATGGAATACAAGACCACGGAGATGTCATGTCTAGATCTGCAGTGACAGCGTCATGGAATACAAGACCACGGAGATGTCATGTCTAGATCTGCAGTGACAGCGTCATGGAATACAAGACCACGGAGATGTCATGTCTAGATCTGCTGTGACAGCGTCATGGAGTACAAGACCACAGAGATGTCATGTCTAGATCTACAGTGACAGCGTCATGAAGTACAAGACCACAGAGATGTCATGTCTAGATCTGTAGCGACATCATCATGGAGTACAAGACCACAGAGATGTCATGTCTAAATCTGCTGTGACAGCGTCATGGAGTACAAGACCACAGAGATGTCGTGTCTAGATCTGCAGCGACATCATCATGGAGTACAAGACCACAGAGATGTCATGTCTAGATCTACAGTGACAGCGTCATGGAGTACAAGACCACAGAGATGTCATGTCTAGATCTGTAGCGACATCATCATGGAGTACAAGACCACAGAGATGTCATGTCTAGATCTGCTGTGACAGCGTCATGGAGTACAAGACCACAGAGATGTCATGTCTAGATCTGCAGCGACATCATCATGGAGTACAAGACCACAGAGATGTCATGTCTAGATCTACAGCGACATCATCATGGAGTACAAGACCACGGAGATGTCATTCTACGTCTACAGCGACATCATCATGGAGTACAAGACCACAGAGATGTCATGTCTAGATCTGCAGTGACAGCGTCATGGAATACAAGACCACGGAGATGTCATGTCTAGATCTGCAGTGACAGCGTCATGGAATACAAGACCACGGAGATGTCATGTCCAGGTCCCGGCGACATTGTCACGAAATGCAAGAAAATTACAAGAGATTGTGCCGCAGCAAAGAGCCTCCACAGGAAGTTGAAGGAAAACAGAGAATAACAATAAGTGATGATGGGAAATGTGACTGGGGTCAGAAATGTGGCGGTGCAATGTGGCAATTACCTGCTACATCCTGGCAGCTGGTCTTGAACTGTCTGGACAATCCGCTCAAAGTATGGCACTTGCTGCTTGCTCTGTTCCGGGCCTGTATGGGAGGTGTACGGCCCCAACTGCTGTCTGACAGTGGGTACTGATGCTGTCCTGGTGGCTTCCATTGTAAGCTTTGAGAGTCTGTGTCCAGGCAGAGCTCTGTGGTCTGGCACACTTTGCGAAGCACGCACAGAAGGTGTGGTCAACTGTGCGGTAGAGGACAGCAGTCTTGAAGAGGCAGGGTTCCATCCTTGCCTGCCTAAAGTCTCTGGGAGTGAAAGAGGGAATGAAGCGTGGCAACAACATGAATGACTGTGACACTGTCTTTGTTCTCAGATCTAGTCCAAGCAGCTCCTATCTCCCACAGTAGGCTCTGCCTCTCACACACCAACATACTCACACACAACCCACACACAGAAATATTTGTCACTGTTGGGTTTGTGTTTTCATTTGATGTCATCTGTGAAAGTTGTAGATGTGTGTGAAAATGAGAGAGAGAGAAAGATAGAGGGTGAAGGTGGATAGATAGACAGAGAGAAAGAGAGAGATGCACACAGAGTAAGACAGAGAGACACAGAGAGAGACAGACAAAAAGACTGAAAGACAAGAGAGAAACACAGGGACAGGGACAGAGACACAGAAAGAGAGACAGCTAGCTCAGTGACAGAGGCAGGGACTTCCTGGTCAGTGCCACAGTGAAAACTGGACCAGCCAGAATGGGTACCTGTCTGCTTGTGGTCAACACCCCCAAGCTGTGGAGACACCTGCTCAAACAGAGGAATGATCAAGAGGTTCAGGCTGCTACCTGTCTTCTTCTGGTTGACACCCTCTCCCCCCACCATGGTGTGGAGACACCTGCTCACACATAGGAATGATCAAGAGGTTCAAATTTGTACCTGTCTGCTTGTGATCAACACCCCCCCCCCCCCTTTCCACCATGGTGTGGAGACACCTGCTCAAAAATAGGAATGATCAAGAGATTCAAATTGGTACCTGTCTGCTTGTGATCAACACCCCCCCCCCCCCCCCCCCCCTTTCCACCATGGTGTGGAGACACCTGCTCAAAAATAGGAATGATCAAGAGATTCAAATTGGTACCTGTCTGCTCGTGATCAACACCCCCAGGGTGATAAGACACCTACTCAGAGGAATGATCAAGAGGTTCAAGCTGCTACATGTCTGCTTGTGGTCAAAAACACATTCCCCCCCCCCCCCCCCCCCCCCCATGTGGAGACACCTGCTCAAACAGAGGAATGATCAAGAGGTTCAAACTAGTACCTGTCTGCTTGTGGTTGACACCACCTGGATGTGGTCTGGAGGCAGCTGTGGCAGTGGCCACCTCAGACACAGAGTCTGAGTAGCCACCATAGATCATCTTCAGGTATGCATCTGCATCTTCATCTTCTGTCTCTTGGGGTTGTGCTTCAGGTCTCGAGGCAGACCAGGCTGCAACAGACACAATCGCGTGTTACAAATGAGGCCACATTATTGTAACGATAGCATAGAAAATACACATGGACGCCACTGTTTCTGTCGCTGTCCTGGGATCCTGTCAAGTTATTTTGACCAGGTCACAAGCTGGCCATGGACACAAAGATGGGTCCAAGTTATACCTGTCTGTCTGTGCACTGTTGGAAGTCCAGTTTGGGGTCAACATACCCATAGGATCATGAGCTCCATAGGGGCTACATTCGTGATGGTATGTTAGCGTTCCTGACATATACTTGTCTGAACTATAAAACTTGATCTATGATGTTTCCTCCAACTACCATCCTAACATCAAATTGACCTCCACTATTTCTTTGCTGGCAATAAATGTTTTGGACCTAACAGTCTGGGTTTTTACTATAAACCAATAGACACACACTTTTCTTCCCCACAACTCCTGTCTTCCTCCTTATACAAGGATCCATTTACTTTCCCTCAGCTGTTGCTTCTCCAGCGATTATGGCAGGACAATTATGATGTCCATCCTACAAACACATCTACAATAGTGATTCCATCTAGTAGTGACAGTTATATCTGCAATGGTGATTCCATCTAGTAGTGAAAGTTACATCTGCAATGGTGATTCCATCTAGTAGTGACAGTTACATCCACAATGGTGATTCCATCTAGTAGTGACAGTTACATCTGCAATGGTGATTCCATCTAGTAGTGACAGTTACATCCACAATGGTGATTCCATCTAGTAGTGACAGTTACATCCACAATGGTGATTCCATCTAGTAGTGACAGTTACATCTGCAATGGTGATTCCATCTAGTAGTGACAGTTACATCTGCAATGGTGATTCCATCTAGTAGTGACAGTTACATCTATAATGGTGATCCCATTTAGTAGTGACAGTTACATCCACAATGGTGATTCCATCTAGTAGTGACAGTTACATCCACAATGGTGATTCCATTTAGTAGTTCCATTTAGTAGTGACAGTTACATCTACAATGGTGATTCCATCTACAAGTGTTAACTCTATCTATAATTGATGTTTACATTATTTAGTGTTACTTTAATTCAACACTATCATCTAATGGTGTTTCTATCTAGTGGTGATGTGTTTATTGAGCTATGGTGTTTCCATTTAGTGGTGATGTGTTTATTTACTTATGGTGTTTCCATCTAATAGTGTTACTATCTAGTGGTGATGGTGTTTATTGAGCCATGGTGTTTCCATCTAATAGTGTTTCTATCTAGTGGTGATGTGTTTATTGAGCTATGGTGTTTCCATCTAATGGTGTTTCTAACTACTGGACCAGCAACCATGTAGAGTGGTTGTGTGTGTCAAACAGTGACAACCACTGGAACATCAACACAACAGTTTACCTGTCTTCTGGTGGTCTCTGCCAGGTGCAAACAGTGACAACCACTGGAACATCAACACAACAGTTTACCTGTCTTCTGGTGGTCTCTGCCAGGTGCAAACAGTGACAACCACTGGAACATCAACACAACAGTTTACCTGTCTTCTGGTGGTCTCTGCCAGGTGCAAACAGTGACAACCACTGGAACATCAACACAACAGTTTACCTGTCTTCTGGTGGTTTCTGCCAGGTGCAAACAGTGACAACCACTGGAACATCAACATGACACACAACAGTTTACCTGTCTTCTGGTGGTCTCTGCCAGGTGCAAACAGTGACAACCACTGGAACATCAACACAACAGTTTACCTGTCTTCTGGTGGTCTCTGCCAGGTGCAAACAGTGACAACCACTGGAACATCAACACAACAGTTTACCTGTCTTCTGGTGGTCTCTGCCAGGTGCAAACAGTGACAACCACTGGAACATCAACACAACAGTTTACCTGTCTTCTGGTGGTCTCTGCCAGGTGCAAACAGTGACAACCACTGGAACATCAACATGACACACAACAGTTTACCTGTCTTCTGGTGGTCTCTGCCAGGTGCAAACAGTGACAACCACTGGAACATCAACACAACAGTTTACCTGTCTTCTGGTGGTCTCTGCCAGGTGCAAACAGTGACAACCACTGGAACATCAACATGACAGTTTACCTGTCTTCTGGTGGTCTCTGCCAGGTGCAAACAGTGACAACCACTGGAACATCAACATGACAGTTTACCTGTCTTCTGGTGGTCTCTGCCAGGTGCAAACAGTGACAACTACTGGAACATCAACATGACACACAACAGTTTACCTGTCTTCTGGTGGTCTCTGCCAGGTGCAAACAGTGACAACCACTGGAACATCAACACAACAGTTTACCTGTCTTCTGGTGGTCTCTGCCAGGTGCAAACAGTGACAACCACTGGAACATCAACACAACAGTTTACCTGTCTTCTGGTGGTCTCTGCCAGGTGCAAACAGTGACAACCACTGGAACATCAACATGACAGTTTACCTGTCTTCTGGTGGTCTCTGCCAGGTGCAAACAGTGACAACCACTGGAACATCAACATGACAGTTTACCTGTCTTCTGGTGGTCTCTGCCAGGTGCAAACAGTGACAACTACTGGAACATCAACATGACACACAACAGTTTACCTGTCTTCTGGTGGTCTCTGCCAGGTGCAAACAGTGACAACCACTGGAACATCAACATGACAGTTTACCTGTCTTCTGGTGGTCTCTGCCAGGTGCAAACAGTGACAACCACTGGAACATCAATATGACAGTTTACCTGTCTTCTGGTGGTCTCTGCCAGGTGCAAACAGTGACAACCACTGGAACATCAACATGACAGTTTACCTGTCTTCTGGTGGTCTCTGCCAGGTGCAAACAGTGACAACTACTGGAACATCAACATGACAGTTTACCTGTCTTCTGGTGGTCTCTGCCAGGTGCAAACAGTGACAACTACTGGAACATCAACATGACAGTTTACCTGTCTTCTGGTGGTCTCTGCCAGGTGCAAACAGTGACAACTACTGGAACATCAACATGACACACAACAGTTTACCTGTCTTCTGGTGGTCTCTGCCAGGTGCAAACAGTGACAACTACTGGAACATCAACACAACAGTTTACCTGTCTTCTGGTGGTCTCTGCCAGGTGCAAACAGTGAGAACTACTGGAACATCAACACAACAGTTTACCTGTCTTCTGGTGGTCTCTGCCAGGTGCAAACAGTGACAACCACTGGAACATCAACACAACAGTTTACCTGTCTTCTGGTGGTCTCTGCCAGGTGCAAACAGTGACAACCACTGGAACATCAACATGACACACAACAGTTTACCTGTCTTCTGGTGGTCTCTGCCAGGTGCAAACAGTGACAACCACTGGAACATCAACACAACAGTTTACCTGTCTTCTGGTGGTCTCTGCCAGGTGCAAACAGTGACAACCACTGACTGGAACATCAACACAACAGTTTACCTGTCTTCTGGTGGTCTCTGCCAGGTGCAAACAGTGACAACTACTGGAACATCAACATGACACACAACAGTTTACCTGTCTTCTGGTGGTCTCTGCCAGGTGGTGGTGAGGAAGGAATCGATGCTCTAGAAGGCGGCGGTGAAGAATGTACAGATGCAATGCTGTGAGACGGGGAGGTGCGGCTGGATGGTCGGCTACGGGATGGTGAGGAATGCATGGATGAGAGGCTATGTGGCATTGGGGATCCCCTGTGTGATGGTGAGGAATGTATGGATGAGCGACCGCGTGGAGGAGAGGAATGTAAGGATGCCATGCTGCAAGGTGGTGACGGATGGACTCTCTTAGCGTAGTCGATATGTGGCAGGCTACTGGCTGGGGTTTGTGGTCTGTCAGATGGCTGTTGTTTGTGGAAGAGAAAACAGACAAGGTCACTAGACATGCGTATGAACAAACAGACAAGATCATTAGGTATATGTATGAACAAACAGACAAGGTCATTAGGTATATGTATGAACCAGAATAATTAAGTTTCACCATCATCATCTTGAAGCAATAATAATAATAATAATAAGTCTTTATTTTCAAAGGGTTAAGAATTGGGCACGCAGGCCCGTCTGACATTCTGCCCTTCTTCTCTATTTCCTCTCATACATTCTTTCATTCAACATCACTTATGAAGCAACTTTTGACAACAAAAGAACATTAAAACGCATGAAAAATAATCAATAACAAATGACTCACTGAAGCAGTGTTTAACATGGGCATTATAAATACCTAAGGAGGGTGTAACGTGCCATACATAAGGGAATGTTTTTTGGCTAGTTGTCGTTTGAGATAAGTTACCATTATTGTCTTTTTTGTGTTGTTTGTTATGGGGGCATGTAGTCTGTACTAAGGTAGTGTTCAAACAGGTTGCGAATGTATGTATCATGATTGGTGGTGTCTTTGATTTCTTGTGGAAGATTGTTCCACAACTGAGCGGCAGAGTATGCTAAGCTTGTTTTATATAAGTCTATCCTAGGTTTAGGGACATGAAGTATATTTAGTCGTTCGCTATGTCTAGCGTTATATTTAAACAATGGCCAAAGGTAGCTTGGAGCATTTTGAAATAGGATTTTGTGAATTAGTTAAACAGACAAGGTCATTAGGTATATGTATGAACCAGAATAATTAAGTTTCACCATCATCATCTTGAAACAAGGAACAAACAGACAAGGTCATTAGGTATATGTATGAACCAGAATAATTAAGTTTCACCATCATCATCTTGAAACAAGGAACAAACAGACAAGGTCATTAGGTATATGTATGAACCAGAATAATTAAGTTTCACCATCATCATCTTGAAACAAGGAACAAACAGACAAGGTCATTAGGTATATGTATGAACCAGAATAATTAAGTTTCATCATCATCATCTTGAAACAAGGAACAAACAGACAAGGTCATTAGGTATATGTATGAACCAGAATAATTAAGTTTCATCATCATCATCTTGAAACAAGGAACAAACAGACAAGGTCATTAGGTATATGTATGAACCAGAATAATTAAGTTTCACCATCATCATCTTGAAACAAGGAACAAACAGACAAGGTCATTAGGTATATGTATGAACGAGAATAATTAAGTTTCACCATCATCATCTTGAAACAAGGAATAACTGTAAGCCATCTTGATTACTGGGCACATAACCTCTGCCCTCTCAACATGCAAGTAACATGACGATGACACATACATTGACCACTTAAATGACAAATGGTGATTATTCAATGTCACATTATGATTACACATACAGTGACCACTTAAATGACAAATGCGATTATTCAATGTCACATTATGATTACACATACATTGATTGATTGATTGATTGATTTAGGAACCGACATCACAGCATTCGGGACATTCCCATAAGCGCTCCGTCCCCATCCTCAGCAGCCAGCGAAGAGTTCCAACACTAATAGTTCCAGTAGCAATCTGATTATATGTCCGTCTCGCCTTTCCTCTGAGCGTCAATCGTCGGCCAGATCCCCTTGTCACACCTCGCTGCCTCATTCTTACCAGACTATGGTGATCCATTTGCTCCTCCGAGGTGTACACGTACTCCCACAAGGCCGCAACCACGTCTGTTTTGTCATGCATCAATACTCCATCAAGTTTTGCCAAGCCAGCCAATCTGTCCGCCTGTTCATTCCCCAGCACACCAGCATGCCCAGGAGAAAAGATCCAGGTGATGCTTGCTACCCGTGACCTCCGAAGCGAAGCAAGCCACTCTGCATGAAGCTTGCCTGTTCTCACCCTCCTCAGCATACTTTCTGAGTCAGTTACAATCACAATGTGTGTATGTATCGTGCTCTCTATCCAGCGGAAAGCTGCACTGACCACCTCCACCTCCATTCTTAAGCTAGATGTTGTGTTATCATACGCCAGGCTCTCCTGCACCAAATGCTGACCATTAGCTTTTGCCAAGAACCCCCAGGCTCTTCTCCTACCTCTCAACACCGACCCATCCGTGTAGATAATCACATCACCCAGGCGAGAATTATCCTGAATTAGTTGCTGAATTTCCACTTCTGTGGCCCCTGCTGGCCACTCCCTGCTCAATTTGATTATAACTCTGCACAAGTCTGACTGCTCGGCTGGCACTCTGACCCACTCCTCTCCTCGCCTGATGTTCTCCAAGGGGCACACCTGTCTGATTGTATCCTCCGCCTGAGCCATCCATGATTTCCCTCTTATCAGTCTCTGACCCTTAACTACGTCCAGCGCCTCTTGCAACGGGTGATCTGTGTCTGCAGCTACTCTGAGGTATGCCTTCGCTTGCATCACCTTGTGCCTACCAGCAACAGTAGGCAGACCAAGGATGTAACGCATACACACTACTGGGCTGTCTCGGGTGCATCCCAGAATGACCCACATAGCTTCGTTCTGTATGCGCTCCAATTTCACCAGCCTCTTTGAGACAGTGAGCAGTCCTAGTCCATAATCAATCACTGAGAGGATCAAGTGCTGGTATAGTGTGAAGAGCATTCTCTGCTCTGTGTCCATTGCAGCCATAGTTTTAAGTGCATTGAGTCCCTTTTGAGATCTTGTCACAACCGTCTCCACATGGTCCTTGAAGGACAGACTCCTGTCAAATGTGATTCCCAGATACTTCAGTTTGTTCTCTCTGTTGACGCTTCTGCCATCTATCGTGAGGCTTGGGGCATCATCTCTCAGAATCCTGTTGTCCAGAGAGCACCACAACACAGCCGCCTTTTCTGGGTGGATGACAGCACTCATTTCAGTGCACCAGTCAATCACTTTGTCTACTGTCACCTGTAGCTCCTGGGCTGTTTGATCCCTATTTCTGTCCTGCCTATATGCAAGAATATCATCTGCAAATGTTAGAATCCTTCCAACCCCTGGTGCTTCTAGGTATGCAATCTTGCTCGTATACACATTAAAGAGCACCGGTGAGATTGCAGATCCCTGTGACAGTCCCGGGGTTAAAATTACACATACAGTGACCACTTAAATGACAAATGGTGATTATTCAATGTCACATTACGATTACACTTACAGTGACAATTTAAATAACAAATGGTGATTGTTCAATGTCATATGTTGACTACATATATGTCAAACTGTAAAATTGTGTGCAAACTGGCAAACAAAACGACTACCTCTGCGAGTGTGACAAACATAACAGAAGATACACCTTAGGAATTGTGGCAAATAAAACAAAAGGAATACCTTTGTAATTTTTGGAGACACTATAAAAGATATATTTTGATATTTGAGGAAACAAACCAGAAGACATATCACAGTTGGTAATTTTGGGAAATAATATGGATTCATAACCAACTCGATTGGTAATTTCAGGACACACAACAAAACACATACTTCAGCTGGTATTTGGGGACAAACAAAACACGTGCCTCTATAATTTGTTGACAGAACACTACGCATGCCTCAGTAATTTGTTGACAAAACAATACACATGCACGGGTAATTTGTTGACAGAACAATACACATGCCTGGGTAATTTGTTGACAGAACAATACACATGCCTGGGTAATTTGTTGACAGAACAATACACATGCCTGGGTAATTTGTTGACAGAACAATACACATGCCTGGGTAATTTGTTGGCAGAACACACATGCATGGGTAATGTGTTGACAGAACAATACACATGCCTCAGTAATTTGTTGACAGAACAATACACATGCCTGGGTAATTTGTTGACAGAACAATACACATGCCTCAGTAATTTGTTGACAGAACAATACACATGCCTCAGTAATTTGTTGACAGAACAATACACATGCCTGGGTAATTTGGTGACAACACACATGCATGGGTAATTTGTTGACAGAACAATACACATGCCTGGGTAATTTGTTGACAGAACAATACACATGCCTGGGTAATTTGTTGACAGAACAATACACATGCTAGGGTAATTTGTTGACAAAACAATACATGTGTCTGGGTAATTTGTTGACAGAACAATACGCATGCCTCAGTAATTTGTTGACAGAACAATACACATGCCTGGGTAATTTGTTGATAGAACAATACACATGCCTGGGTGATTTGTTGACAGAAACATGTGCCTGGGTAATTTGTTGACAGAACAATACACATGCCTGGGCAATTTGTTGACAGAACAATACACATGCTTGGGTAATTTGTTGACAGAACAATAATGTGTCTGGGTAATTTGTTGACAGAACAATACACATACCTCAGTAATTTGTTGACAGAACACACATGCATGTGTAATGTGTTAACAGAACAATACACATACCTCAGTAATTTGTTGACAGAACACACATGCATGGGTAATGTGTTGACAGAACAATACACATGCCTCAGTAATTTGTTGACAGAACAATACACGTGCCTGGGTAATTTGTTGACAGAACAATACACATGCCTCAGTAATTTGTTGACAGAACACCGTGCATGGGTAATGTGTTGACAGAACAATACACATGCCTGGGTAATTTGTTGACATAACAATACACATGCCTGGGTAATTTGTTGACAGAACAATACACATGCCTGGGTAATTTGTTGACAGAACAATACACGTGCCTGGGTAATTTGTTGACAGAACAATACACATGCCTCAGTAATTTGTTGATAGAACAATACACATGCCTCAGTAATTTGTTGACAGAACAATACACGTGCCTGGGTAATTTGTTGACAACACACATGCATGGGTAATTTGTTGACAGAACAATACACATGCCTGGGTAATTTGTTGACAGAACAATCACATGCCTGGGTAATTTGTTGACAGAACAATACACGTGATTGGGTAATTTGTTGACAGAATAATACACAAGCCTGGGTAATTTGTTGACAACACACATGCCTGGGTAATTTGTTGACAGAACAATACACATGCCTGGGTAATTTGTTGACAGAACAATACACATGCTTGGGTAATTTGTTGAAAACACACATGCCTGGGTAATTTGTTGACAGAACTATACATGTGCCTGGGTAATTTGTTGACAGAACAATAAACTTGTCTCAGTAATTTGTTGACAGAACAATACACATGCCTCAGTAATTTGTTGACAGAACAATACACATGCCTGGGTAATTTGTTGACAACACACATGCATGGGTAATTTGTTGATAGAACAATACACATGCATGGGTAATTTGTTGACAGAACAATACACATGCCTGGGTAATTTGTTGACAAAACAATACACATGCTTGGGTAATATGTTGACAGAACAATACATGTGTTATTTGTTGACAGAACAATACACATGCCTGGGCAATTTGTTGACAGAACAATACACATGCTTGGGTAATGTGTTGACAGAACAATAATGTGTCTGGGTAATTTGTTGACAGAACAATACACATGCCTCAGTAATTTGTTGACAGAACACACATGCATGTGTAATGTGTTAACAGAACAATACACATGCCTCAGTAATTTGTTGACAGAACAATACACATGCCTGGGTAATTTGTTGACAGAACAATACACATGCCTCAGTAATTTGTTGACAGAACACCACGCATGGGTAATGTGTTGATAGAACAATACACATGCCTGGGTAATTTGTTGACATAACAATACACATGCCTGGGTAATTTGTTGACAGAACAATACACATGCCTGGGTAATTTGTTGACAGAACAATACACGTGTCTGGGTAAT
This sequence comes from Cepaea hortensis, assembly GCA_963921405.1. Classification (NCBI taxonomy): domain Eukaryota; kingdom Metazoa; phylum Mollusca; class Gastropoda; order Stylommatophora; family Helicidae; genus Cepaea; species Cepaea hortensis. The sequence goes on from OY992876.1 coordinate 433,251,814, forward strand.
TTGTTGACAGAACAATACACATGCCTCAGTAATTTGTTGATAGAACAATACACATGCCTCAGTAATTTGTTGACAGAACAATACACGTGCCTGGGTAATTTGTAGACAACACACATGCATGGGTAATTTGTTGACAGAATACACGTGTCTGGGTAATTTGTTGACAGAACAATACACATGCCTGGGTAATTTGTTGACAGAACAATACACGTGCTTGGGTAATTTGTTGACAGAACAATACACATGCCTTAGTAATTTGTTGACAGAACAATACACATGCCTGGGTAATTTGTTGACAGAACAATACACATGCCTGGGTAATTTGTTGACAGAACAATACACATGCCTGGGTAATTTGTTGACAGAACAATACACATGCCTGGCTAATTTGTTGACAACACACATGCATGGGTAATCTGTTGACAGAACTATACATGTGTCTGGGTAATGTGTTGACAGAACAATACACATATCTGGGCAATTTGTTGACAGAACCATACACATGCTTGGGTAATTTGTTGACAGAACAATGTGTCTGGGTAATTTGTTGACAGAACAATACACATGCCTCAGTAATTTGTTGACAGAACACACATGCATGGGTAATGTGTTGACAGAACAATACACATACCTCAGTAATTTGTTGACAGAACACACATGCATGGGTAATGTGTTGACAGAACAATACACATGCCTCAGTAATTTGTTGACAGAACAATACACATGCCTCAGTAATTTGTTGACAGAACAATACACATGCCTGGGTAATTTGTTGACAGAACAATACACATGCCTGGGTAATTTGTTGACAGAACAATACACATGCATGGGTAATTTGTTGACAGAACAATACACATGCTTGGGTAATTTGTTGACAACACACATGCCTGGGTAATTTGTTGACAGAACAATACACATGCCTGGGTAATTTGTTGACAGAACAATACACGTGCCTGGGTAATTTGTTGACAACACACATGCCTGGGTAATTTGTTGACAACACACATGCCTGGGTAATTTGTTGACAGAACAATACACATGCCTGGGTGATTTGTTGACAGAACAATACACATGCCTGGGTAATTTGTTGACAGAACAATACACATGCCTGGGTAATTTGTTGACAGAACAATACACATGCTTGGGTAATTTGTTGACAACACACATGCATGGGTAATGTGTTGACAGAACAATACACATGCCTGGGTAATTTGTTGACAGAACAATACACATGCCTGGGTAATTTGTTGACAGAACAATACACATGCTTGGGTAATTTGTTGACAGAACAATACATGTGTCTGGGTAATTTGTTGACAGAACACACATGCATGGGTAATGTGTTGACAGAACAATACACGTGCCTGGGTAATTTGTTGACAGAACAATACATATGTCTGGGTAATGTGTTGACAGAACAATACACATGCCTCAGTAATTTGTTGACATAACAATACACGTGCCTGGGTAATTTGTTGACAACACACATGCCTGGGTAATTTGTTGACAGAACAATACAAATGCCTGGGTAATTTGTTGACAGAACAATACACATGCCTGGGTAATTTGTTGACAGAACAATACACGTGCTTGGGTAATTTGTTGACAGAACAATACACGTGCCTGGGTAATTTGTTGACAGAACAATACACATGCCTGGGTAATTTGTTGACAGAACAATACACATGCCTGGGTAATTTGTTGACAGAACAATACACGTGTCTGGGTAATTTGTTGACAGAACAATACACTTGCCTCAGTAATTTGTTGATAGAACAATACACATGCCTCAGTAATTTGTTGACAGAACAATACACGTGCCTGGGTAATTTGTTGACAGAACAATACACATGCCTGGGTAATTTGTTGACAGAACAATACACATGCCTGGGTAATTTGTTGACAGAACAATACACATGCACGGGTAATTTGTTGACAGAACAATACACATGCCTGGGTAATTTGTTGACAGAACAATACACATGCCTGGGTAATTTGTTGACAGAACAATACACATGCCTGGGTAATTTGTTGACAGAACAATACACATGCCTGGGTAATTTGTTGACAGAACAATACACATGCCTGGGTAATTTGTTGACAGAACAATACATGTGTCTGGGTAATTTGTTGACAGAACACACATGCATGGGTAATGTGTTGACAGAACAATACACGTGCCTGGGTAATTTGTTGACAGAACAATACATATGTCTGGGTAATGTGTTGACAGAACAATACACATGCCTCAGTAATTTGTTGACATAACAATACACGTGCCTGGGTAATTTGTTGACAACACACATGCCTGGGTAATTTGTTGACAGAACAATACAAATGCCTGGGTAATTTGTTGACAGAACAATACACATGCCTGGGTAATTTGTTGACAGAACAATACACGTGCTTGGGTAATTTGTTGACAGAACAATACACGTGCCTGGGTAATTTGTTGACAGAACAATACACATGCCTGGGTAATTTGTTGACAGAACAATACACATGCCTGGGTAATTTGTTGACAGAACAATACACATGCCTGGGTAATTTGTTGACAGAACAATACACGTGCCTGGGTAATTTGTTGACAACACACATGCCTGGGTAATTTGTTGACAGAACAATACACATGCCTGGGTAATTTGTTGACAGAACAATACACATGCCTGGGTAATTTGTTGACAGAACAATACACATGCCTGGGTAATTTGTTGACAGAACAATACACGTGCCTGGGTAATTTGTTGACAACACACATGCCTGGGTAATTTGTTGACAGAACAATACACATGCCTCAGTAATTTGTTGACAGAACAAAGCACATGCCTGGGTAATTTGTTGACAGTACAAAACAAGTAAAACCAAAGAAGACACTGACCTCCAATGGAGATTTAGGAAATTCGGGCGGACTCAGCTCCAGCTCTGACAGGTCAACAGGTAGTCCACGCTGGAGGTCACCTGCCAGTCTCAGGTACACCACCTGGGAGAGAAACATGAGGGCAAACACCCGTCACATAAACAACATGAGGGCAAAAACCTCTCACATCAACAACATGAAGGCAATCACCTCTCACATCAACAACATGAAGGCAAACACCTGTCACATCAACAACATGAGAGCAAACATCTGTCACATCAACAACATGAGAGCAAACATCTGTCACATCAACAACATGAGAGCAAACATCTGTTACATCAACAACATGAGGGCAAACACCTGTCACATCAACAACATGAGAGCAAACATCTGTTACATCAACAACATGAGGGCAACACCTGTCACATCAACAACATGAGGGCAAACACCTGTCAAATCACCAACATGAGAGCAAACACCTGTCACATTAACAACATGAGAGCAAACACCTGTCACATCAACAACATGAGAGCAAACACCTGTCACATCAACAACATGAGAGCAAACACCTGTCACATCAACAACATGAGGGCAAACATCTGTCACATCAAGACAGCAAACACCTGTCACATCAACAACATGAGGGCAAACATGTCACATCAACAACATGAGAGCAAACACCTGTCACATCAACAACATGAGAGCAAACACCTGTCACATCAACAACATGAGGGCAAACACCTGTCACATCAACAACATGAGAGCAAACACCTGTCACATTAACAACATGAGAGCAAACACCTGTCACATCAACATAATGAGAGCAAACACCCATCACATCAACAACATGAGGGCAAACACCTGTCACATCAACAACATGAGGGCAAACACCTGTCACATCAACAACATGAGAGCAAACACCTGTCACATCAACAACATGAGAGCAAACACCTGTCACATCAACAACATGAGGGCAAACATCTGTTACATCAACAAGTCATTCTACCACATACAGTCCTGTAGTGACTTTCAACACCGATCTACCCCTTACATATATCCCAGAATTGAATTGATCACAGGCTATCATCTCTTTCTCTCTCACTCAATACTGTTATGACACACACCAGGCTAATAGATACACACGACTGCCATGACACATATAAGACTCAAGTAGGACACATATTAGGCTAAAGTAGGACACATATTAGGCTAAAGTAGGACACATATTAGGCTAAAGTAGGACACACAAGGCTAAAGTAGGACACATATTAGGCTAAAGTAGGACACACAAGGCTAAAGTAGGAAACATTTTAGGCTAAAGTAGGGCACATACAAGGTTAAAATAGGACACATATTAGGCTAAAGTAGGACACATACAAGGCTAAAGTAGGACACAACTGAATATGGTCCCACAGAACATCACTTAGAACAACTGAAAAGATCAATTGGCACAGACAACAGGATGAGACACACTCACCCCGACTGTCGGTTGAGAGACACATCCATTTCACTGTCGGTTGAGAGACACACCCACCCCACTGTCAGTTGAGAGACACATCCATCCCACTGTCGGTTGAGAGACACACCCACCCAACTGTACATTGAGAGACACACCCACCCCACTGTCGGTTGAGACACACCCACCCCACTGTCAGTTGAGAGATACACCCACTCCACTGTCAGTGGAGAGACACACCCACCAAACTGTACATTGAGAGACACATCCACCCCACTGTTGGTTGAGAGAGACACCAACCCCCACTGTCGGTTGCGAGACACACCCACCCCACTGTCAGTGAAACATATTTACAATAAAACAACCACCTGTATATGTTTGCTCAGTCTGTCGCATGTGGCCACGTACTCTGAGAATTCCGTCTGTTTCTCGTAGACAGAATCTGGCAACTGCGATTTCTTGGCTCTGAAAATGGATACAACATTTTGCCATTGAGAATATCCATGAAGTCAGACATCATCACTGACATCTTCAACGTGTATTTATGTCCCCTCACACTAACCAGGAGTTGTGGTGTCATGGTTACAACATTGTGTATTTATGTCCCCTCACACTAACCAGGGGTATTGATGTCATGGTTACAACATTGTGTATTTATGTCCCCTCACACTAACCAAGGGCATTGGTGTCATGGTTACAACGTTGTGTATTTATGTCCCCTCACACTAACCAGGGGCATTGGTGTCATGGTTACAACATTGTGTATTTATGTCCCCTCACACTAACCAGAGGTATTGGTGTCATGGTTACAACATTGTGTATTTATGTCCCCTCACACTAACCAGGGGTATTGGTGTCATGGTTACAACATTGTGTATTTATGTCCCCTCACACTAACCAAGGGCATTGGTGTCATGGTTACAACATTGTGTATTTATGTCCCCTCACACTAACCAGGGGCATTGGTGTCATGGTTACAACATTGTGTATTTATGTCCCCTCACACTAACCAGGGGTATTGGTGTCATGGTTACAACATTGTGTATTTATGTCCCCTCACACTAACCAGGGGCAGTGGTGTCATGGTTACAACATTGTGTATTTATGTCCCCTCACACTAACCAGGGGCAGTGGTGTCATGGTTACAACATTGTGTAATTATGTTACCTCACACTAACCAGGGGTTGTGATGTCATGGTTACAACATTGTGTATTTATGTCCCCTCACACTAACCAGGGGTATTGGTGTCATGGTTACAACATTGTGTATTTATGTCCCCTCACACTAACCAAGGGCATTGGTGTCATGGTTACAACGTTGTGTATTTATGTCCCCTCACACTAACTAGGGGCATTGGTGTCATGGTTACAATTTTGTGTATTTATGTCCCCTCACACTAACCAGGGGCATTGGTGTCATGGTTACAACGTTGTGTATTTATGTCCCCTCACACTAACCAGGGGCATTGGTGTCATGGTTACAATATTGTGTATTTATGTCCCCTCACACTAACCAGGGGTATTGGTGTCATGGTTACATTGTGTATTTATGTCCCCTCACATTAACCAGGCGTATTGGTGTCATGGTTACAACATTGTGTATTTATGTCCCCTCACACTAACCAGGGGTATTGGTGTCATGGCTAAAACATTGTGTATTTATGTCCCCTCACACTAACCAGGGGTATTGGTGTCATGGTTACAACATTGTGTATTTATGTCCCCTCACACTAACCAGGGATATTGGTGTCATGGTTACAACATTGTGTATTTATGTCCACTCACACTAACCAAGGGCATTGGTGTCATGGTTACAACGTTGTGTATTTATGTCCCCTCACACTAACTAGGGGCATTGGTGTCATGGTTACAATGTTGTGTATTTATGTCCCCTCACACTAACCAGGGGCATTGGTGTCATGGTTACAACGTTGTGTATTTATGTCCCCTCACACTAACCAGGGGCATTGGTGTCATGGTTACAATATTGTGTATTTATGTCCCCTCACACTAACCAGGGGTATTGGTGTCATGGTTACATTGTGTATTTATGTCCCCTCACATTAACCAGGCGTATTGGTGTCATGGTTACAACATTGTGTATTTATGTCCCCTCATACTAACCAGGGGCAGTGGTGTCATGGTTACAACATTGTGTATTTATGTCCCCTCACACTAACCAGGGGCAGTGGTGTCATGGTTACAACATTGTGTAATTATGTCCCCTCACACTAACCAGGGGTTGTGATGTCATGGTTACAACATTGTGTATTTATGTCCCCTCACACTAACCAGGGGTATTAGTGTCATGGTTACAACATTGTGTATTTATGTCCCCTCACACTAACTAGGGGCATTGGTGTCATGGTTACAATGTTGTGTATTTATGTCCCCTCACACTAACCAGGGGTTGTGATGTCATGGTTACAACATTGTGTATTTATGTCCCCTCACACTAACCAGGGGCATTGGTGTCATGGTTACAACATTGTGTATTTATGTCCCCTCACACTAACCAGGGGTTGTGATGTCATGATTACAACATTTTGTATTTATGTCCCCTCACACTAACCAGGGGCATTGGTGTCATGGTTACAACATTGTGTATTTATGTCCCTTCACACTAACCAGGGGCATTGGTGTCATGGTTACAACATTATGTATTTATGTCCCCTCACACTAACCAGGGGCATTGGTGTCATGGTTACAACGTTGTGTATTTATGTCCCCTCACACTAACCAGGGGCTTTGTTGTCATGGTTACAACATTGTGTATATATGTCCCCTCACACTAACCAGGGGCATTGGTGTCATGGTTACAACGTTGTGTATTTATGTCCCCTCACACTAACCAGGGGCATTGGTGTCATGGTTACAACGTTGTGTATTTATGTCCCCTCACACTAACCAGGGGCTTTGGTGTCATGTTTACAACATTGTGTATTTATGTCCCCTCACACTAACCAGGGGTTGTGGTGTCATGGTTACAACATTGTGTATTTATGTCCCCTCACACTAACCAGGGGCATTGGTGTCATGGTTACAACGTTGTGTATTTATGTCCCCTCACACTAACCAGGGGTATTGGTGTCATGGTTACAACATTGTGTATTTATGTCCCCTCACACTAACCAGGGGCAGTGGTGTCATGGTTACAACATTGTGTATTTATGTCCCCTCACACTAACCAGGGGCAGTGGTGTCATGGTCCCCTCACTCTAACCAGGGGCAGTAGTGTCATGGTTACAACATTGTGCTGACAATGGTATGAGCATATCGGACACGGGTTCCATGCCAGCTCTCATTGTCCGCTATAGGAGGGAACGACCAGCCACATATTCCTCCGTACACTCAGGGCTTCACAAATATGACAATTCTAACACTTCACACTATATCCAGGCCTACTCCAGGGTTCTCCTCCGTACACTCAGGCCCATACAAATATGACAGTCCTAACACATCACATCCTGTACACCCATCCTGTAATGACTCCACCCATCCTATAATGACACCACACACCCAGTAATGACACCACCCATCCTGTAATGACACCACACACCAGTAATGACACCACCCACCCTGTAATGACACCACTTACTGTGCAATGACACTAGCAATCCTGTAATGACACCACTTACTGTGCAATGACACCACTCCTGTAATGACACCACTTACTGTGCAATGACACTAGCAATCCTGTAATGACACCACTTACTGTGCAATGACACCACCACTCCTGTAATGACACCACACATCCTGTAATGACACCACCCCTCCTGTAAAGACACCGCCCATCCTGTAATGACACTATTCCTCCTGTAATGACACCATCCATCCTGTGTAATGACACCACTTACTGGGCAATGACACTAGCCATCCGATAATGACACCATCCCTCCTGTAAAGACACTATCCATCCTGTAATGACACCACCCCTCCTGTAATGACACCACCCAACCTGTAATGACACCACCCATCCTGTAATGACACCACTTACTGTGCAATGACACCACCCATCCTGTAATGACACCACTTACTGTGCAATGACACCACCCATGCTGTAATGACACCACTGACAACACTTACTGTGCAATGACACCACCCATCCTGTAATGACACCACCCATCCTGTAATGACACCACTTACTGTGCAATGACACTGGACAGCCGATGGAAGTGGAACAGTGCCTCCTGCTGCTTGACCTCTATCTTGCTGGTGACCAGCTCCTTCTTCAAGGCCAGCACATCCATCTGTCAGAGAGAAACCAGGTCAGCTGTAGCCCCAGTCAGACAGTACCACTGTACCATGTGAATATCTACATACATCTGTAGCCCCAGACACACTGTACCATGTGAATATCTACATACATCTGTAGCCCCAGTCACACTGTACCATGTGAATATCTACATACATATGTAGCCCCAGACACACTGTACCATGTGAATATCTACATACATCTGTAGCCCCAGACACACTGTACCATGTGTATATCTACATACATCTGTAGCCCCAGTCACACTGTACCATGTGAATATCTACATACATATGTAGCCCCAGTCACACTGTACCATGTGTATATCTACATACATCTGTAGCCCCAGACACACTGTACCATGTGAATATCTACATACATCTGTAGCCCCAGACACACTGTACCATGTGAATATCTACATACATCTGTAGCCCCAGTCACACTGTACCATGTGAATATCTACATACATCTGTAGCCCCAGACACACTGTACCATGTGAATATCTACATACATCTGTAGCCCCAGACACACTGTACCATGTGTATATCTACATACATCTGTAGCCCCAGACACACTGTACCATGTGAATATCTACATACATCTGTAGCCCCAGTCACACTGTACCATGTGAATATCTACATACATCTGTAGCCCCAGACACACTGTACCATGTGAATATCTACATACATCTGTAGCCCCAGACACACTGTACCATGTGTATATCTACATACATCTGTAGTCCCAGTCACACTGTACCATGTGTATATCTACATACATCTGTAGCCCCAGTCACACTGTACCATGTGTATATCTACATACACCTGTAGCCTCAGTCACACTGTACCATGTGAATATCTACATAGATCTGTAGCCCCAGACACACTGTACCATGTGAATATCTACATACATCTGTAGCCCCATTCACACTGTACCATGTGAATATCTACATACATCTGTAGCCCCAGACACACTGTACCATGTGAATATCTACATACATCTGTAGCCCCAGACACACTGTACCATGTGTATATCTACATACATCTGTAGCCCCAGACACACTGTACCATGTGAATATCTACATACATCTGTAGCCCCAGTCACACTGTACCATGTGAATATCTACATACATCTGTAGCCCCAGACACACTGTACCATGTGTATATCTACATACATCTGTAGCCCCAGACACGCTGTACCATGTGTATATCTACATACATCTGTAGCCCCAGTCACGCTGTACCATGTGTATATCTACATACATCTGTAGCCCCAGTCACACTGTACCATGTGTATATCTACATACATCTGTAGCCCCAGTCACACTGTACCATGTGTATATCTACATACATCTGAAGCCCCAGTCACACTGTACCATGTGTATATCTACATACATCTGTAGCCCCAGTCACGCTGTACCATGTGTATATCTACATACATCTGTAGCCCCAGACACGCTGTACCATGTGTATATCTACATACATCTGTAGCCCCAGTCACACTGTACCATGTGTATATCTACATACATCTGTAGCCCCAGTCACACTGTACCATGTGTATATCTACATACATCTGTAGCCCCAGTCACACTGTACCATGTGTATATCTACATACATCTGTAGCCCCAGACACACTGTACCATGTGTATATCTACATACATCTGTAGCCCCAGTCACACTGTACCATGTGTATATCTACATACATCTGTAGCCCCAGTCACACTGTACCATGTGTATATCTACATACATCTGTAGCCCCAGACACACTGTACCATGCGTATATCTACATACATCTGTAGCCCCAGACACACTGTACCATGTGTATATCTACATACATCTGTAGCCCCAGACACACTGTACCATGTGTATATCTACATACATCTGTAGCCCCAGACACACTGTACCATGCGTATATCTACATACATCTGTAGCCCCAGTCACAATGTACCATGTGTATATCTACATACATCTGTAGCCCCAGTCACACCGTACCATGTGTATATCTACATACATCTGTAGCCCCAGTCACACTGTACCATGTGTATATCTACATACATCTGTAGCCCCAGACACACTGTACCATGTGTATATCTACATACATCTGTAGCCCCAGTCACACTGTACCATGTGTATATCTACATACATCTGTAGCCCCAGTCACACTGTACCATGTGTATATCTACATACATCTGTAGCCCCAGTCACACTGTACCATGTGTATATCTACATACATCTGTAGCCCCAGTCACACTGTACCATGTGTATATCTACATACATCTGTAGCCCCAGTCACACTGTACCATGTGTATATCTACATACATCTGTAGCCCCAGACACACTGTACCATGTGTATATCTACATACATCTGTAGCCCCAGTCACACTGTACCATGTGTATATCTACATACATCTGTAGCCCCAGACACACTGTACCATGTGTATATCTACATACATCTGTAGCCCCAGACACACTGTACCATGTGTATATCTACATACATCTGTAGCCCCAGTCACACTGTACCATGTGTATATCTACATACATCTGTAGCCCCAGTCACACTGTACCATGTGTATATCTACATACATCTGTAGCCCCAGTCACACTGTACCATGTGTATATCTACATACATATGTAGCCCCAGACACGCTGTACCATGTGTATATCTACATACATACACAGCCCCAGTCACTCTGTACCATGTGTATATCTACATACATCTGTAGCCCCAGACACACTGTACCATGTGTATATCTTACATACATCTGTAGCCCCAGACACACTGTACCATGTGAATATCTACATACATCTGTAGCCCCAGACACACTGTACCATGTGTATATCTACATACATCTGTAGCCCCAGACACACTGTACCATGTGAATATCTACATACATCTGTAGCCCCAGACACACTGTACCATGTGTATATCTACATACATCTGTAGCCCCAGACACACTGTACCATGTGAATATCTACATACATCTGTAGCCCCAGTCACACTGTACCATGTGAATATCTACATACATCTGTAGCCCCAGACACACTGTACCATGTGTATATCTACATACATCTGTAGCCCCAGACACGCTGTACCATGTGTATATCTACATACATATGTAGCCCCAGACACGCTGTACCATGTGTATATCTACATACATCCACAGCCCCAGTCACACTGTACCATGTGTATATCTACATACATCTGTAGCCCCAGACACACTGTACCATGTGTATATCTACATACATCTGTAGCCCCAGTCACACTGTACCATATGAATATCTACATACATCTGTAGCCCCAGTCACACTGTACCATGTGTATATCTACATACATCTGTAGCCCCAGACACACTGTACCATGTGTATATCTTACATACATCTGTAGCCCCAGACACACTGTACCATGTGAATATCTACATACATCTGTAGCCCCAGACACACTGTACCATGTGTATATCTACATACATCTGTAGCCCCAGACACACTGTACCATGTGAATATCTACATACATCTGTAGCCCCAGACACACTGTACAATGTGTATATCTACATACATCTGTAGCCCCAGTCACACTGTACCATGTGTATATCTACATACATCTGTAGCCCCAGACACACTGTACCATGTGTATATCTACATACATCTGTAGCCCCAGACACACTGTACCATGCGTATATCTACATACATCTGTAGCCCCAGTCACAATGTACCATGTGTATATCTACATACATCTGTAGCCCCAGTCACACCGTACCATGTGTATATCTACATACATCTGTAGCCCCAGTCACACTGTACCATGTGTATATCTACATACATCTGTAGCCCCAGACACACTGTACCATGTGTATATCTACATACATCTGTAGCCCCCAGTCACACTGTACCATGTGTATATCTACATACATCTGTAGCCCCAGTCACACTGTACCATGTGTATATCTACATACATCTGTAGCCCCAGTCACACTGTACCATGTGTATATCTACATACATCTGTAGCCCCAGTCACACTGTACCATGTGTATATCTACATACATCTGTAGCCCCAGTCACACTGTACCATGTGTATATCTACATACATCTGTAGCCCCAGACACACTGTACCATGTGTATATCTACATACATCTGTAGCCCCAGTCACACTGTACCATGTGTATATCTACATACATCTGTAGCCCCAGACACACTGTACCATGTGTATATCTACATAAATCTGTAGCCCCAGACACACTGTACCATGTGTATATCTACATACATCTGTAGCCCCAGTCACACTGTACCATGTGTATATCTATATACATCTGTAGCCCCAGTCACACTGTACCATGTGTATATCTACATACATCTGTAGCCCCAGTCACACTGTACCATGTGCATATCTACATACATCTGTAGCCCCAGACACACTGTACCATGTGTATATCTACATACATCTGTAGCCCCAGTCACACTGTACCATGTGTATATCTACATACATCCACAGCCCCAGTCACACTGTACCATGTGTATATCTACATACATCTGTAGCCCCAGTCACACTGTACCATGTGTATATCTACATACATATGTAGCCCCAGTCACACTGTACCATGTGTATATCTACATACATCCACAGCTCCAGTCACTCTGTACCATGTGTATATCTACATACATCTGTAGCCCCAGACACACTGTACCATGTGTATATCTACATACATATGTAGCCCCAGACACGCTGTACCATGTGTATATCTACATACATACACAGCCCCAGTCACACTGTACCATGTGTATATCTACATACATCTGTAGCCCCAGACACACTGTACCATGTGTATATCTTACATACATCTGTAGCCCCAGACACACTGTACCATGTGAATATCTACATACATCTGTAGCCCCAGACACACTGTACCATGTTTATATCTACATACATCTGTAGCCCCAGACACACTGTACCATGTGAATATCTACATACATCTGTAGCCCCAGACACACTGTACCATGTGTATATCTACATACATCTGTAGCCCCAGTCACACTGTACCATGTGTATATCTACATACATCTGTAGCCCCAGACACACTGTACCATGTGTATATCTACATACATCTGTAGCCCCAGTCACACTGTACCATGTGTATATCTACATACATCCACAGCCCCAGTCACACTGTACCATGTGTATATCTACATACATCTGTAGCCCCAGTCACACTGTACCATGTGTATATCTACATACATATGTAGCCCCAGACACGCTGTACCATGTGTATATCTACATACATATGTAGCCCCAGTCACACTGTACCATGTGTATATCTACATACATCTGTAGCCCCAGACACACTGTACCATGTGTATATATACATACATCTGTAGCCCCAGACACACTGTACCATGTGAATATCTACATACATCTGTAGCCCCAGACACACTGTACCATGTGTATATCTACATACATCTGTAGCCCCAGACACACTGTACCATGTGAATATCTACATACATCTGTAGCCCCAGACACACTGTACCATGTGTATATCTACATACATCTGTAGCCCCAGTCACACTGTACCATGTGAATATCTACATACATCTGTAGCCCCAGTCTCACTGTACCATGTGAATATCTACATACATCTGTAGCCCCAGTCACACTGTACCATGTGTATATCTACATACATCTGTAGCCCCAGTCACACTGTACCATGTGTATATCTACATACATCTGTAGCCCCAGACATGCTGTACCATGTGTATATCTACATTCATCCATAGCCCCAGTCACACTGTACCATGTGTATATCTACATACATCTGTAGCCCCAGTCACACTGTACCATGTGAATATCTACATACATCTGTAGCCCCAGACACACTGTACCATGTGAATATCTACATACATCTGTAGCCCCAGACACACTGTACCATGTGTATATCTACATACATCTGTAGCCCCAGGCAGGTAGTACCACTGTACCGTGTGGATATCTACATACATCTGTAGCCCCAGTCAGGTAGTACCACTGTACCATGAGGATATCTACATACATCTGTAGCCCCAGTCAGGTAGTACCACTGTACCGTGTGGATATCTACATACATCTGTAGCCCCAGTCAGGTAGTACCACTGTACCGTGTGGATATCTACATACATCTGTAGCCCCAGTCAGGTAGTACCACTGTACTATGTGTATATCTACATACATCTGTAGCCCCAGTCAGGTAGTACCACTGTACCGTGTGGATATCTACATACATCTGTAGCCCCAGTCAGGTAGTACCACTGTACCATGAGGATATCTACATACATCTGTAGCCCCAGTCAGGTAGTACCACTGTACCGTGTGGATATCTACATACATCTGTAGCCCCAGTCAGGTAGTACCACTGTACCGTGTGGATATCTACATACATCTGTAGCCCCAGTCAGGTAGTACCACTGTATCGTGTGGATATGTACATACATCTGTAGCCCCAGTCAGGTAGTACCACTGTACCGTGTGGATATCTACATATATCTGTAGCCCCAGTCAGGTAGTACCACTGTACTGTGTGGATATCTACATACATCTGTAGCCCCAGTCACACTGTACCATTTGTATATCTACATACATCTGTAGCCCCAGTCACACTGTACCATGTGTATATCTACATACATCTGTAGCCCCAGACATGCTGTACCATGTGTATATCTACATTCATCCATAGCCCCAGTCACACTGTACCATGTGTATATCTACATACATCTGTAGCCCCAGTCACACTGTACCATGTGAATATCTATATACATCTGTAGCCCCAGACACACTGTACCATGTGGATATCTACATACATCTGTAGCCCCAGTCAGGTAGTACCACTGTACCGTGTGGATATCTACATACATCTGTAGCCCCAGTCAGGTAGTACCACTGTACCGTGTGGATATCTACATACATCTGTAGCCCCAGTCAGATAGTGCCACTGTACCATGTGGATATCTACATACATCTGTAGCCCCAGTCAGGTAGTACCACTGTACCGTGTGGATATCTACATACATCTGTAGCCCCAGTCAGGTAGTACCACTGTACCGTGTGGATATCTACATACATCTGTAGCCCCAGTCAGGTAGTACCACTGTACTGTGTGGATATCTACATACATCTGTAGCCCCAGTCAGGTAGTACCACTGTACCGTGTAGATATCTACATACATCTGTAGCCCCAGTCAGGTAGTACCACTGTACCGTGTGGATATCTACATACATCTGTAGCCCCAGTCAGGTAGTACCACTGTACCGTGTGGATATCTACATACATCTGTAGCCCCAGTCAGGTAGTACCACTGTACCGTGTGGATATCTACATACATCTGTAGCCCCAGTCAGGTAGTACCACTGTACCGTGTGGATATCTACATACATCACAGAGGTTGGCAAAACATAGTCAGATCCGAGAGTAAAAGGAAGAGGAGAGGGATGAGGAGAAAAAGAATCAGGCATCACAAGCACAGTGAACACAATGAATGAACCCAGGCCTTGTGTCAGGACAGGGCAGCCAGCAAGTAGACCACTATGCTACAAGGGATGTAGAAATACAACACCATCTACCTCAGCCTTCAGTCATGTTGTACATGTGGTGTTCTGCATGTGATCCACTATGCAACAAGGGATGTAGAAATACAACAACATCTACCTCAGCCTTGGGTCATGATGTACATGTGGTGTTGTACCTGTGGTGTGGTGTTGTACATGTGGTTCACTATGCAACAAGGGATGTAGAAATACAACAACATCTACCTGAGCCTTCAGTCATGCTGTACATGTGGTCCATTATGCTAGAAGGGATGTAGAAATACAATATCACCTACCTGAGCCTTAGGGTACGCGTTCTTGTACATGTCCAGCTGCTGGACAAGCATGCTGATGGTCTCGGTCTGGGCTCTGACCTGGGCAGTCAACTGTTGGTCAGTTGCAATCAGCTGACTGTAGTCATCCCTCCACCTGGTGGAGATGTTAGAGTAGTTGAGCAGTGCCAATACTGGACAGTCACAGGGAGACAGGATATAGACAGAGAGGGAGACAAAAGAGGGGGACAGAGAAGGAAACGGAGAGGGAAACAGGATGCAGACAGAGAGGGAGACGAGACAGGATGTAGACAGAGAGGGAAACAGGATGCAGGCAGAGAGGAAAACAGGATGCAGACAGAGAGGGGGAAAGATAGAGGGTGAGAATGAACAAACATACAAAAAAAACTATATTTTGTAGAATGTTAATTAAATATTGAGCACAACCCACTACTGGCAATGCTGATCGTATTCTGTCTGGTATGAACCTAAGGCCTATCCACGTCAATGTGGAAGCACTAGACTCCAGTTTTGCTCTCGTTTGAGCTCATCAGTAGTGCATATCCTTGACCGGACCCAGAAACATACCCTGGATCACTGGCTTGTGAAGGTTCATACCAGAATACGATCGGCGTTGCCAGTAGTGGGTTGTGCTCAATATTTAAATCTCAAATCCCAAAACAACCAAATAAATCAATTTGATTATTGCTTGCTGGACTTTAGGCGTCCTGGTGTGCCTTGCCAGTGAGAAGACCTGATCGTTCGGGTCCACATCGATTGACGGACGTCAGTCGCGGCGATCGGGCAAATCTTGAGCTACAGCCTATGATGGGTGACGTTGTAATATTCTGTTGTGATAATTTGGCCGTGTCCAGCGTGTGCCACGTGGTCTAGTAGTTACACACCCGCTTCACACGCCAGTGATCCAGGGTTAGTTTCAGGGTCCGGTCAAGGATATGCACTACTGACGAGCTCAAACGAGAGTGAAACTTGAGTCTAGTGCTTCCACTTTGACGTGGATAGGCCTTAGGTTCATACCAGAATATGATCAGCGTTGCCAGTAGTGGGTTGTGCTAAATATTTAAAAATCAACCAAATAAAAGAATGTTAATTGTTGGTTGTAGAATGTTTATGCTTGCTGAGAATATTCATTGTTGGTTGTAGAATGTTTTGTCAACCTCTCTAGAGAGAGGGAGGGAGAGAGAAGGATGAGAGAAGGAAGAAACAGAAAGGGAGAGAGGGGAAAGCATGTATATGTGAGAAAATGAGGGAGACATGATAAAATAACAAGAGGAGAAGAGATAGGGGGTAGAGTGTTTTGTGAGAGTGTGGCGAAACGCTTTGGCAACATCAGAATTTATCTCTTATTCCACAAGAAAATAAGGAAAACTAAAAAAAAAAGGAATGAAAATATAGATAAAATACAAGTTCATTCGTTTCATTACAGCTCTCAATGGAGCCATGGACAGTCAGCAATCCACTCACATAACAGAGTGGCTGATCCTTGTGTACGGACCCATTAGGAATCCTCTACAGGCTGAATGTGCAACATGTCTCACTGTGGAGACTGCTGCAGATCTGGTTCTTAGTCAGGATCAAAAACCAAGTTATGTATAGAATAATAATAATAATCATCATCATCATATTAACATCATGAAAAGTTCATAAACACACAGTAGTAGTATTGTAAACTCATAGTTCTTCCATACAAGAAAGAATTCAACATAAAATAGATGAGGAAGTAGCTGAAGAACAATTTGGGTTCCGCAAAAACAGCGGCACCAGAGAAGCAATTATCTGCTTGAGGATGTTAATTGAAAAATATACAGAAGTTCAAAAAAGTATATATGTTTGTTTTATAGACTACAAGAAAGCTTTTGATAGAGTACAATATGAACGACTAATTATGTGCCTTCAAGATATAGGAGTAGACGGAAAGTGCCATATGGCTGCTCAGAAAAAAGCACACCTTGCATGGAACCAAAAGATAAACGCAAGGCGAACTACAGTGGACATTGTAGTGGACAACGCAATGACCACTAGGACGTCACGGCCACGTTCACCGGACAACGGGAACTTGACAACGTAGGATACGTTTTGTGAATTCAGAAGGAAACGGACGTGTTTGTGGTTTTCCAAGGACAAAGTAATTTTGGTTATAAGAAGTTAAAGGCCAGCAGCGGACTTATTCGGAACTATGAATATATAATGACAGTTGCTGGAAACGCCATGGATAAGTGAACGACCGGCAGCCTCTAGACGAATTGATTCGGCACAAGTGATAACACCAGAGACAGATTGATTCAGCAAAGGAAAATGTTGTGGAGATGATAACGGTGAGACAGAGGACATGCGAAGGTCAGTAAGTACCTGTAGTAACTTAGGCCGCTCCCCAAATTTATTGGGACACTAAGATGTGTGCTATTGCCTGTGTATGTAAGCTCTGCACAACCAGAATAAATCTCACGTGTATTTCGTTTCATGCTGTGTAGGCAATTTGTTCTCAAGTTATCTTTGTTGCCTATTGTTGATGAGTCAAAGATACTATACTGTGGGTCTGGGAAATAAGACATGGCTATAGTTTAGGAGGACTTGCATTATAGCAGAAAGGACATTAGACTCATTACTAAATTGTTCTGGGAACAAGTGGCATCTATTAGATGCGGAAATAACTATTTGTCGCCTATAGAGATAAAAAGAGTAGTACGACAAGGATGTGTACTGTCCCCAAGCCTCTTCAACATATACACACAAAGAATTTTTAAACAAGCTGAAATGCCTGGACTTAACATCAATGGAAGAATCATAAACAATCTTAGGTATGCTGACGATACCGTGTTACTAGTAGAAAGTGAGCAAGAGTTACAAGACCTAGTGGAACAAGTAAACAGGCACAGTGCAGAATGTGGCTTAGATATTAACATCCAAAAAACAAAAACTATGATAATTAGCAGTGAAAAGGAAAGGTCATCAATGAACATCACAGTAAACGGGCAGATACTAGAACATGTAACAAGTTTCACCTGTCTTGGACATAATAACAGATGAAGGCAGAAGTGAAATAGAAATCAAAAAGAGAATAGGAATGGCCAAAAATGCTTTCAACGGCATGAAATCAGTATTAACATCTAGAGAGATTAATCCTTTACAGGGCACACCTTTGTCCTTTTTGTAACTCTGAATCACATGATCCAGGACAACATGGCCAACAAAAATCAAGAACCAAATGATGTAGGACAACATGGCCGACACAAATAAAGAACCACATAATCTAGGACAACATGGCCGACACAAATCAAGAAAGAGGGCTCTTACTTCTGTGCTGAAGCCTCAGCTATGTGAACCCTTGTTTGCAGTCTGCTGTATTCTAGCTTCAGTTGACCCCTGAGTGACTTCTCCAGACTCAGCTGCTCCTGCACACCAACCAGAACACAAGACTGTCAGTTATCACATAGGCAAAACCTCTCTCTCTCTCTCTCTCTCTGTGTGAGAGAGAGAGAGAGAGAGAGAGAGAGAGAGAGAGAGAGAGAGAGAGAGAGAGAGAGAGAGAGAGAGAGAGAGAGAGAGAGAGTATGTGTGTATATCTGTGCATGTGTGTGTATCTGTGAACGTTTGCCTCAATGAATAAACATGTGTATATAAAGAACAAATACAGTTTGAATACAAGGATAAATATGACACAAAGATGAGGAAAGAACATAATACAGTTATAAGACAAGGATAAGAATGACTTCAAATGAGGAAAGAACTTAATACTATTTGAATACAAGGATAAAAATGACACAAAGATTAAGAAATAACATAATGCAGTTTGAATACCAGGATAAATATGACACAAAGATGAGGAAAGAACATAACATAGTTTGTATACAAGGATGAATATGACACAAAGATGAGGGAAGAACATAACACAGTTTGAATACAAGGATAAATATGACACAAAGATGAGGGAAGAACATAATATAGTTTGAATACAAGGATAAATATGACACAAAGATGAGGGAAGAACATAACACAGTTTGAATACAAGGATAAATATGACACAAAGATGAGGGAAGAACATAACACAGTTTGAATACAAGGATAAATATGACACAAAGATGAGGGATGAACATAATATAGTTTGAATACATGGATAAATATGACACAAAGATGAGGGAAGAACATAACACAGTTTGAATAAATGGATAAATATGACACAAAGATGAGGGAAGAACATAATATAGTTTGAATACAAGGATAAATATGACACAAAGATGAGGAAAGAACATAATACAGTTTGAATAAATGGATAAATATGACACAAAGATGAGGGAAGAACATAACAGTTTGAATACAAGGATAAATATGACACAAAGATGAGGGAAGAACATAACACAGTTTGAATACAAGGATAAATATGACACAAAGATGAGGAAAGAACATAATATAGTTTGAATACATGGATAAATATGACTACAGATGAGAGAAGAACACAATACAGTTTGAATACAAGGATAACTATGACACAAAGATGAGGAAAGAACATAACGCAGTTTGAATACAAGGATAAATATGACACAAAGATGAGGGAAGAACATAACACAGTTTGAATACAAGGATAAATATGACACAAAGATGAGGGAAGAACATAATATAGTTTGAATACATGGATAAATATGACTTGACTACAGATGAGAGAAGAACACAATACAGTTTGAATACAAGGATAAATATGACACAAAGATGAGGAAAGAACATAATATAGTTTGAATACAAGGATAAATATGACTACAGATGAGTGAAGAACGCAATACAGTTTGAATACAAGGATAAATATGACACAAAGATGAGGGAAGAACATAATACAGTTTGAATACAAGGATAAATATGACACAAAGATGAGGGAAGAACATAATACAATTTGAATACAAGGATAAATATGACTACAGATGAGGAAAGAACATAATACAGTTTGAATACAAGGATGAAAATGACTACAGATGAAGAAATGCCCCTGTGATTCTGGGACTCATAAGGAAAGTAAAGTCTAGTAGTACTGTACCCGACCATGCAAGTTGTCACAGAGCCGATAAGGAAAGCAAAGTCTAGTAGTACTGTACCCGACCATGCAAGTTGTCACAGAGCCCATCAGGAAAGCAAAGTCTAGTAGTACTGTACCCAACCATGCAAGTTGTCACAGGGCCCATCAGGAAAGCAAAGTCTAGTAGTACTGTACCAACCATGCAAGTTGTCACAGGGCCCATCAGGAAAGCAAAGTCTAGTAGTACTGTACCCGACCATGCAAGTTGTCACAGAGCCCATCAGGAAAGCAAAGTCTAGTTGTACTGTATCCGACCATGCAAGTTGTCACAGAGCCCATCAGGAAAGCAAAGTCTAGTAGTACTGTACCCGACCATGCAAGTTCTCACAGAGCCCATCAGGAAAGCAAAGTCTAGTTGTACTGTTTCCCACTGTGCACCCCTGACCAACATTCATGATCTAATGAAGAGACAGGCTGAGTACTTTGAGGACATTCTGAACCGTGCAGCCCCGACCAACATTCATGATATAATATAGAGACAGGCTGAGTACTTTGAGGACATTCTGAACCATGCAGCCCCGACCAACATTCATGATCTAATGAAGAGACAGACTGAGTACTTTGAGGACATTCTGAACCTAGCCCCGACCAACATTCATGATCTAATGAAGAGACAGGCTGAGTACTTTGAGGATATTCTGAACCGTGCAGCCCCAACCAACATTCATGATCTAATGAAGAGACAGGCTGAGTACTTTGAGGACATTCTAAACCGTGCAGCCCGACCAACAGTCATGATCTAATGAAGAGACAGGCTGAGTACTTTGAGGACATTCTGAACTTTTCAGCCCTGACAAACAGTCATGATCTAATGAAGAGACAGGCTGAGTACTTTGAGGACATTCTGAACTGTGTAGCCCTGACCAACATTCAGATCTAATGAAGAGACAGGCTGAGTACTTTGAGGACATTCTGAACTTTTCAGCCCTGACAAACAGTCATGATCTAATGAAGAGACAGGCTGAGTACTTTGAGGACATTCTGAACCATGCAGCCCCGACCAACATTCATGATCTAATGAAGAGACAGGCTGAGTACTTTGAGGACATTCTGAACTGTGCAGCCCCGACCAACATTCATGATCTAATGAAGAGACAGGCTGAGTACTTTGAGGACATTCTGAACTGTGCAGCCCTGACCAACATTCAGATCTAATGAAGAGACAGGCTGAGTACTTTGAGGACATTCTGAACTTTTCAGCCCTGACAAACAGTCATGATCTAATGAAGAGACAGGCTGAGTACTTTGAGGACATTCTGAACCGTGCAGCCCCGACCAACATTCATGATATAATGAAGAGACAGACTGAGTACTTTGAGGACATTCTGAATCGTGCAGCCCCGACCAACATTCATGATATAATGAAGAGACAGACTGAGTACTTTGAGGACATTCTGAACCATGCAGTCCTGACCAACATTCATGATATAATGAAGAGACAGACTGAGTACTTTGAGGACATTCTGAACCATGCAGTTCTGACCAACATTCATGATATAATGAAGAGACAGACTGAGTACTTTGAGGACATTCTGAATCGTGCAGCCCCGACCAACATTCATGATCTAATGAAGAGACAGACTGAGAACTTTGAGGACATTCTGTACAGACCAGTCACAAAAGATATCCAGAAGCGGCACTGAACATCATCTGTGAGGAACATTTACACAGAGGATTATACAGTATCAAACTCCTCAGAGATGGGAAAGCTGATGATCAAGATGGTGTCCCAGCAGATGTTATTAAAACCAGTATAAACAAGCAACCCAACTGAATTACCACACAAATCATTTAGCAGAGCATAGAAGACTCCAAGGGCCTATTTTACATAGGGGAAAAGAAGTAAGAAAGAATAGAAGAAGAAGAAGAAGAAGAAGAAGAAGAAGAAGAAGAAGAAGAAGAAGAAGAAGAAGAAGAAGAAGAAGAAGAAGAAGAAGAAGAAGAAGAAGAAGAAGAAGACGAAGAAGATGAAGAAGACGAAGAAGAAGAAGAAGAAGAAGAAGAAGAAGAAGAAGAAGAAGAAGAAGAAGAAGAAGAAGAAGAAGAAGAAGAAGAAGAAGAAGAAGAAGAAGAGGGGGGATGAGGAGGAGGAGAATAAGGACAAGGAGGAGGAGGAGGAGGAGAAGAAGAAGAAGAAGAAGAAGAAGAAGAAGAAGAAGAAGAAGAAGAAGAAGAAGAAGAAGAAGAAGAAGAAGAAGAAGAAGAAGAAGAAGAAGAAGAAACATGATAGAACATGAGGAAGCAGGATGTTGAAAGTAGAAGTCACACGGGCACAAACACATACTTGAAGCTCCAGCTTCTCATGCAGGGTGGATGCTAGTTGAGCCCGGGAATCCTGGAGCATGTTTGTGCTCACCAGCAGCTCATCAATCTGTGCTCCACTCAAGCTGGTCTGACAGTCTACAGTTCTCAACTTGGCAGCTGGGGGATCCATGTTGCCTCTGTCCAACTGGTCATGTTCCCACACTTGAGCAATTCTTTGATCAATAGTTCTCAGGGAAGCTTTATCCTGATGTTTGGACACGTTGTCTACCTCAGGAAATGATGGCGCTGATGATGAAGGTTCAATAACTGACCTGTTCTGTGAAGTTTTACTCAATGATGTACGCACTAGTGACTCAGATGATGTGTCCGTTTTTAACGACAGTTGCTCAGTAATTGTTCCTGGTGGCTCAGTAGGTACATCTGTTGTAGAGACAGGTGGCCTAGTTGGTAAATCTGTTGTATAGACTGATGGCTCAGTGACAGAAGTTGATTGCAGCGTTGAATCTGTTGAAGAGGATTGGTCTTCAACATTCAGCCATGCTGGGAAGGGAGAGACAAGTGATCTGTGTCCGTGGAATGTTATGTCTGTAGTCAACGAGGTGGGAGAATCTACTGACCTTGAAGGCCAAAAGTCGGCGTCCTTCACCTTACCTGATCCAAAAAGTCCAAATTCTCTGGAGAAAGGCCTGAAGTCGACGATGCCACTATCATCATCTCTGTTGGAAAGCAGATGGCTGACGTCTGCAGTATGAGTGTGTGTAGATGTGGTATGTAACTCTGGACTCTCTCTGTGCAGGTCAGCATGAAAAGGTGCTGGATGTTGCCAGAGGTTGCTGGGTGGCACCCTGAGGTCATCTTCACTGCCATTACTTGACCGTTTGTGGCTTCTAGGCACACTCCAGTCCCAAACTGGCCAGGTGACATCTGGCACTGATTTCACGTTCCCTGCAGACTGTGTTTCTGAACTGCCAGTGAGATGACCGAACATCTGAGACTGTCTTTGTTGGGCTGGAGCTTGAAATGGCCAGTTGTCAAATGTTTCTTGTCCGTTCTTTTCTGGCCTCTCAACAGCAAAATTGCCAGATTTCACAGGCATCTTCAAATCACCAACCGAACTATCCTGTGGAAGCTTCTCTGCAGCAAGACTATCTGGCCACATCTTCCACCCTTGGAATCCAGCAGCAAATCCTTGACTACTGGTGATGATTCCTTCAGGACCATCAATCACATCCTTCTCCAGCCCATTTCTTGGACACTGAGCATCAACAGAACTGTCCTTAGCTGGGCTGGGGAAAGCACCTTGGCCTGAACTTGTACACAGGCTCACTGGCTCACTGACCACACGAGTACCATCTTGGCCAGAAATTCCAGGTACTAGAGGCATCTGAAGCCTGTCAGAGCTGGCTGCTCTAGCATCTCCCCAAGAGCTGTCTCGGTCCGAGGCGGTGGAAGACACAGATTCCTCCTCACATCTATCATTGACCTGGCTGCTGCCAGCTGAAGGGGGCTGCTGGTGAGTGTGCATCCTGGAACAATGAAGATGGTCACTGTTACCCAGGTTGCACACATACTAGATTCATGCAAGCATTACTGCTATATGGAGGCAAATCATGGTCAGTAAATAAACAAAGAGACCCGACAAAAAAGAAGACAGATTCTCAAATACTGTGGACAAGGAAACAATACAAAAAGAAAATGATAAGCAGACATGAACACATTTAGGGAAGCATACAAATACAAAGTGAATGTAACATGCACAATTTATGAACAAAAGATGAGTGATTGGAAGGGCTGAGTGTAAGATGGGCCTGCATGCCCAATTTGTGACCCTTTGAAAATATAAAGTTTGTTCGTCATCTAAGTGTTCTCAATTGAGCTTTCATATTTTGTATAATTGCAATA
Organism: Cepaea hortensis; assembly: GCA_963921405.1. Taxonomy (NCBI): domain Eukaryota; kingdom Metazoa; phylum Mollusca; class Gastropoda; order Stylommatophora; family Helicidae; genus Cepaea; species Cepaea hortensis. Next base: position 433,277,440 of record OY992876.1, read on the forward strand.
ATGTCCTCCTCTGTGTTTTTGTTTGCTAGTGAAGGCTTTGTAGCTGCAACAGCCACTGTCAGTTGTGATTCTGGTCTTGTAAAGCTGCCGCTTCCACTTCCATGTTTACTTTGTACTTCTAGCCCAGTTCAACCTATGACATCTTTGTACTTCTAGCACAGTTCAAACTATGACAACTTTGTACTTCTAGCACAGTTCTACTTATGACATCTTTGTACTTCTAGCACAGTTTGACCTATATCTTTGTACTTCTAGCACAGTTCACCCTATGACAACTTTGTACGTCTAGCACAGTTCAACCAATGGCTTCTTTGTACTTCTAACACAGTTCAACCTATGACAACTTTGTACTTCTAGCACAGTTCAACCAATGGCTTCTTTGTACTTCTAACACAGTTCAACCTATGACAACTTTCAGATATAAACACATTTAATAAACTAAACAAGACAAGAGCAACCAATCAGGTGCCATCTCCACAATGAGGTTGGCTGCAATGAATCTCCAACACTGTCTGTCTCTTTCTTGATTGTATGTTCCGTCAGACTGCTGTTCATCCATCTATCTTTCCACTTGTATCGTTGTCTACCTCTTGCTTTCAAACTTACCCTCCATGGTTTTTATAAGAAGATTGTCTTTTAATGTAGCTGAAATATTTTACTTGCCTCTTTTTAATTTTTTTGATCAACTCCCTTTTCATTCCAAGTTTTTCTAGAACCTCTGTATTAGATTGTTTTTGCTTCATGAATTACAATATTCATCTGTATATCCACATTTCCAGGGCTTCTATTCGACTTTCTAACTGCTTTTTCATTGTCCCAGCTACCACACCATATTAGTAGTCTTGAATATACAAGACAAGATAGAGATCATATCAAATATGCTAGTAAAAATGAAACAAAAAAAGATACGTAATTTTTAAAAGTGGCCTTACTTGGAGCCTAGCATTCTTTTATTTTTGCCTCGAGTGGGCAAGACAATGGACGGGGCCTTGAGTGGACGGAGAGATGTTTGCTGACCGGATGTCTGACTGCCAGCCAGGAAACTTTCTGCTCGACCCGAAGAGCTGCCGGAGTTAGTGGACAGAGCTGGGGATGAGACTCTGTGATGGGGGTCATCTCCGGAGACATCAGATACATCGGACCCTGGGCCTAGCTTGTTCATGGCAGGTGACCACACGCCTGTCTTCAGTTCACGGGTACCTTTCCTTGCATGCGACTGTGTCTCCAGGAAATCATCAGAGAGCACATCCTGAGAATCCATGTTCCTACGTAACACATTTGTGAATTTAACCTCATCTACCTTGACCTTATCTCCTTCCCAGGACGAGATTGAGAGCCGGTGGATCCTCTTTGGAAGCTGGGAATCTAACTGTATTTCATCCAATGAGCTGATTGAAGATGCTGCTTTCAGGAGACCAAGTTTGGGAACATTTGAGGGCTGGTGGATCTTCTTTGGAAGCTGGGAATCTAACTGTATTTCATCTAATGAGCTGATTGAAGATTCTGCTTTCAGGAGACCAAGTTTGAGAACATTTGAGGGCTGGTGGATCCTCTTTGGAAGCTGGGAATCTAACTGTACTTCATCTAATGAGTTGATTGAAGATGCTGCTTTCAGGAGACCAAGTTTGAGAACATTTGAGGGCTGGTGGATCCTCTTTGGAAGCTGGGAATCTAACTGTACTTCATCTAATGAGTTGATTGAAGATGCTGCTTTCAGGAGACCAAGTTTGGGAACATTTGGCTGGACAACCCAGGGCAACTTCTGCGTGTTGGTTCTCCTCTTGTTGACCACAGGTGTGAAACCTTCATCATCTGCAGGGGCTGGAAGCTCTTCGTTGCTCTCTAACTCTACACCAGCAGGGGCTGGAAGTTTTCCGCCATTCTCTGACTGCACACCAGCAGCACATCGGTCTGTCAGCTCATGCTGGTCTGTGGGCCGGGCGTGGGCAGTGCCCAGCTCATGCTGGTCTGTGGGCCGGGCGTGGGCAGTGCCCTTGTCCAGGGGCACAAACTCTTTGGCACCTGGGTTCAACCCATGTCCATGACCTGACCTGGCATCTGTATGTTTGGGTTGCTTGCTTTCCCATGGATTGGTGTGAGACAGCAGGCTAGGGTTCACCTTAGGCCGCACAAGTGGATTCCCTATCAGGCTGGCGGGAATGGCATTGACTGTCTTCTTTTTTGACACATGAAACTGGCGATGGTCAGCCAGAAACCTGCCCAGTCCCCCATAAGAAAGAATGTGCGCCTGAGCCTCCTCTGTCAACTGCTGCATGTGCTCCTCCAGTTCTTTACTCAACAAGTCCAGGGGACCCTTGGCAATGAGTATTTTGTAGAAATATCTGGCACATTGGGGAAGAAACAACATAATGATTCAATCACAAGTATGTAATCTGTCTAACATTGTAGAGAAAGCATGGCTGTAATCACAATTCTGTAGTCTAATGTTGCAGAGAAAACATGACTGTAATCAGAGGTCTGTACTCTAATGTTGTAGAGAAAACATGACTGTAATCACAATTCTGTAGTCTAATGTTGCAGAGAAAACATGACTGTAATCAGAGGTCTGTACTCTAATGTTGTAGAGAAAACATGACTGTAATCACAAGTCTGTACTCTAATGTTGTAGAGAAAACATGGCTGTAATCACAATTCTGTAGTCTAATGTTGCAGAGAAAACATAACTGTAATCACAAGTTTGTTCTTTGTCTAATGTTGTAGAGAAAACATGACTGTAATCAGAGGTCTGTACTCTAATGTTGTAGAAAAAACATGACTGTAATCACAAGTCTGTAATCTAATGTTGTAGAGAAAACATGGCTGTAATCACAATTCTGAAGTCTAATGTTGCAGAGAAAACATGACTGTAATCAGAGGTCTGTACTCTAATGTTGTAGAGAAAACATGAATGTAATCACAAGTCTGTACTCTAATGTTGTAGAGAAAACATGGTTGTAATCACAATTCTGTACTCTAATGTTGTAGAGAAAACATGACTGTAATCTTTAGTCTGTACTCTAACGTTGTAGAGAAAACATGACTGTAATCACAAGTCTGTACTCTAATGTTGTAGAGAAAACATGACTGTAATCACAAGTCTGTACTCTAATGTTGTAGAGAAAGCATGGCTGTAATCACAAGTTTGTTCTTTGTCTAATGTTGAAGAGAAAACATGACTGTAATCTTTAGTCTGTACTCTAATGTAGAGAAAACATGGCTGTAATCACAAGTCTGTAGTCTAATGTTGTAGAGAAAACATGACTGTAATCACTAGTCTGTACTCTAATGTTGTAGAGAAAGCATGGCTGAAATCACAAGTTTGTTCCTTGTCTAATGTTGTAGAGAAAACATGACTGTAATCTTTAGTCTGTACTCTAATGTTGTAGAGAAAACATGGCTGTAATCACAAGTCTGTAGTCTAATGTTGTAGAGAAAACATGACTGTAATCTTTAATCTGTACTCTAATATTATAGAGAAAGCATGGCTGTAATCACAAGTTTGTTCTTTGTCTAATGTTGAAGAGAAAACATGACTGTAATCACAAGTTTGTTCTTTGTCTAATGTTGTAGAGAAAACATGACTGTAATCTTTAGTCTGTACTCTAATGTTGAAGAGAAAACATGACTGTAATCTTTAGTCTGTACTCTAATGTTGTAGAGTAAACATGGCTGTAATCACAAGTCTAATTTTGTAGAGAAAACATGACTGTAATCACAAGTCTAATGTTGTAGATAAAACATAACTGTAACCACAAGTCTGTCCTCTAATGTTGTAGAGAAAGCATGGCTGTAATCACAAGTCAGTACTCTAATGTTGTAGAGAAAACATGGCTGCAATCACAAGTCTGTACTCTAATGTTGTAGAGAAAACATGACTGTAATCACAAGTCTAATGTTGTAGAAAAAACATGGCTGTAATCACAAGTCTGTACTCTAATGTTGTAGAGAAAACATGGCTATAATCACAAGTCTAATGTTGTAGAGAAAACATGGCTGTAATCACAAGTCTGTACTCTAATGTTGTAGAGAAAGCATGGCTGTAATCACAAGTCAGTACTCTAATGTTGTAGAGAAAACATGGCTGCAATTACAAGTCTGTACTCTAATGTTGTAGAGAAAACATGACTGTAATCACAAGTCTGTACTCTAATGTTGTAGAGGAAACATGGCTGCAATCACAAGTCTGTACTCTAATGTTGTAGAGAAAACATGGCTGCAATCACAAGTCTAATGTTGTAGAGAAAACATGGCTGTAATCACAAGTCTGTCCTCTAATGTTGTAGAGGAAACATGGCTGCAATCACAAGTCTGTACTCTAATGTTGTAGAGAAAGCATGGCTGTAATCACAAGTCTGTACTCTAATGTTGTAGAGAAAACATGACTGTAATCACAAGTCTGTACTCTAATGTTGTAGAGGAAACATGGCTGCAATCACAAGTCTGTACTCTAATGTTGTAGAGAAAGCATGGCTGTAATCACAAGTCTGTACTCTAATGTTGTAGAGAAAACATGACTGTAATCACAAGTCTGTACTCTAATGTTGTAGAGGAAACATGGCTGCAATCACAAGTCTGTACTCTAATGTTGTAGAGAAAGCATGGCTGTAATCACAAGTCTGTACTCTAATGTTGTAGAGAAAACATGACTGTAATCACAAGTCTGTACTCTACTATTGTAGAGAAAACATAGCTGCAATCACAAGTCTGCACTCTAATGTTGTAGAGAAAGCATGGCTGTAATTACAAGTCAGTACTCTAATGTTGTAGAGAAAGCATGGCTGTAATCACAAGTCTGTACTCTAATGTTGTAGAGAAAGCATGGCTGTAATCACAAGTCTGTACTCTAATGTTGTAGAGAAAACATGACTGTAATCATGTCCCATAAATCCTCATCTATACACAGATGTATACTATACAATATACAACTGTTCTGCAAATGTAGATTTCTACAAATGCAGATCACTGCTCTACAAAAATCTTTGCTTCACAAAATAGAATTTTGCTCTACAAACAATACAATGTGCTACACAACATAGAAATTGCTCTAATTACACATAACCTGCTATACAGAACCTTGCTACACAAATACAGATCTTTGCTCTACAAATGTAGATGTATTATCTACAAATATCTGCGTTTTTCTACATATAATTTAACTTTGCTCTACAAACATAAAAACTGTTACAATAAGTTTAGTTTAGTTAGTTTAGTTTAGTCGATGGATCAACATCACGGCACACAGGTGTAACCCATAAGTGCTCCGTTCTCCTCCTAGCTCAAACCTGAGTCTGGAGAAACTCAGCTCAGTGCACGAACTCCGTAGCACCGGCGAGGATCCTGAAATACTTTAGGTAGATTTTTAACTCAAAATTTTGCCCGGGCAGCGCCGTTAGACTACTGTTTTTCGATTTCCAACTGCCAAGGGATTTTTTACGTGCACAACAATACACATGGGCGTCCGATCTCACTACCCAGAGACCAGGGGAAATTTCATTACTAGAAGTCCCCATGAAAAAAAAATCCCGGCCCTCACCGGGGCCTGAACCCAGGACCTCCAGCACTCAAGGTGGACACCATACCTCGAGACCATGCACACCCCCCCCCCCCCCCCCATACAATAAACAGAACTTTGCTGCACACATGTAGATCTTAGTCATACAAGTGTAAATGTTTATCAAACACATGTATATAATTACTCGTAGAGTGCAATCTCCAGAGTTGGCTGTTGTAAATGTTTATTAAACACATGTATATAATTACTCGTAGAGTGCAATCTCCAGAGTTGGCTGTTGGTGTGACGGAGACTTGCTAGTCACAGTGCTGGGTTCGGATGCAGGCGTTGGAAGCAGGCCAAATATGGGTGGTACATCGACAACATCTCTGATTTGGATACATGAATGATTGATTGTGTGAGGAAAAGTGAATGATTGATTGCATGAGGATACATGAATGATTGATTGCGTGAGGAAACATGAATGATTTTATTGATTGAGTGAGGAAATGTGAATGATTGATTGTGTGAGGAAACAAGAATGATTGATTACGTGAGGAAACATGAATGATTCATTGCATGTGGAAACATGACTGATTGGCTGTGTGAGGAAAAGTGAATGCTTGATTGCATGTGGACCCATGAATGATTGATTGCATGAGGAAATTGTTCACAAACATCAGGAGGGCACAGACAACATTTTGGATCACATAAAACATTTGTACAAAGTAGTCAACAAATTACTAACCCCCTGATTGACTCACCAAACTGACAATGCCATGATTGAGTCAACAAACTGACAATGTCATGATTGAGTCAACAAACTGACAATGCCAAGATTGAGTCAACAAACTGACAATGCCATGATTGAGTCAACAAACTGACAATGCCATGATTGAGTCAACAAACTGACAATGCCATGATTGAGTCAACGAACTGATAATGCCATGAGTGAGCCAACAAACTGACAATGCCACAATCTGATCTAACCAACAATCCTATGATGTCATTAACAAATGAACCACCCTGAGATTGAATAAAAACCAACAAACTATCTTGTCGTGTAATCAACAAACTATCTTGTCATGTGATCAACAAACTATCTTATCACATAATCAAAAAACTATCTTGTCATGTAATCAACAAACTATCTTGTCATGTAATCACCAAATTATCTTGTCATGTAATCAACAAACTTATTGTTATGTAATCAACAAACTATCATGTCATATAATCAACAAACTATCTTGTCACATAATCAATAAACTTTCCTGTCATGTAATCAACAAACTGTCTTTTCACGTAATCAACAAACTATCTTGTCATGTAATAAACAAACCATCTTGTCATGTAATTAACAAACTATCTTGTCACATAATCAATCAACAAACTATCTTGTCACCTATTCAACAAACTATCTTGTCATGTAATCAACAAACTATCTTGTCATGTAATCAACAAACTATCTTGTCACGTAATCAACAAACTATCTTGTCATGTAATCAACAAACCATCTTGTCATGTAATTAACAAACTATCTTGTCACATAATCAACAAACTCTTGACACAAATAAACGAATGAACGAACAAACTTTATTTTCAAAAGGTCACAAATTGAGCACGCAGGCCTGTAATCAACAAACTATCTTGTCATGTAATCAACAAACTATCAATCTCGTGACATGATTAATGTGCTAAGCATGTGATGATGATATTTAAAACAGTGTACTCAATGAGGCTCACCCATCATTGTCCAGAGAGTTGATGCCATATCTCTCCTTGTCCTCATCTCCCTTGAACTGTACGTCCAAAGCCAGGAACTGCTTCTGCTTCTTCTCCTTCTTCTTACTCTTGTTGGCTTTCTGTTTTTTCTGCTGGGACAGGACACAGACAAGTCAGATCCCTGCTTCACAGCAGCCAGTCACACCAGTCTCTGACTCACCCACCAATCACATGTGCTCAAATGTACCCATTTGGCAATTAAATGTTCTACTTTCATGCTGCCCTAACTGCCCATGTGCAGGACACAGCCGCAATTGTTGTTGGCTGCTGACTTCTTTCAGTCCCTCACTTCCTCAGACGAAGCCCTAATGATGTGATTTTCCCCCCCAATCATTTTGATTCCTCACGATTCCTTTTTCTTACGGGCTTCGAAATACTATTTGCTCATTGACTAAAATATTATCTATTTCATTGATTAAAATGTTACATATTTCATTGATTAAAATGTTATCTATGTCAGTGATTAAAATGTTATCTATTTCAGTGATTAAAATGTGATCTATTTCAGTGGCTGAAATGGACAGCTCTCTGTCTGTGGGCGTGTCCAGGGTACAATGACTTTGAATCTAATCAATCACTCAATCAATCCCCAAAAACACTAGACTGACCTCGATTGCCAGCTCTGGTTCATCCTTGTGCAGCACAGTTCCTGTCCTGCCAAGGTGTATGTTCACCGGGTCATCTTCTGGCAGAAGAAAGTCACACAACAAACTATTGTCAGGGTTACAGTATTTTACCCACCCAAACACAGATTCAAGTCACACAACAGACTATTGTCAGGGTTACAGTATTTTACCCACCCAAACACAGACTCAAGTCACACAACAGACTATTGTCAGGGTTACAGTATTTTACACACTCAAACACAGACTCAAGTCACACAACAGACTATTGTCAGAGTTACAGTATTTTACCCACTCAAACACAGACTCAAGTCACACAACAGACTATTGTTAGGGTTACAGTATTTTATCCACTCAAACACAGACTCATGTCACACAACAGACTATTGTCAGGGTTACAGTATTTTACCCACTCAAACACAGACTCAAGTCACACAACAGACTATTGTCAGGGTTACAGTATTTTACCCACTCAAACACAGACTCACCCATACACAGGATCAAGCATTAGACATAGACTGCAGACAATAACAGCAGACAACAACTAGGACATGAAGACACACAAGTCAACAACTAGGACATGGAGACACACAAGTCAACAACTAGGACATGAAGACACACAAGTCAACAACTAGGACATGAAGACACAAGTCAACAACTAGGACATGAAGACACACAAGTCAACAACTAGGACATGAAGACACACAAGTCAACAACTAGGACATGGAGGCACAAGTCAACAACTAGGACATGAAGACACACAAGTCAACAACTAGGACATGGAGACACACAAGTCAACAACTAGGACATGAAGACACAAGTCAACAACTAGGACATGAAGACACACAAGTCAACAACTAGGACATGAAGACACACAAGTCAACAACTAGGACATGGAGGCACAAGTCAACAACTAGGACATGAAGACACACAAGTCAACAACTAGGACATGAAGACACACAAGTCAACAACTAGGACATGAAGACACACAAGTTAACAACTAGGACATGGAGACACACAAGTCAACAACTAGGACATGAAGACACACAAGTCAACAACTAGGACATGAAGACACACAAGTCAACAACTAGGACATGGAGACACAAGTCAACAACTAGGACATGAAGACACACAAGTCAACAACTAGGACATGAAGACACACAAGTCAACAACTAGGACATGGAGACACACAAGTCAACAACTAGGACATGGAGACACACAAGTCAACAACTAGGACATGGAGACACACAAGTCAACAACTAGGACATGAAGACACACAAGTCAACAACTAGGACATGGAGACACACAAGTCAACAACTAGGACATGAAGACACACAAGTCAACAACTAGGACATGGAGACACACAAGTCAACAACTAGGACATGAAGACACACAAGTCAACAACTAGGACATGAAGACACACAAGTCAACAACTAGGACATGGAGACACACAAGTCAACAACTAGGACATGAAGACACACAAGTCAACAACTAGGACATGAAGACACACAAGTCAACAACTAGGACATGAAGACACACAAGTCAACAACTAGGACATGGAGACACACAAGTCAACAACTAGGACATGAAGACACACAAGTCAACAACTAGGACATGAAGACACACAAGTCAACAACTAGGACATGAAGACACACAAGTCAACAACTAGGACATGAAGACACACAAGTCAACAACTAGGACATGAAGACACACAAGTCAACAACTAGGACATGAAGACACACAAGTCAACAACTAGGACATGGAGACACACAATCAACAACTAGGACATGGAGACACACAAGTCAACAACTAGGACATGGAGACACACAAGTCAACAACTAGAACATGGAGACACATGTCAACAACTAGGACATGAAGACACACAAGTCAACAACTAGGACATGGAGACACACAAGTCAACAACTAGGACATGAAGACACACAAGTCAACAACTAGGACATGAAGACACACAAGTCAACAACTAGGACATGAAGACACACAAGTTAACATCTAGGACATGGAGACACACAAGTCAACAACTAGGACATGAAGACACACAAGTCAACAACTAGGACATGAAGACACACAAGTCAACAACTAGGACATGAAGACACACAAGTCAACAACTAGGACATGGAGACACACAAGTCAACAACTAGGACATGAAGACACACAAGTCAACAACTAGGACATGGAGACACACAAGTCAACAACTAGGACATGAAGACACACAAGTCAACAACTAGGACATGAAGACACACAAGTCAACAACTAGGACATGAAGACACAGACACACACATCAACAAGAAGAAGATAAGACACACAACAAAAAGATAAGACATACAACAAGAAGATAAGACACACAACAAGAAGATAATACTCTCAACACAAAGATAAGACACACAACAAGAAGATAAGACACACAACACAAAGCTAAGACATACAACAAGAAGATAAGACACACAACAAGAAGATAATACTCTCAACACAAAGGTAAGATACACAACAAGAAGATAAGACACACAACAAGAAGATAATACTCTCAACACAAAGGTAAGATACACAACAAGAAGATAAGACACACAACAAGAAGATAATACTCTCAACACAAAGGTAAGATACACAAGAAGAAGATAAGACACAAGAAGATAAGACACACACACACAAAGATAAGACACACAACAAGAAGATAAGACACACAACGAGAATATAAGACACACAACACAAAGATAAGACACACAACAAGAAGATAAGACACACAACACAAAGATAAGACACACAACACAAAGATAAGACACACAAGAAGAAGATAAGACACACAACACAAAGATAAGACACACAACAAGAAGATAAGACACACAACAAGAAGATAAGACACACAACACAAAGATAAGACACACAACAAGAAGATAAGACACACAACAAGAAGATAAGACACACAACACAAAGATAAGACACACAACACAAAGATAAGACACACAACAAGAAGATAAGACACACAACACAAAGATAAGACACACAACACAAAGATAAGACACACAACAAGAAGATAAGACACACAACAAGAAGATAAGACACACAACAAGAAGATAAGACACACAACAAGAAGATAAGACACACAACACAAAGATAAGACACACAACACAAAGATAAGACACACAACAAGAAGATAAGACACACAAAAAGAAGACAGATTACCTGGAGGCAGGATGATTTTAGTGCTGACATTCTCCAACTGTTCCTCGTGAGCTTGCTGATCCTGAAGCACTTGTCGAGCTTCCTGCCGTCTCTCCTTCCTCAATTTCTTTAACTCCAGCTTCCTCTCCAGCTTGTAGAGGCTGATGAGACAAGAAGTATAAAGTACAGATATTTTCCCAACAAAGTGCAGACATTTTCCCAACAAAGTACAGACATTTTCCCAACAAAGTGCAGACATGTTTCCAATAAAGTACAGACATTTCCCCAACTGAGTACAAAAATTTTCTCAGCAAGTATAAAATGTATCCCCATCAATCATACACATTATTTCAAACTAGCACAGAAATAATCCTATCAAATACATTTTCCCAACAAGTACAGAAATTATCCCAACAAGTACAGACATTATCCCAACAAGTACATACATTATCCCTACAAGTACAGACATTATCCTAGCAAGTACAGATATTTAGAGGAGTTGAGTTAAGAACCGACATCACTGCACTCAGGACATTCCCATACGTGCTCCGTCCCCTCGTTCAACAGCCAGTGAAGAGACATACTACTAATCGTTCCCACCACCATCTGATTAAAAGTTCTCCTGGTCTTCATTCTCAGTTTTGAGATTCTTCCAGAACCCCTGCCGATGTTCCGCAATCTCATTATTTCCAAATATAGGTTCTCAATCTGTTCCTCCGCCTTCTTCAACTGGTCCCACAAGCGCACGACCACCTCCCCCTTGTCCATAGGCAATCTACCACCAAGAGGTGCATTCCCTGTTAGCCTATCAGCCTGTTCATTCTTCCGCACCCTTGCATGGCCAGGGCAAAATATCCATACAATTCTCCCAATCTGTGACCTCTGAAGCGACGATAGCCATTCCACATGAAACATTCCTTTCTCCACCTTACTAAGCATACTCTTTGAATCCGTAATGAATACAATGTGTGTTGCAGTAGTCTCCTCAAACCAACGGAATGCTGCTGTTACTGCCTCAACCTCCATTCTCATGCTGGAGGTTGTAGTCTCATATGCCAGACTCTCCTTTTTCAAGACTCGTCCATTAGCCTTTGCAATAAAGCCCCAACCACTACGTCTGTTTCTCACCACTGACCCCTCGGTGTAGATGACTATGTCACCTTGAAGCGTGTTACTCTGGATCAGCTGTTGCACTTCAAACTCAGTGCAGCTTGCTGCCCATTCCCTGCACTCACGACCCAGTGTTATTATTACATTGTGCCAGTCCATCATGTCTTCCGGAACTTCAACCAACTCTTTTTCACGATTGAAGGTCTCTAGATCACACACCTGACTTATAGAAAGTTCTGCCAGTGCCATCCAGGACCTGCCTCGTCTTAGTCTATGACCCTAGACTATATCCATGGCTGCATGCAGCAGGTGATCCCTATCTGCAGCAACTCTCGGGTACCATTTGGCCTGAAGGACCCTATGCCTATCCGTCATTGTTGGTAGTGTCAGGATATGCCTCATGCATATAATTGGTGTGTTCTTTGTGCACCCCAGGATTAACCACATGGCGGCATTCTGTATGCGCTCCAACCTTTCAAGCTGGCTCTTTGAACTGTCAGGAGCCCCAAACCATACTCAATGACAGAAATTATTAACTGCTGAAAAAGCCTGTACAGCATCCTATGATCTATCCCGGTGACCACTCTTCGCTCTTGGGGCACCTTAGATCACAGGGAAGATCTCAACCAATAAGAATTTTCACCCAACCACCATAGTGGACACCTGAGGTGGCTTTCATGGAGGGAAAAGAGAGTGGCCATAAGGAATTGACAGAGGGTGCGGAGAGCAACCAATTCAGTTGACACAGAATTGGAGGCTGAAAGATATAAAAAAGTAAAGGTGCAGGATTTTAAACTCCAGGCAGCAGAGGCAAAAAGGATTAAGTGGGAACAGTTTATCAATGAAGTCGGTGGGGATGTGACGTTGGAAAAATTCTGGAGGCTGCACTGGCAGATGAAGAGATAGGCGATGCCTGGTACACATCGTACCGTTTATGATGATAACAACCGACCTATGACAACTTACACGATTTTTTTTAAGAGGATAAAACAAACAGTACTGCATCAAACTCAAAAGACGGGAATGATGTAATTCCAACAAGAATCAAGCATTATTCCAAGTTAACAGATTATGCCCACAGGTCCACATACTAGTTCCACATGTACACACAAAATTCCAGCAGTTCACAATCACATACGAGTGTCTTTCATGTCTACCTTCCTGTCTTCATCTTGAGCTTTGGCCGTGGCTTGTTGGGCTCCAGTCTCATCTCCATCTGTGAGCTTAACTACAAGGACATCAATCAATGGTCACAGTTATCATAAAACACATCAATCAATGGTCACAATTATCATAAAACACATCAGTCAATGGTAACAATCATCATAAATCACATCAATCAATTATAAAAGAATCATAAATCACATCAATCAATAATAACAATCATTCATCATAAAACATATCTGTCAATGATAACAATCATCATAACACACATGTCAATGGTAATAATAATTCATGATAAAACACATCAGTCAATTATAACAATCATCATAAAACACATCAGTCAATGATAACAATCATCATAACACATATGTCAATGGTAATAATCATTCATGACAAAACACATCAGTCAATTATAACAATCATCATAAAACACATCAGTCAATGATAACAATCATCATAACACATATTTCAATGGTAATAATCATTCATTATAAAACACATCAGTCATTACAATCATTCATCATTTTAAAAAAGTGATATCAACAACACACATCATCATCAACAAAGAACAAAATCATCAACAAACAACATCTATAAACAGCAACAACATCAACAAACAGCAACATCATCAACAAACAACAACACCATCAACAAACAACACCACCACCAAATAGCAACATCAACAAACAACATCATCATCAACAACCAACATTATCATCAACATATAGCAACAACATTAACAAAGAGCAACATCATCAACAAACAACATCATCATCAACAAACAACAACAACAAGACACGACACTGACCCTCAAGGTCTTGTCGGGAGCAGGTCTGCAGATGTAGACTTCAGATACAGTTCCCCAGCATCCCGGAGTCGGGCACGGCGTGTCCAGCACTTCCTGTCAGAAACAACACCCAGCAATGGTCAACTCAAATATATTTGTCAAGCTGATCAACATACAGAGCCAGCTCAAGGCTATATAGCTTTCAATATTTACACAACATACAGATCCAGCTCAATGCTTATTCTTCAATGTCTACAATATCTTCAATATAAATTCAATATCTGCAGCATACAGAGTCAGCTCAAGGCTATATAGCCTTCAATATCTATACAACATACAGATCCAGCTCAATGCTGTATAGCCTTCAATATCTACACACACACACAGAGATGAGTACCCATGGATTTGACCAGAGCATTATCACAGAGTTACAAACCTTTGAGAACAAAATTTTAAGACGCATCTTTGGACCCATTAGAGATACACAAAGTGGAGAGTGGAAAAGAAGAAGTAACAAAGACATTTATGATCTGTTTAAGTCCCCGCTAATCACTGGTATCATGAAGGCTAATAGACTACAATGGCTGGGGCATATAGAAAGAATGGAAGATAATAGGGAAACAAAACTCGCTTACACTCAGGAAATAAATGACCGTAGACCCCGAGGTAGACCAAGAAGGCGGTGGAGAGATAATACATGTACAGACCTACAAGCACTTGGAATCAACGACTGGCAAGAGAAGGTCCACCAGAGAGACGAATGGAGACGGATTGTATTTGCAGCAAAGAACCTCAATGGCTCGGAACGCTGAAGAAGAAGAAGAAGATTATCACAGTAGTTCTGTTCCCAAATAACAAGACATAACTCGAGCACACTCAGATCAACATAACACAGGCACACCAGATCAACATAACACAGGAACACTCAGATCAACTAACACAGGAACACTCAGATCAACATAACACAGGCACACCAGATCAACATAACACAGGCACATCAGATCAACATAACACAGGCACATCAGATCAACATAACACAGGAACACTCAGATCAACTAACACAGGAACACTCAGATCAACATAACACAGGCACACCAGATCAACATAACACAGGCACATCAGATCAACATAACATAGGCACACCAGATCAACATAACACAGGCACACCAGATCAACATAACACAGGCACATCAGATCAACATAACACAGGAACACTCAGATCAACTAACACAGGAACACTCAGATCAACATAACACAGGCACACCAGATCAACATAACACAGGAACACTCAGATCAACTAACACAGGAACACTCCGATCAACATAACACAGGCACACCAGATCAACATAACACAGGAACACTCAGATCAACTAACACAGGAACACTCAGATCAACATAACACAGGCACACCAGATCAACATAACACAGGCACACCAGATCAACATAACACAGGCACATCAGATCAACATAATACAGGCACATCAGATCAACATAACACAGGCACACCAGATCAACATAACACAGGCACAGCAGATCAACATAACACAGGCACAGCAGATCAACATAACACAGGCACACCAGATCAACTAACACAGGCACATCAGATCAACATAACACAGGAACACCCAGATCAACATAACACAGGCACACCAGATCAACTAACACAGGCACACCAGATCAACTAAACACAGGCACACCAGATCAACATAACACAGGAACACCCAGATCAACATAACACAGGCACACCAGATCAACATAACACAGGCACACCAGATCAATATAACCAGTGTGGTCTGAAACCAACCCTCCTTAGTTGACACTTATGACATGCATGGCAGTTTACAGTGTTACTGTTCTATGGAACACAGAGAGAGACCAGAAATATAACACCACAGACACTAGTAGACAACAAAGAAAAAACCAGATGCAGTGGAACACAGTCAGACCAGAAACACAACACACAAGGGACACAACAGAACAGTTGTCAGTAAATTAGATACCAACCTTCCAGTTATATTTTGTCCGGCTGTTGCCGTCAGTGGGTCTCCAGCACTGGACATGGAAGTCTATGGAGCAGTCAGCTCTACACTTGATGCACACGTGACCCTGGGCAGGACAACAGCAACATATGGTACAAAGCTAGACTACAACAGCTTCTATCTATACAATGATGCACACGTGACAGTGGGCAGGACAACAGCAACATATGGTACAGAGCTAGACTACAACTACTACTATCTATACAATGATACACACATAACAGGACAACAGCAACATATGGTACAGAGCTAGACTACAACAACTACTATCTATACAATGATGCACACGTGACAGTGGGCAGGACAACAGCAACATGTAGTACAGAGCTAGACTACAACAACTACTATCTATACAATGATGCACACGTGACAGGACAACAGCAACATATGGTACAGAGCTAGACTACAACAACTACTATCTATACAATGATGCACACATGGCAGGACAACAGCAACATATAGTACAGAGCTAGACTACAACAACTACTATCTATACAATGATGCACAGTAAAACTGAGGTTAACAACATAGCTTGTAGCAGTGGAAACAAACAAGTCATATGTATCATGGCTGTAACGTGCATCATTTCACCTTTCAGGAAAAAGAAAACACAAATCTACCTTGTAATCTGGGTCAGAGAAATACATCTCTTTCTTCAAGCTGTCCGTGTCAACATGAAACTTGCAGACGGCATCAGGTTTTGGCGGGAACATGGTTTCTTTCAACAAATCTTCCATGAGCCTCTGGGAAATGTAAAATATATACCAGTGAAGAAGTGAAACAAATAATTATGGAACTCCCAAATTCATGTTTTGAACAAATTTATGTGAAGCTCTGTCTCTTCAAGGTTATAATATGTATGAAATAACTATGCGTTTGAATACGGAAGTTGAAAACAACACTGATGGAGGGGTGTACAGATGCTGATGTGACCGTACGAACGTAGATCTCTCACCACCTTCCCATGGGGCATCCTCCATTTATACTGGTTAATGCAGCCGGTCTCCCTGGCCTAGGTGTTAACGTCTTTCTCCGTAATCCTGTATATTCTTGTGAGTAACATTGCCTGCGCGAGAATCGGTAGTGGTTCTCGCCGCGTTGGTAACTTACGGGGTATGTGAGCTGGCCACTCAGAAAGCAATGGCAAACTACTGAGCGTAATCTTGCCTAGTACATCAACAGCAGCTGAAAAATGCTGATGTTGACTGTTGACTACAACGTCCTGAAAGGGATCAATCAATCATGTGCCATGCAGGAAAGCGTGGGCGGTCATGACTCGCCATTTCACTCGATCACCAGTGTCGTGGATCAGCTCAGTGTTCCTGTCTCGTCCATGCCATGTGGCCAAGCCATCCAGGTATTTTCCTCTTGGTCTTCCTCTTGGTTTGTTCCCTTCGATCTTGCCAGTTGTCACTAAGTTCTCCAATCCATTTCTTCTCATAACATGTCCAAAAAATTTTGACTGTCTACGTCTAATTTCTCTAATCAGTTTACGATGTTCATTTGTCTCCTGTAGTACTTGGTCATTGGTTTTTCTGTCTGTCCATGGTATTCTTTGCATTTTCCTCAGAAACCACATTTCTGCAGCCATCAGATGCTTTTCAGCTTGACTGCTCATTGTCCAAGTTTCACATCCATACAAAAGAACAGGCTCTATGTATCCCCTCAGCACTCTTTATCTCGTTTCAATTGACATCTTTTTATTGGTCAGAATGTTTTTCATCTTGCTAAAGGCTACTTTCGCCATGGCGATTCTTGTTCTAATCTCTTCAAGGCATCTCCCATCAGATGTTATGACTGTTCCAAGATAATTGTACCGATTCACTTGTTGAAGAATATTTCCATTTACTAGTATATTACATTGTGGCACTTCTTCCTTCCTAGTGACGACCATAATCTGAGTCTTTTTACAATTTAATTCTAACCCCAGTTGCTCACTGTGTACAACAACCGCATCTACTAATTGTTGCAGGTCCTGCGCATTGTCTGCAATTAATACTGTATCATCTGCATATCTATTGTTATTGATGTTTCGTCCTCCAATGCTGATTCCATTTATATCCTCTACATTTCTGAATATATTTTCACTGTATAGGGAAAAAAGATCTGGAGACATCACACATCCCTGCCTAACACCTCTCTTAATTGGCTGATACTGTCCCACTTCATTATCAATCCTTATTGCAACTTGTTGTTTCCAATATATGTTTTTTATAAGTCTAATGTCTTTCCCATCAATTTGTAGATCTGCAAGCATATCCACCATTTTGACATGTCTAACTCTATCAAAAGCCTTTGTATCTATATCTATAAAAATCGTTGTATGTATGTATGGATGTATGTGGATCCGTCCTTTATGCGTTCGCGAACGGTCCATCCGATTGAGATGAAATTTTCTACACGTTTTCCTTTCATTCCTGTGCAACCAACTGTCATAGTTTTATCTATCAGCTATCAGCTATTACCTTCCTAAAATTTAATTTTGTAATTACATGACTGAACATAAGAAAATATAAAAAAATATTTAAAAAAAGGGATATAACTTTTAGTAGCATTGTTATATCTTAAGTTAAGTCCCCTGGCTATAGATATCTATATGAATTAAATGAGATGCTCCCCACCAGGGACTGGGTGCAGCCGGGCCAGGTCAGACAGACAGATAGACAGACTGACAGACAGACAGATAGTCGGGAACGGGAACCAAGTTTACTTTAGATAGATCTCTTCCAATCATATTTTCTATCTATTCTTCTATTCTATCTATATTTTGTTGTTATGTTCGGGCCGAACATAGATAGATAGATAGATAGATAGGTAGGTAGGTAGGTAGATAGATAGATAGATAGATAGATAGATAGATAGATCGGGAACGGGAGCTTATATGACTACTTATATGAATTAAATGAGATGCTCCCCACCAGGGCCTGGGCGAAGTCGGGCCGGGTCGGACAGACACAGACAGACAGACAGATAGTCAGGAACGGGAGCTTATATGACTACTTATATGAATTAAATGAGATGCTCCCCATCAGGGTCTGGGCGAAGCCGGGCCGGGTCAGACAGACAGATAGACAGACAGACAAACAGACAGATAGATAGTCGGGAACGGGAGCTTATATGACTACTTATATGAATTAAATTAGATGCTCCCCATCAGGAGCTGGGCGAAGCCGGGCCGGGTCAGACAGACAGACAGACAAGCAGACAGACAGACAGACAGACAGATAGATAGATAGATAGATAGATAGATAGATAGATAGATAGATAGATAGATCCCCGCCAGAGCCTGGGCGAAGCCGGGCTGGGCAGCTAGTAGTCAATAAAGCAAAGATGTATATCCTTGTTTACTTCTATAGCACGTTCAATAACTGTTCGCAGCATATACACAGCATTTACTGTACCCTTTCCTTCTACAAACCCACATTGTTCTTCCCCTATTTCAGGTTGTATCTTCTTCCTCACTCTTTGCATGATAATTCTTAGCAAAATCTTTGTGATGTGACTCATTATACTAATTGTTCTATGCTGATCACATTCCAAGGTTCCTGATTTCTTTGGGATTGCAATAAATACAGAGTTACATAATTCAGGAGGTATATCTCCAGTATCATATAATGTGTTCATCAGTCTGGTGACTTAATCTAGTCCAAATTCTTCTAAAGCTTTAATCATTTCTGTTGTGATGTTATCTGCACCGGGGGCCTTGCCAGCTTTCATATGCTTATGAAAGGGATATGCAACCCAAAAAAAAAATGGAACACAGATCAACCATGACCTCGGACGTGATGAAACCTATTGTGGACTCCAGACTTTGAACGCTGCAAGACTGGAAAAGAATCCCGGTAATTTTCCACGATGATGGTATATGACTAGAACCCACATCTTGCACACACAGAAATCTGACAAGAAGTCTTACAACGAGTGTGATGTTTGCCTTCTAGTTGGACTGTGTTTCATGTACTTGAAATTTGTTGTCTCTATCTGCAATGTTGCCTCTTCTATAAACTTCACTGTCTTATTTTAGTTCACTCAGTGGTCCATAGAGTTTATCGTCCACTGTCGTCTCTCTAGGCCAGAAGGTTTGCCTAGATGTGTTGTATTCAGGGCAGTCTTGGAGTATGTGATCTGCTGTCTGCGACGCCAATCCACATGTGCACATGGCTGATTTGCCAATCTTGAATTGTGTATACATGTGATTGTGTAATCTATTGTGCCCTTTTCTGAGGCGCAGAATGATGATTTGTTGTGGGTACAATGAACATATTCTTTAACCCAAGATATGCTTCTCCTTGATCTACTCTCAAACAACAGTATCCATCTATCATCTGGCTGGCTGGTGAGCTGGTGGGCTGGCTGGCTGAGAACCCTCTTGAAGATTTAGTTTCAGCTCTCACGTTTCATGCACTGGTGTTGAAGTTGTCTGAACCCTACATCTATCATCTCGCTGACTGGTGTTGAAGTTGTTTGAACCCTACATCTATCATCTCACTGGCTGGTGTTGAAGTTGTCTGAACCCTACATCTATCATCTCGCTGGCTAGTGTTGAAGTTGTTTGAACCCTACATCTATCATCTCGCTGGCTGGTGTTGAAGTTGTCTGAACCCTACATCTATCATCTCACTGGCTGGTGTTGAAGTTGTTTGAACCCTACATCTATCATCTCACTGGCTGGTGTTGAAGTTTGAACCCTACATCTATCATCTCGCTAGCTGGTGTTGAAGTTGTTTGAACCCTACATCTATCATCTCGCTGGCTGGTGTTGAAGTTGTCTGAAACCTACATCTATCATCTCACTGGCTGGTGTTGAAGTTGTTTGAACCCTACATCTATCATCTCGCTGGCTGGTGTTGAAGTTGTTTGAACCCTACATCTATCATCTCACTGGCTGGTGTTGAAGATGTTTGAACCCTACATCTATCATCTCACTGGCTGGTGTTGAAGATGTTTGAACCCTACATCTATCATCTCACTGGCTGGTGTTGAAGTTGTCTGAACCCTACATCTATCATCTCGCTGGCTGGTGTTGAAGTTGTCTGAACCCTACATCTATCATCTCACTGGCTGGTGTTGAAGTTGTTTGAACCCTACATCTATCATCTCACTGGCTGGTGTTGAAGTTGTCTGAACCCTACATCTATCATCTCGCTGGCTGGTGTTGAAGTTGTTTGAACCCTACATCTATCATCTCGCTGGCTGGTGTTGAAGTTGTCTGAACCCTACATCTATCATCTCACTGGCTGGTGTTGAAGTTGTTTGAACCCTACATATATCATCTCACTGGCTGGTGTTGAAGTTGTTTGAACCCTACATCTATCATCTCGCTGGCTGGTGTTGAAGTTGTTTGAACCCTACATCTATCATCTCACTGGCTGGTGTTGAAGTTGTCTGAACCCTACATCTATCATCTCACTGGCTGGTGTTGAAGTTGTCTGAACCCTACATCTATCATCTCACTGGCTGGTGTTGAAGTTGTTTGAACCCTACATCTATCATCTCGCTGGCTGGTGTTGAAGTTGTTTGAACCCTACATCTATCATCTCACTGGCTGGTGTTGAAGTTGTTTGAACCCTACATCTATCATCTCACTGGCTGGTGTTGAAGTTGTCTGAACCCTACATCTATCATCCGGCTGGCTGGTGTTGAAGTTGTTTGAACCCTACATCTATCATCTCGCTGGCTGGTGTTGAAGTTGTTTGAACCCTACATCTATCATCTCGCTGGCTGGTATTTAAGTTGTCTGAACCCTACATCTATCATCTCGCTGGCTGGTGTTGAAGTTGTTTGAACCCTACATCTATCATCTCGCTGGCTGGTGTTGAAGTTGTTTGAACCCTACATCTATCATCTCGCTGGCTGATATTTAAGTTGTCTGAACCCTACATCTATCATCTCGCTGGCTGGTGCTGAAGTTGTTTGAACCATACATCTATCATCTCGCTGGCTGGTGTTGAAGTTGTCTGAACCCTACATCTATCATCTCGCTGCCTGGTGTTGAGGTTGTCTGAACTCTACACCTATCATCTCGCTGGTTGGTATTGAGATTGTCTTACCCCTACATCTATCATCTCGCCGGCTGGTACTGAGGTTGTCTGAACCCTGCATCTATCACAGCACAGCTGGTACAGAGATTTCTCTCCCAGCCTGGTGCCACCACACAGTCATGAGTGGAGTGAATTCCAGAAGAGTTGAGTCAAGTCTTGAGTCCAGAAGGGCTGAGTCAAGAAGAGTGGAGTCTAGAAGAGTTGAGTCAAGGACCGACATCACAGTACTTGGGACATTTCTATACATGCTCCTTCCTCATCTGCAACAGCCAGAGAAGAGTCCCAGCACTAATGGTACCAGTAGCGGAGTGATTATATGTCTGCCTGGCTGTTCCTTGGAGCCAAGAAAACCACCAAACTATCAACTATGCAATCAACCTAACAAACAAACAAAGCAACAAGCAATCAAACAAGCAATAAACCAACCAAACAAGCAATAAACCAACCAGCAAACCATGCAATCAATCAACCAACCAAGTAACCAGAAAATCAGAAAGTGGGTTACTTGCCAAAAAGTTCAAACACAAAACCTCACAGATTGTGTATGTAGACATAAAACAACATAGCAAACCCACATGGTGCCTACTTTCAGCAAACAAGAAATTTCACAGATTGTGTAGACATAAAACAACATACCAAACCCACTTCTACCCATGCGGTGCCTACCTTCAGCAAACAAGAAATTTCACAGATGTGTAGACATAACACAACATACCAAACCTACTTCTAACAACATGGTGCCTACCTTCAGCAAACAAGAAATTTCACAGATTGTGTAGACATAAGACAACATATCAAACCCACTTCTACCAACATGGTGCCTACCTTGAGGGTGGGCCCAACAGTGTCTTCAATAACTGTATTTGTCCCTGGCCAGTGACAAACCGTGATGTCCCCACACTGCCGAAGTCTGGCCAGTCCTGTCATGAGGACATTCCCTGCCTCCTTGTACCTGGTGAGTAGCACACACACGTGATACACATCTAACACACACGTGATACACATCTAACACACACGTGATACACATCTAAAATATTTGGTTGATCTCTCTCAAAGACAGGAACTTGGCATGAATGCAACCAGTACCATAGAAAAGTCAATCTAAAAGTGTTCGATAAACAAGATTCTGTGGAATGAAACATACACTAAAGTAAGTTTGTAAACAGAGTATCCTCACTGCACATCAAACCATTCAGCCCATCAGTGCTGGGATGTCATTCTTCGGACCTCCCTCAGTGAATGTCGACCGAAGACAGCAGTTCTGTGTTGGATGACTATACTTCATGGCTCCTACAGTCTTGTCTGGTTTCATCCGTCTGACTGGATGTTCTGTTGGATGACTATACTTCATGGCTCCTACATTCTTGTCTGGTTTCATCCGTCTGACTGGATGTTCTGTTGGATGACTATACTTCATGGCTCCTACAGTCTTGTCTGGTTTCCCCCTTGTTTGACTGGATGTTCTGTTGGATGACTATACTTCATGGCTCCTACAGTCTTGTCTGGTTTCCCCCTTGTTTGACTGGATGTTCTGTTGGATGACTATACTTCATGGCTCCTACAGTCTTGTCTGGTTTCCCCCTTGTTTGACTGGATGTTCTGTTGGATGACTATACTTCATGGCTCCTACAGTCTTGTCTGGTTTCCCCCTTGTTTTACTGGATGTTCTGTTGGATGACTATACTTCATGGCTCCTACATTCTTGTCTGGTTTCATCCATCTGACTGGATGTTCTGGCAGTCTGGTCATGGTTTCAGATTCAGTCATCACTTGATTCGTTTTAAGCCTGTTGCCTTTCCCAGGGCATTCAGTATATCAGCCCAGTCCATGGCTCCCTCCATCAGCCCAGTCCATTGCTCATCTGTGTAGTAGCCCCACCTTAGCCTGGTCAATGGCTACATCCATCAGCCTGGTCCATGGCTCATCTGTGCAGTAGCCCGACCTCAGCCTGGTCAATGGCTTCATCCATCAGCCCAGTCCATGGCTACACCCATCAGCCCAGTCCATGGCTACACCCATCAGCCTGGTCCATAGCTACATCCATCAGCCCGGTCCATGGCTACATCCATCAGCCTGGTTCATGGCTCATCTGTGCAGTAGCCCCACCTGGTCATCCATCAGCCCGGTCCATGACTCATTTGTGCAGTAGCCCCACCTGGTCATCCATCAGCCCGGTCCATGACTCATCTGTGCAGTAGCCCCACCTGGTCATCCATCAGTCCGGTCCATGACTCATTTGTGCAGTAGCCCCACCTGGTCATCCATCAGCCCGGTCCATGACTCATCTGTGCAGTAGCCCCACCTGGTCATCCATCAGTCCGGTCCATGACTCATTTGTGCAGTAGCCCCACCTGGTCATCCATCAGTCCGGTCCATGACTCATTTGTGCAGTAGCCCCACCTGGTCATCCATCAGCCTGGTCCATGGCTCATCTGTGCAGTAGCCCCACCTGGTCATCCATCAGCCTGGTCCATGGCTCATCTGTGCAGTAGCCCCACCTGGTCATCCATCAGTCCGGTCCATGACTCATTTGTGCAGTAGCCCCACCTGGTCATCCATCAGTCCGGTCCATGACTCATCTGTGCAGTAGCCCCACCTGGTCATCCATCAGTCCGGTCCATGACTCATCTGTGCAGTAGCCCCACCTGGTCATCCATCAGCCTGGTCCATGGCTCATCTGTGCAGTAGCCCCACCTGGTCATCCATCAGCCTGGTCCATGGCTCATCTGTGCAGTAGCCCCACCTGGTCATCCATCAGTCCGGTCCATGACTCATTTGTGCAGTAGCCCCACCTGGTCATCCATCAGTCCGGTCCATGACTCATCTGTGCAGTAGCCCCACCTGGTCATCCATCAGTCCGGTCCATGACTCATCTGTGCAGTAGCCCCACCTGGTCATCCATCAGTCCGGTCCATGACTCATCTGTGCAGTAGCCCCACCTGGTCATCCATCAGTCCGGTCCATGACTCATTTGTGCAGTAGCCCCACCTGGTCATCCATCAGCCTGGTCCATGGCTCATCTGTGCAGTAGCCCCACCTGGTCATCCATCAGCCTGGTCCATGGCTCATCTGTGCAGTAGCCCCACCTGGTCATCCATCAGTCCGGTCCATGACTCATTTGTGCAGTAGCCCCACCTGGTCATCCATCAGTCCGGTCCATGACTCATCTGTGCAGTAGCCCCACCTGGTCATCCATCAGTCCGGTCCATGACTCATCTGTGCAGTAGCCCCACCTGGTCATCCATCAGTCCGGTCCATGACTCATCTGTGCAGTAGCCCCACCTGGTCATCCATCAGCCCGGTCCATGACTCATTTGTGCAGTAGCCCCACCTGGTCATCCATCAGTCCGGTCCATGACTCATTTGTGCAGTAGCCCCACCTGGTCATCCATCAGTCCGGTCCATGACTCATTTGTGCAGTAGCCCCACCTGGTCATCCATCAGTCCGGTCCATGACTCATTTGTGCAGTAGCCCCACCTGGTCATCCATCAGTCCAGTCCATAGCTCATCTGTGCAGTAGTCCCACCTGGTCATCCATCAGTCCGGTCCATGGCTCATCTGTGCAGTAGCCCCACTTGGTCATCCATCAGCCCGGTCCATAGCTCATCTGTGCAGTAGTCCGACCTGACCATCCATCAGCCCGGTCCATAGCTCATCTGTGCAGTAGTCCGACCTGACCATCCATCAGCATGTTCACGGCAACTGACACCCGCGTGGCCTGGCACAAATTTGAAGTTGTCTTCTATCAGCCTTGACCTCTTGAGAGACTCTACTCCAGCCTCTGTCTTCAGGCCCTGCCCATCTTGATCTATCAGAGGCACATAGCTGACCACAGGGACCTGAGACCTACTCTTGTGACCTACGTATGAACTGTAGCTATGACCTTTTGCCTTGACTAGCAACTCAACAGAAAAACATGAAATCAAACAACAACATAATTAACAATTAAAATGTAAACAGTATTGGTATCCAACGTGGTTAGGCCATTCCACATTTGATGGTTTTCTTTAAAAACGGGTTGTGTTGTTCTCGATGAAGATCACTCACATCAAATTGTGAATTTGTTGTGTTGTGGTGTCACTTATTTTTACGATATTATCGTTATTTTTACACTGTTCCAAGTACTGTGATGTGGGTTCCATTTGCTGGATGTGTGTATGTTGTCAGGTATGTACACTGTGCCTGTGTTGATTATCTCTCACTGGATCACAGGAGTCACGCAGACCTCACTGTTTTCATCTTGTCTTATTCTATCCTGCTACAGCTGCTGCTTCTCTTATCTATTTTTTTAACTGCAGAAACCATGTGTTGACCTACAGACACCATGTGTTGACCTACAGACACCATGTGTTGACCTACAGACACCATGTGTTGACCTACAGACACCATGTGTTGACCTACAGACACCATGTGTTGACCTACAGACACCATGTGTTGACCTACAGACACCATGTGTTGACCTACAGACACCATGTGTTGACCTACAGACACCATGTGTTGTCCTGCAGACACCATGTGTTGACCTACAGACACCATGTGTTGACCTACAGACACCATGTGTTGACCTACAGACACCATGTGTTGACCTACAGACACCATGTGTTGTCCTGCAGACACCATGTGTTGACCTACAGACACCATGTGTTGACCTACAGACACCATGTGTTGACCTACAGACACCATGTGTTGACCTACAGACACCATGTGTTGACCTACAGACACCATGTGTTGACCTACAGACACCATGTGTTGTCCTGCAGACACCATGTGTTGACCTACAGACACCATGTGTTGACCTACAGACACCATGTGTTGAACTGCAGACACCATGTGTTGAACTGCAGAAACCATGTGTTGACCTGCAGAAACCATGTGTTGACAGACAGAAACTGTGTTCTCACCTACAGAAACCATGTGCTGACAGACAGAAGCCGTGTTCTCACCTACAGAAACCATGTGCTGACAAACAGAAACTGTGTTCTCACCTACAGAAACCATGTATTGAACTGCAGAAACCATGTGTTGACAGACAGAAGCCGTGTTCTCACCTACAGAAACCATGTATTGAACTTCAGAAACCATGTGTTGACAGACAGAAACTGTGTTCTCACCTACAGAAACCATGTGCTGACAGACAGAAGCCGTGTTCTCACCTACAGAAACCATGTGTTGACAGACAGAAGCCGTGTTCTCACCTACAGAAACCATGTGCTGACAGACAGAAACCGTGTTCTCACCTACAGAAACTATGTATTGAACTGCAGAAACCATGTGTTGACAGACAGAAGCTGTGTTCTCACCTACAGAAACCATGTGTTGACAGACAGAAACCGTGTTCTCACCTACAGAAACCATGTGTTGAACTGCAGAAACCATGTGTTGACAGACAGAAGCCATGTTCTCACCTACAGAAACCATGTGTTGACAGACAGAAGCCGTGTTCTCACCTACAGAAACCATGTGCTGACAGACAGAAACCATGTTCTCACCTACAGAAACTATGTATTGAACTGCAGAAACCATGTGTTGACAGACAGAAGCCGTGTTCTCACCTACAGAAACCATGTGTTGACAGACAGAAACCGTGTTCTCACCTACAGAAACCATGTGTTGACAGACAGAAACATGGGGGACTCAACCTCATACCTATTTAAAACCATGTATGCTAAAGCCAGGCCGTAGAATGCTGCAGGAAATGTCTCTGTCTGAGAGATGATTGCGTTGAACTTTTCTATCGCTACTTGAACATTCTGTGGGAAAGAATATGTTATATAATCACTGCTTGAACATTCTGTACACACACATGTATAATACACTCACACAAATGTATACATGAACTCTAAACATTTACTCAGACATAAGCATTCACATATACACATGCAAACACACATATCAACTCTAAACATTTACTCAGACATAAGCATTCACATATACACATGCAAACACACATATCAACTCTAAACACGACACAGAACAATTATTTCAAGAGTACATCCCGCATGTACACAAAAACATACAGAACACAAAACACAACATAGAAAATCATCTCAACAGTACACCCCATGTGTACACAAAAACATACAGGACACAAACACAACACTGAACAACCATCTCAACAGTACATAACACAAAAACAACATAGAACAGTCATCTCAACAGTATATGACACAAAAACAACATAGAACAGTCATCTCAACAGTACATGAAACAAACACAACATAGAACAATCATCTTGTCAGTAGATCCCACGTGTACACAAAAACATACATGACACAAACACATTATAGAACAACCATCTCATCAGCACATCCCACATGTACACAAAAACATACAGGACACAACATAGAACAATGATCTCATCAGTACATCCCATGTGTACACATGATACACACAACATCAGTACGTACACGTGTATGTTCTGTCTTCACACAGGATAGACCGTATACATATAGCAGTGCCAAGTCATCACCCTTGACTGCCAGCTCCTGTAGAGGAAACAGAGGCAGAGTTGTTGTCAGGTTCCTATCAGTTGCCTGGCAACCAATCCACATGTGAATAAACATTCAACCTACCTGAGGGAATCACCTGTGATCAGCTCCAGACATGGATAAACATTCAACCTACCTGCGGGACTCACCTGTGATCAATTCCTACAGCAGCTAAGTCTGTCTGTGTATCACAAATTGAATTACAGCAGCTAATTCTGTCTGTGTATCAGAACTTGAACTACAGCAGCTAAGTCTGTCTGTGTATCACAAATTGAATTACAGCAGCTAATTCTGTCTGTGTATCACAACTTGAACTACAGCAGCTAAGTCTGTCTGTGTATCACAACTTGGACTACAGCAGCTAGGTCCGTCTGTGTATCACAACATGGACTACAGCAGCTAGGTCTGTCTGTGTATCACAACATGGACTACAGCAGCTAGGCCCGTCTGTGTATCACAACATGGACTACAGCAGCTAAGTCTGTCTGTGTATCACAACTTGGACTACAGCAGCTAAGTCTGTCTGTGTATCACAACTTGGACTACAGCAGCTAGGTCTGTCTGTGTATCACAACTTGAACTACAGCAGCTAAGTGTCTGTGTATCACAACTTGAACTACAGCAGCTAAGTGTCTGTGTATCACAACTTGAACTACAGCAGATAAGTCTGTCTGTGTATCACAACTTGGACTACAGCAGCTAAGTCTGTCTGTGTATCACAACTTGGACTACAGCAGCCAGGTATGTCTACAACTTGGACTACAGCAGCTAGGTCTGTCTGTGTATCACAACTTGGACTACAGCAGCTAAGTCTGTCTGTGTATCACAACTTGGACTACAGCAGCTAGGTCTGTCTGTGTATCACAACATGGACTACAGCAGCTAAGTCTGTCTGTGTATCACAACTTGGACTATAGCAGGTAGGCCTGTCTGTGTATCACA
Source organism: Cepaea hortensis (assembly GCA_963921405.1). Classification (NCBI taxonomy): domain Eukaryota; kingdom Metazoa; phylum Mollusca; class Gastropoda; order Stylommatophora; family Helicidae; genus Cepaea; species Cepaea hortensis. Next base: position 433,307,085 of record OY992876.1, read on the forward strand.
ACTTGGACTACAGCAGCTAGGTCTGTCTGTGTATCACAACTTGGTCTACAGCAGCTAAGACTGTCTGTGTATCCCAACTTGGACTACAGCAGCTAAGTCTGTCTGTATATCACAACATGGACTACAGCAGCTAAGTCTGTCTGTATATCACAACATGGACTACAGCAGCTAAGTCTGTCTGTGTATCACAACTTGGACTATAGCAGGTAGGCCCGTCTGTGTATCACAACTTGGACTACAGCAGCTAGGTATGTCTGTGTATCACAACTTGGACTACAGCAGCTAGGTCTGTCTGTGTATCACAACTTGAACTACAGCAGCTAAGTGTCTGTGTATCACAACTTGAACTACAGCAGCTAAGTCTGTCTGTGTATCACAACTTGGACTACAGCAGCTAAGTCTGTCTGTGTATCACAACTTGGACTATAGCAGGTAGGCCCGTCTGTGTATCACAACTTGGACTACAGCAGCTAGGTATGTCTGTGTATCCCAACTTGGACTACAGCAGCTAAGTCTGTCTGTGTATCACAACTTGGACTACAGCAGCTAGGTCTGTCTGTGTATCACAACTTGGACTACAGCAGCTAGGTCTGTCTGTGTATCACAACTTCGACTACAGCAGCTAAGTCTGTCTGTGTATCACAACTTGGACTACAGCAGCTAGGTATGTCTGTGTATCCCAACTTGGACTACAGCAGCTAAGTCTGTCTGTGTATCACAACTTGGACTACAGCAGCTAGGTCTGTCTGTGTATCACAACTTGGACTACAGCAGCTAGGTCTGTCTGTGTATCACAACTTCGACTACAGCAGCTAAGTCTGTCTGTGTATCACAACTTGGACTACAGCAGCTAAGTCTGTCTGTGTATCACAACATGGACTACAGCAGCTAAGTCTGTCTGTGTATCACAACTTGGACTATAGCAGGTAGGCCCGTCTGTGTATCACAACTTGGACTACAGCAGCTAGGTATGTCTGTGTATCCCAACTTGGACTACAGCAGCTAAGTCTGTCTGTGTATCACAACTTGGACTACAGCAGCTAGGTCTGTCTGTGTATCACAACTTGGACTACAGCAGCTAGGTCTGTCTGTGTATCACAACTTGGACTACAGCAGCTAAGTCTGTCTGTGTATCACAACTTGGACTACAGCAGCTAAGTCTGTCTGTGTATCACAACATGGACTACAACAGCTAAGTCTGTCTGTGTATCACAACTTGGACTACAGCAGCTAGGTCTGTCTGTGTATCACAACATGGACTACAACAGCTAAGTCTGTCTGTGTATCACAACTTGGACTACAACAGCTAAGTCTGTCTGTGTATCACAACTTGGACTACAGCAGCTAAGCCTGTCTGTGTATCACAACTTGGACTACAGCAGCTAAGTCTGTCTGTGTATCACAACTTGGACTACAGCAGCTAAGTCTGTCTGTGTATCACAACTTGGACTACAGCAGCTAAGTCTGTCTGTGTATCACAACTTGGACTACAGCAGCTAGGTCTGTCTGTGTATCACAACATGGACTACAACAGCTAAGTCTGTCTGTGTATCACAACTTGGACTACAACAGCTAATTCTGTCTGTGTATCACAACTTGGACTACAGCAGCTAAGTCTGTCTGTGTATCACAACTTGGACTACAGCAGCTAAGTCTGTCTGTATATCACAACTTGGACTACAACAGCTAAGTCTGTCTGTGTATCACAACTTGGGACTACAGCAGCTAAGTCTGTCTGTGTATCACAACTTGGACTACAGCAGCCAGGTATGTCTACAACTTGGACTACAGCAGCTAGGTCTGTCTGTGTATCACAACTTGGACTACAGCAGCTATGTCTAATAACGCTAACCAAATTAAGTGACTCCTAAATTCAGCAATTGGCATGAACTGGAGGCAGTGTGACAGAGCGACAAAATAATGTAAAGGAATTGATGGACATGAAGGAGAGAAGGCAGGGACAGGATGTGACAGAAGAAAAGAAAGGAAAGAAGGAGTTAATATAAACAACACAAGCCTGACCTGACTGGTAGCCCTAACATCTAACGCGGCCTTGAACTGTTGGGCAGCTCTGTTGTAGTGATGAGAAAGGTAAAGGTCAGAGCCCTCACATATCAGCTTCCGATATTGTATATACTGAAACACAAAGATCCCACATCAGACATGCTGTAATCCAACATCCACACATTCTGTGATCCAACATCCACACACAACACATTCTGTGATGCAACATCCACACATTCTGTGATCCAACATCCACACATCACACATTCTGTAATCCAACATCCACACATTATGTGATCCAACATCCACACATATTGTGATCCAATAACTACACATCACACATTCTGTGATCCAACATCCACACATTCTGTGATCCAACATCCACACATCACACATTCTGTGATCCAACATCCACACATTCTGTGATCCAACATCCACACATCACACATTCTGTGATCCAACATCCACACATTCTGTGATCCAACATCCACACATCACACATTCTGTGATCCAACATCCACACATCACACATTCTGTGATCCAACATTCACACATTCTGTG